>JAQQSE010000171.1:5000-696882 GCA_035772565.1 Antheraea assamensis | reverse complement strand
AAGATTAAATTGGTGGTTGCTTATTGGTCACCCGAAGAGCGCGACAGACTTTGTTCGCTTCTTGGGGAAATGATGAAATGGAATGCTATGGGATAAGTCGTCTTTGTAATGGATGCATGGATTTCACTATTTTGACTTGATGCTGTTATAAATTTCTAGGCGTCAAATAAATTTCGAACACAGTAAGTAGCGTGCATGACAATCGAAAATGCCTAAATACTTTGGCGCACAAATGCCACTAAGTGCTTACCTTATATGTCGATTCTTAAAGGGAAACCGATGAGAATCGGGTTGTATGGTTTCTTTCGCCACGCCTGTTTGGATTAAATACATTTTGAAGTTGAAATGTTACTGCATGTTTTACAAAAACATAAAGTTATAAGTAGAAACTCACGCACCAATACGAATTTAAATGAAATAATATTTACCTTCTCTTTTCCACAGCACGACAGTGGATGCCCTCTCCAAGTTAAAAGCGATAACATCAACTGTATGGACATCGTCATAGGCGTGTCATCACTCGCGGTATCCAGTCGAACGTCATGGACGATCTACACGAGAGTGTCGCCTTACCTAGCCTGGATAGAGATGTCGTCTGGCCCTAGTCATGACTGAAGATTGGGCTTTGCAGAATTAATATACCAATGTAACAGAAATACATGGATATAGATTGAATATAGCATTTGTGTCAATCAAAATCGTAATTCATTACACACTGTCCTATAAACATTTGTAATTAGTCTTTAACTTATTGACATTGCTAGATATATTAAAAGCTATTAACAGCATCAGGAACTAGTTTAAAGCTGATAAACAACACATCCTCACCTACTTTGAGCCAAGTTTCGTTTATAGCAATTATATCCGATATAGACTCCTCAACAGCAAACCGAATGTCGTCTTGTTTCTACTAAGAGATCCGGCATTATACAAACTTATTTTTGGACTTGGACTTAGGTATTGATCACAGGTACATCTATATTCACAAAATATACATGTAGTAACCAAATTAGAAGATAACACTAAAAAGGTGATCTCAATCCCATTGAGGGTAGTTATCATTAAAGTAAGAACACTAATCGTTATGCTACTCCCATACCTGCGTGTATCGGCACGAAGTTTTGTCTATGGTCAGAGTAAATGCAGATGTGGGGAGACATTATCGTTATGCTTACTTATACTTAAAATTAATTCGTAGCTGCATAATATAGAAATCAATTCAGAATTGTAATATGTATCCGTTTATATGTATGTATATGCGTATTTGTGACCAAATATATATTTAATTGTTAAATTAAAATTCGGCTTGTAATAGACTTCATATGTGTAAGGCAATCTCTTCAATCGTGTCCTGGCTACCAAGATACAGGTCCTGCCTAGTTTGAAAGTAATTGTGAAATTAAATGTAAAATGTAACATTTTTATAAATGAAAACTGAATTCGATAAGCAGTCAGGTTTTATAAACATCTTTATTTCCATAGCTAAAAAAATAAAACATATCAAGAGATAATCTATACATATAATAAAAATGAAGTGTTTGTATGGAATATCAAACTAACGACTTTTTACTGATCGGATATGAACGTATACACGATACTGATAACAAAAACACAATTTTTAAATTTTTTGTCTGTCTGTCTATCTGTTTGTTCCGGGTAATCTCCGAAACGGCTGGACCGATTTTCACGGGACTTTCACAGATATATAGCTAACGTTATAAAAAGTAATTAAAACTTTTTATTTTGGACTAGCTTCTACCCATGGCTTCGTTTGCAGTGCTATCTCCAAAATGTTTGAACCATTTTTCACGGAACTTTCACTAACAGATAGCTGATCTTATAAGAAGTAATTCACAATTATAATAAAACGCAACAAATATATTTTTAATTAGACATTGTGTTAATGAAATTGAAACACGAACATTGGCGAATGTTTTGGCGACGTTGTTTACAAAAAAAGAAATTGTTGAAAATAAGTTTCACCGACATCACGTTCGCTCTTAACAATATTATGCTTGAACTATTAAAAAATACAACTATGTATAGATAACATCGCGCTAAATTAAAAAAACATTACATAGCAGATTCAATTCAGCTGCAATAGCCGTAGTAATTATTCGATATTCTAAGAGCTCCTAATATGTATATACATCTGTTTGATATCTTTTGCCCTTGACTTTGTCATCGATCCAGTCTCGAACCTTCAAGACGTCGACGTAGACGCCAGGGATCCCCGCGTCACCGCAGCCCATGCCCCAAGACACGATGCCGTATTGCATGTAACGGTCATTTTCGAACTGTGAAATATTTAAAACAAATTAAGATGTAACCTTTACATAAATATGTACAGGAACACTTCTAGTTATAATTATAGTTGCGTAAAGTATTAGAAATGATACCGAGTTATTTTTTCTAGACTAATTCTTATAGTCTTGTTATACTGCATTCTACAGTGTGGCTATGCACACGTTTATCTCCACATTTTTTTGCAAATATGAGTGAATTTTAGCAAACCTAATTTAAAGTCTCAGAAGATTTTTAGAACTCACCTCAATAGGGCAGACTAACGGTGAACCTCCATCACCCTTACAAGTATCCTTGCCAGGTTCCCCACCGGCACACATAAAGGCCGTGTGCAGCTGGAATAGGTTCCCTAATCTCGTAGTTCGAAGTCTAGCCAGACATATTTGGCGGTCTATGACTGGAACTTCTATCTGTTTTAAGGAGAAGTAATGTTAAAATTTGCATTAGATTTAATTAATATCAGCTAAAGGCTAACATATTGTATAACAACAGCGTTATCCAAATTTTTGGCGTAAATCTATAGTATTTGTATGCCTGTGTTCGATGGCTCTAGTTGATAATATTCACCAAGGCACGATTTGTTCTAGCATTTTCTTCAAGACTACCAACCAGTCAAGAGCGATAGATAGAGAGATATAGTGACTCGAATCGTCGACGACCAGGTGCTTGCTATAGATAGGGCTTGACACTTTGGAGCTTCGTAAGGACGTTGCGTCACTCTGCGTCTTTTACAAAGTCTACCACGTAGAGTGTTCTGAAGAGCTGTTCGGATTTATACCTGCTGCTGAGTTACATTACCGAACGACTCGTCACAAAATGAAATTCCATCAGTGTCATCTCCAAGTTTCGAAGTCGTCTACTGTGCGGTTCTCACGTGCGTTCTTCCCACGTACGTAGGTTCTCTGGAATTAACTCCCAGCGGCAGCGTTTCCAGACCAATACAGCCCACGAAGAAACGAAATGAGCAAATCCTTTCTTCAAAGGCCGGCAACGCATTTGTGATGCCCCTCGTGTCGAAGTTCTCCAAGAACGGTGGTAATTATTTAACATCAGGTAACCTGTCTGTTCGTTTGCCTCCAATCGCATAAAAAATACTGGTCTCAGGATTATGGTCCTTTTTGAAACTAGAAAGACCGTAAAACACAGCCACATTTTGTTAAAAAAAAATCGTAACAAAATTATCACCTAGGTGGAAGATCATTCGAATCATGTTGAGCCAACGTATAACTTCACTTCATACACTAGTCAGTGCGTTCAGAAAGCCGCTTTAAGAGCCAGTCTCATTTCTGATGTTCAAGTCGACTCACCTTTTTCAAGATGACCTGGTACTCATTTTCCTTTTCGAATTTGTTCTTCCCCCAGCCCGATGCGAGGCAACGTGTGTTAGGAATAGCAAGGTTATTTTGTGCTGGGAGACAAGCCACTCCTACATTCGGGGCCATATCCACAGGGCTTATCAAGAAAAGAAGAGCAACATCGTAGAACAGGTTTCCTAGAAATAAATTAGAAAATTGATTTTTTTTTCTTTCATTTGCCAATAGACCCTGACATATTTTGGTTAATTCCAATTATCTTGAATACGTCGCATTTGGCAAGTGCCGGAATGAGATGAATAGTTTCAAACGCTTTATTGAATACTTCCAAAATATATAAATTAAAGGTCTGTAATTTAAAAAATCTCCTAAATATACAATTAGAATGAGAATGAATGAATCTCAATTAGAATAATACAATTTCATCTTAAGAATGAAGGCATCTTTCAAATTCGTAACGAATTAAGGTAATGAAGACTTATAATTAATTAGGTACTAGTTTCCATAATTTATGTTTAACTCCCGGATTGTCCAAAACCATAACGGTGTAAGTTCCATACAAACGAATGTACACCTCATAAGGTACAGGTCAACAAACTGCTGGTAGTAGAAACCTTAAAAAAATACCTGATTTATTAAAAAAACTTTTATAAATAATAATTTCTATATTGTCATGCATATTTTTATGTTAAATGTAATTTTAAATTATTCTTTTCATTTGTACAAACTTTTTGTTACTAAATTATGAAAATTACTCTTTACGATGTCGTGAAATAAAAAAAGATAAATTAAAAACATAATCCGCCATTTTGAGATCTGGGTCTTAAACAATCCGCCGAGGGGTTGATCCGATTATGAGCACTGTAGTTGATAGTAAATAAAATGCAAACCAAAACACCAACGTCGACGATCCAGATGTATCTAATATGATAGTAGTTGTCGCTATCATGCCGGCATGCAAACATATCGGCAGCTGGATATACATTGGCTGATATCAAAATGCGACAAACCAAAGTGACTAGGACGAGCGCTACACCTAATGTACCAGTAGGATACGATTGTACATCCTAATGTTCTGAGAGTTTGAAATTTCAAATGACAAGATAGCTCACTGTCGTTAAAGTCCTTATGCACCACAATGCTCTCCACCTCCCTGTCTTGGTGTGGATAGATCTCATCGATGGTCCGTGTGTCCCACTCGCCGGCCCTGACGCTTAGGTCCGTTTTACCTGCCACGACATGCGCCGCAGTCAGCACGACGCTCGGATGTATTAGGGATCCTCCGCCGACGTATATCAAATTCAGCGCGCTCGGATTATTGTCATTCTTCGATTTGATACTAGAATAAAACGCTTAATTATGCTTAATTATTCTCAGATTTGTCTTTTATGTCATTTTTCCGCTCACTCTTTATGTACTGCATTGCTGGCACAACTAGTTGCACAGAACTTAAATGTTGTTTGCATTTTATGTTTCATGTTATGAGCGTATTTAGGTTTAATTGGCATGATGACTGATTTTCAATTACTGTCCTATAACACTCTAGAATATATACTATTTCCAGAGAACATAATATTTTTGGACAAAACAAAGATTTTTTACAAAATAAACGCAAATATAATTTTAAATTTAAAATGCGTACCAAAACGCTTGCCCCTGTCATGGCGTCTGTTTATGACGTCATGATATCGAGAATATAAACAGCGAGCACATGTGTGATTTTAAATGACATATGGTGATAAATGATAATTTATTCAGAGTACTCGTGACAAAGTTATTTAACCAAATAATAATGTAATAATGGTCTTCCTATGTTTTAGACTCAGTAAAACCAGTAACAGTTTCTTAGGTAATAGTGTTAGGTTTTATAACAAAGTCCCAAAGCATCTTAAGTAAGTTTAAGCGCCATGTCAAGCTGGTTTTAATGTGAAAGGGCTATTATAGAGTGAATCAATATGTGAACGATGATGATGTTTAGATTTGACTCTTCTCTTTGCATCTATTAATGACGATTGTAACGTGTAATTTATTGTAAGTATATATATGGGTGTGTTAAAAAGATGAACCGAAACACGATCGAGTTTCTTTGCCGTTTCTTCTCGATGACTGGGTCGTTATTCGTACCGGTGGTAATTTTAACGTTCATAAGCGCCTTTTAGGTCCTAAATTGAATAAAGATTTTTTTTTATTTTGAATAATAATTTCTAATATAAATAAAAAGACTATATATATATACCGACAATTAAATGTATAAACCTATTTAAAAAGTTTATAATTACTGAAACTATTGTTTATTCTACTTCTTTATGGTATACTACTTGATTCTGTATACAGATATACTATACATATATCTTAATACATCCATATCTATATCCTATTTATACCTAATCTATCCATAGGACATTAATTTTAAAACCTTTAAAAGATAATTATGATTTTATAATTAAAACGTTATAAATTGTATTGAATGTATTTTTAAGCTAAAGAAGTATAACATGTTACGTGCATACATACAGTACTACACACATATGTTTTTTATTTTCACTATTCTTCGTAATAATTTACACGAATATAAATGACAAATGACATGACATGTCGTGTCATTTTATTTGAATTTATTTTACTATTATATTTTTTATACTATTTTAATAGTTTATCGTATCAAATTATGATTTATTCGACAGTGATTACTCCGAAAAATACCATCTTTATTAATTCAAGTGAATATACACCAATTTACGTGATACAAAATCCTGAAGTCGCGAGCGCGAATTATGCTATAATAATAAATGAAAATAAATAAAAGTCAATGTTGAACAAAAACCATGGATACACAACTACTAAACAATCCCAAGGAGCGTTGGTGTGAGACACGCGAAGCCGATCCTAAAAATTAAGCCAAATCACAATCACAGCATGACAAACATAGTTGTGCCGACCCTACTCAGGTGGGATAAGGGTAAGACGCTGGGCTGGCCGCTGAGGCGACATGGTGATAGCACTGTACGGTCCCATGTCGCCTCAACCAAAGCGGCGGCCGGTACACCGTGGGGTTTTAGAGAGTACACTAGTTACACTACCCACTCCTCCCCCGAGAGATTGGCGTGTCCAAGATGGATTTTCCCACGCTAATAAAAAAAAGGGTAAACTGAAAACGGCTTAACTGAATTTCACGATTTTTTTACAAATAGATCGAGAACTTTCAATGTACTTCATGGGTAATCTACGAGTATATTAAAGAATAAAACCAAACTGATGAGAACGCCGCCGCGGACATCGACTAGTTATAAACTAGAATTATAACCGTTACAAACGGTGCCCGTTTTCATTACATTATCAAAATGAGTTAACACAAAATGTACACTTACTTCAGAATAGCGACCATCCAGGGGAACTCTCCGAATTTTGATTCGCCATCGGTCTCGCCGGTTGTTTTCATTCCGATGCCTTCCCGATTCGCCCAGCCACATCCGTTGCGCTGTAATACATAGGTGTACATCAATTATATTTAATAAACGACCTGTTATTTCAATAACGTAATATGCCGAAACCATAGCATGATAGTACAGCATTTTGCGAAGTCCTTCACATTAGAAGTTCTAACCTGCAACCTATCTATCCACCGACAGGGCCACACTACAAATACGTAAGGAAGTGCGACTTCTTTTGTGCAAACAACTGTACAAAACTTCTAGACTTATTTTTCTTCTAATAAACGTTTATCATTGTGTAACAACACGTGAGATTGTGGTCATACGCTAAAAGGTAAAAAAAGCGTAGTCCCCATTGTGTCATCATAGGTTGATGTGACGATTCAATATTTGTCTTACGTGATATTCTGCCCAACAGTGGGCAAGAGTCCAGTATTCTACCTTAACCTCAACATAATATTAAAAGGTCTAAAAAACGTATGTATTTTCCAGAAAAACCAGTTTTACATGAGTCCGACAAATATTACGTTATGTAACGCTCTTCAATTGTAACTGTGTCCACTTATTATTTAATTTTTATTTTTATTATAGCGTTTAACCACAATCTTGTCCGATGTTAGATAACAATATGGTCTAAAATGATAAAGACGCTAAACCTACAGGAGGACTAACTCTCAACTGCGACTGCGAAAATTCGCTAACAGGTGCCTGACGACAGATTTTCAACTTGATGGTGCTGGATAGAGAGGCGAGTTTAAAACTGTCCTATCACCATGCTATTTTTTATCACGGAAATTTCCTTCACCGAAAGTTCCGACTGGCTCACTTACAAGGATTTGAATCTACGTCTGTTGCAACGCTGCCCGTATACGCTAACCACTGAAACGTACTAACTAAGCTATACATATTCTATCTGGATTAATTAGAATATTAATTAATTATTCATTACCACATAACTTCAAACGAATTTTATCAGTTTTAAATTGTCTTTCTTAATGGTTTTCATAATTGCTTGTCTCATACGGGGTACCGTAGTAACGTGTATCATATATAACACCTTTAAAAGTCCTCAATAAGCCAGTGAGAGACATTTGAATCTTTGTATTTATATAAGTTACCAGATGCATGCATTATCCTTCTCGTGGTAATGCATGGGAATTACATCGTTAATCTGAACTAATTTCGGACTCCGCTTCACACCGGTACACAATGTGCTAATGTGGTCTCATAATCACGCTTTGTAGCTTTGATATTTATAGTTCAGCAAAGTAATCTTCTAGTTTTTGTGTTGTGCGTTACTTTTAAACCTGTCATGTCTTCTAAGGTGTTGATTGTAGTCACACGATGTGAAAAAAAAACAAACTGGATGTAAATTAAATGTCCAACGTAACAAAAGAATTAATAATATGTTGTACAAAATGGCGTCGAAAATAACCAAATATTATTTAATAATATATAAATAATAATAATAATTAATGTATAAGAATAGCGTAGTATATTATTTTGATATATCTCACATAAAGTTTAACCAGCGTAAACACCCCTCAATCGATAAAATACATCGACGTATCTCTACTGTACACAAGTATAATAACGAATCTAAATCCGCTTCGTAGTTTGGAAGAACTAAGGACGCAGAAACGAACAATGACTCGGTTTTAAAATACTAGAACCAAAGGAACGCATACAGAGAGAAAGAATAAACGAGTTTATCTCGCTAAGCATGGCTCCCCGCAAAGATATACGAGTAGATCTTCTCATTGTTTTATCAGCTTCAGGCTTTGCCCACAATTTCACCTGTTGTTAAGTGACGTTGTCGCCTTAGACAGCAATAGGCTAAGCAAAAGAGAATATCTAACGAAAGCAGCTTCTGGAACATACCACTTGACGACCTATTTTCAACTTCAAAATGGTAGCAGACGAACTAAGAAAAAACCTATACCACCGTACTATGGTTTCGCCATATTTTATCGAATAAATTGGTTTAATTAATTTTTGTTATGCTGATGACAGTACAGTACAATTCATGGTGGGTATAGCAGTAAGCCCTCGAGTGGTCGTGGTGAGACTGAGAAAATGCGGGCTGGTCTTGTCACTGAACTAAACCAGTCTTTACAACTCCTATCTCTATGGGGAGCAAGCGACTTGGTTGAGTTCAATGCCAAGAAAACACAGGTGTGCGTGTTCTCACCCAAAAAATCCCCTTTTTCTCCTCTCCTCACTCTTTAGAATGACTCGCTTGCAAAAAGTGACAGCCTAAGTATCCTAGGGATCGATATCCGCTGTGACCTTAACATCAGGGACCATATTGGGAGTATTATCTCCGCAAGATTTAAGAGACTGGGCATCCTGAACTGAGTGCGACGGTTTTTCACACTCGGCCAGCTAAACCTTCTTTATAAGGCACAAGTTAGGCCTTGTATGGGATACTATTCGCATCTCTGGGATGGTTCCGCCTAATACCTCCTCGATGCCCTAGATAGGTTGCAGCGGCGCGCTGTCCGCATTGTGAATGATACAGACTTCACTAACAACCTTGAACCGCTACAGTTACGAAGAGACATTGCTTCATTGAGCGTGTTTTAGCGGCTGTATCATGGCGAGTGTTCTGAAGATATATTCAACCTTATCCCATCTTCTACAGAACCACAGGGGCGGGTACGCGTCTCCACAGATTCACAGTAGCAACCATCTCGGCAAGCACATAGAAATCCGAAAATTCTTATCTTTGTCGTACTGTGAAGATGTGGAATCGCCTCCCGACTAGTGCGTTCCCTCCCTCTTATGATATCGGGTCCTTCAAACGAGGCGTGAAGAGGCACTTTTGCAGGTCGGCATGATGACGACGACTGCCGTTGGTATTTAACACCGACGGTCGCCGTTGTTTTTAAACTGTACCGTACTTACCATCAGGTATTGTACAGTCATTTTGCCGAACTTATATTAAAAAATAAAATAAATAACTTTATTATTGGTAAAAAGTGAATGTTGATTCTTACTTGTGATTTCAAAGGGTCCGGTTTTGGAGTAATGGGATAAGTGGGCGGTCTCTGGTCTGGTATTAAGCAGCAAATGTCCAGATACGAAGGACAGTCACCAATAACCCTGAGAAAAATAAAGAAATAGAACATCAATTGAGTATACAATACATTTTTAAGTGGTTCTGTCACCCAAATAGCTCGTACTTCAAAAAGACTATAGCTTGGTCACGGGTTGCTACTTCTCAGAGGAGAGTTGGAAGAACTCGTGTGATAATCTCTTTTATTAACGACTGCCATCAGATCAGAATGTATTTACACTGGGTACTTTAAAAAGGAAATCTTTGGGTTAGTATTAAGGCGTACCGGATACCATCATTTGATGAAAACTTAAAGGAATCGTTAACGCCTAAATTTAATGGAGACTTGATTATGATAGCTTTTTAATGGTGTATTTAGAATCAAAATTGACTGGACTTTTGTTATCATTGACAATTGTCTTTGTTTGATGAGAAGCATCTAATGACACTGGTAGAGGTAAAACTGATAGTACACATCTTCACGTAACCGTCAAGTTTATTTAAACACCATCTACTGAACATTGATCTAATGTACGTCCGCAAAAACTTAGATAAGCTAGATTTCGTAAAGGACCAACATAATCTAAATACAAGAAATAATAACGAATTGGCCATTCCATGTTTTAGGCTCACTAGGACCGGTAACAGTTTTTTAGGTAATAGTGTTAGGTTTTATAATAAAATTCCAAAACACGTTACCGATCTGCCGGATACTAATTTCAAGCACCATGTCAAGCAGGTTTTAATATCTAAAGGCTATTACAGGGTGGATCAATATGTGAACGACGGTGACGTCTGGAAATGACGCCCTCTCTGTGCATCCGCCAAAACCGAATGTAATTATTTATAACTATGTTTTAAAAATGTGAGTTATAATATGTTAATGAAAAAATAAACCAGATCGAGTTTCTTGCCGGTTCTTCTCGATGACTGGGTTGTTTTCCGAACCGGTGGTAACTTTGACGTTCATAAGCGCCTTCTCAGGGCCTAAACTGAATAAAGTATTTTTGATTTGATTTTTGATTTGATTCCTCGTACTACATTGTTATCTATACTACCGCACAAAGGAATAAGGGTATAATTGTCATTTTTTGCGATTTTTTTTTATGTTTTATAGGTAAGCGTTTGACCACAATCTCATCTGATGTTAAATAACGATGTGGTCTAAGATGGTAGTCACGCTAAACCTAGAGAAGACTGGCTCTCAAGTGCAGCTGCCGGAACACACCAACAGGTGCTTGGCGACAGATATTCAACTTGAGGGTGGTAGCTAGCCAGACGGACTTAGAAAAAGCCCTACCACCATGCTATGGCTTCATCACGATGTTTTCCTTCACCGAAAGCTCCGACTCAGTTGCTTGGATTCGAACCTACGTCCTTCGACGCTGTGTCCGAACACACTACCAACTGAGCCATCATCGCTTCAAAATATCCAATTATATGTGTATATCTCCCAAATCAGGAAAAAAGGTGCATCTAATAATATTTTTTGATTCAACTGTGAGCTTCTGTTCTGATATTATACTTAATAAAAAAACGAGTTAAGCGTACTTAACTAAAGAAGCAGACTTATAGACTCTTTGAGTGTTTTCCGATTTATGTTTTAGTTTACTATTTGTTTTAGTTACTCTTCCTTCCGGCGCTAGTATAAGAACCTTTATATTATTGTCAAAGTTGTTTACAACGCCATCTGCATTGTAACTAACTAACTGGTTAATGGATTTTTTGATCCATGTGCATAAAATGAACCATACGCTGGCATTTTTTATATTTGATTTCAGTTAAAACATTTTATTGGTTTAACATCCTCGTGGAATGTTATTGTTTTTTATTATTTCTCACTATTCACGCTCATGTTACGACGGCTACAGTTGAAAGCGAGTCTTACTTCTGATTTCAATGTTGTCACCTTCGAGTGCATTGAGACATTACATGTAACTGTGGTCAAATACTATGTTCTACTCACCGTATATCTATAGAACCTTCTCCGTCAGTATTTACCTTATTGTTCTTATTACAGAGATAATAAGGGACGCACGCTCCCTCCTTGCCATTGAAATCGCACGACGTATCTGTTGCCAATGGGAAGTAAATTAGTTTTTAAACGCTTATCCTGATCTGTGTATACAACAACTCGCAAATACCCATGTCTTCGTCTGCATTACTTATTATGTTAACAATATATTTTATGTACAGAGGCTAAGCATTAAAAAAAATCGAAGCAAAAATATACTTTGCCTATAATTTTTGACTTGATAACGTCTTAAAAAACGATGATAGCCAGCTGCACGCACACAAAAGCATGTCTCATTGTCACGTTCCGCCTGAGCTGAGCGTGTAAGCGAGAGCGCGGAACAAGCAATAGAGAAGCGCGATCGGCCTAAGCGTTCGGCTTATGACGCCTAATTTTTCATCAACGTTATGATTACATGTCTCTTCTCCTGCGTATGCGTACAATACCCTATGCCCTCATTTCTCCACGGCAAAAAACAAACGTCGTTGAACACGCAACGCTTGTAAAAGACATAGTTTCTCAATCTTTAATACATTTATTTTAGGTAGGAAGATATCGTAACCTTTTTTTAGATAAGAACCAAGTCTGTATGAAGTAACACGAAAGAAAAGAGAAGGCGTCTGTTCTAAATTTCAGAAAGAAAAAACGTGCTGACACAACTACAGATGTTTTATCATACATATTCTATAAGAGTAAATGAAACAATAAAGTTAGTTGCATTGTACCTGATGGTAATCCAATTTGCAGCTACGCGAGCTAAAAAGATGAGTTTGTGTAATAAGTTGCAAGATATCTTACAATTCGAATCGGGAGGTGGTACAAACGTAGACGGCCTTATCTCGTCGATGGCTGGGTTCACAGTGCTGGTAGTGGTTGTGGGATTGGTAACCGGTCCATTCAGATTCGGGACGAAGTCTTCTAAGAGGTCATCCAGGTCTTGCGGTTGAACAGAGTTAGCAAGCACCAAGATCATAAATATCCTGTACATCTGCGGAAAAGAGGCGATACGGTTGAAGCAATGATTACAGACACCGCATTTTTTTTAATTTTTTTATATTATAGGGGGCAAACGAACAGGTGGGTCACCTGATGGTAAGTGATCACCGCCGTCCATAGACACTAGCAACACCAGGGGAGTCGCAAGTGCGTTGCTGCCCTTTTAAATATGTGGGCCTCCGGCGCTCTCACTGACCGAACGAAACGCAACAGTGCAACCACTGTTACTTCACGTCGGTTTTCTGTGAGAGGGTGGCGAGCCGACCCATTCATGCTGAAACCAGTAATAGCTTCAGCGTAGCTCTACCACCTACAAAACCTTGTTTAAACGAATCATCACACTCGGGTCGGTGATGCTCGATCGGGTTTACTCGGCTCGACTTGACGTCAAGCGCGCTCGGCTCGATGACGCACTGAATCATGTATACTTGGCTCCTGCTATTATCATGACAATACATATTACTATGTTTCATAATAATAAAATAATATTATATATGTGTAGGTATATAATCAGTGCAGTATCTCAACTGTATATATTGTGCTTATTTAAATAAAACTATTATATATAAACATTGATTAATCTGTATGACCTTTCATGTGCTTGTATTATTTATTTAATAGCGATCACTTCAATCGTGTGCTCATTAACAATTCACCTCTTCTTTATTACATTTTTTATGGAAAAACAAGCTCCTCTTTGAAGAGATGATAGTTCAGTGATAATATATCCCAGAAAGTTTCGATCGACGTTTATTTAAACCTATAAAAAGGGCCTTAACGGTGAAGGAAAATACCTTGATGATACCATATACCTTACACTCGGCTTTATTCGACTTAAACGTTGTTAAAGGAAGTAAAAACTTCAAAATACATTCTCGTTATTGAAATTAACCAATTAGTATATCTCATATATATATACATATAAATGAATGTTGGTTTATACATCTAATATTGATATACTGCAGCTCGACAAATAACCGAAAGAGTTGTCATACCTAAGTACTTTTACATATTAATTGTATAGTGTAAATACAAACTCAAATTTCACTTAAGTGAGTCTTTTGTGACAACCGCATTTGTTAACAAATTAATTGCTCCCATATTTATCAGTTGACCTTAACGTGAAAACCCGATTCAATTACCCACTATCAATTCATATCTAACAATAATACGTTATCATTTTTCTCCCAAAACCTATAATAACAAGCGAATTTGTAATTCAATGCGCAACATAATTTACACAGAGTAAAAATAAGTGAAAGAGTGTAAAAATTTTAAATTATTTTTAATCTGTACTGCCAATTGTGAGTATGAAAGAAATACACCCTATTTTTCTTATTTATTGTTTTTTATGATTAATATTATACTATAAGAGAACTACGCGTTCGTGGTATTATAGCGAATTCATTTCACTTATGCTTAATATCTAAACTATATTATATAAGTAAGCACTAATATTACAACACGCGTCACCATACAGATGAGTACTTGAACCCCTCGGCAAAGTTTATAAGACTCTGATCTCAAAATGGCATATTACGTTTTATTTATTTTTTATGTGAAGAAATCGTACATTGTAATTTTCATGGTTTAGAAAAAATATATAAAATTTAATTTTATATAAAATAAAATTTTACATAAAAATTATAATTGTACAATACATCATTTGTTATTTTTTAAAGTTTTGTAAAATCAGGTATTTTTTAAGCTTATGCCGCTGACAGTCTGTTGCCCTGTGCCTCATGAGATCTACATTCGTACATCCATACATCAACTTAAACCTTTATGGTCTTGGACAATCCCGGAGTAAAGCAATCGCCCAAAAGCCCAGTGAAGGTATAAATGCTCGTCAGACCAACATTATAAAAATAATTACACACTAAAGCTAAAACACAAACAAATATATCCATAGAAACCAAACCATACAAACTTCTATTTATGTTATTTGTAACATTTTTAAGTTATTTAGGAGGTTATTTACTATAAATAGTTTGTTGAAAACCATACACATCTAATATTATAAAGCAATAAAAGATATCTCTTTTTTTCAACGTATACGCTTTATATATCATAAAATATGTACCTAGTACAATTGATAACCCATAGATGGCGTTAAACCTATTGTTTAAGTAGTTTCAAATATCCTGAAGCATTGAGAGGTAGATGGACACGATAATATGAACACTACATGCGCAAAGACTTGTGCATGGCTGTCTGATTTCTTAGGATTGTAACTTTTACGAATGGGAAAGCAAATTATTTGTTTTCTATAGTTATGAAATTGTATCTGATATGTATAATAAAATGCTTATATCCAATAAACGTGACTGTTCTCAGTGGGTTTTCGTTTCTTTGCTTTACGGATTGAAAGAAACTAGAAATTTCTTGTTCAACTATTAGGCTTCTTATTTTTAAGTTCTTAAATTTAGAGTTAAATTAAAACTATAAATAATGAGAGCGAATACCGAGGGGTTGGGACTTTTTTTATTACATACTTCTTCCATTTTAAAAATCACTTTTGTCGTGTTAATTTGTTAATAAAAATTGCAATTCTTTATGTGCTGTCGTATATCGTTCATATACATTTTTCTACTCGTCATTCTGAATCTTTCAAGCTATTGCTCAAATTTTTAGGAGCTATATCACTATGGTACAGGAATTTCAATTTGTTGACCGCGCTATAGAGAGATGGATATTGTTGAGACAAAAGAGGTTAATTAATTACATACCTTTTTAAATACGCAAAAACGTTATCCAAATTTAAATAAGCACTGAATTGCACGGTCTCTTATTGTAACGAGATAATAGTTCAATATAATATTTTTACTAGTTGATTTCGATGTTGCTCGCCTGCCGACCTGCACGAAATGGCGAAATGAACTGACCGACGGCAGATAAACTTAACATATTTATTATGCTTCTGACGTAAACGCCACGTCATTGTACGATGTACAATTAAATCTTAGTATAGTAAAAAAATACTCTCGCATAACCCGGACCACAATGATTTATCAAACATTCGATTTTTTTATGCGATTGGAGGCAAACGAACAGATTGGTTACCTGATGATAAGTAATCACCGCTGCCCATGGACACCTGCGACACGAGAGGCATCACAAATGTGTTGCCGGCTTTTGAGAAAGTAGTAGGCTCATTTCTTGAAAGTTTGTAGGTTATATTGGCCCGGAAACGCCGTCGTTGGGAATTCATTCCAAAGGACCGACGTACGTGGGAAAAACACACGCAAAAACTGCACAGTACATGCCTCCCAACCATCGAGATGACACGGATGGAATTTCATTTCGTGGTGAGTCGTTCGGTAACGGAACTTAGCAACTGATAGCAATACGAATTGCTCTTCAGAACGGTCTTCTTGGTAGTTCTTGTAAAAGGCACAAAATGTCGCAACGTCATTACGAAACGCCAAAGTGTCGAGTCCTAAGGGAAGCACTCGGTCGTCGACGACTCGAGACGCTCTACGTTGGATTCGGTCAAAAGGAAGTAAATGGCATTGGGGCGTTCCGGCTCAAATTTTTGATGGGCATTTTTATTTCTAACGAGTATTTATTCGCAACTTGTTAATTTTCATTTAATTGAAGATTTTGCTCGCGCAACTATTATAAAGTGGGCGCACAAATTAACCAGGACCATTATTTTCAACTACAGTTAACGCTACCTTGAAGGGATTAATCTAACCCTTTCCGTTCTAAAGATAAGAATCCGGGTAATATTAAAACTTGGGGAAGACGCGTCCCGTATTTTAGGCTTTAGTTACAGTTTAACAGTTTTTGGTTTGTATAGTCTGTATCTCATCTAAGTTCTAATTCAATATATGTGTATGCGAATTCGGGGAAACCGTAGTTGAGAATGAATTTATGTCTTATAGATATCTTTGAGCTTATCTCTGACTGCCATTTTGCTTTCGAGCATAACAGAGGATGCAAGTAAACCAAGACCACGGCTACCCTTTTGTGCACACTAAGGGCGTATGCGTTAAACGAGAGTATTACACCCATGTATTTGACCCTTTTTGCACAGGAGCCATTGACACTGAATAATCGGAGATACTCGAGATAGAAAAAGTTTGGTAAAAAGCCAAAGTGTATCGAAGTACTATATTGGGGGTTGATGTCGATACGCTAACTAATACAAAAATAATTAAATTTCTTTGAAATAAAATAAATCAGTTATTCCTATCAAAATTTTGTTAAAATTGAAATGCTTAAAAATCATTCAGATTTAACGAAAAAAGTATATTTAAAGTACTCCGTTCAGTAGTTTTTCAGTTTATTGAACGAACATACAGACAGACAAACAGACGTGGCCTACGACTTTATTTTATAAAATGTAGTAATAATTTAATAGATATAGATTAGTGCTGCGGTATTTTCTAGATTGTAGAATTTTGCCAACGACAAAGACCTTATCGAGGGTCACCGGGGTCTGGTTTTCCGTGTGGGTGACGCAATTGCATACTCTACTAAGAATTCGATCGATATGATATGGGTGAGCTTAATGTTCGCGGTGTTCGAATATATTTCTTTTTAGAGTCTGTATATTAAAATAAATATCAAGTACGCACTGACATTCTTTCGATTATGCCAACGACTCTTAACGTTTAGATAGTTATTCCTGAAAACAGAATTTAGCAATGTAGTAATTATGGCCTTTTAATAATTTACTTTTTTATTTTTATTACCACCACCAGTGATATAATTTGTCAAGGCACACTTTCCCATTATAACGTATTATGTTCAGTCTATAGCATCTGACGATCCCCGTTCTTTTTTTTTTCGAATACATTGAACGCTGTTGCACTGAACGCCATTGGGAGCTTCATCAGACTTGGTAGCTACGCTCGGTTTGGGCTGTTGCCTTGCGTGTAATCTAGCAAACTAGAATATAATAACTGTGAAGCTTTAAAGCTAACTGTGAGATAGTATATGCCAATGATATTATAAGTAAAAAGGTGTAGGTACATATGTTATGGATATGAAATGTTGACAAGATAAATGGCTCGATGACGCAAACATACTGTTATATAGTAATGTACAGTCATATTTTTTATATTATAGGGGGCAAACGAACAGGTGGGTCACCTGATGGTAAGTGATCACCGCCGTCCATAGACACTAGCAACACCAGGGGAGTCGCTAATGTGTTGCCGGCCTTTTAATATATGCGGGCCTCCGGCGCTCTCACTGACCGAACGAAACGCAACAGTGCAACCACTGTTACTGCACGTCGGTAAAATTATATAAGAGAGTATTATTTACTAAACTTTTTTGGGAAAACTGTATACATAATATGTGTATGTTAATTACGTTTATATAAGGCAGATGATATTAATGTATTCTATATATTTTTCTTATATTTTTCTTGTGCTTACATTATCAACGCTTGCTAAATGTCATGAGACACATAAAAATAATACACTATATGTCTTAAACTACAGAAATATTCATATATTATTTAAAAAATCGTGGGTTTTTCGTAAAATCAATTTATCTGATATAGTATTAATATGTTGTCCGAATAACGCTGTAATACTCGACTATTCTCTCATAATAGTGGAGTTTGTCTCGGACAAACAACAAATACTCCAATTATGTTTATACGTATATCTGAAATATATAGATAGAAAGATTCTTTGTGATAGAAGTGCGGTTACTAACGACTTAAAACGAGTTTTGTGTACATCTCGCAGGTGACTGACACTTTATATGTACGCGTATATGACTAACAGTTGGTATAGTGGTTGTTTTAAAAAATCTTTGTGAATAACGACCGTATTTTTTAAGATTAAAAACAATTGTGGAGGAACTATTTCCCTCACGAGTATTAACAGTTATACCGGACTTGGTGGCTCTTCTTCTTCTTCTTGTTTTGGCACCGCAGAAGCATTTGCCAGTGTCAATGTTTTATTTCAAGAGGGATTATAGCAGAATGTTTACAAATAATATAAGTTTATTAAAACGTAGGAAGTTCCAAGTAAGTGTCTTGTGATAATTATAATGTTCTAACCAAGATGGTGGTTTCATTGTTAGAACTTTCCATGGAGTTTTGATGGCATCTCAGAATGCATGCACCGTGGTATTATTTCCCATCCACTTCGCTTGTGCATAATAAACGGACTAATAACACAAGATTATGAATAAACTATAAAAGCCACTATATGACAGACCAAGATCCCGCCAAAAACTCGAGCGAATCTCTATTCCGTTTATGTAATTGAAAGGAATTTTAAAAGGATTTTTTAGTTATAGAATATCTCACTAGATGGCGCAGTTTTGTAATTTTGAATTGTTTATTAACTCACCGGTTGACTTTTACCCAGATCTCAAAATGGCAGGTCATGTTTTTAAAATTCGAAAGAATTGTTTAAAATGTCGCCACATTTGGCAAAGACATTTATTTACCTATACGCAGCGCGTTTATCCTACATATAAGATAAAATCCAATAGATAAATTGTAAATGTTATGGTTTGGTAAAAAAGAGTTTCGAAATGACAAAACCATTTAATAATACATTATAAATCAAAATTATAATTTACATTACAAAATTTGTTATATATGTTGAAGTTTTATAATAAAACCGGTATTTTGTTAAAACTTATTTTGCCAAGTGCGTCCAAGTTCAAATTAGTGCATTATGAATGTATGGAGCTTAGACCATTACGAAATTTACGAAATAATTTACGAAATAAAATTACGAAATAATCAAAACATTTACTCTCATCATTTTTCCCTAGCGCACAAAAAGGAGTATAACTTCAAAAATCATTTGCAGGGTTACATTTAGTTTCGCTGTCGCACCGGCGTGTCTTGCTATCCAAAGACCGCCCCACGAACAATCCACTTTAAGTCAGATGGCTGTCAACGCGACCGGTTTGAGTATCGTGGGCCAAAGCAATAACTCTTCTGACATTCTTAAAATGGTAAGTAGAATTTAACATTACATAAAATCCAACTTCTGTTGAACATACAGATTCATAATTTTCCAACGGCAATCGTATCAAGTAAGCCCCACTTCCGAACTATCTTGATGGGAATATATATTGGCAACCACAACATCGCTTGGACCAAAAAATTGCATTCAACTGTAAAATTTTTGTCAGTTTTTACAACTTTTACAAAATGCAAAACAAAATCTCAGTCGAAACGTATGACTGTAAATAGTTCGCCGTAAGCAAAGCACGCACTCAATTTGCCTGTCAGTAATTTCAAGCACTGACAGTAATTTCAAGCATTGGCAGTAATTTCAAGCACTGACGGTAATTTCAAGCACTATGTCATACGGATTTTAATGTCTAACAGCTATTATAAGGTGGATCAGGTGATGTCTGGAAATGACGCCCTTCTCTGTACATACGCCAACAATTAACAACTATGTTGTTTGTAGTAACAATAAATATATACGATAAAATGTTAAACCAGATAGAGTTTCGTGTCGACTCTTCTCAATGAATGAAAGAGCTGTTTGTCCGAATCGGTAGTAGTTTCGGCGTCGTTAAGTGCGATCTCAAGGCCTAAATTAAATAAAGGAATTTTGATTCGATTCAATCATTAAAGAATCATCAGAGAGAAGGAAGGACGACTGGGATGTTTATCTAGTATTAGGTAAGTGCTAAATGAGGGAAGGATTCCATGCTTCCCTTATTTTTTATAACTCGTGGGTCCGAGGGTCCGTGGATCCCTAATATATAGGTTGTATATTTGTTTACTTTTAATTTTTTTTATCGTCAAGAAACTTCCGAGAGGTTTTGTAAAAACTATGCCAATTCTCACGTCAGCATGGGGTTTAAGAGCTTCGTTTACAAGCTAACAAGGGAGTGGGAGGGATACTAAAAACTATACTTACGTAACATTTGAAATGCCTCTTAACATTTATAAGTACACTTATTAAAACCTACATCATAAATATAATAAGCGTTATCGTTTAAAAATAATAATTACAAAGAATTAGTCTCAACTATAATCTCACACTAAGCAATTCTTGTAACGTGACAAACTATTTGATTTCGTTTTTTTTTTTTTTTTTAACTCATTGAACCTTACGCTGTCATTTCATCGTAATTATTCTTATCGGACTCACATTTAAAGACGTCTTTGGTTGTCGCCTTTTAAGCGATGACATGCTCCGATACAAATATCTCAGAAGAGATACTTACAATGAAGTCAATTGTCGGAAGCAACTTAACACGTACATAGCAATAGAGCTTCAAGTTGTGTATTGTAGCTTAGTGTATATGTTTTATATTTACAATTTCCTTTATGGAAAGCTTCTTCGCTATTGTTGAATTCAAACTTTTGACAGAAGTTCTATAGAGCTAAATCTTGTTAAGCCTCTTGATTCACCCAATAAATTGCTTGTTTACAGGTCGATCTGAAAGAATTTACTTATGAGGATTGTGCGAGGATATATAAAGTACATAGACACTTGCCGCAAGGATACAATACCACAACGCAAGTCTGCTATGGAGATAAATCGAACACCAAAGATACTTGTCAAGTAAGACAATCTTTTTCAAACAGCCCATAACATATTTGCATATTGAGTAACAAGGGAGTTGCGACTTTTTTTTAAATACGTCTACTGGTTGGTTTTTCTATTTATATAGTCATACTTACACTTTCTGTACGTCGGTATGTATGAGATTACTTAACTCCAAAGACGACATATAAGAGGAAGGAAAGTAATAATTTTGATTGTTGAAACCAAATGTATTTTCATGGAAACGGCTTCTGTGGATTTGACTATAAATTAACACTAGATGACGCTGCTGCAGACCAACTTCTTTACCGTTCAAACATATAGGAATCCTCATTGATAACATTGATTGACAGCATTCAACCAATCCTGATGAAAATTGATTGATATGCGTAGACATTTCAGCACACAGAATATTTGCACAGTATCCAGTTTTCTAGAACTTAATTGTTTATTACAAAAAATATGAATAGCAGTAAATAACGAATGGTACACCATTATATTTCAATGAAAAAGTGACGCTAGTAACACTGGCAAATGCGTATGCGACGCGGAGACAAAAAGTAACATCGTAATGTTTTCTTGTCAGGGAGATGGCGGCGGACCTCTGCAGATACCTGGTCAGGCTTCCATCTGTCAGCACTCCATAATAGCGATCACTTCATTCGGCAAGTCGTGTCCCAGCGAAGCCGGAATGTATACAAGAGTGCTTCCTTTCCTGCCGTGGATTGAAAGTATTGTCTGGCCTTAAATTGTATTGTTATCTATTCAAAAATGTGAAAGAAATATACATGTTTTTCTTAAATTATTTATCAGTCTTTAATTTATGTTTGTGATAATAATTCGTGTATTCGCAAACAACGAAATTAAGAATTACATATATGCCATAGACAACTCTAAATTTACAATTACTTAACAATAATAACAACGTAAAACATTGAAAGCGCATATAAAGCCATATCGTAATTAATAAAAACGAGTGAATGCAGTTGCAGATCTCCTCCAACCGATGACCTGGCGGTTCGTAGCTACCTTCATCTGTAACACTACTCTTTGCCTGATGATACTACTATCAAGTTATTGTATTTTGTAGTGTAACCCCAGGTAATTTAACAAATAAGATCTATTCAACTGATATCTCTGAAGATGATTTCAAGAATCATTCCTCACAAAATTGGAAATCCATTGTATGTCACCACTTACACTTAAGGGTGTAAGAAAAGCCGCTAAATAAGGCGGATCCGCATCTGCTAGTGGTTTGCAGTCGGCACTCTTTGTTGCGACACCAATAATACCTGCAGCATGGATCGCTGGACCTTCGGAATCTCCTCTACATGCACGTCTGGTCACATGTCCGCACTCTTGAGTTACGCATAAAGCCGGGTACAACAGACTTTTCGGTGGGCATTTTATCACGACACTAGCAAGAATTTGTAGTTTCTTTTGAAGAGTTTTCGTATCAAACAACTTACCATCGCTGTTATAAGTTGCCCCGTAACCCGCTAAGGTAACTTCATGGCCTATGAGGGAAGTGAAGTCTATACTAGCGATTTTCCCGTATTGCTTCAATGCAATTGGTTGATGATGAACAAGCGCCACGTCGCTATAGAGCTTAACATCTTGTAAATATTTTATTTTAAAAAATTGGAATGCCGCATGTTTTATATAATAATCGATTCTGCTGAATGCGTCTGTCTCTGAAGGGGTAGCGTTCACTGCACCGTTTCTAATAACAAGGGTAAAGTTGTTGTCTGTAGATGCCATTAAACTTTGATTTCTCTTTGCGCTGTCTAAATCTTCGCGGAAATAATAGAAGCAGTGTGCTGCAGATATGGTCCATTTAGGTGATATA
This sequence comes from Antheraea assamensis, assembly GCA_035772565.1. Lineage (NCBI taxonomy): Eukaryota > Metazoa > Arthropoda > Insecta > Lepidoptera > Saturniidae > Antheraea > Antheraea assamensis. The sequence goes on along the minus strand of JAQQSE010000171.1, from coordinate 673,422 downwards.
ACACTGAATGAGCACACGTGTAAACTACTTAATACTTTGCTATTGTCATATTTAGTGATAGGCAACTGGATTTCTATTCTTACGACGTAAGAATATTCATCTTCTCTAGCGTCTCTCCCGCCGATAATGCGCAGCGGAGATTTATTCTCGATTGAACTGATTATTATGAAAAACGATAGAACGTTTCACATCTTGGCCTTTGCTGAACGGAATGTTTTTGTAATCTTATTGAAAAATTATAATTTGATATTTTATAGTCTAGTTAAATTGTATTTGTTATTGGATTTCAAATATACAATAAATTGATAACGGAAAATGAATTCAATTTTATACAAGGTGGTGATTCACTAACTGCTTTTCTTGTTTTGCAGGAATAACCTTTTTTATCTGCATCATTTACAGAGGTGATCATTACTAACAACGTAATGCATTATTACTATTCAATTTTGTTCCCCTAAAATATTTCCTTCCTTTATGTTGTGAACTGAACTCCGACGTGCTGCCTGAGGTCAACCCTCTTTGGGATATCCTCGTTTCACTCTAACAAGTGATAACCAAATAAGCTTCTGCCTTTTAGGTCTTCCGCCAATTACCTTGTAAGTGTATAATTATAAAAACCCATATATTCACCAACATACCATTATTAACATGAGGGAACATCAACATGTTTTTTGCACCCAATTGCGTACAGATGCAACGAATCTCGCCCTTGTGAATTCTGTTTTGATAATTTTTGTAAAAATTAAAGATAAAAAAAAAAACTCTACGTTCTAAATATTGACCATTATTATTTACTAACGATAAAATCGTCGGCTTTCGTCGGTCGTGTTCTCGTTACCATGTATACGACCCTATAAAGGAAGTCTTCAGATGAGTCTTTAGACGTCAAATATATTAATTTATCCTTTTGTAAATGGACTACAAAATATCGAATGGCCAAAGTTATGGTTTCATTTTTAATATTAGAATCGTTTGTAACATTGAATTCTATCTTCATACAGTGTTGTATAGAAAAACAAAATAAAACCTAATAACATTTATACCTCCAAAGAAATCAATAACAAATATACATTAAATTCAACTATAAAATAACCAATCATAAAATATCAAGAAAATACAATACAATTCATCATAAATCAAGATGCGAAACGTTCCGCTGTTTTTTATATTAATCAGTTCCATCGAGAGCAAACCACCTTTACGTATTATCGGCGGGGGAGACGCTGCCCATAATGAATATCCTTATGTTGTAAGCATAGAAATGCATTTGAATATCACTAAAAGTGAAAATCATAAAGCTATGAGTAGACATCCATTCTGCACGGGTAGCGTATTAACACCCGTTTGGACAATATCAGCAGCGCACTGTTTCAGTTTCACAGTTCAAATACAGAACAACACAATATCAATTGTAAATTTGAGAGCGCAATTGGGCGAACAATATTCCTTCGTTATTGGACACGGGGCAATGAATTCCACAATATCATATATGAACGCGTTCACTAGAATCGAATATTTTATAAAACACCACGCATACAGCAGCCTTATATTCAACGGTAACGTAAAAAACAGCAACGATGTGGCGCTCGTCCATCACCAACACGTTCAATTAAAGCAGTACGTAAAAGTCGCTGGTCTAGACTTCACTTCCCTCATAGGCCATGAAGTTACCTTAGCTGGTTACGGATTAACTCATGATATGGAAGGTGACTTACTTTCCTTGTTTATTATACAAAAGCCGTTACAGGTTATTACTGGTGTTGTGGTACAGTGTCCACTAAATAAACAAATATATCCGGGCTTATGTATAGCCGGAAGATGTGGACACGTGGAGAGTACATGTAGTGGAGACTCAGGAGGTCCAGTATTACATCCTGCCGGTATCGTTGGCGTTATTTCTAAAGGTAAACTATGCTTACCGTTGGAGTACGCAATAACAGTAGATGTAGTGAGTTTTGCTACAGCATTGAGCCCCTATATACAATGGATTGTTGATAATATAAGGAACCACTGAATTCAACGACAGAGGATGCAGTGTAACAGCTCATAATTGGAAATTCACAATTTTTGATAAATTTTAAAGTGAAAACTTTTTAGCCCCATTGTACGGCAAAAAGTGGTATCATAAAGAGACAAAGGCATATTGGCGTTTTGTCGAACTGGTCACTTTAATCACAAACACCAGACGTTTACGGCAGATCTGTATTGTCAATAATTGCAAACCATGATAGAAAAGCTAGCCGTTAAGCAATCGATATAGGACAATCTCTTTGGCCCACTGCTGCTTCAGGACAATGCTAGTAACGCTAGTAGACAGCCCCATACTAAACTTCAGATGGTTGCTAAAGTAGAGGAACTGCGGTTGCAAAGTCTCCGATACCTACCATACTCCTCAGACCTTGCTCCAACAGTTTATCACTTTTTTCGGAACGTGGACATTTTGATGAGACAGTAGAAAACCGGCTTCAAAGATTGTATTTATTCTCCAACCCTTTTTCAGCAATTCAATCGATAAACTACCTATAAATTTGCAAAACCTATAATAATTATAGATACTTGATTTGATTGATTTAATATATAATTCCATAATATTCTTTTCGTTTTACTTTCTCCATATAAAACGCTAACTTCATATGTAAGGACCTAATATTTTATCTGGGCATGTTAAAAAGAATGCTTCGATGCCTGCTGCTATTTTTCAAGAAGCATAAGCTCAAATGGCCTCGGACAATTCGGTATTTTCCCTACAGTATAGAGTCTTCGAATGGTGAGTGAGCAGGTTTTAAAAGGATCAGCATGTGATGATTTTGTTATTGCAAGTACTCGTAAGATGCGGTTACCGCATAACCTCATGAAAATCGTGTACATATTTCTCAACACGTTGATTTATAAAAGAACCTTTATAGTTGTTCGGAGATAAATTGGTTGGGGAGTAGTATAATTTTTTTTTAAACATTATAAATATGTGAAAATCGGAGATGATCTATCATATGCCTGTTACTCGCTCTCGGACTCACTAGCTTTCGGATTCACTATACGGCGAAACAAGATCATTGGCGCTTCTCTTAATCTTGTTTGTGTTATTACTATACTATACTATACTGCTTCACTAAAGAATTTTTTTAGTTTTGCGACTGAAGGCATAAGGACGTGCAGGTCACCTTATAGGAAATGATTACCGACGCCATATACACCTACAACACGAGCGGAATCACAGAAGCAGTACTGGTCGTTGAGAAAAGAATAGGCTCATTTCTTGAATGTATTTAAATTATATTGGTTCGGAAACGCCACCACTGGGTGTTCGTTACAAAGAACTATCGTACCTAGAAAAAGCGCACGCGATAACCTTACAGTACATAACTTTCAACCATCTAGATGACATGGATGGAATTTCAATTTGTGGCGCGTCGTTCGGTAATGGAACCCAGAACAGGTGTCACAGCTCTTCGAAATACTCTCCTTGGTAGATTTTATGAGATGCAAAGTGACGCAACGTCCCTACAAAGCGCCAATGAGTTGAGCTTTAAGGAAAGCACCTGTTCAGCGACGATTCGAGCCGCTCTATGTTAGATACGGTGAAAAGGATGTAGATAGATATGTAGACTGAAAAAGCCCAGTAAAGAACATCAGTCCAACGGTGTACAATCAGTTCAAAAAAAAAGTACCCGTAAAATACAGAGGCGTGTCTTTTTCTGCTAATCGAAATCCCTAGATTTAGGTCCAAAGAAGTTATTCCTTTAAAAAAATAAAACCTTTCTGACATTAACAAAGAAGCGAGCGTCAGTTAATATTAAATAAAATATACAATTTTCCATTATCCCTTGACTTTATATTTGAAACTGAATAATAAATAAACATTAAGCTTAACAATAAAAATCGAATTACAAAATATCCATAATTTTGCAAAGAACACTGCCTTCAGCATAAGTCAAGATGAGAAACGTTCTTTTGTTTTTAATTATAATCAATTGCATCGAGAGTAAGCCTTTTTTTTTTTTTTTTTTTTCGTGGGGAAATCCTTCATGGACACGCCACCCTCCCGGGGGAGAGGGTGGGTAGTGTGAGACTCCTACTCACTAAAACCCCACGGTGTACATCTGCCGCTATAGGATTGGGGCGGCACGAGATCTCTAAAGCATTCATCGTGCCGCCCCAGCGGTTAGCCCGGTGTCAAACAGCGACACCGGGTCCCGACCTTGTCAGGAGACGACCATGTACACACCGGTCGTCTCCTCCGTCCACCGGACCTGTGCAATGGGAAGATGGCCCCCCCGACCCACCCTCCCAGGTCAAGCTAAGACGGTGGAAGGAGGCGAGCAAAACGCCCCCTCCTCCCACCGGTCCTCCGTTAGCGGAGACGGCAACTCCGAGGGTCCAGCTCGCGGACCCTCTCCGCCACCTCCTTCTGCGAGACGACTTCCTCGCAGAAGGAGGCTACTGCATTCCACATACGCTCGCTGCCAAGCATGGCCTTTACCACGCTCGGCAGCGAGAGATCCACACCTACCGCCGCAGCCAGAATACGGCGTTGCTCCTCCCACGCAACACACTCAGACAGAGTGTGCTGCGCGGTGTCCGGCTCAACGCCGCACTCGTGGCATACGGCGGTTGGCTCCCTGCGTGCGATCCGGTGCAGGTACCAACCGAAGCACCCGTGCCCGGTCAGCACCTGCACCAGACGAAACGACAGAGAGCCCCATCGTCTCGAATACCATTCTGGCAGGACCGGGCGGACGGCGTCGATAGTGTATCTACCGTACCGCGCGTCCGCCAGGTCCTGCCGCCACCTATTCAACATCTCCTCACGGAGTCTCCCGCGCATAACCTCTACTTCTCTGGGAGCTGGAGGCTCCCTCATCCGTTTCTTGACCGCCGTATAGTTATATACGGCGGCAAGCACCTCTACCTCCAGCTCCCAGGGAAGGGAGCCGGCGAGCACCATGGCCGCCGCTGAGGACACCGTTCGGTATCCTCGTATCGCCCGCAGCGCCACAGTGCGCTGCGCATTTCGCAATGCACGTATGTTAGTGGCGCTGAGGGCGTCCACCCACAACGGTGCCCCGTAGACGGCCATGGATCTTACGACCCCCGCATAAAGGCGGCGGCAGCTAGCACCCGGCCCCCCCGTATTGGGGAGGAGTCGTCCAAGTGCCGCCGCCGCCCCGACTATGCGCGGTCTGAGCCCCTTAATCGAGAGTAAGCCTCCGCTGCGCATTATCGGTGGGAGAGACGCTAGAGATGGTGAATATCCTTACGTAGTAAGAATAGAATTCCAGTTGCCTATCACTAAACATGACAATAGCAAAGTTTTAAATAGCTTACACGTGTGCTCAGGCAGTGTTATATCACCTAAGTGGACGCTATCCGCAGCACACTGTTTCCATTTCCTTGACACAATTGTAGACTATGTAAAGGGTAATCAAAGTGTAATGGCTTCTTCAGACGGTAACTTTACCCTTGTTATCAGGCTCGGTTCAGTGAACGCTACGCCTTCAGAGACAAACGCATTCACTAGAGTCGATTATTATATAAAACATCCAGCATTCACATATTTAGCCATTAATAGTTCCAGGAAACCTATGGTCCATAACGATGTAGCACTCGTTCATCATAAAGCAATTCCAATGAAGCAATACGGGAAAATCGCCAGCTTAGACTTCACTTCCATCACAGGGCATGAGGTTACCGTAATGGGATACGGAAAAACTTATGACAGCAGTGGTGAACTGTTCGATACGTTAACTCTACAAAAGCGATTGCAAGTTATTACTGGTGTTGTGGTAAAATGCTCACCAAAGTCACTGATCTATCCAGCCTTATGTATAGCCCAACAATGCGGAGAAATGACCAGAAAGCCATGTAGTGGTGATTCGGGAGGGCCGGTGCTACATTCTGCTGGTATTGTTGCGGTCATAACAAAAGGTAAACATTTCTTCGAGACACCGCAAGGTACGTTAATATACACAGTGACCTTCAATACACCGCTAAACCCATACATGCAATGGATCTCGGATAACGTAAGAAAGAATCGTTAAACACATCTAGAAAGAATATGATCAGATAATGTTTTACTATTGTAACTTATCTTGTTAAAGAGGACTGTCCAAAATGTATTCAACTGATGTTGTAAACATCCCCAAGAGCGCAAACGCGTCCGAATCTCAGTTAGGATTTTATATGCGCATGCAATTCCGTCAATAGAATTAATTATGGATGAAGCTAATTAAACGTATTACGTAAATGAACCCTTTTATTTCATCTAATTTATCAAATATGGGAAAGGGGCCGGACACAGGATCTGTATATCAATTTCATAGGTGTGCAGTGTTGATGTTCAGTAGTGAATAATAGTGTCACTGTATCGCGGAGTGTCTCTGTGTTCTTACCGAAAGATCGAACACAAGGTTGTATCGCTGTGAGGAGCGGATGCGATGAGTGAACAGGAGCGTAGTTAACCATCTGCGTACAATAGACTGGTAATAAACTTCAAGAGTAATTATCACTACATATTATAGTACAAAGTCGTCAGTCTGTTCACAATAAACTAGAAAACTACTGAACGGACTGTAATGCAGTGTTCACCAGTAGATAGAGTAATATATACGAGGAAGGTTTAGGTATATTCATGGTTTTGTGTATATTCGTTGAAATATAACGATAATTGTTGGAAGCGTCGGAAAAATCAAGCCGCTTGGGAGCGGTTATGGAAGAGACGAGCTGTTCTTTTGAGATGTAACAAAACAGAGATATTTTTTATAGATCTACAAAAAAGTCTGCGACTTTTAAGGATAGCTTACTATACCCGTTATTCTTTTAAAAAAATGGTGACATACAATGAGGTAATTGGAAGGTTTTTTTTTTTCAAACTGACTACACTGTTGACCTGGCAAGACATCTCTCTACAGTTTCACCGGACTACGTAATTGGAAGACTATTTAGACGATACGGTAACAATACTTAATCACTTAAAATATACATATACTAGCAGGCCCGGCGGACGTTGTCCTGCTCTGATAATAAAAAACATATACTTAGGTAAATAAGGTAACCAATTTATTTCATTTGATAAGGTTTAAGATTGAGGAGTACTGGAAGCTCCCATCCCGAGCTCTAGCTCTGATTCCGACATGGAGATCGATAGCGGCACGAACAACGGTTCCACAACCATAAACCGAAAACACCAACGACCCGTTCGCGCCACCTCGAACGCTTCAGATTCCGAATGGAGTACGGAATACCCATTAACTCAGAAACCACAAGTAGAGGGCATACTTGCATGCCCCCAAGCTCTGTGTTCTGCGGCAAAGCGAGACAACTCGCAAACTATCGCGAGTGCCCTCGCGCGCTGCCCACAATGTGCCCTCGGTAGAAGAGGCAGGTGCACAAGGCGTCAGTTGCTAGCACCAGTTCTTCGCCTCCATCTCTTATGCCCGAAGAGGTTTTACCTGGCATGCCGGGTATTTTGCGTGCTCCAGCAGCAACCGCTTCTACGGTGCGTGTACCGTGCACCCACCCAAAACGAGCGGGTCCCTAGGGCCCCTTGGGCTCCAAGGCTTCAGTTTCAGGCTCAGTCTCAGAAGGCTAACCCTGCCCAGGACAATTCCACCTCTTCCTTTTCCATCGCTGGGAATGACTGGCTTAGCCAGTTTCTTTTGGTACGTGATGTGCAGGAGATAATCGCATTTAACGCAATTGTCAATAGCAGTAAGGACTTAGGCTTACTCAACGCAATTTCTCAATTCCCAGGTGTTGCCGCGATGATTCAACGCCTAGCTCGTGCATCTTTTAAATAATTGGTCTTTAAATTCACGAGAATGAATAAGTTAATCCCGTGCGGTCTATGCCTTTTGTTTTTTAACCCTCGGAATATTATAACTCACCGCGATGTAGTAGCTGCCTTCTTGCGTGACCGGCAGATAGACGTGTTTCAAGAAACACCCCTGAAACGAAAGATTCGTAATCCCGCGATTCCGAATTATAACATAGTTAGAAATTGCATTATCACCCGCGGAGGGGGCACCCTTATTTACTACAAACGGTGCCTCGATTGCATGCCGATAGACCCTCCCGATCTGTTAAACATGGAAGTGTCAGTATGTAGGCTAGGTATGACCGGCCATCCGTCGATTATATTAGTGTCCGCGTATCTCTCGTCGAATAAAGAACTTATAAGATTCTAAGATCCAATCTTTAAGCACTGTGAGTCCGTCTTTTTAGCCGGCGACCTCAACAACGGTAACGTTATATGGAATAGTCCGAGTACTTCTCGTAACAGGAAGATATTCAATAGTTTAAGTAACGTCCTCGAATTTGAAGTCATAGCCCCGCCGGAACCCACTCACTATCAGTATAACTGTCGTCCGTCAGTATAAGATGTAGCTCTTATAAAATAACGTCACACATCGGGTACGATTTATACAAGTTGTACACAAACTTGACTCAGATCACCGCCCGGTAGTACTACAGCTACAGCTCTTCCTTCCGTTAAAGTGACTAACTACGCCACGTTAAATATATATTTTAATGAAAATTCCCCCTCGTCCAGTCTAGATAGGGATCCGAACGTGTTAGGGTCTTAAGCCGACGCGAATCTGGCTATCGATTCCCTGGTCGACTATCTCTAGTCCGCCGTCAGGAAGACCTCGAAAGAAGTAAAAGCGGCAAACGATTACAGTTTTATATTCCCCGACAATGTGAGAGCGTTGTTCACGGAATATAATGCCGTGAATCGAGCCCACGACGCCTAGCCATCCGTGGAAAATCTCACCCGATTAAGGACGCTGCGTAAAGAGGTAAGAATCCGCATTTGCAAAATCCATGGTGACAGATAGAATAGCCTTCTGGAGAATATGAAACCGTCTCATCTGGCGTACTGAAGATTAACGCGATCCTTGAAATCGGATGTCACCACTCCGATGCCACTCCCCGAAAGAGACTCCGGGTTACCCCTCGCGTTCGATAGTGTAGATAAAGCGGAGTGCCTTGCCGCTACCTTAGAAGGGCAGTGTTCTCCTAACATGGCTAACACTGACCCTGCCCGTATCAGATCAATCGAATGTTCAGTGGAGCATACACTCGCGTCCTCTCCTCACCGATACCGTAACCTCAGTTACTAGCGATGAGGTCTCCGCCGTGGTCAAGCGTTTGAAGCTTAGGAAGTCCAAAAAAACAAGGTGATGTGCGATTCACACACGATAGAAGTGAAACTTCAGTAAATCGACAAAAGAATGAGATGAATATACATAACACGATTAAGAAAGTTACAAAAAATATTTATTTACAAATGAAAGTTTTTTGATTAATTTTAAATGATATTTTATATTTTATTTAACATATGTTATATAATTTATTGCTCAAGTTCCATATTTTCAGTTTCAACAAACAAGATATAAAAATACTAACAAACACTGTTAAATAATAACACACCACGCTGACTTATTACTAAAAAGCTGTAATACGCGCTGCGCATACAGTGTACTCGTATAGTAGTACACGTACTTTTCACATTACACAACACACGTTAAATGCTCAAATACAAGCAAGTATTAAACAGTGTGCAATATACATACACATCGATATTTGCTCTCTCGCTCTGGCGCACTAATTACAGGCGACTATGCCTAGAAGACGGGAGTGGGGATGCCACGAAGCATGGCACAAAGAGGAGAGACCGATTGAAGAAAGAGAGGTTTATTTGGTAAATGGTTTTTATTGGTTATAGGGTTACAATTAGCCGCTAATGGTAGATAGCGAGCGATGGTGTTGAGTCGCTTGTGGTTGAATGCGAACTGGTTACAAAATAAATTATTTATATAATGCAATGTAAAAGTGCACTTATTATATAATAACTAAAGAGCCGTTCGGTTGTGCGTCCGTTGTTCGGGTTATAATTCTGTCTCGAGAGTCTCGTTCGAACAGCGGTCGAGTGCACACGTGCCCCGTTCGCAGCTCTGACGGTCCGTTCGTTCGGCAACTCGCGCGCAGTTGTCGGATATTTTCGTGAATGTTCGGTAGTATAGTGTGTCCGTACGGCTATTGTCAATCGACACGCTTTTTTCAGAGCGACGGTACACCTCTATCAGTGTACCATTTAAGCCCCACTTTTCGGTGCGAAGCCATGCACATTGTGTGCAGTGCGTCGAGTCGCTGTGCTACGCGTCGTTCTTCGCGCCGCGCTGTGTGCAGATACGAAGAGAGAAAACTTCGCGTCGCATCTCCCTTTTCCCCGGACACGGATTGTCCGTTAAATTTTAATTAGGCGCACCCCCCTGCCCCTCAGGCAGGCAGGTTAGTCATGTCTAGCCCCGCGCCCCCGCATGTCCCTCCGGCCCATCCGGCCTTTGAGATGTCGCCCACATTGAAGAACTACTTCGATTTCATATGTTCGTCGAAAAGGAAGACCCCTCCGGTAAAAAGCCGCGTTGTTTCTCCGCGAACCCGTTCGCGAATCTCTCGGATGTCGACTCGGATATGGACCTCGACGCCGTTCCCGCGACGGTAACCACGGCCGCGACCGTGACTGCGCCCGCGATCACGCCCGCCGATGACGACGGTTTCACAACCGTCACGCGCCGCGGTAAACGCCCACGTGCCGCGAATCCGTCCGACAGTGACTCGGCTGCGAAACTTTCCGTCCCAAAGCAGTCCAATGTATGTGGCGCTCGGGTGCCCCGAGCCTCTCCCACACCCTCTGCCGCGAATTCGGCTAAAGCTCCGGCTGCGGAACCCGCGGTCGCGGCTAAGAAGCCACGTCTACTGCGTCCCATCACCTTCCGTGACTGAACCCGTTGGGTAGAGATCTCGGACGACCTTAAGTCGAAAAAGATTCTCTGCAACACTGTTGCCGGCATCTCTATCAGAGTATCGACCCCCGATGAGCATCGCAAGCTCACTAGGTACTTCCGGGAGCGAAAGCTCCCTTTCTTCACTCACGCTCTCGAGGAAGAGCGCCTCCTCCGTGCCGTCATTCGTGGAGTTCCTTCAGAACTCTCTGAATACAACATCTATGATTGCATGAACGGTCAGGACTTTCCAGGCCGGAGCGTACAGCGTATGTACCACCCCTGTACGAAGGCCCCCTTCAACTTGGTGCTGGTCACGCCGGGCCGTACCGTGGAAGGCAAGGCCATTTTCGGCCTCACCTCTGTGTGCAGCCTGTCCCGAGTCTACGTAGAGCCTCCTCGTAAGTCCCATGTACCCTCGCAGTGTCACAACTGCCAGGTGTACGATCATTCCGCCCGGCACTGCCACCTACGTCCACGTCCCAGGTGTGTTCAGTGTCTCGGGGATCACTCCACTAGGGAGTGCCCGCGCACTCCTGAGTCCACCGAGCCTCCGAGCTGCATCCTCTGCGAGCAAACGGGTCAGACCGCGAACTATCGCGGGTGTGCCCGCGCGCCTCGTCCGACCCGTCCCCGCCGCGGCAGACGTGCGACCCGGTCCAGGGAGCACGTCCCGCAGTCTCGGACGCAACCGCCTCCGCCTCTGCCCATAGAAAGCCAGAAGGCTTTCCTTGACCTGCCGGGCACCACCAGTGCACCGGCAGCACCCGCTCCCGTGCCGAACGCGCTCTCTTGGCGCGTAAGGCCTTCCTCGCCAGCTCCCTCAATTCCTAAAGCCAAGCCCCAACCTCAGAAGGCTCAGTCCACTCCTGCGCCACCTACCTCGTCTTCAGTATCGACCACCGGTATCGACTGGATAGCTCAACTTCTTTTAGTACACGATGTACAAGAAATACTCGCGTTCAACGCGCTCGTCAATAGTACATCTGAGCTCGGGCTCTTTAACGCGATCTCCGCTTTCCCGGCCGTTGCGACTACGTTACAACAACTAACTCGCGCCGCGCATAAATAAATTCGCGTTAATCAAAACATCAGTTCGAACCCGCGTGTTCATATACAATAGACCGATACATTAGGAACTCGTACGTAATTGTACAGTTCAGTCGGCACCGTGCCATTGTTCTTTATTTTTCACTCAATGTCCTCTTAAAAGATGCGTGTTTGCGCCCACGCCCGCAACTCTCTCTGCTCACGCCGCCGTGAGCGGAGGGGGAAGATACGATCCCGCACACTCGTCGCGATTTTTCTTGTAACAACTCGAGCCTAGGTAGTCCCTCGGTGTGGAGCCCTCGAGTATGTTACTCGCGCGAATACAGTGACTCACGCTTGTTTTTCGTTTACACGATCACCCCACACGGATGCACACACACAGTGGTGGGCTGTTTTTTTGCCCTTTTCGGACTGAAATAGGTCACATAACATAGTAGTCAGATACCAAATACACATATATGCATTCGTGAAACATGCATGGTCACACATGCATTTTTCACGAATTCATATATGTGTATGAAATACCTACACTGTTAGCCTGGCAAGGCTGCTACAGTTTCACCGGACTACTAAGGGGAGCGCTTAAGGCACTCACCCGATTTTTTGGCAACCAGCACAAGGGCACACGGTGTGCCTCGGCTCGAGCTGTCGCCGAGTTTTCCCGATCTGACTAAGCTAGCTAAACTAACTATCCATTCCATACACATATAAGTTCATGAAAAATACATGTGAATCCATGCATGTTTCATGAATACCTATATGTGTATTTTGTATCTGTCTACTATGTTGTGTGACCTAATTCAGTCCGAAAAGGGCAAAAAAACAGCCCACCACCATGTGTACCTATGTGTGCACGTGTGTGAGGTGATCTGTGTAAGTGTGAACTAAAGTGAGTACTGTATCACGCAAATAACAACCTCGAGGGCTCCACTCCGAGGGTCAACCTAGGCTCGAGATGCTATGAGAGAGACGCGACGTGTGTACGGGATCGTATCCTCAACCCCTGCCTACGTCGGCGCAAGCAGAGAGAGTCGCGAGCGTGGGCGCAAGCACGCATTTTTATGAGTTGAACGGAGCTACAAGTAAGACGGCGTCGGCGCCGTTATTTAACTATGCAATCGACCGGATTGCGTATAAAACCTAAACGATTCGGACTATTAGGGAAAGATAGACATAAATACGCGGATTTATTCCATCTGTATCTAGAGTAAAATTATTTAACTGAATCGCGCGCGAGGCGTTGAAGTGTGGCCGCGATGCCAGGGAAGCTCGAAATGGCGTTAAGCAGACCGAGGTTCTGACTACTATTGACCATCGCATTAAAAGCGACGATTTCCTGAATCTCATGGAAGATGAGGAGCTGAGTTAACCAGTCTATACCGGCTAGGGAGAAGGTGAAAGGGTTAGCCTGGACGGGCTTGACCTTTGGAGGCTGGGAATGGGATTGGGACGTAGGTTTGGATGCCCACGGGGCCTGAGGGGCCCGCGAGGGCCGGGGTGGCGCATAGGGCGCAGGAGCGAGCGGTGTCTGGATCTGGGACCTAGGTTTGGGAGCCCAAGGGGTCTGAGGGGGCCGAGCAGACCGGGGGGGTACGTAAGGTGCAGGTGCGGGCGCTGCCGGTGCACGGGAGGTGCCCGGCAGACTCGGGAAAGCCACTGCTGATGTCAGCGGCGGAGGTGACGGGCGGGAGGAGACGGCGGGCGCCCTGGATGGGGAGACCTGCCTAGGACGTCGGGGGCGCTTTGTGCGCGGCGCTCGGGGACAGCCGCGATAACTCGCGGAATGACCCGAGGCGCCACACAACACACAGCTGGGAGGCTCAGGAGTGGACGGAGTGCGAGAACACTCCCTAGTGGAGTGATCGCCGAGGCACTTTACACACCTGGGACGCAGGTGGCAATTTCGTGCGGAGTGTCCGTACACCTGACAGTTGTGACACTGTGAGGGAACGAACTGTTTGCGCGGGGGCTCGGCTGTGACGCCGGTGAGGCCGCACACGGATTTCAAGGTATAGATGGCTTTACCTTCCCTGGAGCGGTCCAACACGACCAACACCAGGTTGTAGGGGGCCTTCGTGCGAGGATGGTACATACGATGCACCTCTCGGACAGGGTAGTTTAACGAGTTAAGGTCGTTAGAGATGTCTTCGGTCGAGAGTTCGACCGGAATCCTACGGAGAACGACTCGGAGGAGAATCTCGTCCTCAAGAGCATGGGTGAAGTACCCGTACTTCGCTTCCCTAAGGAAGGAAGTTAGACGACGGTGGTCGTCGACGGTCGGCACCTTAACCTGGATTCCAGTGGGAGTGTTAAGGGCGGAGGTGTAAGAGATCTTCCTCGAGTTGAGGCTCGAAGACGACTTGTCTTGAATCGTAACAGGTGGCGGTGGGCGGGGCTTCTTCGCTGAAGCTGCGGAACCCGCAGCTTGTGCGAGAGAGAGGTCGGAGGGGGCGTGGCTTAAGGCCGGCGCCTTGATGGCACATTGAACGGGTTCCGCATGAACGGGACCGCTAGGTGAGACGGAACGGGACAGGTCGGCTTTCCGACGGTGCGAAACGGTTATGAAACCGTCTTTAACTGACTCGACAACGGGTACAGACGGATCCACGTCCATATCCGAGTCTGGAAGAGGGCTTGCTACTAACGATTCGACATTGCAGTCCGGAGAAAGTGGCGAAAACGAATTCGCCACCGAAATGTCGCTGTGGGGAACGGGAACGATCGGAGGCTTCGCCTTCCGTGGCTTGGACTTGGACTTTGTTTTCTTAGCAGAGACCGGGGACCGCGAACGACCGGCCGTGCTATAAGACTGGGTTTTCACCCCTGAAACGCCTTGCTTGGCCAAGAAACTATGAAAAGACTGTTCAATCATATGAACATTATCCGGATAGATACTACGATAATGATCGAGTCCCATCTGAATCTCAGCTATCTGAGCACTGGTGAGGGCTGACGGTGGGGAGCTGGGCACGGGGAAGGACATGACTAACCTCCCTGCCGGAGGGGCCTCGTCTAAGGCCCTGTAGTAGAGATCTTCCAGCCAGGCCGCACGCACGGCGAGCTCTTCTGGAGTGGTGGGATTAGGATAGGGCCCGCGCTTGGAGGAATGCATGACTAAACCTCCCTGCCTGAGGGGCAGGGGGGTGCGCCTGTTTGAAGTTAACGGACAACCGTGTCCGAACCAAGGGAGCTGTGGGCGATGTGCAATGCCTCACAGGGGACCTTCGAAGCCTAGGGGGAGTTCCCTAACACTTCTTTCTTCGAACTTGTTTCTTCTATCTTCAGGTACGACGCTCAGCACACGGCGCAACACGACGAACGACGAACTGCACGACGACACGACGCGCTGCCCGACGACTCGCTGCACTGCACTCTGTGTGCTCGGCTCGCACCGAAAAGTGCGGTTTAATTGGTGCACTAAATGAGGTGCTCTGGCGCTCGGAAAAGAGCGTAACGATTGACGATAGCCGATCGAACACACAATACTACCGAGTAACACGAACTAATTCAATAACTACGTAAAAGTTATCGAACGATCTGACCGTTAAGAACTGCAAGAGAGCGCACGTGCGTCCCCGACCGCGGCTCGAATCGGACTCCTTCTCTGTGCGAGTGCCCTAAGCGCTCCCCTTAGTAGTCCGGTGGAACTGTAAAGGCCTTATTGGCTAGCAGTGTAGGTCAGTTCGAAATAAAAAGTATTTCTGTCTCATTCTTTGCCGTATTTGTGTCTCTTACCTGTTGTTTTTCTGCAGTTTCGCTTCAAAAATTAACGCCATATTTGTGATCATTCATGTTATAACAGACGTCTATGACGTAATTTCGAAATAAATTAATTGTCCAAATATAGCTACAGATTTATCAATATCGATTAAAGAGTAATAACCAATAATATAAAAAAACAACAAGTATTTTTGTTTCAAATGTTATTAATAGACTAAAGTACAATTTAAGGCCAGACAACACTTTCAATCCACGGCACGTAGGGAAGCACTCTCGTGTATAATCCGGATGTAGTGAGACACGCCCCGCCGATTGAAGCGACTGCGTAGATGGAGTGCTGGCAGCTGGAAGCCTGACCCCGTCGCTGCAGAGCTCCGCCGCTATCTCCCTGGAAAAGATTTATAAACGATTTCACCTTTTGTTTTTTTTTTTTTTTATATGTTATATAGGAGGCAAACGAACAGGTGGGTCACCTGATGATAAGTGATCACCGCCGTCTATAGACACTAGCAAGACCAGAGGATACGCAAGTGCGTTGCCGGCCTATTAATATATGTGGGCCTCCGGCGCTCTCACTGACCGAACGAAACGCAACAGTGCGGGCGCACTGTTACTTCACGTCGACTCACGTCTGTGTGTCGGGTGGTACTACCCCGCGCGTCGGGCGAGCCGACACATTCCTGCTGAAACCAGTAATAGCTTCAGCGTAGCTCTACCACCTACAGGAAACGCAACAGTGCGGGCGCACTGTTACTTCACGTCGACTCACGTCTGTGTGTCGGGTGGTACTACCCCGCGCGTCGGGCGAGCCGACCCATTCATGCTGAAACCAGTAATAGCTTCAGCGTAGCTCTACCACCTACAGGAAACGCAACAGTGCGGGCGCACTGTTACTTCACGTCGACTCACGTCTGTGTGTCGGGTGGTACTACCCCGCGCGTCGGGCGAGCCGACACATTCATGCTGAAACCAGTAATAGCTTCAGCGTAGCTCTACCACCTACAGGAAACGCAACAGTGCGGGCGCACTGTTACTTCACGTCGACTCACGTCTGTGTGTCGGGTGGTACTACCCCGCGCGTCGGGCGAGCCGACCCATTCATGCTGAAACCAGTAATAGCTTCAGCGTAGCTCTACCACCTACAGGAAACGCAACAGTGCGGGCGCACTGTTACTTCACGTCGACTCACGTCTGTGTGTCGGGTGGTAGTACCCCGCGCGTCGGGCGAGCCGACACATTCATGCTGAAACCAGTAATAGCTTCAGCGTGGCTCTACCACCTACAGGAAACGCAACAGTGCGGGCGCACTGTTACTTCACGTCTGGTTTCTGTGTGTCGGGTGGTACTACCCCGCGCGTCGGGCGAGCCGACACATTCATGCTGAAACCAGTAATAGCTTCAGCGTGGCTCTACCACCTACAGGAAACGCAACAGTGCGGGCGCACTGTTACTTCACGTCTGGTTTCTGTGTGTCGGGTGGTACTACCCCGCGCGTCGGGCGAGCCGACACATTCATGCTGAAACCAGTAATAGCTTCAGCGTGGCTCTACCACCTACAGGAAACGCAACAGTGCGGGCGCACTGTTACTTCACGTCTGGTTTCTGTGTGTCGGGTGGTACTACCCCGCGCGTCGGGCGAGCCGACACATTCATGCTGAAACCAGTAATAGCTTCAGCGTGGCTCTACCACCTACCACCTTTTGTCTATGTGTCGCAAACGCATTGGCTAATATAATTAGTGTCATAGTCTCATTCCAACATAATGGTGAACCATTCGTTGTTTACTGCTTTTAATATTTGATATAATCACTACATAGTATAAAACGAAGTCGCTTTCTCTGTCCCTATATCCCTATATATGCTTAAATCTTTAAAACTACGCAACGGATTTTGACGCGGTTTGTTTTTAGTAGATAAAGTGATTGAAGAGGAAGGTTTATATATGTATAATAACATAAATTAAATACTGGAGAAATACTGTTATTTTCGAGGTTACTCCAAATTGAACGCGTGCGGGCCACGGGCAGTAAGGAATAAATCAAAACTACTGGATCGATTTTAATCATTTTGTTCAGTGAATGACATAGGCTATATATTTTATACCCGTGCGAAACCGGAGCGGGCCGCTAGTAAATATATAAGTTATAACAAAATGAATACTGTGCCAATAATGCTCTGTGTGCTGAAATATCTACGCGTATCAATTGTTATCAAAAATGGTTGAATACCTGTACATGTCATTATCAATGAGAACGGCTTACAGCTTTGTTACCCTGTGGATGAACGGTATGGACACCAAACTGCATATAATCTACTCTCAATTTCTAGTAAAACACATAAAAACCGAGTCCATAACAAAACATATGGTTTCAACAATCAACATTATTTCTTTCTTTCTCCTGTGGAGTGTATCCATCTCAGTCATACCAAGTGGGGCTATGTAAATATCAAAAAACCAACTAATGCTTAAAACCGTACCAACCGTATCTACAAAAAAAAAACTAACTTCTCACATTACTTATTATTAATACGAAACAAGATTTTCGAGTGCTTAAAAAAATTATCTTACTTGACAAGTATCGTTAGCTTTTGTTCTGTCTCCATAGCAGATTTGCGTTGTGCTATTGTATCCTTGCAGCATTTCTCTTGATGATGTATATATCGTCGCACATTCCACATCGCTATATTTTTGAAGGTCAACCTGTAACAAATCGAATCCGTTGGATGAAACAAGATACCTACTAAGAGCTAGCGTCGTAGGACTTTTGTCACAAGTTTGATTCCAACAAAGGCGTAGAAGGAAATCGTAAAGATGAGGCACGTATAGCAAGCTACAACACCAGCTCTATTGTAGTGTACGTATTAGTGTGTTTTCGACAATTTCTCTATAAATTATTTCTTCTAAGTTCAATATATCGAGGCGAGGAATATCATCGCTTAAAAATAATAGTTAAAAAGTGACAACCAAACACACCTGTAACTGTGACTCCCATTAGAATAACTATGACGTAACGACAGCATAAGATTTAGTGAGTTGAATATAATAAAACCAAAATAAAACAGGCTTCCTTGTTAAAAGCATTGCTTCGTGTGAGAGCTTTCTTAAAGCTAACGCTTTGTCATTTTTATTTACAAACGACAATGCTAATATTTGTAATGTAGGTTATAATTAAAGCAGTTATAAATGTTAAGGGTCCCTTCAAGTATCAACGTAAGCAGAGTTTTGGTCATTTTTGGTACCCGCCCCTTCCCATATCAGCGGAAGTAAACGAATCTCTGAACCCCCCAAAACAGCCCAGTTATCGAGAGGAGGTTTTTTTAATATATAGAGTGATTGAAGAGGAAGGTTTATATGTATAATAACATAAATTAAATAGTGGAGAAATACTGTTATTTTTGAGGTTACTCCAAATGTAACGCGTGCGGGCCACGGGCAGTAATGAATAAATCAAAACTACTGGATCGATTTTAATCATTTTTGCAGTGAATCACATAGCCTATATATTCTATACCCGCGCAAAGCCGGAGCGGGCCGCTAGTATTAATAGTTCGCAAAAACGGCTTACTTGACATGATCGCTGTTAGAAATATGATGAATCTGATGAGCAAACGAAGTTGGACTCTTTATAATGTTAAATTATACTTACCATTTGAAGATAGTCACTAGCTACTGTGTTCGAGCCCTGGTAGCCCCAGCCGGTCGCAGTGACTGCCTCTGGCATGAAGCTGACACTACTTTGTGACGGTTTTAGGATAGGTAGGCAGGCCGGTGCGACCTGGTTACTAAAGCTAATCCTGCAAATGAATGTCGACAGAACTGAGTCATAATATATTTAGGTTATGAATGATAATAGGCTGATGTTGTGCAACAAAATGGCAAAAAATAAAGCCGATTAGTTCTCGTTATCAAATTTTCAACGCGAAGGTGACGCGTGTGGATGGCCGCCATGTTTTTGTTCTATATACTAACATTTGTCAGCGGCTCCGTACATCTTTTAAGTAGTAATCAGTAACGACTTGTTGTTCTACCTTGTTTTAATATTAACATATTTTTAAAACACGCTTATATCTCATAATTTTAAATTTACTGCTATTAGTTTTTGAATGATTTAATAATCTCACGTATAATGTTCCATTGACGTTGGTTCGAATTAGTTACATTTTAGTACTTTTTTATTTATTTTAATTATCGATAATTTTTATTATATACTTTCAAATCAAATTGAAAAAAACTTTATTCAATTTAAGCCCTAAGAAGGCGCTTATGAACGTCAAAACTACCACCGGTTCGGACAAACATCCTCCAGTCATCGAGAAGAACCGGCAAGAAACTCGATCGATTTTTTTAATATACAATTATATATTTAAAATACGTTGTACGTTAAAATCGTTTGTAGTGGATGCACAGAGAGGAGTCAATTCCAGATATCACCATCGTTCACAATTTCGATTTTTTCACAATTTCCAAAAGTAATCTTGATAATATTCACACCTTATTATTTCTCTTAAATGGAATATAATTCTCGTATACAAAATTTCAATACAATCGGTTGAAAAAAAAAATTATAAGTTCTGAAATTATTGAGAAATTATATAATCATCTAATATACGAGATATTATTAAATCGGAACATACCATAAACAGACATAGAAACATTTTGTTTAACAATAAAATTTGTCGTATGGCTACAATTTCACCTGACGTTAAGCGACAATACAGCCCAAGAGGGTTACAAGCGAAGCCTAAGGGAACTAACACTAGATTAGCTGCCGCAACATACGTAAGGGACTTGTTAACGTGCTTTATACCCGAGGGTTGAAGTCAGACAGAAGGGGGGATTACTAATTCCTCATACACATTACTATGATTTCATCACAATGTTCCTCACGACCAAACGAATTGAAATCGATGACCACGGCCATCGTCGATGATGAGGTAAGCACTTCTAAGCGCAACCAATGTGCAAATTGGGATAATATTAACGTACCTGCGACGCGTTTGCAGGAGAGCTATATCGTTGTACACGGTTGGTGCATGATAGTCGGGATGTGCGATGATCCTTTGAACCCTATACCGCTGCCACATCGAAGGAGGGTCGTTCCTCCTCAGCATACCCAGGCCTATATGCTTTACTGACCCGCTGAAAGTATTGGAAGTGTTTTATTCATGTATTCTCAACACATTATTTTAGTAAAATACAGTATACTGTAACATTTCTAAACGAACTACTGACAGTTTTATAGTATGTTAAGTTTTGAATAATGTATATTTAGGTGTTAATACATAATAAATTGATAATAAACAAGAAATATTTGATATGACCCCTAACAGTATATAATGACAATTATTACATTTATTAATTGGAAAAAGATTTTCCATATACGAAATGTCATGAAAAACGTTTGAAAAAATCTTTTTGAAGTTATACTTCTGTTGGCGCGTTAAGGAAAAATGATGAGAGTAATTTTTAAAGATGCGCGCGCGCAGACCGTCCCGATAAACCTTCACTCTGAATTTAGCTATAGTCAATATTTTAGTTGTTTCACAACAGATGTCGCTAAATTTATTCAAAAAAAGTTATCAATGAAGTAAAGGCAAGGACATCTTCTTTATTATAATTTTTTATTTTATTTTTTTTTTTTTGCTCCGTCGCGGTTTATGCACTAGCCAGCGTCAAGTAACAATATTTTGCCAAGTAAGTGTCTTTCGATAATTATAATATTCTAACAAGATGGTGATTTCCTTGTTAGAACTTTCCATGGAGTTTTGGTGGCATCTCAGAATGCATGCTCCGTGGTATTATTTCCCATCCACTTCACTTGTGCATAATAACCGAACTATATTACGTAAAACACCACCAATATTACAAAATATACAGTCTAATAACACAAGATTATGAATAAAATATAAAAACCACTACATGACAGACTAAGATCCCGCCAAAAACTCACAAGGACATCTACGTATGTTTCCGTGAGAACTGACAACTATATTCACGATATTTATTTATATCTATTATTAGTGTCTTTTTTTCACAACAAATGTCGCTAAATTTATTATTTCTATTGTTGGTGTCGTTTTTTCTACAAACGTATATGTCTTAAAATGAAAACGTATAAAATTTTTGAAAACATTTTTATCTTGTTACGCCAAAGAAGTATAACTTCTAACGCGTGTACATAACGTACACACACACTTTTTGTAATTTCTACAGATTTTAATACATTTCAGAGTATTATTTACAGTTATTATACTCTTTTAATTGTATAATGCCATATACCTCTCGAATTCAGACACATAAACAAACAAAGGGACAATAATATCATTCTTTTAACAAACAATAAGTTTCACAAAAAAATATAGATGCAACTACAGATTTATTAATATTTTGCAGGAATTATGGCTTCGTTAATAGTGTGTTCGGACACCGCGTCCATCGATGTAGGTTTGAAACATTACGACTGAGCGGGACCTTTCGGTGAAGGAGAACATCGTGATGACACTATAGCATGGCGGTAGGGCTTCTTCAAGTCCGCTTACCTAGCTACCATCGTCAAGTTCAAAATCTATCGCAAAATATCTGTTGGTGTATTCTGGCAGCTACACTTGAGAGCCAGTTCTTCTAGGCCTAGCGCGTTTAGTATCGTAATCTGCATCGTCATTTAAAATCAAATGAGATTCTGCACCCTGCAACTGCACCTCACAAACTATTAAAATGTTATATGTATATACAAGTATTAAGTGAATGTTATGTAAAGGTAAGAAAAGTAAGAAAAACAATGTACTTATTTCGAGAATAATTTTAACTTACTGGTCACGGTGAGATGTGCAATGTCCAGCGGTTAAGATGAACCTATCGCTGATGACAGAGCCCCCGCACATCCAAGAGATAGACTCAGTTATCTTGTTATCATAGCCAAGAAGTGCCTGGAGAGTTAATTATATTACAATGTAATATTGTCGTAAGGAGTTACATTTCTAGGACCAGCCGGTGCATATCCAATAACCCAGCGGGGTGGTAGTGCATGTACCCTTGGTAACGCCATCTATTATTTTTAATATATATATTATTTCCTTGTCCTTATTCCGCATATTTTATCTATACTTTCGCACGCTATTCTTAATCTATGTATTTTTTACAAACCCTTCCTCTTCAAAAAGAACAGAACACCTACCGCCGCGCGCGCTCCTCCTCTCCGTCTAACCGCTTAAGAGAACGCACGCGACCACTCAACGAAAAATAACGTTAAATAACGTAAATAATAACAAGTTATTTATTTCATTATCGATTTACGAACATTACCGGGACCACGGTGTTGTTGTGTTGTAATTGTGTTGGAATCGCAGAACCAGCCAAGAATGCATTATTAAAATCGTCCGGTAAGTTCTTCCGTTCGATAAAATCCTACCGCTGATTATAAATAAGTAAATTTCCACCACCCTACTGGACTCATACCACCAAACACGTGATGGTGAACCAATCACGATTGTTTATATACATACTAGTTGAAAAGCTTGCTGGCCGGCATGATAGTCACCGTTGCTAAAATGAATCGTATATATCTCGATATTCGGCCTTATTCTGAGATTGTACTGTGCTTACCTTCGGGTCCAGTGACGTCACAATGCCGTACTAGTCTTAAAAAAACGGTTTAACGTTATCCTTGACAGCGGAATTACGCGAAACTAAAATTACGAAGGAATAAATAATCACCTATTGAACGTGTGCACTTCAAAATCTCTATCAATCTGTTATAAATTCTTATAAAATATTCTGTGTAACGCCTATCTGTACTTCCATTCCATGTTTTACAATGCAATAAACAATTGAAAGCAGTTAGTATGGTATGTATCACTGGTTATAATTTAACAGTTATTATGACAGTTAAACTACTTAAGTTATACTGAAATTGCATGTTACATGCCAATCGTACGATAACAGAGCTAAGTGTGGGAAAGAGAAAACCATAACAAGTGCCATCAACTAGAAGAGAATATATGTTTATGTAAATTTTATTCTCGATGGGGTCAAGTTTTTTTTTTGGCTTGAATTGTTTTTTATATTTCTATTGAAATTAGTAAATGGTATCTTGCACGTGCCAGTAGTTCCATCGCAATTGAGTATTACGTTGTCTTCTAGAATAGCGTGATCTGGGTCATTTCTCCCCATTAAATACATTAATGATACTATATAATATTGTATACAAGTAAAGTTGATATTTTCTTCGAAAACATTACGAGTATTAAGAAATCGTATGCTCTTAGCGTTTAAAAAATGAAAACGGTTATAATTAAAAAAAAAAGTATGTGTGTACTTATGTACACGCTTTAGAAGTTATACTTCTTTGGCGTAACAAGATAAAAATCTTTTCTAAAATTTTTCGCGTTTATAGAAAAAACGACACCAACAATAGAAAAAAGGTATTTAATACATACATACTTTTTTTTTAAATAAAATGTTGACTTTAGTTAACTTCAGGGTGTCAGTTTTTCGTGACGGCGTGCGCGCGCGTATCGTAAAAATTTACTCTCAACATTTTTCCCCGCACGCGCCAAAAGAAGTATAACTTCAATAAACATTTTTTTCGACTTTTTTTTTAGCATAATTTTCATCAATTTAGTAACATATAATTTCTTAATACTTTATAGTTCCTTTATAATCATTTTATTTC
This sequence comes from Antheraea assamensis, assembly GCA_035772565.1. NCBI lineage: Eukaryota > Metazoa > Arthropoda > Insecta > Lepidoptera > Saturniidae > Antheraea > Antheraea assamensis. The sequence continues at coordinate 649,196 of JAQQSE010000171.1, read as the reverse complement.
ATTTTTTAATTTTTAACATCTTAATAATTATTTAATTTTTGTTGTAAAGTAATAATATTTGATATGCATGCCGTTGTTACCTGTAAATAGGGTCATGTCTAACGAAAACGTTGAAATGTAAACTTATTCTAATAACAATGTATTGACAATTGATGTTGACTCTGTTGGTAACCGAAATAAATAAAATTGTCTGCGCCGCTTTATCATCGACGCTATAGTAGCTGACCAATCCGCGTCCTGGAATCCTACGTGGCGCGGGTCAGCCAGTGAGGGCGTGGATTGGTCGGGCGTGATTGGTCGAGGGTGCGAGCAGCGCGGCGCGGACGACGACAACATCAATAATACGTACGACGAAACCTGAGAAGACGCTACTAGTTACAATAAAAATGTTTTGTAAAATAAAATCCTAGTTAATTCTAATAAAGTTATGTTATAACAAACAAAAGTATATATAAACAGTGACAAAAAGTTACGCCACTTTCTGGTCATGTAAAAGTGGACGTCATTTCTATTTAACTATACTAAGTACTTTGTAATCGCAGATAGCTTATGTGTCATGTAACTTGTGTTGAATTAAATAAATGTACAATGATTTTGCTTGACTCACCATGTGAGGGAAATGGGCTCTTTCCACTATTTTACTTGGTGAAATTGTTTTTTGACCCTTTTTTGGTGTGTCTGCCAAACTATTCTTAAGAGCAGTGGAGACGCTATTCATTCTGATTTTCTCTTTGCATGGGTAATTTACGTCCCTTAAATAGTCCAAGCATTCTGGAAGGATATGATAATTTTTATAAGTGATCAGTAAATAATTTTTGGTGGCATAGTAGCGGAACTACTCGTGATTCTATGCTCAGTACAATATACAATAACTATAAGCATTCAAATATCTGTGCTCATGGACACTACATCTGCCATGCCGGCATGCTAGCCTCTCGAATACTAGATACACGTTATCTGCTACCGAAACCTGACAAACTAAAAAGTCCTTGTTACTCTATGTACTCGTACATATTAGTTGCGACGCAGCCGTGTCGAGTACAAAAGTGGAGTAAAAAAATCACTTATAAACTGTAAAACTCTACCACCGATTCGAACAAATATATTATAATATATCAGAAGAACCGGCAACCGTTGGTTTTGTTATTGACCTTTTTGAAGTTATACTTCTTTTGGCGTGTTAGGGAAAAATGATGAGAGTAAATTTTTACGATGCACGCGCGCACCGCCGTCACGAAGAACTGACACCTTGAAGTTAGCTATAGTCAACATTTTAGTTTATTCACAACAGATGTCGCTAAATTTATTAAAAAAAAGTTACCAACAAAGTAAGGACATCTACGTATGTTTGCGTGAGAACTGACAACTGTATTCACGATGTTTATTTATTTCTATTGTTAGTGTGGTTTTTTCACAACAGATGTCGCTAAATTTATTTTTTATTCATAAAAGTTACCAACAGAGTAAAAGTAACGACATCTACGTATGTTTGCGTGAAAACTGACAACTGTATTCCCAATATTTATTTTTTCCGTTGTTAGTTTTTTCTACAAACGTAGAGTAAGGCGAAAGACAACATTTTTGAAATGATTTTAATCTTGTTACGCCAAGGAAGTATAACTTCTAAAGCGTGTACATAAGTACACATACACACGTTTTTTTGTATACATTTATTATAACCACTATATAATTAATTGTTCATAGTTGTATTGTAATGAATGCAGAGAAAGAGGTGTAATTGATGATTACTGAATATACATTGGCCAACTGATGTAAGGCTAAGTGGTGTCACATCTGTACCAGTGTATATAGAAATACAACAATTTTAAAATAAAGCGTAAATAAAAACCCGTCGCATACATAGTTAAAACAAAAAAAAATCAATAACAATAAAGCAAGACAATCTCTTATAAACAAATAAATTTTACAGCTTTGTAATAATAGCGCAGGTTATGAATTTGATTATTATAAGCTTCGTTAATATTTGTGTCCACTAGATTAACTTTTTGTGTATGTATATATACATACATATATATATATAATGGCGCTAATCCATAATAGTTCGCAATCAGGCGCATCAAGTTAACCCATTCCCCCCCCCCTCCCCCCCCCAAACAACTAGGGTATCATCCACGTAACAGATGAGGCTCCAGAGTCTAAAAACGATTCAAACTCCATCACAGGCCGGTTCAGGGAGAAATAGACCCCGAGGGTCGAAAGAGAGCTTCAATACACCTGCCGCGGCCCCTCTCAGCAGCGCCTCAAGCCTAATGGTCCGATACCCTGGAGTGGAGCTCTCCGAAACACTGCTAGTGTGATACAGTGTCACTGCATTCACTATCTCATTACACATACCAAAGATCACCGTACACACGTGCATATACACACGGTAGGTATACATGTTTTGGAAGGGTTTTTACTATTTTTCCCTTATTTTTTTCTTCTTTCTTTCGGTTGCGTAGCCTTAACCAAATTATCAACCACAAAATACATGTACATCCTTATAACATACATATGAAGTTCCGCATATGAGTGTCATGAACGCGTACTCGTATGGTTAGTTTTGCTTGCATACATAGCTTAAATCGCTACGCGATATTTTATGCAAGGCAAGAGTCCAAGAGGAGACGCGCCCGAGCGCCATTGAGTTCACTTGCATACGGCTTAATGCCTTAAGCGCTCGCCCGAAATGCCCAGTGAATCTATAAAGGCCCGTCGGGCGAACAACGGATAGACAAGTCGACAAACAAGTCATCCGATGCCGAATGCCGAACGAATGTGAAAAGAACAAAAGGAAGAAATCTACAAAGAGACTGCAACCACACATTACTACAAGGTGTAAGAGCAACCACAGTATAACTGTGTGATAGCGAGTCTCTCTATTTCTTTTATTTTCAAATACAACAACATTTCTTTCACACGCGAACGGTATTTCGACGACCTACAGGCGTAACGCTATAAGCATGTGATAGTTTGTTCTTCTATGTTGTTTATCTAAAAACAGTTATTCCGCTCTTGGATGATTTGCTGCTTTATATCATCTTACAATTTGCAGCATGATAATGATGTTAATCGCCGTTACTCGTATAGTGACTCTCAATGCAAGCAAAATGAATTTGTAGCGACACACATACCTACATTAAACGTGATATGTATGTACTACAAGAGTTCAGGCAAAGGCTCACAAGCGGCACTACAAAAGACCAAAATTAGTGGGATTAACATCGAAACTATTAAAGACTCGCCGCCCAGGTGGCGACCATATGCGCTACCTGGGTGCAATTGTATTCTCACGACAGACCGCTCAAACAATCTTAGCTTATTGTTTATATTTTTTTATTACCCAAATACTATTGTCCATTCCTAGTGTCACTTTAATTTTATAACTCTAATATTGTATATATTTTATGCTAAAGGGAGTTTCGTAATCCAGCTGCCAAAGCGTCTGCATAAACGGAGTCAAATCTTACATTTATATCTCCAACTTTCTGAAAGTTGCAAATTGGTACAGATGCTACCACTTCCGCCAAAAAATATTCTCTTATTTATTCCTATTGATTGTTACATAAAGTTCCTACCGTATCAATCAACAAACGGTTCAATCGTTGCGATGGGGTCAGAGCTTTTAATGAAGGAAAACATTGTGATGAAACCATAATATGGCGGTAGAGCTATTTCCAAGTGCAAGGCTAGCTGTTACTCTTGAGTCGAAGATGCGTTGCGGCAGCTACACTTGACAACAAATGCTGCAGGCTTAGCGTATTTACCATCTTATACCACATCGTTATTTAACATCTGATGAGATTGTGGTAATACGCTAAAACCTATAAAATAAAAACAAAAGAACCGGCTGACACTTCGTATTGGAGAATGGTAACGGACTAGTGACAATTAACAGTAGAATAATGTTGTCTTCAGTAATGTGTTATCCGTTGCATAGATATAATGCATTGATTATGGGAATAACGATCAGTATCTTTCATTGTTGAAAGATTGGAATATATCATGTACTCACTATCCCATGCTTTCTGTCCGGTCTTCACAAGAATTCGTTTTGTCCGTGGATCGATAACACTTTCGCTAAAATGAAGCAAACAATATTAAGTTAATGACTGTAAGTAATTAATTAGTATGAACGTTTGTAACGCCTTCTAAGGCTAAATAGCCTACAAGTTCGGAAATTTTGAAATCTGAGTTAATGTTAAGAAGTCCGATATAGAAATGACTGTAGGAACTCTTACCAGAGATGTAATTGAAATTATTTTTGAGATAAAAATATATTGTATCTCTATCTATCTATAATAAATACAATAAATATATATTATTACAATCCATAAAAATGTCAACTCTTTACATTATCAAGAATGTATTCGGAGGGCAACGTTTCGATTCTGAATTTCTGAAAACTAGCTTTTGATGATTTGCAAAGTCTCATATTGTAAACTGCTCGAACTGTCTATTTTTGTAAACGAAATATAATATCTATATCAGTTGTTGTCTTTCACAGCAAAATACCATAATACATTAGGCTATGTACGTAAGTGAACTAGACGAATCTAGCATTGGCAATATCTGTTATCAGGCAAATCTTGCGGACTACAAATGCAGCGGAACTTTATCTTCCCCATCATTTCTTTACTGTAACGAACCATTGTAAATGTAGAATAAGAACACATTACTGTTAACTAAACGTACTAAATTCCCTTTGACTTTGATTATACTATCAAGAAGAGGGATATCAGCCGAGGTAAATTTAATAGATTTTATTTTATCTGCATTTAGCAATCAATTCAATCAGAATTTTTATTTAAAGCACTTTATTTATCCCTATTCTCTGAACATATTATTTTCATTTTGTACATAAATAAACTGTCGACTGCAAAGAGAACTATCTCAGCACTATTGTCAACAATTACCAGCAGATCATTTATACATATCAGGAACAAAAACGACCCTAAAGAGAGCCCTGTGGGACGCCAATTTGTGCTCAAGCGGCGCAGAGTTTGCCCCATCTATGCTAACTTTCTGACGGCGATATTTTAAATAGGAGATTAAATGGTCGACCGAAGCTTTACAAACACCATAATCTTTAATGTTTTAATATAAGAATAAGCATATTACGTTCAACGCAGTCAAAGGCCTTAGATAGATTACATAAATACACCAAATACATCCTATGACTCTTCCCATGGTCCCAATACATAACTTATGAGAATTGCACCCGCGAAAATAGTAGACCTTAATTTCGAGAAACCAAACTCAGGACCATTTAGGACCTTTTGCACTTTGAATTATTATTAAGCATAATCTTTTCGAAAATATTACTTAACTACGGAAGTTAACGGAAGGAACATTATAACACGAATAAATTACCACATACGCTCTTACTAGCGAGAAGATCCAGGTAACTCGTGAATATTGCCCAAGAATAAGCTAAATATTTATACACTGTAGATAACTCGGGTCATACTTACTCTGAAGAGGTAATAGGAGATCGGACACTTTCATGCGGACAGCATATAATTCTTCTTCGAAACTGTACCGAACATACCTATAACCAAATGAAATGTATAAAATAAGCATTATTAGTTGTTAAATTATGTTCACCAACAATGCTCCTTGGCTTCACTAGCGTTTAATTCTTCTCACCCTCAGCTCGTAATACCCCGCGCCATGACACAAGGCATACCCGGTACTACTACTTCGTCACGCTCGCTTAACGTATTTTACGCTTAACCTACTAACGTTCTGTATGGTGATTGCTCCACTCCTAAGGGTTGTAGCATTATTTCAGATAGCCGTATTATCGTGACATCGATGCACCCCATACATTGACCGCCTCACTTATGACACAGCCGCCACAGACATTCAGGTTAATTATCTGAATTATTCGAAAAAATATTTATCCTACAAATTGTATGGTTTGTTAAAAGAGTCCCCTCCGTCCGACATGTATCGGTAACGAGGTTATCAAAGATGTTATCTAACCAGCTGATTTTTTTTTCTGTTGCTTTGTCCATATTTATAATGATTTAACAACCATATTGTTCCACAAATTGCGTGGTATGCTACAATTTACAAAAAAGTACAACAGAAAGCCAATCGATCTCCCATCTAAGTACTGACCGCACCTGACATCGCCTAACTTCGGTGTTCAGACGAGAATCGGTGTAGTATTAAACGATCTACCCGACACTGTGTTTACTCCAACCACTTTTCGTCACACAAAAAGGTTGTTGATTAGAATTCGAAAGCACTCCCATAATAAGTTTCACTTCAAGAAATGCACATACAGACAGAAGTACAAGATTAATAAACAAACATAGCAAAGCGGTTATTTCTAACATTTTAATTTCACTAAACTCGTGTAAATCTCATAAAACTTTACAGTGGGAGGATATTTTAAATTCAAACGTGAATGCATTCTAGACGAAGCGATGATAGTTCCGGTTAGATTCATATCATGCAACGAACCAAGCTTTTAGATGATGGGAAATATCGTGACAGAACCTTAGCGTGGTAGCAGGGCTTTTTCTGAATCCGCCTGGCTATCTATAATTGTCAAGTTAAATATCTGTCAACAAACAATATCGGGTGAGTGCCTTAAGCGCTTCCCTTAGTAGTCCGGTGAAACTGCGAAAGCATTATTGCTGGCAGTGTAGGTCAGTTCGAAAAAAAAAACTGTCACCAAACATCTATATGTGTGTTCCAGCAGCTGCAATTGAGAGCCAGTTTCCCTCTAGCTTTAGTGCGTTTACAATTTTAAACAACAATTGATTAACACCAGACAGGATTTTGGTCTAACGCTAAAACTTATTAAGCATAAAAAAGGGAACGTATCTACTTAAGACACTTACAGCATAATCTCTGCGCCCAGCGGTTGGAGTCTTGCAATTGGCCTGAACCGTACAAGTTCCGTTGTTGAAGCCATCCATACATGGTTCACCTGAAAACGTGGTCCGTAAGGTTTATTATTGACAGCTTTATTTAAATAAAAATACTTACCAGTGTCAGGATACGAAAATAACGAGGGTCTATATCTAGTAATCAAGGCAGGGTATCTATACCCCCCAACAGGGTCTCTACGACTTTTTTCACATGTCACGTTTTTGAATCAATCAGTGTCGTGAGCCTTGCAAGTCGACAAGGCAGCGGCGACTGCAGAGATTTACAATACAGACGCATTGTCTTGCTCCAATAAAAGAAAAACACGCGTTGAAACCATATCATGGAGGTAAAGCATCAGCGAGCACTAGAAGCGTACTCCCACTTCTGATATTTACAATTTAACCTCAAACGTATCTCATAGAATTAACTGAGATATTAGTGACACGTTCAAATAAATAAGTGTATTATTTTATTTATGTATGACCCATGACTTCGTCTGCTTTGTTTATTGCCTTAACAATATATTTTATTTACAGAAGGAAGAATATATATATATAAAAAAGAAACGATAGCAAAATTATACTTTGCTTACAATTTTTTTTTTTGTAGACAATATTATCCACTTACTTCACCTCTCCTACGCATGCGCATCACACCGCTTGCAAGACTAATCGCTAAACAAATAGGGCTTATAAAAATCATAGCTTCTTGTAACTGTATTAAATGGAGACAACAGAATATTTTTTTATTTTTGTTGTACGAACCAAGTGGACTAAAATATATAAAATTGAAAAAATATATGTAAATGTATCCAGTGGTTGTTGTTGTGGTACATCTACAACGGGAGACCTCTTTTATTTTATTTGTATAGATCAATAACTATGGAATACAACAGCAACTCAAAGAGACAATAAGAATAAAAAGGTACTAGACATACATATGAAAACACGAATAACCCTGACATTATTCGACATTTTAACAATGTACAGTGGATTCCGGTTATAACGACGTTGGAGGGACCATTTTAACGTCGTCGCTATATCCAAAATAGTTGAAAGACATGTGGATATATTTATTTATCGAACTAATGTATGTTTTCCCTTAATAGTAAATGCACGTCTAGGAGCCATATTCACGGGCTTAAGAAACTCTGTTTGCACACTAGAAATCTCTATATAACTGATTCATAAGTTCAACTTTGTACACGTGCTACCTACAAACAAAGCGAACATGTCTGGTCATCTGTAAATGTAAACGAAAGATAAGAAAACTCAATTGTGTTATCAATGAGTCTTTTTCTATTTCTCATGAAACTACTAGGAATCTGTCACAAATGGTTCAATCAAGTCGTTACACGTGAAATTGACACTATATCCGAATTTGTTATAGCCAAATGAATTTCCTACGAATACTAATTCTGACGACGCTATAACCGAAAAGTCATTGCAACCGAAATGAAATCCACTGTACTTAAATACTATATTAAAGAATAAATGGAAAAATGAAAATTAATAAGATAATTTAAAAAAAAAAATCATTATAAGGCTTACCTTCGTTCAGCTCAAGTACATTGCACGAGCTGTGTCTCACACAATATACAAAAAAGAATAAATATATACTTAAATATATCTTCATGTTTTTTTTTGTTTCTCGAATAATCTCTAATCAGAAGAAATACCGCGCTACGAGATCAGTGCTCCCTGGAGCGCGATACACAGTGAAATGTAGTCGCTGAAATAATTTGGCTATTTTTATATTAATACATATGAGGATAATCTAAATATATAGGTACTTGATAAGTTATTATACAAAATACCGTGGGTTTTACGTTACGTATCAAAACAATTCAATATTTATTGTTATGTATATAAATACCCAAAAATAAATTACAAATCATGTTTTATTATTGACTTCTTATTTCTTAATTACAATTATTGAACGGATTTTGATAAGATTTTATAGCGGAAAAGTTTAAAAGCTTAAAGTATAAAAGTACATCAGCATAATCAAATCAAATTGACCATAAGCTCATTTCATGTTAATCAATGATTTGGCCTAAGATGGACACTAAACTGAAGCAGGTGTTTGGGACATTTTTACCTAAAGTGTACTTAGAAAAGTCCTACCACCGTGATATGATTTCACCGAACTTAAATCGATGGACGCGATGTCCGAACTAGATATGCACGTCGAGTCCAACACTGGCAGCGTTGGTGTACTTTCTTCTGAGGTTGTCGCGGCGCGGCGCCACAGGTATGGATCAATTTTTCTTTACCTCTAAAATGCTGTTTTTTTTCTTTTTAAATACTTCTTGAACTCTAAATATTTGCATTATTCTACAGGCCCCTTCCAATTAACACTAAAGTATTCGGTTCCTTGCTTTGCATACATAATTACTTTTAGTCATTTTCCATTGACCGTCAACTACTTCTAGCAGGGGAGCGTATCATACTATTTTTGCCTAAACGTGGTCACCACTCGAGAACTCCTATATTCCAACGCTTGTTACTTCTTCGACATATATTAACAGACCCTTGCCACTTCAGCTTACTACTCTGAACAATAACGCTATAGTTCTCGGACAAATATGAATGCAGTCAAGATTTTACTTGAAATGGACTAGTCCCGTGCTTATTAGAAACTTTAACTCCAAATCTTGACAAACTCCATTAATGAAGTTGAAGCCAAATAGCAAAATCTATACAAACGAGTACCGAGTATATATAAGGTATGGCAGATATAGCCCGAAAGCTACTTAATATAGTTGGAATCTTTGGAAGTACTCATATAGTATAGCACGTGGGACACTTCAGGAATGGATCCACTTACTAAAGTAATGTCTCCGGCTACAATTCCGAAGGGAGTAATAAGTACTCTTTTGTCTCAATGAAAGGGTTTCTTTCATGGAGACTATTGAACATCAATAGGTTAAAAATACCACTCTAGAGTGTAGTTTAAAAAAAACTCTATCTACTGGGACTCTTCAGCATGTATCTGGAACTGGAATAGAGTCTGTTATAAGAGAAATTCGTCTCATTAACTTAGCTCTAAAGGAAGGTACGCATCACATTTACCGTCCTCGTTTCGCTTCACTGTTATACCGCTGGAAAATATAAGCCAGCTCTTTAGTATAATCCTTTCCACCCGTTTTAACCAACAATTTACGTAAGGCACACAAAGCTGTATTTTACAGAGAACCAGTTTTTTTTTTTATATATAAGTTCGGCAAAATGACTGTACAGTACCTGATGGTAAGTACGGTACAGTCCAAAAACAACGGCGACTGTCGGTGTTAAATACCAACGGCAGTCGTCGTCATCATGCCGACCTGCAAAAGTGCCTCTTCACGCCTCGTTTGAAGGACCCCATATCATAAGAGGGAGGGGGGAACACACTAGTTTTTTTTTCATATAATTTTAATTTTCACAAAGGACCCTTCATCAAAGATCCAAGTGAGGCATCAGGCATAGTACTTTGTTTCTATGAGTATAGTAGTGTTATCAAGGTCTATGCGCTCCATTAAAGAGACGTACGACTATAACAAAATTTGTAAGTTTCCTCCGCAGCGTTGTAAAGCTTACACGTCAGAGAAATAAACAATTTTTAAAGTAAGATATTAATAATTCACTCGATGGCAGTGAATGTTCAGAGGCGCCTCGGAATAAAATTGTTCGTCGGTGAAATGCATAACTCGTAATTGGATCATCTGAAATCAAAAAACAAGAATTCTATAATTAGACAATTGTTTCCAAGGTCTTGAAAATATTCCGCGGTTTTAACGAACGATGTCAGTAAATTTCACATGGAATCAGGTTGTGAGTGCGGGAAATCCTAGGGAAAGCGTCTCGAATTATGCAGTACGGCTTAGGGAACCGCGTTACAGTGACTGAGTTTTCCGTTCTCCTAGTGCAAGCGTTAGGAAATCTGGTTTTAAATTACGTGGTAACGAGATTAGCTGTTAAGCGCTGACAATGTAAAATAAAAGTAGGTATTGTTGTGTTACGCATAGAGATCTGTTATTTGTGCTTGAAACGTGTAATTGTGAAATCTACAATAATGTTAGTAATTTATATTATACCTATAATATAAAAATTTATCGCTGAATGTGTTGCTAAGCGCAAATCTCGACAGCATCTGAACCGATTTCGCTAATTCTTTTTTTTTGGAAAATTACTTAATGAAGTACGAGGATGAATATTACGGACAGAAAAATAAAAAAAATTGCCTGAAAAAGTCTAAAAACAACGCTTTTCTATACTCCCATACAAAAGATTCGTAATAATACTTAAAAGTCAATTTGAACTTTAATATTATAGTATAAATGTTAAGTGTTAGTGGAGAGGTTCCGGGAAGGACAAACAATTGAGTGACGTTAGTATCGTATAAATATTAATGTAAATATTGATACGATTGTAACGTTTAACATTATATAGCGTCCCGAATGGCAGAATAAGTACTAAAAAATAGATTTAAGAATCGACTGTTACGCGGTACGAAGTTCGCCGGGTCAGCTAGTATTATTATATATATAAGTTATCAGCCATTTATATAATTAAATGATGTTGTCTGTCAGAATATGTTTATTTAAAAACTGACTATTAAATATATAGATAACTTCGACAAATATTCGACACACTGATTCAGAGTATAGCTCTGGAGAAACTAGAGTTAATAATGTGGTACCAAGTTGCTATCGAATCAAGCACTGATGTAAAAACAACAAATTTATCAGATTTATAAATTTACAGTGGAACATTACCAAATGAAAATTTCACGAAATTGACACGTCTTTCGTCATTATAATTACTTTTGTAATAATGTCGGTTTGTTAAAACTTTAATTAATTCGTTTTTAAATTAAGATATAGTGATATTTATTTTTAGATAAGAACCAAGTGTCTAAAAATAAAACTAAACAAAAGTGAGCGATAACTATCCTGTAGCTTTTTATTATTATGCGTGCTTATGCTTATTTAGGCGCTGAGAGGGCGCTTATGAACGTCGCAACTAGCACCGGTTCGGACAAACGACCCACTTATTGACAAGAACCGGCTACAAAGTCGATCGGGTTTATATTCTGTTCGTGCATATTTTTATCAAAATCACATGGTTCTGTTCACGGTAAATGAACACCGGTTGAGAAATTAGTCCGGACAAATAATATACGTTTCATTTTTTTTATAATCTCAACTATGTCGATTTTAAGGCATAAATAAAAAGGTGGAACGTGAAACAGAAAAAAAAATTGTTAACATTTTATTTTGTATGACTCCAATCTAAAATACATTCTTAATTCGAATACATATCACAACTGTCATTGACGTCATATTTTGACATTTTTTTTTTTAATAATATTAATTGACTTGGAGCAAGGCCTCGACGTATTCGTCCCCGTGCTCGTTGGTGGCCCTGCAGCCGTAGTAGCCCTTATCACTCTTCTGCACACCCTTGATGACCAGACCGTTTCCGGTGACCTCAGCCCTGCCTCCACTGATGGGTTTCGCGTTGTGGGTCCAAAGGACCTTGGGAGCCGGCTGTCCTGTCACTTTGCATGGGATTGTTACATCTTGTCCAGACTTCACGATGATCACTTTCTCAGGTTTCGTCTCCAATTTTGGTGCACCTTGGAAAAAAGGAATCGGTTTAGCTTTGACTACATTCTCTGATATTAAAGGTCTCAAGAGGACATATTTCGTACATATGCTGACTCAGGGCCCATTTGCCACACATATACAAAATTCAAAATTTGTATTTGTATATATATATATTTTGTTTATATTATTTGTATGGTGTCATTTGTATTGATAACTGTATTTATGTGTGTGTTGCAAATAAATGTGTTTTCTTTCCTTCTTTCTTACACCTATTACCTTTTTTTGCATCCCCCAACTCTCATATGCTGTATGCTGTAACACCGGGTTCAAACCCTTGCGACTGATTCGGAACTTTCAGTGAAGGAAAACGTCAGAATGAAACCATACCATGTTGATAAGGTTTTTTCTATCAGATGACATTGTGGTCAAACGCTTATTTAAAAAAAAAAACATTTTAAAAATTGCCAAGGACGTCTGTCAATTCCACGTCTGAGTGGACCACTAGAAACGGTGACAAGCTGGTCGTCCCATGTTTCCGTCTCAGTAAAACCAGTAATAGTTCCCAAAGCATGTTACCGATTTGCCGGACTATAAATTTAAGCGCCATGTCAATCGGGTTTTGGTGTCAAAGGGCTATTAAAAGTGGATCAACATGTGAACGATGGTGATATCTAGAATTGACTCTTCTCTGTGCAGCCACGAATAACGATTGTAACGTGTAATTTATTTGAAATATGTATCTATTTATGTTAAAAGATAAGCCCGATCGAGTTTCTTGTCGGTTCTTCTCGATGATAGGTTTGTTTTCCGAACCGGTGGTAGTTTTGACGTTCATATGCGCCTTCTTAGGGCCTAAATTGAATAAAGTATTTTTGATTTTGATTTATTCAAGTTCCGAATTAGCCGATAGATGGCACTACAGATAGTTAAGCTTTGATTTAATTTGTTACTTACTTATATTAAAACTAGATGGCAGCATAGTAATGCGCGCCCATATACACCAAAAAATGATTAATTTAGCGCCATCTGTTGTCGTGAAAATCATGTTTGTTGTTAATTTTAATTAAAAGCACGTGAAAATAAAATTATTCTGATTAGTTATATTTCATTTCGATTCAGTCCACAATACAACTATAATGCATTTATGTATACATTTGTGATTATCATACATTTTATGTACTATCTTATATGTTACTTTAGTGTATAAATATGACTATACCAAATGTTATCAAAGTCTGTTGATTAGTTTTCGCGTGATACGCATAAAAACAAACCGACAAAAGAACAAAAATCTCAAAATCTATGAAAATGCGCTCGACCTTCGTTTCTAAAACTCCCAGTTTTTTTTCTCAAACATATTTAATATGCCATCACGTCCCTTTATTGTTTTATTATAAATAAGTAAAATGTACACATACATTTGTGAATATAAATTATGTCACTTATGTTACTCCAATTAATAAACTATGTGTATACCAAATTTCGTCAATATTCATCCAGTAATATTTATATTCTTCGTGTACAAACAACAGACAGATAAAAATAAAATATTAAAATGTAGTCTGTTATTACTTCTACAGACCGCAGAGTATTTTTTCTTATTTATATTCAACTAGCGGCCCGCTCCGGCTTCGCACGGGTATAAAATATATAGCCTATGTGTTATATATGTACTCGTAGGTATCTGCCGTACCGAGCGGCAGCGTCGTATATAAATTAAACAGTGTGCAATTAACCGAGCTGCCTTTCACTTGTCCCGTCCTTGAGTTAACACTATGTCATTCACTGAAAAAATGATTAAAATCGATCCAGTAGTTTTGATTTATTCATTACTGCCCGTGGGCCGCACGCGTTAAATTTGGAGTAACCTCAAAAATAACAGTATCATATCGAATAACCTTACTACGAAGTTCACCGAGTATACAACGAACTTAGTGAGCCCCGAGTACATGCGAGTGTGAGTTACATTTGGATTGTCAATTCGATTGACGTTTGCTCACCGTAAAAATGGTTATTTTTTTCGAAAAAAATTGGTTCCAAGAACGTTTCCGAGCGATATTTAACATTATGTTGGCAGTACTGTAGTGTCCTAAGATAAACCGACCAAATTTATGAAGTGTTTGTAACTATATTTTCTTCAACAAAATAAGTAACATATCATTTTAGGTGGGTTACCCATTGTTTATATTCTTGACAACATTTTGAATGTGCGTACTTCAATATCATTTTTTACAGTATTCTTAAGTTTCTCTTTAAGTACTCTAAAATTATTAATTAGACAAAGCGTTAATTTTATTATATACATAATGAGACAAACATAGGTGGTAGAGCTACGCTGAGGCAATTACTGGTTTCAGCATGAATGGGTCGGCTCGCCCGGGGTAGTACCACCCTCTCACAGAAAACCGACGTGAAGTAACAGTGGTTGCACTGTTGCGTTTCGTTCGGTCAGTGAGAGCACCGGAGGCCCAGATCCCCCCCCCCCCTCCTCTCAAACTTATGATGGCGGCTTTAAAAGTAAATATACCCCAGGGGGGTACCGGCACGTCCCGTGAAGGAGAATCCCCCCCTGAGCGTTCTCGCTCAGGCTGCCCCTCGTTCTCTGGGGAGGGCAATAAACCGCTTGTCAAGGCTAAGGGAAAAAACAAACGTAAGTCTACGGCACCCCCTCCCACGCTTCGCGTGGACTTTTGCAATATTAGGGGAATCCACTCAAATATCAACTCCGTCCACCACCACCTTGAGACGGAAAGGCCAGCCTTGCTTTTTCTAACTGAGACGCAAATATCCTCCCCTGCAGACGTCGCCTATCTAACGTATCCCGGTTACAAAATTGAGCATGCTTTCGTGCCTCGGGCTGGGGTCTGCGCGTTTGTCAGGGAGGATATATGCTTCCGTCGCCTTGCCAATCTTGAAGGTAAAGAACTCTCACTACTCGTACTCCGTGTGGACTGCGTTGACCATCCTCGCGTCTATGCATGTCTATACCGGTCACATAGCGGTAATGCCGAGACGGAACGCCTCATGGAGCACATCCAAATGGCGACTGACATGGCTCTTCAACAGGTCCCATCCGCTGAGATCGTAGTTCTTGGCGATTTTAACGCCCATCATGCCGAATGGTTAGGCTCACGCACCACCGATCAAGCGGGGAGATCTGTTTTCGACTTTGCTCTGGCGTATTCCCTAACACAACTGGTTACCTTGCCTACGCGAATACCAGATGTGGAGGAATATACGCCTTCCCTGTTGGACCTTCTGCTGACCTCTCATCCCGACAGTTATTTGGTAACCGTTGATGCCCCTTTAGGCTCTTCGGACCACTGCTTGATCCGGAGTAGTGTGTCTCTCTCGCGCCCGTTGCGCCCACAGTTAGCGGGCAGCCGCCGAGTTTGGCACTATAGGTCGGCTGATTGGGATAGTATGCGATCTTTCTTCGCATCCTTCCCCTGGGGGCAAATTTGCTTTTCACTGGATGATCCTGACGCTGTCGCCAATGCCGTAACCGACGTCATACTACAGGGGATGGACTTATTTATCCCTAATTCTGTGGTGCCTGTCGGAGGCAAAACTCAACCTTGGTTTGGTCACTCCTGCAGAATGGCCAAACGCCGGAAGCAAAAATGCTACCAAGCCTGGGTTGACGCGTTGGCGTCTAAGGATGTAAACACCAGTGCTCTTAAAAAGGAGTATAACATTGCCTCTAGGTTTTACAAAAGAGCAATAGCCTCAGCAAAGTCCACCTTCATTGGTAGAATTGGTGAGAGACTGGTTCGTCTTCCTTCTGGAACTCGAGCATTCTGGTCTCTCGCCAAAGCTGCCTTAGGAAACTTCAGTCGGCCATCGTTCCCACCACTGCGGAAAGAAGACGACTCGTTGGCCTACGACGCTGAAGATAAAGCCGAACTTCTGGGCTGCCTTTTTGCGTCGAACTCGACTCTAGATGACAAGGGGAAATCACCGCCGATCATAGCGCGTTGCAAAAGCTGTATGCCTAATGTGCAGTTTTTGCAAAAACTTATACGCAAAAAGCTGTTCTCCTTAGACATCAACAAGTCGAGTGGACCCGACGGGATTCCCGCAATCGTGCTAAGGACATGTGCTCCAGAACTGACCCCAGTTCTTGCTCGTCTCTTTCGGCACTCCTATTCCACAGGCGTTGTGCCAGTATCTTGGAAGTCTGCTTATGTGCACCCGATCCCCAAAAAAGGTGACCGCTCAGAGCCGTCGAACTATCGACCAATAGCCATCACTTCATTGCTTTCCAAAATAATGGAGTCCATTATTAACTGCCAGCTCTTGAAGTACCTAGAGGAGAACCAACTTATTAGCGACCGCCAATATGGCTTTCGCCAATGTCGCTCAGCTGGTGACCTTCTAGCCTTCCTGACACATCGATGGGCGGAGGCAGTCGAAAGCAAGGGGGAGGCCATGGCCGTAAGTTTAGACGTAGCGAAGGCTTTTGATCGGGTTTGGCACAAGGCACTTCTTTCGAAGCTTACTTCCTTTGGACTTCCCGGAAACTTACGCAATTGGTTGTCCAGCTTCCTCACAGGCCGTAGCATAAAAGTCTTAGTCGACGGTGCATGCTCTGATTTGAAGCCCGTGAATGCTGGCGTCCCACAAGGCTGTGTACTATCCCCTACTCTCTTTCTTCTGCATATCAATGATATGTTGCAAGTAAGCAACATTCATTGCTATGCGGACGATAGTACTGGGGATGCTCTATACACTGGTCGTGCTAATATTTCTCGGGAACGCGTCGTCGAGTGCCGGAACCAGCTTGTGTCTGAAGTGGAGACATCACTCGAGCTCGTTTCGCATTGGGGTAGACAGAACATGGTCCTTTTTAATCCCACTAAGACACAAGCTTGCGCCTTTACCGCAAAAAAGACAAAATTTGACGCAATGCCTAGCTTTCAGGGAGTCCCCTTAGTCGCCAAGCCCAGTATTGGTATCCTCGGCGTTGATATATCGAATGACGTTCAGTTCGGTGGCCATTTGGTAAGCAAAGCAAAACTAGCCTCCAAAAAACTAGGTGTCCTTAATAGGGCAAGACAGTATTTCACACCAGAACATCGTTTGTTACTTTATAAGGCGCAAGTTCGCCCACACATGGAATACTGTTCTCACCTTTGGGCTGGAGCGCCTCAATATCAGCTGCTTCCCTTTGACCGCATCCAGCGTAGAGCGGTTCGAATCGTCGGCGACGAAGTTATATCCGATCGGCTCGATTCATTGGCATTGCGTCGGGACATCGCGTCTCTTTGCGTTCTTTATCGTATCTACTATGGTGAGTGTTCCGAGGAGTTGTTTGGACTGATACCCGCCGCTACATTCCACTATCGTACAACCCGCCTGAAACTGAAATTTCATTCACACCATGATGAGTGGAGGTCTTCAACGGTGAGGTTCTCAAGATCATTTCTGCCTCGAACTTTGACCTTGTGGAATCGATTTCCAGCGGCTGTGTTTCCAAACCATTACGAGTTACAAACCTTCAAGAAACGAGCGTACACTTATTTAAAAGGCCGGCAACGCACTTGCGACTCCCCTGATGTTGTTAGTGTCTATGGACGGCGGTGATCACTTACCATCAGGTGACCCACCTGTTCGTTTGCCCCCTATAACATAAAAAAAAAAAAAACATAATGAGAACCAGTTATCAACAATTTGAACTTATGATTACTTATACGGAACAGTAAGTGTAACATTTTTACATTGATCATCTATTATTGGTCTTTTGTTGAATTCGTGTGGATTATGGTATAATTTATATATTTTAGACACGAAGATCTCAACAAACCATGTCTTAATCCCAGAGGTAGAATAATAACTTTAAAACTCTGGGAAGAGTTGACGTCCTTATTGAACAGTAATGGCAGTGGTGATACAAAGAACACAGAGAAGTGGAAAATGGTATGGCAGTTTTTATATTCTAACATTAATTGGTTATGGCGTTGGGTGTGGATTAATTAACATTTGTATTATCGCATGTTCAAAGGTTTGGAGTGACTTTAAAAATAATACAAAAAAAAAGCTGCTCGACTGCACAGAGCAGTCAGTACTACTGGTGGTGGGCCGGCTGTGCATACCAAACTAACAGATTTAGAACAAAGGGTTCTAAATCTTGTTGGAGCACAGTCTGCAACAGGCTTGGCAATTAATGAGGCAGGCTTCTCACGGGTTATAAGATTATAATTTTACTGTATTTTCATTTGTTTATAATAACTGTAATTTTTACTTTACTTCTTCTATAGGACTTTCATATTTTGCAAGGCACATCTGGATCTTCAGTTGCACCATCCCCTACACCAGTGACAGATAATATGCAGTTAGAATTGAGTTAGTTGTCTAATATAATAATTATATACCTTTACAAACAAAATGTTAAATAATATATCAATTATATTTTAGGGATTGAACAAGACAAAGTCACATCTCCAACTCAACTTATGACTCCTCATATCCACCTGGGTGATGGAATCATTGAAGGTAATTTTTTTATATTGTTATATCATCATCATTTTCTTAACCTTATCTCACTTAAGTAGAGGCGGCACAATAAGTTTTCCTTGTCCACTCTCTTGAGTCAGATGTTCTATTGTTTCAATTGTTACATACATACACACACACACATTATATATTATATATATATCCCAAAAAGGGTGAATAGATCTCACACAATATCAAGCGCCATGTAGAATAATTTTTTTTTGTAAATTCTAAGACCACAGTGTTTATTGAAAAGTTGTAAAATTACCACCTACACATAACAGACATGACAGGACCTATACCTACTCATCTTATAATGATGGAAGAGTAAGGAAAATAGCAGATTCAATTATTTTTAGTACATAAAAGAGTTCCCTGTCTACATATAAATCATCAATTTGTTTCATCAGGTGGGGAAGTACTTAATCAGCCATCATCAATTTCCCCAGTTGTCCATGATATTGCTGAGCCTCAGGTGCAGCCTGCTCAGGCAGGTCAAACACCGCAAAGAAGCAGACCAGCAAGGGAATCACCTAGGAGACTTCGGAGGTCATCACGAAGACTTTTCAGGCGATCACCTCAAACATCCATGAGAACGACATTTGCTGATCAGGCTGCTCAACGCTTTGTTGAATCAGATGTGCAGTGGAGAGAATTCAGAATGCAGCAACATCAGGATTGAGGAGGGAACAAAATAGAATAAGGGAATTAGAGGTGCACATGCAAAGAGAGTGGCATACTGTAGGATTAAGGGCTTTAGATTTACTAGATAGGTTAGTTGCTAGATATTGTAGAGAATAGATTTGTATTAAAACAAATTTACTTCATTTATAATTTTGTGTAATTAAATGATTGTTAAAATTATAACATGTTTTATTATTTATTGCTCTAATCTTCTAATCAATTGATCTCTTAATGACCTTCCTCTAATTAAATCGGCTGTGGGGCCAGTTTCTGTCTGAAGGGAAATATTTCCTTGATCAGCTTCATGCCCTTCTTCTAATCCTAGAAACATGATTTTGTTATTGACAATTTACATATTTATTAAAGAACATATATACATCAATAAGTATTTACCCATAACATCATTTTCTGTTTCTGCAATACCAAATAAAATCTCTATATTATGGAGAACACAGCAAGCCTGTATAATATGCTTTTCATTATAATTAGCTTGTGCAGAGTCCAGAGTGGCATTTAGAAATGGAGTCATTAACCAAGGGCGTTGTGGGTAGCCAGAGTCTCCTAAAAATGTCAATATTATTATGGTAAAGTAATAGACTTATTTATTAAACAAAACAAAAAATAAATATAGAGTATTTTAAACAGGTTTTTTTTTGTGAAGATCTGAGTAATTAGATAATAGTAATAAATTCAAGAATAAAATAAAAGTTGAGGGAATTACATTGGCTACTTTAATTACCCAAGTATGTGTGGTAAATTAAAGAACTAGTATGTTTTCTAATTTCTTTGTTTACTGTAAATGATGGGTTGACTATCTGTCAGTATAAACTTGTAATAATAATAAATAATATAAATGACAATAATAAAAAATAGGCATGTGACAGCATGTATATATTTTACCTAAAAGCCACACTTGTCCTCCATGTTGGTGCAACAATTGCATGTAATTGTTGACATTGCTATTTTCCCATACAAATGAGTCATGATTAGCACCACCAAATTTTGCATTGACATTTAAAATCCGTTCCTCATCATCACATACCTGAAAAAATAGCATGTACATTACTTATATTAATTGGGTGAATATAATTTATCTAAAAAGAATTTACCTAATATTTACCATTTGCATATTAAGAGAGTGATAGTGTTTACAACAATAATATAGGTGTTCTTCTTCTTTAGGTGGCCCAAATATTTTGAAATGACTGCCATCAATACATCCAATCACTCCTGGAATTTTATATTTTAAATAAAACCTGAAAAATTAATATATCCTAATGTGACTAATTTAAATACATAATCCATAATGCTGTTTATATTGAAATGTAGACATTAAATATTGTATTTACATTATCTAGTACAAACTGTGTCACCCTTTTCATAAGTCTGCTGAAAAAGGTTTCAATCTGAAATAAATTCCATCTTTATAATTATTTTTCTCAATTATTATTACTCTCACACAAATGTAATACATTTTGAAATAAATAAATTCAAATATATTACCATAAATTTATGTTAAAAATGTAAGCTTAATTTATTTTTAGTACATGGTAAAAATTGATTGTATTTTGCAAACCTTTGGCTAATGGCTTGCTTGTCTGGCAGATGTAGTAGCAGGAAATCGAATGTATTTATTAATAAAATTCTCGTGTATCAAAGCTTGGGTCACTTCTTCTATATAAACACTGGGCTCAGTTTTCCATTAGCGTCCGTCGAGTTCGCAGTTGATATTTTTTTTATAGATAGATTACATTAATATAAGAACACACACAAAGTTTCACCATGCGGAGACGCGTAGTTTTTGAGAAAAAAAATATTGAAAATCAATTATTTTTGCAATGTTTACGTAATTTTCACCACAGATTATAGCGAAATATCGCCATTGAACGTTTCGTTTTACTTACGGTTATGTTGTCATAAGTTACGTGAAATTTAATTTTTTATAAATTTTCATAAATATTTATTTTTTATACTTGTTTCAATAGTTTACATACACACATATATTTTACAGTTTATGTATATTAAATTACAGAATTATTTTCATTACGAACTATTACAATTAAAATGTGTAGAGTTTATGACTCGTAAAGACGTTTAACCGGCTTGTGAAACGAAACGTAAAACTGACGCCATTTTTGTTGTTATTGAGATAACAAATAAAATAGGTTAGGTTCGACTTATGTTAAAGAACCTGTTTGAATGACCCCAACTCCACCTGGGACGAGTTTGTCCTACCCCTAGAGTGTTTTTAAAAAGCCGGAGGCGCGTAGGGAGAGCAGCCTCCGCCCGCTGTAACAAATCGTAGGCATTGGACGAGCCGGAGCGGCCGAGGCTGGTCGCCGAAGGCGACCAACAAGCCGAGGCTGCTGAGGCGAGGATCGATGCCTGGGATATGTTACGCAAGGGCGTCGAGGCTGCTCTTCCCGCAGCGCCGGAGACGTTGCAGAGTCAAAATAGATACAGAAATTCGGAATTTTTCCTCGGAATTAAAAGTTTAAAAACTCGAAAAGTTGGGGGCTCCGCAACTTTTCCTTTTAAGGGGTGTTAGTACTGATCATCCCCTTCCCTCCCATCCCCCTCCCCCCGTCAATTCGACGGACGCTAATGGAAAGTCGTACCCATCCCCCTCCCCACCGTCAATTCGACGGACGCTAATGGAAAGTCGTACCCACTGCACATCTTTTGTGAAAGGTTCTTTGCTACCCCTATTGGCCGCTGGTAGGACCCAGTCGCATAGAAAAAAAGTGCAGTGAGAACCTATTGTAGAAAATAGATAACCAAATTTATTGCATTTATATGGTAACAAGTTCACTGAATAAAATCTAAATTATTTACCTTTATTTCCAATGTCACTCGTTGTGAAGACTTTAGACTAGTGTGTCGTCTAAGGTCTTTGCACAAAAATTTAAACGCTTTCTTCGTGAAGCGATACCTTTTTATAAATTCCATCTCCGTGAGATCATTAAGTGGATCGCTGTTACCACGAGCTTTTGCACGAGTAATGGCCATATTATAGCGCATATACCGTGCTCTTGCCATTTCCAACATTTTCAATGCAAAAAAATAACGTGCTGCCATAATTTTTATTTATAAAATACTTTACCACAAAGCTAAACGTTTCACATCTAAAAATAAAGTGAAACAAATACTAGCGAGACTGTGAATACGTTTCGGTTCGAACTGTCAAAATGACATTTATTTGTAACTCGCACTCGCAATAAAGCACTTACGCGCGTCGACGACCTCGCTTTTCGAAATTCGATACCAATAAAATAAACAATCAAAACTCGCACTCACAAATGATGTCTTACAAGTGAGCGACTAGGTAGCGCTTTTAAATGATAGAGAATATTTACGCGTTCGATTACGAAAAAAACTCACACTAAGCACACAGATAAATGAAAGGAAATGAACCAGTAAACGCAAAACTGTCATGTATTTCCCCGTAATATAGCAGTTTAATTTAATTATGCATCAGAAACCTGGGTAAACCAAAGTGGTTTCAAATTTGCGTTTGAAATGAATAAATACATGAAAGGCATCGGTATTGGTATTGATTTTTATTTACCTCAGTCAGAGAAGCCTTCGAAGTTTTTCTAGGGAAATCTTATGAAACAAAGGTAGCTTCACATACTTTAGCTGTTCACCGGTGTGAACGTAACAGAGTCTGAATTTACAATAAATCTACGCGTATGCTTAGTTTATCCTATAGAATCAATAATGATGGGGGTGTACAGATACGGGCAGCCGGTAACAAACGCGATAGTTCTCGTTTCTCGAGACTGAAGACTCTGTAGCTTTCTCACAACAGCGACATTGCAAATTATCAGCTGTTCTTATAGCATTCCAAAGAATTACACCATGCATTGGTAGCATTATAAGTAAAGTGTAAGTATTCTCCGATAATAGGCCGGTGAACTTGTTTCTATAGATGAGGTCAACTGATAAATATGTAGTTAATTTCTTTTGTCATTATGAGAGAGATTAAAGTTGTGTTAAGACGTTTCGTTGTTCCACTACTAGATTAGGTTGCTTGTAGAAATATATATTCTATGCTGATTGAAAACAAAGTTGCTTTTTGCGTGTGTCTGCTTGTTTCCTTAGATCTTGTAAATTACAAAACGGATTCAAATACCGTTTTTATTATCGCTTGGATAATGTTTTCTGGAAGGTATAAGTTATAACATATGTATATTATATTTATATGTATTTAGTAGTGAAAAGTAGATGTATTAGTTTGGTGAAGCCGGATAATCTTTACGAGATATATCAAAACACAAAATTGTACATTTTTAAAACACTATTCTGACCATTAATACAATAGTTATTACTTACATTGGGCATTTAATATTCACCAAACTTATCATTTAAATATGTATCTTAGAAGATATGGCAGATTTCAAACATCACGCAAAAAAAAAGAAGATGGAGGTGTGACAATTTTCACGTAGCTTATACGACTTTAATGAACTGTAATTAGCAAAACGCTATAGAATGGAACTATTCAGACACTTTTTAACCCATATAAAATACCCATGCGAAGGCTCGGCGTGTCGCTAATTTGAAATAAACAATGGAAAGCCCGCAATAATGTTTATCGATGGCCCAGTTTTAAACATCAGCTCGGGTAGACAACTACACAGTATCAGATGGAGAGTTTGTTATTCCACCAGTTCCAAGGACTCGTTAGGGTGAATCACATAATCTGCTCATATTCTCTCGGTTTCAAGACGACTAGATGTTGAGTTACACAGCAGTAAGATCCATGTCAGATTGAAAATAAATGTTTGAGTTTGTGAGGTACCAATGCTTATCTCATGAATTCTTATATGTATGAATAGTTAACTTATTTAGATTCGCGATCTGAGGCAGCAGTCCAAGCTAAGGTGCGCTTTATGCTCTTAAGCGCTTGCCTTATTAGTCCGATGTAGCTGTAGAGGCTTGTTAGACCAATAGTACAAGCGGTAGGTACGAAAACAAATATCCTGAAGGAATCCTGCTGTTATCTGCTCAGCAATGAAAGGGATAATGGTTGTGGGGCAAAGTCTTCTGGTATCGCATTGACCATCTTAGTTTCAACCCCTAAAATGAGTCATAAAGGGAAACATCATGATGAAACTACAGCATGATGGTAAAGCTTCTTCTAATATACTGCTAGGTAGCTACCACCCACCGGTTGATAATCAAGTACCTATAGGTGTGTTCCGGCAGCAGTACTTAATAACCAGTCCTTCACCAAGTTGAGTGTGTTTCAATTTTAGACTACTTCGTGGTCTTATCGCCTAAGGTTGTGGTCACACGTCACTACCTCGCTTTGTATATAGTATGAGCCGCGATACACTTCAGATCAGACGGTGCGAGGGACTCGACGAACTAAAATGTCATCTGTTACTTATTTAAATGTTTCATTTGTACTTTTCGTTTGGACGTTTTGTTATGTAAACACTTCGGAATCTGGTGAGTTGAAAAGTGTTCTTAAAAGTTTAAGAATTCCAAGCTGAGCCGCCAAAATTATAATTCTTGCCAGGACCAAATAATATAAAAATTGCAACATCAATTTATAAAAAAAAAAACTCAAGCATTATAACTCTCCTATTGGTTGAAATTTGCGAAGTAATAAATTCGCTAGCTTTTCTAAAACGTAAACTTTTTTTTTTTATAAAAATATATACTTAAAGGCCGCCCACCATGGACTCCCAATTTTTGAGAAAAAAATGCGTTCATAGATTTAAAATGTTACAATTAAGATCAATTTTTTATTTTATATTTGAGTTTGGTAGATCAAACGTTAAAGCTATATGAAATAAACATAATATTTTACAAGTTTTTAAGTTTTTTTAGAGAATAATATACGTTAGTTTTTGCTCTTTATTGAGTTTTTGCTTTATGTTATGTCGTATATTTTTATATGAAGAGAACTTTGGAAATCATTAACTTTTACGTTTCATTAGTTTTATTGTAACATAAAACATTCTGTGTCACATTTGTGTTATAATGCTACTCCCACACCTGCGTGTATCGGCACAAAGCTTAGTCTATGGTCAGACTAAATGCAGATGTGGGAAGTTATTATCGTTATGCGTTACGAACTATCGGATTGTGTGACGATACACGCAGCACGATAACTGGGGCGACTGTGCCTGTGCCTGTTCTGTGCCTTTATTGGAATGATGTTTGACATTGATTTTAACGCGACAAGTAGTCGAAACTTCGTCACACAGATATGGGAGTAGAATTAGTGGAAATTTTAACGGCCTTACCCAGCTGCATCCAACGATGCAGTGTCCAGTAATGTTACACTGAGTCATCACCACTTCTTAATAACCTCATTACTGTTTGTTTTTTAACCGATTGCTGTCTGAGCAATTTCATCTATACCGCACAATTTAGCGAGATAGGAAAATCAGTATCCTCAGCCCCCTCAGTAGATCGTCAGTAGATGGTATCCTGTATTCCCGTCATTAGAGATGGATTCCGGCTCTGTGAGACTAAATTGAAAGCCGTATCTGTAATATACAAGTGTATAAACATTTGATTTATTTAGAATATGATATTTTTTACTATTGTTTGCTTCAAGATGGCTGCGACCCGATTTCAGCTACACTGACGGCGACAAAGACTGGACAGAAGGCGTGGGACAGTGAGTATTCTGAATCCTTAATGGACGAATGAGAATCAGTTCAGAACTTTTTTCTCCTCTGTTTGTTAATCGATTTTCTGTTGTTTATTATTATAAATATCATATCAAAAATTTGGTCTTTGTACGCGCAAAGATCGTATCGTGTAAAGGTAGATAATAACTTGTACTTTATAATTTCGCTCATTAGTTTCCTGTAATAAGTGTTTTAAAGCCTCAGCCCTTACGACTATGATACACATAAAACAACTGCTCTACCCGCCCCGGAAGCTATTTATACGCTTCAGGTTTATTGTACACTAGCGGCCCGTTCCGACTTCGCACGGGTATAAAATATATAGCCTATGTCATTCACTGAAAAAATGATTAAAATCGATCCAGTAGTTTTGATTTATTGATTACTGCCCGTGGCCCGCACGCGCTGAATTTGGAGTAACCTTAAAAATAACAGTATTTCTCCACTATTTAATTTATGTTATTATACCTTCCTCTTCCTCTTCAATCACTCTATCTATTAAAAAAAACCGCATCAAAATCCGTTGCGTAGTTTTAAAGATTTAAGCATACATAGGGATATAGGGACAGAGAAAGCGACTTTGTTTTATACTATGTAGTGATCAATAGTATGGGATAAAACTATTTCTAAAATGTATCTATTTATAACGCTAAAGCTCGGTAAAAGCCACTGTTCGCACCACATAATGGCGTATGTCTTTTATTTTGTATATTGTACCTTTTTATTTCACTATGTCGCTCTTGTCTGTGGTTATATTGGAATCTGCACGTCATTACGGACAGTCTACGTGAACCCCGGACGGTTCGAGAACGTTACAATCACATTAATATTGTGCCACTGCATAAACCGCAATAGTTGGCGAAAGCCGCGTAATAATTGATGCTGGAAGGCGCTCCGCAAAGGTCTGGTGATCGTAGTACATCCCGGGCACCAAGAACGAGGGGACAGAACAAGACCAGTGTTCCATCCGTTATCCTAAACTGCTTTGACTTTCAAGAGACTGTGTATAGTATAATAACATAATTCGTAATTTTAGAATGTATTGAATATCAAGAGAGGTTTGTGTATCCGTGTGAGGAGTCGTCGGTACCTGGAGGGAAACCACAGCGCGGGGACTATTGCAAGCTCGAGTCACTCGTCCAAAACGATTCCGATAGTGCAGACAACGAATTCAATAACGTTGTAAGTCTACTTTTCATTATTACGGCTCGTATAAAATGCCTAAGAGCGTATTTATTTCGAGGTTTTAGCGTCCTCTTTTGGGTTTCTGGTACGGATCTGATAGTAAAGTTGAATATGTATGGACATAACTATATTTTAAAATAAAGTGTCCACCTCACAGAAGACTTCACTAAAGACCTGTTCTGTCGCGGCTGAAGAAGCTCACAAACACTGTTTCATCGTCTTTTCTAAACCGCGAAGACGATTCCTTCCAATTTTCTTAGTTAAAAAACTTAATATAAAAATAACGAAGATATAAAAATATCTTCTGACTTATTTATGTCAAAAGATATCGGATCATTTAATGCAGAATAATATAAAACTATTTTTTTTTTAGGTTTCATTCGCCTATAACGACACATCCGACAATATTTGGTTAGCTGGAGGTACTATTATCAGCGAAAGACATATCCTCACAGTTGCATACAGTGCCTTCAGTCCGTAGTAAGTATTGCTATTCTTTTCTTACTTTATGGGTCAGACAAACGTCTCAGTTAACAAGAAGAACTTTCGAGAAACTTCATCGAGGTTATTATATCTTCGTATGTTTTTATCACAACTAACTATGCAAGTCATTCACAGACGTTTTTAACGCCAGTATAATTATTAGTCTGCTCTCCAGATGTTCGAACTCTAGCATGTGCCAGCGAGTTTTTCGGAATTTGCGTACATTTACTAAAGTTAATTGGTACCTCTATCGGCTGGTGGTGAAGGAAAACACCGTGAGGAAACCTGAAGCTGAAAAGTGTTCTTGTAGTATCACCGTATGTTGGAAAATATATAACTGTGGATGTCTCCGAGTTTGATCGCTAATACATCGTGGGCTCAAAAACACACCAATCAAAATCAAAAATACTTTATTCAGTTTAGGCCTTGAGAAGGGGCTTATGAACGTTAAAGTTACCATCGGTTCAGAAAACAACCCAGTCATCGAGAAGAACCAGCAAGAAACTCGATCGGGTTTATCTTTTCATTAAACATATTATAACTCATATTTTTAAAACATAGTTATAAATAAATACACTCGGTTTTGGTGGATGCACAGAGAGGGCGTCATTTCCAGACGTCACCATCGTTCACATATTGATCCACCCTGTAATAGCCCTTAGACATTAACACCTACTTGACATGGTGCTTGAAATTAGTATCCGGCAATTCGGTAAGGTATTTTGGAATTTCGTTATAAAACCTAACACTATTACGTAAAAAACTGTTACCGGTCCTAGTGAGCCTAAAACATGGAATAACCAATTTGTTATTATTTCTTGTATGTAGATTATGTCGGTCCTTTACGAAATCTAGCTTATTTAAGTTTTTGCGGACGTTTACATTATATTTTCAAGTATGTATTGGGAGGGCAGAGTTAGATTACCGAACTCCTGGACCTTAGCCTTTAATGATTTGCGAGGCCATAACAACCAAGACATACAAATTCTCGGAACTACTCTCGAGTAGTAGGAAATTATTTCTCCAGACGCTCACTCTAGCGGGTAGTAAATTCATTTTAATGAAAAGGTTAATATTTGACTCCTTAGTGGTCGACCGCATTCCGTATACCTCGGTGCACCGGTTGAAAAAGACCTCATCGATTATTCGAGGTTTTACAAGATCAAACGCATAATCCCACATCCCGAGTATAACAAGCATACAGGACACTACCATATCGCTATAGTTGAAACTGAAGAGCCGTGAGTACCATTCAACGAATTCTATGTTAAACTATTGATCACATAAAGAAACGAGTATACATTAGAATATGGAATATTGGAATATTGGAAAATTACTAATGATTCGAGATTAAAAAAGTTTCTAATGATGCTGGAAATATTTGAAATAAATACAGGCATGTATACCAAGGAATAACTTAATCATTTCTTATTGTTTAAATGTACATCCAGCAATACTATTTGCATTAGAGACGCCTTAAAAACATTTCTAAATGCATTTAATTCTAATCGCTGTATCTCTAATCTTAGGGTGACCATT
The DNA here is from genome assembly GCA_035772565.1 of Antheraea assamensis. Taxonomy (NCBI): domain Eukaryota; kingdom Metazoa; phylum Arthropoda; class Insecta; order Lepidoptera; family Saturniidae; genus Antheraea; species Antheraea assamensis. The sequence continues at coordinate 619,676 of JAQQSE010000171.1, read as the reverse complement.
ATACAGATAGAGGGATTAATAAGAAACAACACAGATAAATAATATTGAAATATAGATAAGGGTAGAAACGGTAATAATAATCATTCGGTGCGTGGTTACAACAGTGATTTGTGCTGACTGTACGACTGTTCTGTAATAGCTTCGTACAGCGATCGGTGTCTGAATTCATTCCGTTTAGGGATCGGTTTCCATAAATATATGCGTGAGGCAGCGTGTCGGTACATTAGTGAGCATTTCGTTCAGTGGTCCTTTTATAGCAAGCATTGTTTCAGGAAAAAATCCTAAATTAGCTAGTCGAAGCAAATTTACGTATGGTCTGACGTTTCCGTCCAAAACGTAGGATTGAACAGTCCCAAGAATCCTGAAAAGAAAACCTAACTCTCATACATAGCTTCTCCTAGATGCCAGTATCTGAGTATGTCCGGGGTCATAAAAAAAGGAGCATGTACTTATGTACACGGTTTGTTTGTTGTTGTTGTATGTTTGTAGGTGGTAGAGCTACGCTGAAGCTATTACTGGTTTGAGCATGAATGGGTCGGCTCGCCCGACGCGCGGGGTAGTACCACCCGACACACAGAAAGCCGACGTGAAGTAACAGTGCGCCCGCACTGTTGCGTTTCGTTCGGTCATTGAGAGCGCCGGGGCCCACATATTTAAAAGACCGGCAGCGCACTTGCGACAACCCTGGTGTTGCTAGTGTCTATGGACGGCGGTGATCACTTACCATCAGGTGACCCACCTGTTCGTTTGCCCCCTATAATAAAAAAAAAAAGAAGTTATACTTCTTTGGCGTAACAAGATAAAAATCTTTTCAAAAATGTTATCTTTCACCTTATTCTACGTTTGTAGAAAAAACGACACTAACAATAGAAAAAAGGTATTTAATACATACATACTTTTTTTGAATAAAATGTTGACGATAGTTAACTTCAAGGTATCGGTTTTTCATGACGCTGTGCGCGCGCATCGTAAAAATTTACTCTCATCATTTTTCCCTAGCGCGCCATAAGAAGTATAACTTCAATACTTTATTATTCATTCTGTTATGTAAACGTAAACGTGGAAAATTTTGGATTTCAACTGGTACAAGTATAGGTTATTATAATTTCAGAATGAAACTAAATAAACACATCCGACCTGCTTGTCTACATGCTGGTGAACCGTTGAGCTATGATGAAGCTACGTTAATGTCACGAAATTTCGTTAAAAACGTTTCGCTAACTCATTTGACTAAGGTAAATTATCATCAAGAAACTTTTAACTAGTAAAGAGATACTCCCAGGATTGGAGGATTAGACCTATATCTAACATGAGAAAGTGTACGTTGACACTAAATCTGTATCCTTCTAATATTTCAGCTGCAGCTAACAAAGATGAGTGATGAAGAATGTTTTAGGAAACTTCCGAAGCGCATGTTGCGAGGTCACGCGGATAATTGGCTAATGTGTTACCGGGACAAGAACTATGCAAACGAGCCTCTTCAGGTAATATTGAAGACAGGGGACCATTCATGTATCACGTAGACATAATTGCTGGCGGAGAGGATAGTCCTATGTTTTCTTAATTTTTAATGACACGGGTGACACGCTGTATTATGCCTGTAAAATTTTAAAATGTGGCCTAACTCTTTTTAACTATATATCTAGTACTATGCATATTAGTCACATTTCATATTGTAACAAATAATATTATTTCAGAGGTCGTTTCAACCATCTCCCGTAACGTCCGTCGTCTCAAACCTAAAATAGAAAGTGCTTAAAGAATTCGCGATCAGCAACCCATTTGTAGAAACAGCTTTAACAAGATCTAATCCCATCACGCTCTGTTTGAACTACCGATTAGAATTCGATAGAGACAACCGCAAATCGAACTGATTATATCTATATAGAATAGAGACGAATTCATAATTTTGTATTCTTCCGCTTTAAACATTTTGTAGATTTTTTTATTACAGTAATGTATAATCTTTCGCTATATCTATAATATACATTTCTCTATTATACTCATCAAATTTGTCTGATGTTTATCTAAATGCTGAATTCGGTAATTTGAGTAAATTAAGAAGGCTCATATTTGTTACTACGTCCCGCTCCGGCTATGCACGGGTTCGAGGAGTAATTTTTGCTATAATTCTCTATACCATTTCGATTGATTTTTTGGTCCTATGTTATTTAAAGCTCATGTAAGTAATAGAAACCACTAAAGAATCTTCAAAAATAACCACTTTATTTTTTGTAATGCTTAATATTAAATCTGTGATATTCAAAACCAAAATCAAAAATAATTTATTCAGTTTAGGCCCTGAGAAGGCGCTTATGAACGTCAAAGTTACCACCGGTTCGGAAAACAGCCGAGTCATCGAGAAGAACCGGCAAGAAACTCGATCTGGTTTATCTTTTCATCAAACATATTATAACTCATATTTTTAAGAAGATGATTATAGCTATAAATATAGATCATTCCATTCGGTTTTAGTGGATGCACAGAGAGGGTTGTCATTTCCAGACATCACACCGTCAGGTACGGGCAAATTGCTTCACGGCGTCAGCCCTAGGGCGATGGCATGTTTTGCTATTCGGAAGAATAGACGTGTCGGTTTCAGGTTACTTTCGTTCCCTTCTTGGTCTTCGTGGCTATGCACGGTGGTCTCGTTTGTAGAAGAGTGTGACCACGTGTTCATGCCTGTTCTTGGTGTGCAAAGGTGAGTGGGCTGGCCACTTGTTAGTTCAGCCGGGAACGGCTGCTGAAGTTCGGCTATTTCGTAGGTGGTAGAGCTACGCTGAAGCTATTACTAGTTTCAGCATGAATGGGTCGGCTCGCCCGGGCTAGTACCACCCTCTCACAGAAAACCGACGTGAAGTAACAGTGGTTGCACTGTTGCGTTTCGTTCGGTCAGTGAGAGCGCCGGAGGCCCACATATTTAAAAGGCCGGCAACGCACTTGCGACTCCCCTGGTGTTGCTAGTGTCTATGGACGGCAGTGATCACTTACCATCAGGTGACCCACCTGTTCGTTTGCCCCCTATAACATATAAAAAAAAAAAAAAAAAAAAACTCGATCTCACGCATCTTCTACAGGCAGAATTTGTGGAGCTCCGGGTCGTCAGCTACTATAGCTAAGGCCTTCTCGCAGAGTTCTAGGGCTTCTAGGTACACTCTGTCGAACGCTGGCGGTTGGGTCGCCGGGGTTTGTGACCGATCTTCATCCGCTCGCTTTCGCGGGGATTTTTCTTCCTTTTTCTTGTCTTTAAATGGGGTCGTTAGAAGGGGTCATGAGGCTCATTACCGTAGATTCCTCGACCGTCTATGGGGGCGGAGCGTGAGCGGCCGTCTTATGTACGGTGTCACCAGACCGAGCGACGGTGCTCGCTCGGCGATTGCGAGCCTCGCGTCTAAATACAGTGTAGCGTTGGGCGCTGTTTGATGGGTGAGATTCTCGGCAACTAGTGTCTCCCTCGGGCGATCACATCGATGTGCAGGGTGAGGTCCGCAGGCTATCGGACGGTGGCATTGGTAGGAAGAGTGGCGGAATTGCTGGCACGGATGGAATTGTGCCGGTTCCCTCCTCCCACGCCACCCTTCAATCCTGACTTCCATCAGAAGTAGCTCGGTGATCTGATAGATGTTCTGTATCAGTGTGGGTGTTCTCCTGAGTGCACATTGGAAGATGCATCTTGAATTTTCTGATCTTCCATGTATCGCTCGCACGTGCACTAAGTGGAAGTCCATCTCACAGAGGACCTCGGCAATCTCTTCGGGTTCAGTGTTTGCTGGGAGGCCGTGAATGGCGCTATCCGAGGGGTGAGTAGGTACCGACTCAACCCCTTTATTGTTCTCTAGCTTAGAGAGGTTTAGCGGATGTGGTAGAATGATTACCACTATGCTAATATCAGAAGGTTGAATAAATGAAATATCTGACTCCGTTTGTGCAGACTAGTAATCGCTTTGGCAGCTGGATTACGAATCTCCTTTATTGAGCTGAGCAGGTTATATTTAAAGGAAACCAAAACAGAACACGTGCAAGAATTACAGAGAAAACAATATACAGACATAAATATGTAAACAATACTGAAGTCATAAAAGTAAAGTAACAACTAAGAATTAACAATAAAATCTGGGTAATAAAATAATATAAACAATAACTTGGGATTATAACAATTCGCCGCATTGTCTGTAGGGTTTGTCGGTCAGATTATAATTGCACCCAGGTAACATGTGGTCGTCACCTGGGCGGCAAGTCTTAATTAGTCGCGTTCTTAAGCCAACTAATTTCGGACTTTGTAGTGCCGCTGATTTTTCGCCTGCGTTGTTGTAGTACACACATACCACGTTTGCTGTAGGTATGTGTGTCGCTACAGAGGTATTCTGTTATGATACGGTATTCTTGCTGGAATGAATCGTACTCCGCGTTCGGCGAGCTTCCGAGTAATTCCACCAGTCGTCTGAAGTGCACTGTCCAGTTAGGCAGGCTCTCTACGATGATTGCCGGGTTTGCCCTAGCGGCGGTCGCTCCGCTCCTATTATACCTAAACGACGAGTATTAGAGAGAATGGGGGTAATCGAATGACGCGCTCTGTGAGGTGGGACGTACACATGTTGTTTACAGATTCATTGCTAGGTGCATATGATGGCGCACGTGCCAATATATATTCTAACACTTTCATAAGCCGGCGACCAGACAGTTATGTACGTTAAATGTATTTGAACTATCAGAGTTGCCATTGTCTTGCAGAGTCTTATTCGATACTGGGCAAGATTAAATTGGTGGTTGCTTATTGGTCACCCGAAGAGCGCGACAGACTTTGTTCGCTTCTTGGGGAAATGATGAAATGGAATGCTATGGGATAAGTCGTCTTTGTAATGGATGCATGGATTTCACTATTTTTGACTTGATGCTGTTATAAATTTCTAGGCGTCAAATAAATTTCGAACACAGTAAGTAGCGTGCATGACAATCGAAAATGCCTAAATACTTTTGGCGCACAAATGCCACTAAGTGCTTACCTTATATGTCGATTCTTAAAGGGAAACCGATGAGAATCGGGTTGTATGGTTTCTTCGCCACGCCTGTTTGGATTAAATACATTTTGAAGTTGAAATGTTACTGCATGTTTTACAAAAACATAAAGTTATAAGTAGAAACTCACGCACCAATACGAATTTAAATGAAATAATATTTACCTTCTCTTTTCCACAGCACGACAGTGGATGCCCTCTCCAAGTTAAAAGCGATAACATCAACTGTATGGACATCGTCATAGGCGTGTCATCACTCGCGGTATCCAGTCGAACGTCATGGACGATCTACACGAGAGTGTCGCCTTACCTAGCCTGGATAGAGAATGTCGTCTGGCCCTAGTCATGACTGAAGATTGGGCTTTGCAGAATTAATATACCAATGTAACAGAAATACAATGGATATAGATTGAATATAGCATTTGTGTCAATCAAAATCGTAATTCATTACACACTGTCCTATAAACATTTGTAATTAGTCTTTAACTTATTGACATTGCTAGATATATTAAAAGCTATTAACAGCATCAGGAACTAGTTTAAAGCTGATAAACAACACATCCTCACCTACTTTGAGCCAAGTTTCGTTTATAGCAATTATATCCGATATAGACTCCTCAACAGCAAACCGAATGTCGTCTTGTTTCCTACTAAGAGATCCGGCATTATACAAACTTATTTTTGGACTTGGACTTAGGTATTGATCACAGGTACATCTATATTCACAAAATATACATGTAGTAAACCAAATTAGAAGATAACACTAAAAAGGTGATCTCAATCCCATTGAGGGTAGTTATCATTAAAGTAAGAACACTAATCGTTATGCTACTCCCATACCTGCGTGTATCGGCACGAAGTTTTGTCTATGGTCAGAGTAAATGCAGATGTGGGGAGACATTATCGTTATGCTTACTTATACTTAAAATTAATTCGTAGCTGCATAATATAGAAATCAATTCAGAATTGTAATATGTATCCGTTTATATGTATGTATATGCGTATTTGTGACCAAATATATATTTAATTGTTCAATTAAAATTCGGCTTGTAATAGACTTCATATGCGTAAGGCAATCTCTTCAATCGTATCCTGGCTACCAAGACACAGGACCTGCCTAGTTTGAAAGTAATTGTGAAATTAAATGTAAAATGTAACATTTTTATAAATGAAAACTGAATTCGATAAGCAGTCAGGTTTCATAAACATCTTTATTTCCATAGCTAAAAAAATAAAACATATCAAGAGATAATCTATACATATAATAAAAATGAAGTGTTTGTATGGAATATCAAACTAACGACTTTTTACTGATCGGATATGAACGTATACACGATACTGATAACAAAAACACAATTTTTAAATTTTTTGTCTGTCTGTCTGTCTGTTTGTTCCGGGTAATCTCCGAAACGGCTGGACCGATTTTCACGGGGCTTTCACAGATAGATAGCTAACGTTATAAAAAGTAATTAAAACTTTTTATTTTGGACTAGCTTCTACCCATGGCTTCGTTTGCAGTGCTATCTCCAAAATGTTTGAACCATTTTTCACGGAACTTTCACTAACAGATAGCTGATCTTATAAGAAGTAATTCACAATTATAATAAAACGCAACAAATATATTTTTAATTAGACATTGTGTTAATGAAATTGAAACACGAACATTGGCGAATGTTTTGGCGACGTTGTTTACAAAAAAAGAAATTGTTGAAAATAAGTTTCACCGACATCACGTTCGCTCTTAACAATATTATGCTTGAACTATTAAAAAATACAACTATGTATAGATAACATCGCGCTAAATTAAAAAAACATTACATAGCAGATTCAATTCAGCTGCAAATAGCCGTAGTAATTATTCGATATTCTAAGAGCTCCTAATATGTATATACATCTGTTTGATATCTTTTGCCCTTGACTTTGTCATCGATCCAGTCTCGAACCTTCAAGACGTCGACGTAGACGCCAGGGATCCCCGCGTCACCGCAGCCCATGCCCCAGGACACGATGCCGTATTGCATGTAACGGTCATTTTCGAACTGTGAAATATTTAAAACAAATTAAGATGTAACCTTTACATAAATATGTACAGGAACACTTCTAGTTATAATTATAGTTGCGTAAAGTATTAGAAATGATACCGAGTTATTTTTTCTAGACTAATTCTTATAGTCTTGTTATACTGCATTCTACAGTTTGATTATGCACACGTTCATCTCCACACTTTTTTGCAAATGTGAGTGAATTTTAGCAAACCTAATTTAAAGTCTCAGAAGATTTTTAGAACTCACCTCAATAGGGCAGACTAACGGTGAACCTCCATCACCCTTACAAGTATCCTTGCCAGGTTCCCCACCGGCACACATAAAGGCCGTGTGCAGCTGGAATAGGTTCCCTAATCTCGTAGTTCGGAGTCTAGCCAGACATATTTGGCGGTCTATGACTGGAACTTCTATCTGTTTTAAGGAGAAGTAATGTTAAAATTTGCATTAGATTTAATTAATATCAGCTTAAGGCTAACATATTGTATAACAATAGCGTTATCCAAATTTTTGGCGTAAATCTATAGTATTTGTATGCCTGTGTTCGATGACTCTAGTTGATAATATTCACCAAGGCACGATTTGTTCTAGCATTTTCTTCAAGACTACCAACCAGTCAAGAGCGATAGATAGAGAGATAGAGTGACTCGAATCGTCGACGACCAGGTGCTTGCTATAGATAGGGCTCGACACTTTGGAGCTTCGTAAGGACGTTGCGTCACTCTGCGTCTTTGACAAGGTCTACCACGTAGAGTGTTCTGAAGAGCTGTTCGGATTTATACCCGCTGCTGAGTTACATTACCGAACGACTCGTCACAAAATGAAATTCCATCAGTGTCATCTCCAAGTTTCGAAGTCGTCTACTGTGCGGTTCTCACGTGCGTTCTTCCCACGCACGTCGGTTCTCTGGAATGAACTCCCAGCGGCAGCGTTTCCGGACCAATGAAGAAACGAAATGAGCAAATCCTTTCTTCAAAGGCCGGCAACGCATTTGTGATGCCCCTCGTGTCGAAGTTCTCCAAGAACGGTGGTAATTATTTAACATCAGGTAACCTGTCTGTTCGTTTGCCTCCAATCGCATAAAAAATACTGGTCTCAGGATTATGGTCCTTTTTGAAACTAGAAAGACCGTAAAACACAGCCACATTTTGTTAAAAAAAAATCGTAACAAAATTATCACCTAGGTGGAAGATCATTCGAATCATGTTGAGCCAACGTATAACTTCACTTCATACACTAGTCAGTGCGTTCAGAAAGCCGCTTTAAGAGCCAGTCTCATTTCTGATGTTCAAGTCGACTCACCTTTTTCAAGATGACCTGGTACTCATTTTCCTTTTCGAATTTGTTCTTCCCCCAGCCCGATGCGAGGCAACGTGTGTTAGGAATAGCAAGGTTATTTTGTGCTGGGAGACAAGCCACTCCTACATTCGGGGCCATATCCACAGGGCTTATCAAGAAAAGAAGAGCAACATCGTAGAACAGGTTTCCTAGAAATAAATTAGAAAATTGATTTTTTTTTCTTTCATTTGCCAATAGACCCTGACATATTTTGGTTAATTCCAATTCTCTTGAATACATCGCATTTGGCAAGTGCCGGAATGAGATGAATAGTTTCAAACGCTTTATTGAATACTTCCAAAATATATAAATTAAAGGTCTGTAATTTAAAAAATCTCCTAAATATACAATTAGAATGAGAATGAATGAATCTCAATTAGAATAATACAATTTCATCTTAAGAATGAAGGCATCTTTCAAATTCGTAACGAATTAAGGTAATGAAGACTTATAATTAATTAGGTACTAGTTTCCATAATTTATGTTTAACTCCCGGATTGTCCAAAACCATAACGGTGTAAGTTCCATACAAACGAATGTACACCTCATAAGGTACAGGTCAACAAACTGCTGGTAGTAGAAACCTTAAAAAAATACCTGATTTATTAAAAAAACTTTTATAAATAACAATTTCTATATTGTCATGCATATTTATTATTAATCATTTGTACAAACTTTTTGTTACTAAATTATGAAAATTACTTTTTACGTTGTCGTGAAATAAAAAAAGATAAATTAAAAACATAATCCGCCATTTTGAGATCTGGGTCTTAAACAATCCGCCGAGGGGTTGATCCGATTATGAGCACTGTAGTTGATAGTAAATAAAATGCAAACCAAAAACCAACGTCGACGATCCAGATGTATCTAATATGATAGTAGTTGTCGCTATCATGCCGTCCTGCAAACATATCGGCAGCTGGATATACATTGGCTGATATCAAAATGCGACAAACCAAAGTGACTAGGACGAGCGCTACACCTAATGTACCAGTAGGATACGATTGTACATCCCAATGTTCTGAGAGTTTGAAATTTCAAATGACAAGATAGCTCACTGTCGTTAAAGTCCTTATGCACCACAATGCTCTCCACCTCCCTGTCTTGGTGTGGATAGATCTCATCGATGGTCCGTGTGTCCCACTCGCCGGCCCTGACGGTCAGGTCCGTTTTACCTGCCACGACATGCGCCGCAGTCAGCACGACGCTCGGATGTATTAGGGATCCTCCGCCGACGTATATCAAATTCAGCGCGCTCGGATTATTGTCATTCTTCGATTTGATACTAGAATAAAACGCTTAATTATGCTTAATTATTCTCAGATTTGTCTTTTATGTCATTTTTCCGCTCACTCTTTATGTACTGCATTGCTGGCACAACTAGTTGCACAGAACTTAAATGTTGTTTGCATTTTATGTTTCATGTTATGAGCGTATTTAGGTTTAATTGGCATGATGACTGATTTTCAATTACTGTCCTATAATACTCTAGAATATATACTATTTCCAAAAAACATAATATTTTTGGAGAAAACAAAGATTTTTTACAAAATAAACGCAAATGTAATTTTAAATTTAAAATGCGTGCCAAAACGCTCGCCCGTGTCATGGCGTCTGTTTATGACGTCATGATATTGACAATATAAACAGCGAACACATACAAGCGAACTACAGAGTACTTTATGTCATAGATTAGAACTTAACGTGAACAAAGCAACAAATTAGTCACTTTGCGTTATAAATATGAATGATAAAGTGTATTATATATATAATAAAAATATCAACAGCTCTAGTAGAAAATGACGTTTGCTGAAGCGTGACGTCATTTACTCTGTTTGGTGTTCAACATAAGATGGACGATTGTTGTATTTTATAGTTTAATTTTTTTAAATAAATTATCAATCTCAACCTGAATATAAAAATAAATACATTTTTCCTAACCTATTCATACGGCTCTATGGGATAAACAGATTATTTTTGTAATTCGTGATTACTGTCATCATGCCAATTGTGTTCTTACGACTATTGCGCCTCAGTACTTGTTGTTTTCACAATAACAAATGACTGACATAACTCGATCAGTAGCCATGAAATTTACGAATAGAGTCACCAGTTTTATAAATTGGTGACTACTTAAAATTAAATTATATCTTTTTGGTTTAAATGTCTTTCAGAAATAATAAACTTCCATTATTCAGGACTGCCACTGTTGTTATAGCGGCTCCCTTTTTATTAACGTTAGCGCGTACACCGACACCTAAACGCGACACCAAGAAGTTTTCGTGGGAACTGGTAACTACATTAAACGTAGTAATTCCAATATGTATGAATCTATACGTGTTTTATATCACTGGGAATAAAACAATATATTCATACATAAATATATACAAGTATTTGTGTGTGATTTTAAATGACATATCGTGATAACTGATAATTTATTCAGAGTACTCGTGACAAAGTTATTTAATCAAATAATAATGGTCTTCCTATGTTTCCAACTCAGTAAAACCAGTAACAGTTTCTTAGGTTTTAGTGTTAGGTTTTATAACAAAGTCCCAAAGCATCTTAAGTAAGTTTAAGTGCCATGTCAAGCTGGTTTTGATGTGAAAGGGCTATTATAGAGTGAATCAATATGTGAACGATTGTGATGTCTGGAATTGACTTTTCTCTGTGCATCAACTAATAGCGATTGTAACGTGTAATGTATTGTGTTAAAAAGATGAACTGAAACACGATCGAGTTTCTTTGCCGGTTCTTCTCGATGACTGGGTTGTTTTTCGAACCGATAGTATTTGTAACGTTCACTAGCGCCTTTTAGGTCCTAAATTGAATAAAGTATGTTTTTTATTTTCAATAATAATTTATAATATAAATAAAAAGACTACATACCGACAGTTAATCTATAAATCTATAAACCCATTTAAAAACTTCATAATCACTGAAACTATTGTTTATTCTACTTCTTTATGGTATACTACTTGATTCTATATACAGATATACTATACATATATCTTAATACATCCATATGTATATCATATATATACCTAATCTATCCATAGGAAATTAATTTTAAAAACGTTATAAATGTTATTTAATGTAATTACAAGCTAAATAAGTATAACATCTTACGTACATACATACAGTACTACACACATACGTTTTTTATTTTCACTATACTTCATAATAATTTACACAAATATAACTGACAAATGACATGTCATTTTATTTGAATTTATTTTACTATTATATTTTTTATACTACACACATCAAAAAAGTCTAAGCAACATACGTGATATTACAAATTTTACCATTTATATTAATTAATTTCTAAGTATTTACTCAAACAAAGTGCGTAGGTAAGTAAACTTTTTTGTTATTGATGACATACTGGCTGGTTGTAAAAAAAAAATCGATTATGTTTTGTTTTTTCATAAAATTCAAATGACTGCGAATTTGTTTGAATTTAAGTGCGTTTTAATTGTTACGTTTAGTCTTGATTTTATAATTTTACCAACCATTTAAATAAAGTTAGTGACAAAATTGAATTGTTAGATATTCTTTACGTCATGAAGCGACGTCATTTGATTGCAGATGAAATGCAAAGAGCTGTAGGGATGTTGCAAGCGGGAAGTAATCAATCTCAGGTATCTCGACATTTTGGCATTCATAGAAGTGTTATTTGTCGTCTTTGGCAGCGCTACAATAATACAGAAGAACCCGCTGAACAGCATCCAAGCCGTAAAAGGAGTACAACCACTCGGCAAGACCGGTACATACAACTGACTGCAAGACGCCAGCCGATGTTAACCGCTCGAGAGATAAGTTTGAGGCTACAAATTTCAAGTGATGTTGATGTAAGTCCTCAAACTGTGCGAAATCGACTGCATGAGTACGGCCTACGAACTCGACGCCCTATCAGGTGCCCACCGATACGATACGGGAATCGCGCTTGTCGATATGAATGGTGTAGAGAACGCATAACATGGACCCAGGAACAATGGGATAAAATTATGTTTTCCGATGAGTCGCGATTCGGGTTTAAGCCTGATAAAGGAAGGGTGCGAGTGTATCGTTGGCCCGGAAATACTGAAAGGCTCAGGTACGTTCAGGAAGTTCATCCATACAGCGGCTCAACAGTTATGTTATGGGCGGGTATTATGAAGAACAGGCGAACTGAGCTCGTTTTTGTAAATGGAAACATGAATGCTGAAAATTTCATTGAGGATATTCTCAGACCTTATGTCTATCCATTTGCACAAACCTTTCGCTCCAAATTTAGGTTAATGCATGACAATGCGCGTTCACATCACGTTTACGCTCGGCGAACCAGTGAATACTTTGCAACGGAGAACATCCGGGTATTGCCCTGGCCTGCACAATCGCCAGATCTCAACCCCATCGAGCACGCATGGGACATGCTGCAGAGATGTGTTTTGAAGGACTTGGACGGAGTGACAACAACCCAACAGCTGAAGCATTTGCTACAATTCCATTGGGAGCGAATACCGCAAGGTGACATAAACAGTCTCATTAATTCAATGAATAATCGTTGCCGACAAGTTCTGAATAGCAGAGGAGACCATACTTTGTATTAAATTGTTCTATTCATTCACAATAAATACATTTTCTTTAGAAATTTCATTTTGTAAAAAAAAAGATTAGTTTCTTATGTATCTTAGTTTCTACAGTATATTCTAATATTGTTCATTTCTGTTATTAAAAGAACTTATAAAGACAACAGCAATTATTTTTACATCATAGAAGCGTAAAGATATTATTTTAAAAATAAAATACAACGTTATAATGTGAAGAACCGTCCTAAAATTTAAATTAGTACATGTTGCTTAGACTTTTTTGATGAGTGTATTTTAATAGTTTATTGTATCAATTTATGATTTATTCGACAGTGTATACTCCGAAAGATACCAACTTTATTAATTCAAGTGAATATACACCAATTTACGTGATAGACAATCCTATGGTCGCGCGCGCGAATTATGCTATAATAATAAATGAAAATAAATAAAAGTCAATGTTGAACAAAAACCATGGACAGACAACTACAAAATAATGCCAAGGAGCGTTGGTGTTAGGCGCACGCGGCCGATCGTAAAAATTAAGCCTAATCATAAATCACAACATGACAAACATAGTTGTGCCGATCCTACTTAGGTGGGATAAGGGTAAGACGCTGGGCTGGCTGCTGGGGCAACATGGTGATAGCACTGCACGATCCCATGTCGCCTCATACAAAGCGGCTGGCCGCTACACCCTGGGGTTTTAAAGAATAAGAGTCTCACACTATTCACTCTCTCCCCCGAGAGGGTGGCGTGTTCAAGATGCATTTCCCCACGCTAATAAAAAAAGGGTAAACTGAAAACGGCTTAACTGAATTTCACGATTTTTTTACAAATAGATCGAGAACTTTCAATGTACTTCATGGGTAATCTGTATTAAAGAATAAAACCAAACTGATGACAACACCGCCGCGGACATCGACTAGTTATAAACTGGAATTATAACCGTTACAAACGGTGCCCGTTTTCATTATATTATCAAAATGAGTTGACACAAAATGTATACATACTTCAAAATAGCGACCATCCAGGGGAACTCTCCGAATTTTGATTCGCCATCGGTCTCGCCGGTTGTTTTCATTCCGATGCCTTCCCGATTCGCCCAGCCACATCCCTTGCGCTGTAATACATCGGTATATACTGGCAGATGCACAGAGAGTAGGAAACTGGCAACCCTTAATCTTCGTACAAGTACCAAGTAATAAGTTTAGGACTACTTCTTAGAATAAGAAAACTTTACCAAAATTCAATACTCATTATACTTTAATCACAATTGTTTAAATGAAGCTTATTTTAATGTTATTGTTAACATGCATTTAATTTGGTAATATATCCAACTAACGCTTTCCAGATAGAGACATAATCTTTGAGTTTTGACAGCGCCATCGTTTGCAACATTCTATAACGACATATTTTGTAAATTTCGATTGAAAATTAACCTCTTTCGGTTACTACTTATTACTTATAATAAATTATAATTTGTTTTCTTTTGTAATATAAATATTCCGATGCCTTCATAGTATAAAACCGATTCTATGTATGCCCAGCCGGATTTTGACATCCGTTGCGCTGCGGCCCACGGGCAGTAATAATAAACAAAATACTGGATCGATTTTAATCATTTTTTGAATACCATACTATATTTTATACCCGTGCGAAGCCGGAGCGGGCCGCTAGTTATATGTAAATTATACTTAATAAGCGACCTGTTATTTCAATAACGTAATATGTCGAAACCATAGTATGATAGTACAGCATTTTGCGAAGTCCTTCACATTAAAAGTTCTAACCTGCAACCTATCTTTCCACTGACAGGGCCACACTACAAATACGTAAGGAAGTGCGACTTCTTTTGTGCAAACAACTGTATGAAACTTCTAGACTTATTTTTCTTCTAATAAACGATTATTATTGTTTAACAACAGGTGAGACTGTGGTCATACGCTGAAAGGTAAAAAAAGCGTAGTCCCCATTGTGTCATCATAGGTTAATGTGACGATTCAATAATTGTTTTACTTGATATTCTGCCCAACAGTGGGCAAGAGTCCAGTATTTTACCTTAACCTCAACATAATATTAAAAGGTCTAAAAAACGTATGTATTTTCCAGAAATCAGTTTTACGTGAGTCCGACAAATATTATGTTATGTAACGCTCTTCAATTGTAACTGTGTCCATTTATTATTTAATTTTTATTATAGCGTTTAACCACAATCTTGTCTGATGTTAGATTACAATATGGTCTAAGAAGATGATAAAGACGCTAAATCTACAGGAGAAGTAACTCTCAACTGCAACTGCCAAAATTCGCTAACAGGTGCCTGACGACAGATTTTCAACTTGATGGTGCTGGATAGAGAGGCGAGTTTAAAAACTGTCCTATCACCATGCTATTTTTTATCACGGAAATTTCCTTAACCGAAAGTTCCGACTGGCTCACTTACAAGGATTTGAATCTACGTCGGTTGCAACGCTGCCCGTATACGCTAACCACTGAAACGTACTAACTAAGCTATACATATTCTATCTGGATTAATTAGAATATTAATTAATTATTCATTACCACATAACTTCAAACGAATTTTATCAGTTTTAAATTGTCTTTCTTAATGGTTTTCATAATTGCTTGTCTCATACGGGGTACCGTAGTAACGTGTATCATATATAACACCTTTAAAAGTCCTCAATAAGCCAGTGAGAGACATTTGAATCTTTGTATTTATATAAGTTACCAGATGCATGCATTATCCTTCTCGTGGTAATGCATGGGAATTACATCGTTAATCTGAACTAATTTCGAAGTCCGCTTCACACCGGTACACAATGTGCTAATGTGGTCTCATAATCACGCTTTATAGCTTTGATATTTATAGTTCAACCAAGTAATCTTCTAGTTTTTGTGTTGCGCGTTACTTTTAAACCTGTCATGTCTTCTAAGGTGTTAATTGTAGTCACACGATGTAAAAAAAAAAAACAAATTGGATTTAAATTAAATGTCCAACGTAACAAAAGAATCAATACTATGTTGTACAAAATGGCGTCGAGAATAACCAAATATTATTTAATAATATGTAAATAATAGTAATAATTAATGTATAAGAATAGCTTAGTATATTATTTTGATGAATCTCACATAAAGTTTAACCAGCGTAAACACCCTCAAAACTCATTCCTAAGACTTCATTAAAATACATCGACGTATCTCTACTGTACACAAGTATAATAACGAATCTAAATCCGCTTCGTAGTTTGGAAGAACTAAGGACACATAGAAACGAACAATGACTTTGTTTTAAAATACTAGAACAAAAGGAACGCATACAGAGAGAAAGAATAAATGAGTTTATCTCGCTAAGCATGGCTCCCCGCAAAGATATACGAGTAGATCTTCTCATTGTTTTATCAGCTTCAGGCTTTGCCCACAATTTCACCTGTTGTTAAGTGACGTTGTCGCCTTAGACAGCAATAGGCTAAGCAAAAGAGAATATCTAACGAAAGCAGCTTCTGGAACATACCACTTGACGACCTATTTTCAACTTCAAAATGGTAGCAGACGAACTAAGAAAAAACCTATACCACCGTACTATGGTTTCGCCATATTTTATCGAATAAATTGATTTAATTAATTTTTGTTATGCTGATGACAGTACAGTACAATTCATGGTGGGTATAGCAGTAAGCCCTCGAGTGGTCGTGGTGAGACTGAGAAAATGCGGGCTGGTCTTGTCACTGAACTAAACCAGTCTTTACAACTCCTATCTCTATGGGGAGCAAGCGACTTGGTTGAGTTCAATGCCAAGAAAACACAGGTGTGCGTGTTCTCACCCAAAAAATCCCCTTTTTCTCCTCTCCTCACTCTTTAGAATGACTCGCTTGCAAAAAGTGACAGCCTAAGTATCCTAGGGATCGATATCCGCTGTGACCTTAACATCAGGGACCATATCGGGAGTATTATCTCCGCAAGATTTAAGAGACTGGGCATCCTGAACTGAGTGCGACGGTTTTTCACACTCGGCCAGCTAAACCTTCTTTATAAGGCACAAGTTAGGCCTTGTATGGGATACTATTCGCATCTCTGGGATGGTTCCGCCTAATACCTCCTCGATGCCCTAGATAGGTTGCAGCGGCGCGCTGTCCGCATTGTGAATGATACAGACATTCACTAACAACCTTGACCGCTACAGTTACGAAGAGACATTGCTTCATTGAGCGTGTTTTAGCGGCTGTATCATGGCGAGTGTTCTGAAGATATATTCAACCTTATCCCATCTTCTACAGAACCACAGGGGCGGGTACGCGTCTCCACAGATTCACAGTAGCAACCATCTCGGCAAGCACATAGAAATCCGAAAATTCTTATCTTTGTCGTACTGTGAAGATGTGGAATCGCCTCCCGACTAGTGCGTTCCCTCCCTCTTATGATATCGGGTCCTTCAAACGAGGCGTGAAGAGGCACTTTTGCAGGTCGGCATGATGACGACGACTGCCGTTGGTATTTAACACCGACGGTCGCCGTTGTTTTTAAACTGTACCGTACTTACCATCAGGTATTGTACAGTCATTTTGCCGAACTTATATTAAAAAATAAAATAAATAACTTTATTATTGGTAAAAAGTGAATGTTGATTCTTACTTGTGATTTCAAAGGGTCCGGTTTTGGAGTAATGGGATAAGTGGGCGGTCTCTGGTCTGGTATTAAGCAGCAAATGTCCAGATACGAAGGACAGTCACCAATAACCCTGAGAAAAATAAAGAAATAGAACATCAATTGAGTATACAATACATTTTTAAGTGGTTCTGTCACCCAAATAGCTCGTACTTCAAAAAGACTATAGCTTGGTCACGGGTTGCTACTTCTCAGAGGAGAGTTGGAAGAACTCGTGTGATAATCTCTTTTATTAACGACTGCCATCAGATCAGAATGTATTAACACTGGGTACTTTAAAAAGGAAATCTTTGGGTTAGCATTAAGGCGTACCGGATACCATCATTTGATGAAAACTTAAAGGAATCGTTAACGCCTAAATTTAATGGAGACTTGATTATGATAGCTTTTTAATGGTGTATTTAGAATCAAAATTGACTGGACTTTTGTTATCATTGACAATTGTCTTTGTTTGATGAGAAGCATCTAATGACACTGGTAGAGGTAAAACTGATAGTACACATCTTCACGTAACCGTCAAGTTTATTTAAACACCATCTACTGAACATTGATCTAATGTACGTCCGCAAAAACTTAGATAAGCTAGATTTCGTAAAGGACCAACATAATCTAAATACAAGAAATAATAACGAATTGGCCATTCCATGTTTTAGGCTCACTAGGACCGGTAACAGTTTTTTAGGTAATAGTGTTAGGTTTTATAATAAAATTCCAAAACACGTTACCGATCTGCCGGATACTAATTTCAAGCACCATGTCAAGCAGGTTTTAATATCTAAAGGCTATTACAGGGTGGATCAATATGTGAACGACGGTGACGTCTGGAAATGACGCCCTCTCTGTGCATCCGCCAAAACCGAATGTAATTATTTATAACTATGTTTTAAAAATGTGAGTTATAATATGTTAATGAAAAAATAAACCAGATCGAGTTTCTTGCCGGTTCTTCTCGATGACTGGGTTGTTTTCCGAACCGGTGGTAACTTTGACGTTCATAAGCGCCTTCTCAGGGCCTAAACTGAATAAAGTATTTTTGATTTGATTTTTGATTTGATTCCTCGTACTACATTGTTATCTATACTACCGCACAAAGGAATAAGGGTATAATTGTCATTTTTTGCGATTTTTTTTTATGCTTTATAGGTAAGCGTTTGACCACAATCTCATCTGATGTTAAATAACGATGTGGTCTAAGATGGTAGTCACGCTAAACCTAGAGAAGACTGGCTCTCAAGTGCAGCTGCCGGAACACACCAACAGGTGCTTGGCGACAGATATTCAACTTGAGGGTGGTAGCTAGCCAGACGGACTTAGAAAAAGCCCTACCACCATGCTATGGCTTCATCACGATGTTTTCCTTCACCGAAAGCTCCGACTCAGTTGCTTGGATTCGAACCTACGTCCTTCGACGCTGTGTCCGAACACACTACCAACTGAGCCATCATCGCTTCAAAATATCCAATTATATGTGTATATCTCCCAAATCAGGAAAAAAGGTGCATCTAATAGTATTTTTTGATTCACCTGTGAGCTTCTGTTCTGGTATTATACCAAATAAAAAAACGAGTTAAGCGTACTTAACTAAAGAGGCAGACTTATAGACTCTTTGAGTGTTTTCCGATTTATGTTTTAGTTTATTATTTGTTTTAGTTACTCTTTCTTCCGGCGCTAGTATAAGAACCCTTATATTATTGTCAAAGTTGTTTACAACGCCATCTGCATTGTAACTAAACTAACTGGTTAACGGATTTTTTGATCCATGTGCATAAAATGAACCATACGCTGTACGTGGCATTTTTTTTATATTTGATTTCAGTTAAAATATATTATGGGTTTAACATCCTCGTGGAATGTTATTATTTTTTATTATTTCTCACTATTCACGCTCATGTCGGTAAGTTACGGCGGCTACAGTTGAAAGCGAGTCTTACTTCTGATTTCAATGTTGTCACCTTCGAGTGCATTGAGACATTACATGTAACTGTGGTCAAATACTATGTTCTACTCACCGTATATCTATAGAACCTTCTCCGTCAGTATTTACCTTATTGTTCTTATTACAGAGATAATAAGGGACGCACGCTCCCTCCTTGCCATTGAAATCGCACGACGTATCTGTTGCCAATGGGAAGTAAATTAGTTTTTAAATGCTTATCCTGATCTGTGTATACAACAACTAGCAAATACCCATGTCTTCGTCTGCATTACTTATTATGTTAACAATATATTTTATGTACAGAGGCTAAGCATTAAAAACAATCGAAGCAAAAATATACTTTGCCTATAATTTTTGACTTGATAACGTCTTAAAAAACGATGATAGCCAGCTGCACGCACACAAAAGCATGTCTCATTGTCACGTTCCGCCTGAGCTGAGCGTGTAAGCGAGAGCGCGGAACAAGCAATAGAGAAGCGCAATCGGCCTAAGCGTTCGGCTTATGACGCCTAATTTTTCATCAACGTTATGATTACATGTCTCTTCTCCTGCGTATGCGTACAATACCCTATGCCCTCATTTCTCCACGGCAAAAAACAAACGTCGTTGAACACGCAACGCTTGTAAAAGACATAGTTTCTCAATCTTTAATACATTTATTTTAGGTAGGAAGATATCGTAACCTTTTTTTAGATAAGAACCAAGTCTGTATGAAGTAACACGAAAGAAAAGAGAAGGCGTCTGTTCTAAATTTCAGAAAGAAAAAACGTGCTGACACAACTACAGATGTTTTATCATACATATTCTATAAGAGTAAATGAAACAATAAAGTTAGTTGCATTGTACCTGATGGTAATCCAATTTGCAGCTACGCGAGCTAAAAAGATGAGTTTGTGTAATAAGTTGCAAGATATCTTACAATTCGAATCGGGAGGTGGTACAAACGTAGACGGCCTTATCTCGTCGATGGCTGGGTTCACAGTGCTGGTAGTGGTTGTGGGATTGGTAACCGGTCCATTCAGATTCGGGACGAAGTCTTCTAAGAGGTCATCCAGGTCTTGCGGTTGAACAGAGTTAGCAAGCACCAAGATCATAAATATCCTGTACATCTGCGGAAAAGAGGCGATACGGTTGAAGCAATGATTACAGACACCGCATTTTTTTTAATTTTTTTATATTATAGGGGGCAAACGAACAGGTGGGTCACCTGATGGTAAGTGATCACCGCCGTCCATAGACACTAGCAACACCAGGGGAGTCGCAAGTGCGTTGCTGCCCTTTTAAATATGTGGGCCTCCGGCGCTCTCACTGACCGAACGAAACGCAACAGTGCAACCACTGTTACTTCACGTCGGTTTTCTGTGAGAGGGTGGCGAGCCGACCCATTCATGCTGAAACCAGTAATAGCTTCAGCGTAGCTCTACCACCTACAAAACCTTGTTTAAACGAATCATCACACTCGGGTCGGTGATGCTCGATCGGGTTTACTCGGCTCGACTTGACGTCAAGCGCGCTCGGCTCGATGACGCACTGAATCATGTATACTTGGCTCCTGCTATTATCATGACAATACATATTACTATGTTTCATAATAATAAAATAATATTATATATGTGTAGGTATATAATCAGTGCAGTATCTCAACTGTATATATTGTGCTTATTTAAATAAAACTATTATATATAAACATTGATTAATCTGTATGACCTTTCATGTGCTTGTATTATTTATTTAATAGCGATCACTTCAATCGTGTGCTCATTAACAATTCACCCCTTCTTTATTACATTTTTTATGGAAAAACAAGCTCCTCTTTGAAGAGATGATAGTTCAGTGATAATATATCCCAGAAAGTTTCGATCGACGTTTATTTAAACCTATAAAAAGGGCCTTAACGGTGAAGGAAAATACCTTGATGATACCATATACCTTACACTCGGCTTTATTCGACTTAAACGTTGTTAAAGGAAGTAAAAACTTCAAAATACATTCTCGTTATTGAAATTAACCAATTAGTATATCTCATATATATATACATATAAATGAATGTTGGTTTATACATCTAATATTGATATACTGCAGCTCGACAAATAACCGAAAGAGTTGTCATACCTAAGTACTTTTACATATTAATTGTATAGTGTAAATACAAACTCAAATTTCACTTAAGTGAGTCTTTTGTGACAACCGCATTTGTTAACAAATTAATTGCTCCCATATTTATCAGTTGACCTTAACGTGAAAACCCGATTCAATTACCCACTATCAATTCATATCTAACAATAATACGTTATCATTTTTCTCCCAAAACCTATAATAACAAGCGAATTTGTAATTCAATGCGCAACATAATTTACACAGAGTAAAAATAAGTGAAAGAGTGTAAAAATTTTAAATTATTTTTAATCTGTACTGCCAATTGTGAGTATGAAAGAAATACACCCTATTTTTCTTATTTATTGTTTTTTATGATTAATATTATACTATAAGAGAACTACGCGTTCGTGGTATTATAGCGAATTCATTTCACTTATGCTTAATATCTAAACTATATTATATAAGTAAGCACTAATATTACAACACGCGTCACCATACAGATGAGTACTTGAACCCCTCGGCAAAGTTTATAAGACTCTGATCTCAAAATGGCGGATTACGTTTTATTTATTTTTTATGTGAAGAAATCGTACATTGTAATTTTCATGGTTTAGAAAAAATATATAAAATTTAATTTTATATAAAATAAAATTTTACATAAAAATTATAATTGTACAATACATCATTTGTTATTTTTTAAAGTTTTGTAAAATCAGGTATTTTTTAAGCTTATGCCGCTAACAGTCTGTTGCCCTGTGCCTCATGATATCTACATTCGTACATACATACATCAACTTAAACCTTTATGGTCTTGGACAATCCCGGAGTAAAGCAATCGCCCAAAAGCCCAGTGAAGGTATAAATGCTCGTCAGACCAACATTATAAAAATAATTACACACTAAAGCTAAAACACAAACAAATATATCCATAGAAACCAAACCATACAAACTTCTATTTATGTTATTTGTAACATTTTTAAGTTATTTAGGAGGTTATTGACTATAAATAGTTTGTTGAGAACCACACACATCTAATATTATAAAGCAATAAAAGATATCTCTTTTTTTCAACGTATACGCTTTATATATCATAAAATATGTACCTAGTACAATTGATAACCCATAGATGGCGTTAAACCTATTGTTTAAGTAGTTTCAAATATCCTGAAGCATTGAGAGATAGATGGACACGATAATATGAACACTACATGCGCAAAGACTTGTGCATGGCTGTCTGATTTCTTAGGATTGTAACTTTTACGAATGGGAAAGCAAATTATTTGTTTTCTATAGTTATGAAATTGTATCTGATATGTATAATAAAATGCTTATATCCAATAAACGTGACTGTTCTCAGTGGGTTTTCGTTTCTTTGCTTTACGGATTGAAAGAAACTGGAAATTTCTTGTTCAAATATTAGGCTTCTTATTTTTAAGTTCTTAAATTTAGAGTTAAATTAAAACTATAAATAATGAGAGCGAATACCGAGGGGTTGGGACTTTTTTTATTACATACTTCTTCCATTTTAAAAATCACTTTTGTCATGTTAATTTGTTAATAAAAATTGCAATTCTTTATGTGCTGTCGTATATCGTTCATATACATTTTTCTACTCGTCATTCTGAATCTTTCAAGCTATTGCTCAAATTTTTAGGAGCTATATCACTATGGTACAGGAATTTCAATTTGTTGACCGCGCTATAGAGAGATGGATATTGTTGAGACAAAAGAGGTTAATTAATTACATACCTTTTTAAATACGCAAAAACGTTATCCAAATTTAAATAAGCACTGAATTGCACGGTCTCTTATTGTAACGAGATAATAGTTCAATATAATATTTTTACTAGTTGATTTCGATGTTACTCGCCTGCCGACCTGCACGAAATGGCGAAATGAACTGACCGACGGCAGATAAACTTAACATATTTATTATGCTTGTGACGTGAACGCCACGTCATTGTACCATGTACAATTAAATCTTAGTATAGTGAAAAAATACTCTCGCATAACCCGGACCAAAATGATTTATCAAACATTCGATTTTTTTATGCGATTGGAGGCAAACGAACAGATTGGTTACCTGATGGTAAGTAATCACCGCTGCCCATGGACACCTACGACACGAGAGGCATCACAAATGTGTTGCCGGCTTTTGAGGAAGTAGTAGGCTCATTTCTTGAAAGTTTGTAGGTTATATTGGCCCGGAAACGCCGTCGTTGGGAATTCATTCCAGAGGACTGACGTACGTGGGAAAGACACACGCAAAAACTGCACAGTACAGGACTCCCAACCATCGAGATGACACGGATGGAATTTCATTTCGTGGTGAGTCGTTCGGTAACGGAACTTAGCAACTGATATCAATCCGAACTGCTCTTCAGAACGGTCTTCTTGGTAGTTCTTGTAAAAGGCACAAAATGACACAACGTCACTACGAAACGCCAAAGTGTCGAGTCCTAAGGGAAGCACCCGGTCGTCGACGACTCGAGACGCTCTACGTTGGATTCGGTCAAAAGGAAGTAAATGGCATTGGGGCGTTCCGGCTCAAATTTTTGATGGGCATTTTTATTTCTAACGAGTATTTATTCGCAACTTGTTAATTTTCATTTAATTGAAGATTTTGCTCGCGCAACTATTATAAAGTGGGCGCACAAATTAACCAGGACCATTATTTTCAACTACAGTTAACGCTACCTTGAAGGGATTAATCTAACCCTTTCCGTTCTAAAGATAAGAATCCGGGTAATATTAAAACTTGGGGAAGACGCGTCCCGTATTTTAGGCTTTAGTTACAGTTTAACAGTTTTTGGTTTGTATAGTCTGTATCTCATCTAAGTTCTAATTCAATATATGTGTACGCGAATACGGCGAAACCGTAGTTGAGAATGAACTTATGTCTTATAGATATCTTTGAGCTTATCTCTGACTGCCATTTTGCTTTCGAGCATAACAGAGGATGCAAGTAAACCAAGACCATGGCTACCCTTTTGTGCACACTAAGGGCGTATGCGTTAAACGAGAGTATTACACCCAGGTATTTGACCCTATTTGCACAGGAGCCATTGACACTGAATAATCGGAGATACTCGAGATAGAAAAAGTTTAGTAAAAAGCCAAAGTGTATCGAAGTACTATATTCGGGGTTGATGTCGATACGCTAACTAATACAAAAATAATTAAATTTCTTTGAAATAAAATAAATCAGTTATTCCTATCAAAATTTTGTTAAAATTGAAATGCTTAAAAATCATTCAGATTTAACGAAAAAAGTATATTTAAAGTACTGCGTTCAGTAGTTTTTCAGTTTATTGAACGAACATACAGACAGACAAACAGACGTGGCGGACGACTTTATTTTATAAAATGTAGTAATAATTTAATAGATATAGATTAGTGCTGCGGTATTTTCTAGATTGTAGAATTTTGCCAACGACAAAGACCTTATCGAGGGTCACCGGGGTCTGGTTTTCCGTGTGGGTGACGCAATTGCATACTCTACTAAGAATTCGATCGATATGATATGGGTGAGATTATTGTTCGTGGTGTTCGAATATATTTCTTTTTAGAGTCTGTATATTAAAATAAATATCAAGTACGCACTGACATTCTTTCGATTATGCCAACGACTCTTAACGTTTAGATAGTTATTCCTGAAAACAGAATTTAGCAATGTAGTAATTATGGCCTTTTAATAATTTACTTTTTTATTTTTATTACCACCACCAGTGATATAATTTGTCAAGGCAGACTTTCCCATTATAACGTATTATGTTCAGTCTATAGCATCTGACGATCCCCGTTCTTTTTTTTTTCGAATACATTGAACGCTGTTGCACTGAACGCCATTGGAAGCTTCATCAGACTTGGTAGCTACGCTCGGTTTGGGCTGTTGCCTTGCGTGTAATCTAGCAAACTAGAATATAATAACTGTGAAGCTTTAAAGCTAACTGTGAGATAGTATATGCCAATGATATTATAAGTAAAAAGGTGTAGGTACATATGTTATGGATATGAAATGTTGACAAGATAAATGGCTCGATGACGCAAACATACTGTTATATAGTAATGTACAGTCATATTTTTTATATTATAGGGGGCAAACGAACAGGTGGGTCACCTGATGGTAAGTGATCACCGCCGTCCATAGACACTAGCAACACCAGGGGAGTCGCTAATGTGTTGCCGGCCTTTTAATATATGCGGGCCTCCGGCGCTCTCACTGACCGAACGAAACACAACAGTGCAAGCACTGTTACTTCACGTCGGTTTTCTGTGAGAGGGTGGTACTACACCGCGCGAGCCGACCCATTCATGCTGAAACCAGTAATAGCTTCAGCGTAGCTCTACCACCTAACTCCCGTGTAGAATTATAACAGTCAGGAATAGTTAAACAGACATGGCATCGTGTTTTATCATAACAGGAGCTGTGTCCGCGACAACCTCCGCGTGGAATATCAATTCTAAACACAGTGATTAATAAAATCATAGGTAAAAAGTTGTATTAAAACTCGACATCGACCTTTTGTGAACGATTTTTTATTGTTCGAGGTGTGGCGTGGCACTACAATGTCTAATAGTTGCTCATACTGTGGAAGTATAATTCTGATTTTCAGTACACGGTGTGACACCAAACACAACATTCAGCAATGCCAAACTCTGTCCAGCAGCTATTGCGTAAATTGTTTCTCTTTTGTGTTTTCTTATGGGTAATTTAAACATATATACGAATGTGATATATATATAAAACATCATATATGTTACTAACAGGCCCGGCGGACGTTGTCCTACCCAGATAATAAAAAATATATACTTATGTGCATAAAACGTTTAAGGTGGCTTGACTTTTTCCGATTCTTTCAACAATTATCATTATATTTCAATAAATTTACATAAAACACCTTGACAAATTATATACCTAAACCTTCCCCGTGAATTACTCTATCTATTGGTGAAGACCGCATTACAATCCGTTTTGTAGTTTTTGGGTTTATCGCGAACATCCAGACAGACAGACAGACGCGGCGGACGACTTTGTTTTATATTATAGAATACCGGTGTATAATCTATCACTATACCAAAATCCGTCCAGTAGTTCTGCGTGATGCGCGTAAAAACGTCAAACAGACAAAAATTCTAAAAACAATAAAAATGCGTTCTATCATTGATTCTCAGCCCCGCAGGTTCAGCAGGTTTATATGTATAATAACATAAATTAAATAGTGTAGAAATACTGTTGTTTTTGAGGTTACTCCACATTTAACGTGTGCGGACCACGGGCAGTAAGGAATAAATCAAAACTACTGGATCGATTTTAATCATTTTTTCAGTGAATGACATAGGCTATATATTTTATACCCGTGCGAAGCCGGAGCGGGCCGCTAGTATTATATAATTTGAATCTTTGGTTGGTAATGATGTCAATCTCTGTCCCACTTGCTCATACAAGTATTCTTGTTTCAATTTGTCATATTTTAAACTTTTGGAAAATATTAAATTATTTATAGAAATAATAATAGTTACGAATGATATGCGATTCTTTGACTTCTAGAAGTTTTGCTGGTATAGTTTATACAATAGCTCATAACACCCGAGTCCGTTTTCATAGTTTTAGGATACTTAACAAATTGATTGGTAGACAATGGACTCCCGTTACCACTAATATGATACCTACTTAGGTCAGTATTGTCTAACTAGCAAAGTTTTAACATGCCGCTCTCGGAGCACGTATAACGTATCTACACATTTATATATATATTATCATAATTGGTATCTGCGTCTAAATTCTGTGGACATTTCTAACAGCACTTTTTTAATACATTGTACCCATAAGGAGTTAATAAAAGTGAATCCTTAGTTCCTGATTAAATATTTAACACTGGCAGATAAGTGAATTGTGGAGTGCCTCCAAATTGCAGGTTACCGATTAGACAGTGAATGGAAGTAGTCATTGATGTGTTTATTGATTGATCCTTTACATCACTAACTGCTCGGTTTTCAATATGGACAAGGAAGTGATATAGATATATGTGGAACGTTCTCACGCCGTCCTGGGTTTAAGTAGATTTATCTAGATTACGATTACAGTACGAGAGTGTACCTAGGTGGTAGAGCTACGTTGAAGCTATTACTGGTTTCAGCATGAATAGGTCGTCTCGCTCGGGGTAGTACCACCCTCACACAGAAAACCGACATGAAGTAACAGTGGTTGCACTGTTGCGTTTCGTTCGGCCAGTGAGAGCGCCGGAGGCCCACATATTTAAAAGGCCGGCAACGCACTTGCGACTCCCCTGGTGTTGCTAGTGTCTATGGACGGCGGTGATCACTTACCATCAGGTGACCCACCTGTTCGTTTGACCCCTATATTATAAAAAAAAAAATTATATATATATATATATATATATATATATATATATATATATATATATGGAAAGAAGCGTACAAATCATATGAGAAAATGTATATATATATTATTTATACGGGAGTTGTAATTAATCTGTATGTAGTCATGCAATGTTAACCCCATTTAAGACTTCAAGTAAGGGTTATCGTAGTTTTTATCGCAGTGATGTATGAAGCAGAAGTGTAAAAACCGACTAATCATATAAAAACCCGATTAAGTTATTTTTTCATATCCACTTTTTTATTGTTAAACTAGTTTTGTATCGTAAGCTGTGCTTAGTATATTAAAGATATATGTAACGGCCCTTCTCCTTCTTCATCGTCGCTACCTCGTTCGTTACTACACTCCCTCCCTCACCATCTCATATTAGCTAACTAAAAATATAATTATCCTGATTAAAGCATAGTGTTTATATGTTAATTAATTATTACCAAGACCATTTAGGAATTAGGACCCTCATACGTTGTGAAATGAAACCGAGTTATAGTAAACAGATATTCTATTAACCTGGTATTCAGAAAACATTACATGGATTAAATCTAGCATAATTAGAACTTTAACAAACAATCTCAAATTTCAAATGAAATTCTTTCAAAATGAAAGATACATATTCAAAGTTTATATCTATTTGTAAATAGTGCATACATAATATGTTCATTGTTACGTGTTTTTATAACCTATATGTTAGCACAAAGCGTTTTTTTTTTAAATTAATATTACGTGAAATGGAATGTATCTATTCACTTATCTTCGTGAACGCACTTTATCTGAACACAAGTGCTGCCCTCTAACAAACAACGAGAGTACCGCTCAGAGCGTAACTCCATTTAAAACAATTGAATATCGGTAATATCACTACAAAACCTGCACAAAACCTAGTGCCAGTGTAGACTAGAGTGCTTTATTAACAAGATCAGCGCCCAAAGCCACAAACCCCAAAGAAGCAGATCTCGGTGTAAAGGTGAGTGGTGGATACATGTCCTCGTAATTTCATTTCCTTAACATTCATTTCAATATACATCCAAACTATATTCATAACAATACATAGTTGTGTGTCTCAGTCATGGGTATATTGAGGGTGTTTAAGTGTTCCCTAACTTTCCCCAGAAGGGGGAGAGGGTCCATTCCTTCCCAACTCCCGCCTCTTGGAAGCACTATATTTGTTTATAGTGAAACCCAATAATCAACTGTCACAAGCATCGGTAGAGAGTTAAAGGGTAAGAGGCAGGATAAAAAGACTCTGGAAACCGGTTCCTTATTTGAATAATGAAGAAAAGTAAAGATTGAATTTATTAGGCGAATATAGCTTGGAGTATTTGGCGGGATCTTAGTTTGTCATGTAGTGGTTTTTATATTTTATTCATAATCTTGTGTTATTAGACTCTATATTTTGTCATATTGATGGTGTTTTACGTAATATAGTTCGGTTATTATGCACAAGTGAAGTGGATGGGAAATAATACCACGAAGCATGCATTCTGAGATGCCACCAAAACTCCATGGAAAGTTCTAACAAGGAAACCACCATCTTGTTAGAACATTATAATTATCACAAGACACTTACTTGAAACAAAACATTGACACTGGCAAGTGCTTCTGCGATGCCAAAACAAGAAGAAGAAGAATTTTTAATAACATGTAAACAGAATAGTACTTCATAATTGGTGGCCTTAACAAATGCTTTAAATGCAAAGTTAGCGCACCTGCAAATTTTTTTGACACCCGGAATCTGTACAATAATATTTCTTTGCCCCATTTAGCGAACCGATTAACTTTAGGAAGATAAATTTTTCTCTTTC
This sequence comes from Antheraea assamensis, assembly GCA_035772565.1. NCBI lineage: Eukaryota > Metazoa > Arthropoda > Insecta > Lepidoptera > Saturniidae > Antheraea > Antheraea assamensis. The sequence continues at coordinate 589,804 of JAQQSE010000171.1, read as the reverse complement.
TAAGACGCACATATCTTCATTGTATTTTTTCTGTTCGTCGGACGAACTATTTTGAGTTTCCCACAGGATTTCTTGCAGTAACTACATAATATTTTAACTGCTAAAGAAGTTCGAAAGTTGACAATAACGTTAACCGGCCAATATCGACCGGTAAATGTTAACGTTAAATCGTGACGTCATTTTAACCATTGTTAACTGCTGCAACCTATTTAATCTTAGGTTTACGTTCATATAAGTTGTGGTGAAATTAATATATACAAAAGTACAAGTGGTTTTATTATACAACTTCAGCCTATTGCGGGAAAAGTGTACAATACCTAGGTAGGTAGATTGCGATACACTGGGCTCTGATTTTTACAACGGTCAGTTTGCTCTTTAATGTACGACGGACTGAGCGTTAACGGATTATTTTTTTTGTGTGGATTACAGAACAATAAACATTTGTGTGATTACTGTGAGTACGTGTATGTGACGGTGCACTGTGAGAATGAGATACAACAACCCGGGTTAGTGGTTTGCCCTATGTCGGTATATGAAAATACCGGATTGAGGGTTGAACCAGGCCATCCCGGATCTGTTTGGGATATTCGCCATAATAATTGGTCCATCGATCCGGAAGGAATTTTCTGGCTATTTCGAAAATAATTACCATATAATCTGTTTGTAAGGTTACACCGTAACGGTTCCGATAAAATGGCGTCCAAAACTTGGTTTTAAATCGGATTGGTTCCATAGAAATGCTGGAAAATAAGTCACATACTCAATATTATAAGCTCGACTTAGAAAACTAGAAAGTAATTTTAATCTGCTAACGGAGGCATACGAAAATATTTTCAGTGCTTGCACGGATGAAAAGGTCGTTGACGATTGATTACAGAGTAAAATATAAAGAGGCTACTGAGATATATGATCAATTAGAAGTGGTATCATCAGCTTACCCGGGTGTGGACGGCCGCGTATTCCCTGAACGCATTCCCTGAACTTTGACAAATATTTCAAGACCAAAATTAGCCAAATCGGTCCAACCACTCTCAAGTTTTAGCAAGACAAACGAACAGCAATACATTTATATATTATAAAATTGGATAGAATCATCGTTTTGTGTCAATCAAACTGTAACACTTAATCAACTATTTAAATTAAGAAAAATCGACACAAACCCATCACGATTGAATGCAAAATGATGGCAATATTTTATTCACTCGACAATAAAATATTGCTATCATTTTGCATTACTTCATAACAATTATCGAGAAACCGTTGCAAAGATTGAGTATATGATTACTATTGTGCGGAAAATAATGAATGCACGTAGGCAGTGAGTGTATGTTCGGTCGAGTAGCGAACCATGGCAGTGAGCTATTGCAGCGGAGCTCCGCTGCAAGACGCCAAGTGCCACTCGATGCTCAGTAGCAGCTCTGGAAAATTGCAAACCAAATAACACTCCCTGTCGCACATCGCTTCATCTCCATACAAAAGGCCGATGTTGAGTTTCAATACATATATTTTTAACTATGATTTTAATTAAACACTCTTTTTATACATGGAATTGGATGCGGACGTAGTCACGGGCACAGCTAGTACACTATAATAACAATCATAAAAGTATTTAGCACAATCAGATTTACATTCCACAATATCAGAGAGAAACTTAACATCTAACACACAATAAACTTAAAATCGTGAAGCCTATAATTTGAATTTACCCAAAATAAAAGTGAAAAAAAGGTGATTTAAGGAGTGTAGTAGAATATAAGAATACAATTTTTAAAAACTCAGTTTAACTGAAGTGGCTACTTCCTATAACTACTAGATGTATTGTCACTGAGGTTTCACATATAATTTAAGAATAGCCTGGGGCAGCATATGAGCTTAACTTCATCCTAAACGATTCCCGAAAAGAATCTATTAATCTAAATACAATACTTTAAACAAGTCCAAAGAAATTTTTAGATTGATTAACCTTTGCGAAACCGGCGTTAGGCAAAATATTTTCTGAAGTGTATGTCAAATTAGCGCCATCTTATATTTACGAACACAAACTAATGTCGAATTTACTCAGCTATTTAACAAATAAATTGAATTAGCCCGCTCCACCAACAATTACAAATTTATATAAAGAAAAGAAACTATTACTGATCCTATCCTAGTATATCATATGTTATAAAAATGTGAAACGTAGAAGGCGATGGATATAGTCACAAAAAAAAATATCAATGTGAAAATTATTCGTTGCAAAGAACAGACAAGTAACGAGTACAGAGCCGAGACAGTGCCCTCGGCCGAGTACTCGGTATAATTATGAACATTTTGACGAGTGTTCGGCCGAGTGCTAAGCCGAAGAGTGTGCCGAGAGAGTCACTAGAATCTCAATTTGCTTACTAGGCCGAGTACCCGAGTACTTCCCGCTTCGTTTTTCCGCCCCCGCAGCGACACGCTATCCCGCTCAACACGTATGAACATTGGACCAGGGAAACTCAATTGCGCTAGGGATGGGAAAGTATTTTTTGTATTTCTTTATATGGTTTAGATATAATAATTGCTTGAAACGATGGAATCATGTTTGTGAATGATAGTGCCGATTGAAGATCTCTGGATAAATAGTGTTCCCGGTTCAGGAACCGGAACAGGAGCTCAGGAGCTCATTTAATGATTGATAGTCGGTCGATGTTCACTAGAGAGACCAGGTATGCACCAAACGATTATCTGAAATACAATAACAAGTGTATAAATGTACACATTTGCTGATATGGTCTCTTAACTGTTTTCTTATTGTTTGTTGTAAAAATAAGTTATAGTAAAAAAAAAAATTTTTAAAATTAATTCCGTGTTCAAACATTTCCACTTAGTAAATTACTTAGCGTCTTCTCAATAATAGAATAAAATTGATTCTCATCATTCGAAAACAGACATTGTGACATAGAATGCAAAATCAGTTGCAGTAAACCTGAACAAGGCGCCTACGTTTTTTGCGTCAGTAGAGTATTCGCAATTCCCCATTGGTTTTCACCGGGATACGTGTTTATAGACAAGTTAGATATTGGTGTCTGTTGAAGGATCTGCTCTTATATACATAATATTTATAAATAGAGCAGCGTAATTTACCTAGTAATAATGAAATACCGCAATATGTTTAAAACAAGTACAAGCAACCACTAACGTATAGGCAGGTTAACTGATATGTCTGTTCCAATGTTTTTAAAAAGATAGGTAAATTTTTGATCAAGTGTCCTATTCTATATACTATTGTCTGTTTCCATTTAATTATTGAACTATTTACTTTCTACCAATCCTCGTAACGAATTTCCTAAACGATTAATTCGTCTGCTGAATTCCTTTCCAAGTCTATAGTATTTATAGATTTTTTTCTAAAATATCCCACGCAGCTAGGGTTGGCACAACATGTTTTCCTTTCCACTCTCCCCTGTTAGATGTCATCTCTGTATTCACACCTTTTATACACATATTATTTTCCATATAATCCATCCATACATTTACGATCTTCCTCTACCCCTATATCCGTCCACTTTCTATGAACAAATGTTCAGTTCTTATCCTACTAAAATAAAATATAGTTTAAATAGATATTTTTATAAAATAAGGATTATAATAAACATTGAACTTAGCACTCCGGTGTGGTTAAACACAAATTATTCAGTGGATGTCTGTTAACAAAACAAAAAACGTATATATTTTACAAACAGATAATATCAATACTATGTGTGCAAAGTTGATTCTATGTTAGTCTGGGGTTTATTTTGATTCAAAACTTGCACGAATTTGGCCACGTTATGATTTTTGTTAGCATTACGAAAAAGATTTTTCAGAAGAAGATCACCGGCGTCCATAGACACTAGCAACACCAGGGGAGTCGCAAGTGCGTTGCCGGCCTTTTAAATATGTGGGCCTCCGGCGCTCTCACTGACCGAACGAAACGCAACAGTGCAAGCACTGTTACTTCACGTCGGTTTTCTGTGAGAGGGTGGTACTACCCCGGGAGAGCCGACCCCTTCATGCTGAAACCAGTAATAGCTTTAGCGTAGCTCTACCACCTATAAGGGTATATGGGGATCATGACTCCCGGAGTAATTCTCCGATCAACAGAGGTGACCTACACCTAGCTCCGTCACCACGCCTGACTAGCTATTACACTCTAGTTCAAACTCGTCTGTCGGCATGTTTCGACAGCAACATTTAAAAGACAGTCTTTTTCTATATTTAGCGTGTTTACCATCTTGGACCACGTGGTCATTTAAATCCAGATAGGATTGTGGTCCTGCGCTAAAACTTATAGAGTATAAAAAAGATATGACGGACGAGTTGACAATTTGATATCGCAAATAAAAATGGAAACTGAAGAAGAAGCAACCCGACGGACGAGCTATTGAAGACAGTTTCGAGTCCTGCATAGTTGGTGAAATCTATTATTTAGCTATGAGATGAGAAATGCTAATGATGTCTGTTACGGAGGACAACCGTAGCAACTATCAATTTGCTTCAATGAGCAGCATTTACATATGTGTCTTATATATAATATAATTTGTCCATTAGTGTTTTTATTATTCTCATTTACAACCTTTATATAAATTACATTGTCGAAATCGGCCTAATCTCACCTAACTGGGCCCCCGGTGGCCTCGGCTAATTATTTGCAAAAGCCTTATTGACTTTAATAAATTATATTTTTTTTTAATTTTTAAGTAACTGAAGGGGCTGTTGGGACCGTGTAAATAGGTCCCACCAGGAAGGGTGCGGTGAAAATAAAAAGGTATAAAAATGCGTAAAATGAAGAGAAAGAGCGTAGAGCGGTAGGTGGTCTTGCCTATAAATAAATATAATAACAAAGACCCCAAATAAAAAGCGTGCACTAACCTGCAAACTCAGCACCTCGTACGGAGCAGCGGCGTCTCAGGATCTCACTCTTAGGATGAGCGATAGCGGCGTCGTTATGAGTACAAACGGTACCAAGATAATAGCGGTATATATATGAGCGGTGTCAACAATTTTTTATAGTTCTAATAATAAAGCGGAAACATATATCTGCGGTGACATTGATTTTATAATTTTTAATTGTGACATTTATTTTGAATTTCTTCTTTTTTTGGTCAAAATGACAGCGTTACAAAAGCGTCTGCATGCTCCGTACTCGATCAATGAGATGCAGGCCAGAAACACATCTCATTATCTGGAGCGCAGCCATTATATTTATTTAAGGGCGATCCAGTAACTGTATATTGTTTGTACAATTGTGTATGTTTGGTCATGACGTATATATTTGCTAGTAGCTATTTTTTCCATTGTTTTGATTCACAAATTTCATAGTATAAGATCTTATTTTAAATTAAAACTCAAACTAAATCTAATAACCCTACATATCAATTCCTTGAGATTAGTTCTTAAAAAAATAACAATTTAGAATACATTACCGTGATTGGCTAACGTTAAGTACATTGTACCATCACTTACATTAGACACATGTCGATGTCGTCATGTTGATATTGTATCGTTCTTTATAGGGACTATTTCTTTTTTAATATCTTAGTGCAAGTGATTGTTTTAATATGCATTTCAAGACGTTAAGCTTAAGTCTAAATAACAAATATATTCGATATTGTCAAATACAAAAACTGTAGAGGATATATAGCGTTATCTAAATTCATCAGTACTGGAATAATCTAAAAGTTTTTCAAGGAGTTCTATTATTTTGTTATTATTATTATAATACATCACATATTAAATATTCAATGCATTGCGCTGTGCTAAAATTATTACATTTAAAACGGCAAAGATATTAAAAGAAGCGCTCGTCCAGTGCTCGAAACATCTGGTCGAAAAAAAACTAACTTTTTTAAATTGTTTTTTTTTATAACACTTAAGCAAGTCCATATCTAGTAAACAAAAAAAAATCCTGTTCAAGAAGAGGAAGAGTGTGTAACTGGTACCTGCCGCATTCGCAATCTATCACGACCATGTCGAGGTTGTAGGTGATGCGTAACCTTTCCCTTACTAAAAATCTCTCAACGCGGCTAAAGAAGGTTTCACTTCAAAAAATAATAATAAAAAACACCTTCTAGTTATGTTATTTGCAAAATTTAAATATTTCCCTATTATTATTTTTAATGTTGTTTTAACTTACGCTTGACATGTTAAAATTCATAGTAATCCGTTCATCTGCACTGAAATAGTTTAAACTAAATAGACGTGAAAAAATTTAACAATAATAATAACATCGCCATTCCGATATATTAACAACTGATTAAAACGAAAAGTTGCATTGCAATGCCGGACAATTATTGTTGCATTTCACGCTATGAGTTGTCTCAAGAAAAGAGTCCCTTGCGTATTTTTCGTGAAATAATTGGCTTATTGTGACGAACGTTCGGTTGGGAATTCTCGCTTCTGAAATGCCTATCACTCCCATCATTAAATGAATTAATTAAATTTAGGGCAAAAGCACATTTGTAAAATAGAAATTAAATATCCTATGCGTTTATTTTTTTTTTTTGGGTATTTTTTTTTATTTATTAATATCATATTCCAAATACATAGCAAATATATAGCAAATATTTTTCAAGCAAGACTTTGTGAAATCAGTTACGCCATTGCAACGCATTATAATTGCTGATCAAGAGTGGACATGGATAATTGCTGATCAAGAGTGGACATGGAGCCTGGGTTCCCAGTGCCACAGTGCGGCACGTACACGAGGCACCGAGTCAACAATTTCAGTGGAATCGTTCGGCAACCCAATTCCCTTCCTGCATTGTTTTTTTGTATAAATTATTGAACGAGATGTTAATTCGTCAGTGTTAGCCGAGGAATGTGCAGCGTTCACATGTTATTATTAGTTTTAGACTCTTTTGTAACTTAAAGTCTATTAAGTTTAAAGTAATTTGGATTTTTAGGAGCCTCCTGCTCTGGCCTTCGTAACTAATGAAATAACATCCCTAAACGATATGAAATGTCTGTAGATTCAGCAACACGCATATTGTGATTAGATGGACTATACTTTTATAATATTTATTAATTATATGAAGTCGTACTCATAGGTAGCCAATATATAAAAATAATACATTTACTAAAATGAATAGCACCTGAAAAAATATTACGAATTCGTCATGTCTTTTTTATTTTTTTTAATATACTTTAAATATTTGCTAAAAAAATATACCATTGTTCTCTTCAGATATATAAGCGAGTGTCGGTTTGAAGCAAACCAGTCTCATCTTGAAGCTGTTCATATCGGAAACTCAATATGAAACCCACGTTATTAATATTGATGGTAAGTTGGACTTTTATAATCTTTCTAAGTTCATACCATCAGTACAAAGGTTACAAACGTGTATGTAGTAACTGAAAATGTCCCATAATTTAAAAAATATTGTAAGTCTGATAAAGTTCTTCTTCTTTATTTTTTGGCTCCGTCACGGTTTGTGCACTAGCCAGCGTCAAGTAACAAGATTTTGCCAAGAGTAAGTGTCTTGCGATAATTATAATGTTCTAACAAGATGGTGGTTTCCTTGTTAGAACTTTCCATGGAGTTTTGGTGGCGTCTCAGAATGCATGCTCCGTGGTATTATTTCCCATCCACTTCACTTGCGCATAATAACCGAACTATGTTACGTAAAACACCACCAATATTACAAAATATAGAGTCTAATAACACAAGATTATGAATAAAATATAAAAATCACTACATGACAGACTAAGATCCCGCCAAAAACTCTGGTAAAGTTTTTCATGTGTACGTATTGGAATGTTTTTTTGCGACCACATTTCAAACACTTCGCATGTAATGTACACGTAACCTTATTTTTTATATTCCCATAACTCAGTAGCATTTTGCTCAGAAATAAACGAATTAGATTTATATTACACTTTAGTGTTTACTGGGATGTAACTGTAAACCAAACTTATGATGTTGTATCAATCACTGAAGCTAATTATTGTTTCTAATACTTGCTCTTTTCTTGTTTGGTAAAAAGTTCGAGACTTGCAGAACAAAAATGTGTATGTTGAGAAGCTTGTTCAAAAGTTAAATTGCTACAAAAATATCCTATGTACCGAATACGTATAATTTTTTCTCGAAATAGTTAGCGGTGAACTTATTGTACTATGAAAAAGTTTGCCTGGATAATTCGTAGAAATGTCATGTCTAGTTAATCTATACGGTGTACAAATCGGTGTGAAAGGTATACCAGTAAAGACCTGCTGAAAGACCTTGCCATGTACAGCGAGTTCTTTAGGCTGAGCAGGGAGAGAAACACGAGTAAAGGTGTTGATGCACGTCGGAAAATGTTGAACCAACACCCGTGGCACGAGTCTCGAGGTCTGCTCGGAGCTTCTCTCTCTGCCATACCATGTACCCGACACCAGCGCTCGAAGTATCGATGGAATGCTAAGAAATTCGTCTCTTCATGACGTTGGTTTAGATAATTAGTTTTTTAATTAGGTCACATGTCATAAAATTGTTCAAACTCATCTCAGCTCATCTGAAACTATTACATTACATGAGAGGTCAAATACCTAAGTATTTCTCAAAATTAAAAGCCTCTTAAGCGGTGTAAAACCATGACAAATATTATATGGGTAATATGCCCAATTTTTATTTATTCTATGATCTATTTCTAATATCAGCCTGTTAATTTTTACCCCGTCTAGTAGTACCGCCAGTGTATATGCGTTATTATGTACTCCTTCTTTAGTAATACCCTTAATAACTATAGTTTTTTTTTTTAATATTATGTCTTGTGGCCTGTATTGCCATAATCCATGTACACTTTGTTCAGTTTAGTGATTTATATATGAACAATAGGTCTGGCAACGTATCAATTCAATGAAAATCATAAGAATGTGAGCGAAACCACATTTGGAAGGTTGGAAAAATATGGTAGATATAGCATATTGGTGGTATCTAGTGGTATGTAGAATGCAGTCCGAAAAATAACGTTAAATATAAAGAGGTCTACATTTGAACGTTAGACGTTGCTTCATGACGTCATGTAAAATTCCCAGCGTCTAAATAAGTGTAATGAATGATAGTTCAAGGTTAATACAACGCATCGTTCCAGTGGATACAAATTCTATAATTAATAACCAAATATTGAATATTTTGTTGGAAAATACTAACCTGACTTATATACTTACTTTGAAGATATCTCGTAAAAGACTTATCAGATATATTTATTATAATTATCGATATTAAATAATAAATAAATAAGAAAATCGTTATCGATATTAGAAAATATGAACAGAATAACAATTTGTTACAGATAGGAATAAGACGCCGACGGAAATGATTATGCCAGTCGATACAGTTTCAACAAATAGGGAGAAAAGAGACACATATACATATCCTGCACAAAGAGGTACGTGTATCTAGAATATGAGAATAGATTTATGAGAAATAAAGAAGCAAGAATGCTTTGATAATCACACTCAACAATTCATTACATTCTTAGACCCGAAGCGTTAGATAAAAATAAAAATAAGAATTATTAGTAATTGTTGAAACCAATGTTGAATATTTTGAATTTTGCGCCTATTTTGTAAAACGTCACTCGGATTTATTGTTTGTCATTCCTTTATGATTCCTTGCTTCAGTAATGATGTATTTAAACAGTTTGTAATTGTGAGTACAATAAATGATATCACTAATGAAAACTTTAACAGTAATTACTCTATTAAATGTTATATTATTTTTTTTACCAGTTTTAGTGTAATAAACTTAGAATCCTTTTTTTTCTAAAGCTTACCACTTTTCTTTTCTATATGACTTTTTTATTCCAAATATCTAAAATCCTGTTCTGCAAAAACTACTGCTTCACCATTTTCGAATCACTGTCCTATTGAGATATTTCTTCAATTTCAATTTGTTATTTTAACTAAAGTAAAATGTATTTTTCTACATTTAGCTTAACATCGAAATAGTTAAATCTGATTTGATTATATTTAGATTCGATTAAGAATTACAAATACAAAAAGAACACAAAAACATATTAATTTGATTTTGTCATACCGACATAAAACATTTCTAAACTCTCTATTGAATATTTCTAATTACTACTGATAATGATGACCGAATGATCAACTGTCATGATATTGAATTATGAAAAAGGTCTCGATTAGTAGTTTTCTAGATTTTGATTAATATATTTACAGTAATTAATTATAGTTATAAGAAACCAACTATTTATACTATTCTTGATACTGTTACTTCTAATAATTCATTCAGATTCTCCCCAGTTACTGAAGAGGATATGTTTTAAATTATAATGCATATTTCAAACAATGCCATTTGTTACGGTGCTATTGCACATGACTTTAGAGTTTCTATTCTAAATTCCACCTTACCATCTCTAACGCTATTGTTAACTACTTCTTCGAATATGGGATTTTTCATTTTGGAAAAAAACGCAAAATCTTTCTTCAAACACAAAACCATTTATTATTTTGCTTTTAAAAATTATAATGTTCTCTTTTGTCCTATTAAATCTGTTTCCTTCCGAAACATAGCGTGATATAAATTTACTCTTCTCGGTTTGATAGATTTTAGCAATGCTTTCAATTGTGTAGATAATAACAATTTGTCATCTGTTTGTCTTCTTAATATATCATAATCAGAATGGTGTTTATCTGCTTTACATTTTTCTGTATTCGTCAATACTTTGATTACAAAAATATTCCTCAGCAGCTACCTTCTATCCGCAGAGCATGTTCAGCTTTACAAGTATTTCGAGCTCGACGCTGTCTCAAAGTACATATAGAATATGATCGATGAGTTGGCCCGTATTCACTCAGCCTATATAAAATCGGGTGAGTGCCTTAAGCGCTCCTCTTAGTAGTCCGGTGAAACTGTACCGGCCTTGCCATGTCAACAGTGTAGTCAGTTCGAAAAAAAAAAAAAACCGTATTAACTCACGGAGTAACGAGTAGGATCTTCCTGTTAACCCAATGAAAAGGCAGCTCATCATTATTAATCGTTGAGCCGCATTAACCCGGTTAAATATTGGAACTTTACCCAACTTAACTTACAATAATTTTAAGGTCAAAAATTTACGCCTGCACATTTACCAAGCATTACCAACACATTAATATAATCAAAAAAAGAGTTTTCGGCGTCATTTTTTTGTCCATTTTCAACCGAGGCGACTCCACTGGACTCCCTAGAATTGCCTGTACATATATGACTTAGCATGACCTACCAGAAGAGTTGCTCAATAAACTCGGTCGTCTGCCAATTTTGTATTTTCGTGACATTGACTAGCTTTTAGTTCGCATCTAGACCGGCTTGGTGTCAGTTTCCGTTGGAATGTACATATGTTACATTATCGCGACGGTGTTTTATTTGATTCTCGATTTGTACAAAATCTCCAGAAACGATTTATGTTCCTAAGGGCTCGTAATCGTAATCTTCGTTGTTCTTGCAGCAAAACTCTTGTAATTGCTTCATACAGATCTACATTCTATTCCAACTCTTCGATAACTGCAATGGGATTAAGGAAGGCGTTACCAAGTTATCTTCAAAACGTTGAAAGTACCACACACTTTAATAGCCAACTACAGTGATATATGTTTGAGAAACAAAAGACAAAGCGACCATAATTTTATAGTTTGTATTTATTAATGACTTTTACTGGGTGGATATTTGTATAAATTAATTTTATACATGCATAACACTATTTATATATTTATATTTTAGCTATAGCTGAATGCTAACCATATTTTTATTATTATGTTATTTTTTTTTACAATTTTCTCTACCATTTGTAATATCTTTCTCCATAATGCTGCAGTTTGACTGAAAGAAATTTCTTGTAACATTAAGCTGGCCAGTATAGGAGCTGTAACTGTAATGAAACATGAATTATTTGATTCCTTTTCTTATTTCGAGAAAATCCTATCTCAGCGTCTTATCTGTACCCTTTTGACTGATAATTTATTTTTACTGCAGCCAACAGACGCAATCTCGAGATCGACGATATTGATCGTACTTTGAGAATGGAAGCTGCTATCTCACCTGCGGTAACTATTTTTGTACATATTAAACTCTTTTTTATAATTCAAGAATGACATAAGTATTACAAGCTGTTTTATGGTTAATTGGTACTAAGCTACCATTTCAACTGAACTTTAACTACTATACTTTTTAATTTAACATTGTTAACAAGTTTCTACTAAATTCTTAGTTTACTGTCCCTTAACTTTTGTCTTTACCATTGCGTTCGCCAATATTAGTTTTATTCTTTTACAACTTTCCGTTGTATCTGTATCTAACCTTAACGCAGTTGTAATCGGAATTTATCATAATCACATTCTTAACTACTAGATACCTGTAACTGCAATGTATGTGCATAATATGCAAATAAAAAAACATTGGAAGGAAATATATCCTTTGCTTACAAAATTTATTCAACCCTGTAGGTACAACTGACGAGTTAGACTTGTCATCGATATGAACAACCAAAATTACAAATTACTAGTTTGACTTGTCATTGGAATTTAACATATGTGTTGTGTTTTTCTTCCAGTAATGTGGGAACACACACGCGTCGCGCCAATTCCATAACAGGTGTGGGGCTCTCGTCATATTGATGCGCGAAAATAAATTTGTTTCAACATATTTACATTTTCATTTTTATTTCGTATATACACTCATCAAAAAAGTCTAAGTAACATGTACTAATTTAAATTTTAGGATGGTTCTTCACATTATAACGTTGTATTTTATTTTTAAAATAATATCTTTAGGGTTCTATGATGTAAAAATAACAGCTGTTGTCTTTATAAGTTCTTTTAATAACAGAAATGGACAATATTAGAATATACTGTAGAAACTAAGATACAACAGAAACTAAACTTTTTTTACAATATGAAATTTCTAAAGAAAATGTATTTATTGTGAAAGAATAGAACAATTTAATACAAAGTATGGTCTCCTCTGCTATTCAGAACTTGTCGGCAATGATTATTCATTGAATTAATGAGACTGTTTATGTCATCTTGCGGTATTCGCTCCCAATGGAATTGTAGCAAATCCTTCAGCTGTTGGGTTGTTGTCACTCCATCCAAGTCCTTCAAAACACGTCTCTGGAGCATGTCCCATGCGTGCTCGATGGGGTTGAGATCTGGCGATTATGCAGGCCAGGGCAATACCCGGATGTTCTCCGTTGCAAAGTATTCACTGGTTCGCCGAGCTGTATGTGAACGCGCATTGTAATGCATTAACCTAAAATCGGAACCAAAGGTTTGTGCAAATGGATAGACATAAGGTCTGAGAATATCCTCAATGTAATTTTCAGCATTCATGTTTCCATTTACAAAAACGAGCTCAGTTTGCCTGTTCTTCATAATACCCGCCCATAACATAGCTGTTGAGCCGCTGTATGGATTAACTTCCTGAACGCACCTGAGCCTTTCAGTAATTTCGGGCCGACGATACACTCGCACCCTTCTTGTATCAGGCTTAAAACCCGAATCGCGACTCATCGGAAAACATAATTTTATCCCATTGTTCCTGGGTCCATGTTATGCGTTCTCTACACCATTCATATCGACGAGCGCGATTCCCGTGACGTATCGGCGGGCACCTGATTGGGCGTCGAGCTCGTAGGCCGTACTCATGCAGTCGATTTCGCACAGTTTGAGGACTTACATCAACACCACTTGAAATTTGTAGCCCCAAACTTATCTCTCGAGCGGTTAACATCGGCTGGCTCTTGCAGTCAGTTGTATGTACTGATCTTGCCGAGTGGTTGTACTCCTTTTACGGCCTGGATGCTGTTCAGCGGGTTCTCCTGTATTATTGTAGCGCTGCGAAAGACGACAAATAACACTTCTATGAATGCCAAAATGTCGAGATACCTGAGATTGATTACTTCCCGCTTGCAACATCCCTACAGCTCTTTGCATTTCATTTGCCATCAAATGACGTCGCTACATGACGTAAAGAATATCTAACAATTCAATTTTGTCGCTAACTTTATTTAAATGGTTGGTAAAATTATAAAATCAAGACTAAACGTAACAATTAAAACGCACTTAAATTAAACAAATTCGCAGTCATTTGAATTTTATGAAAAAACAAAACATAATCGATTTTTTTTTTACAACCAGCCAGTATGTCATCAATAACAAAAAAGTTTACTTACCTACGCACTTTGTTTGAGTAAATACTTAGAAATTAATTAATATAAATGGTAAAATTTGTAATATTACGCATGTTGCTTAGACTTTTTTGATGTGTGTATATTACCCTAAAACGAGAAAAATCCTACGCCTTTGAGAGCGTTGCAACAAGTTCTTACTGAAGAATTTTATAGAATTTTGGTAGAACAGACAAATAGGTATTTCAGACAAATAATAGAAAAAGAAGACACTGCAAACACAAGAAATTGAAGGTGATTTCCTGTAACATCAGACGAAATAAAAGCACACAGAGCATTATGTATTAAAATGTCACAAGTCAAAAACTCTAAAGAACATTTGTATTGGTCAAAAAGAAATATTATAAATACCCCAGTGTAGTCAAACACTACGCCACGTGATAGGTTGTTGATATTCCAAGATTTTTATACTTTGCGCACTATAAAAATTTGAATAAAGAAGACAAACTTTCAATATGTTAAAAAAGTTCAAAGAAGTCAAGACTCAAGGGGTTCAAATAATACTAATCGTTTTGTTAGGAGGCCGTCCCTGTTTGTCTTTTTTTTTAAAACTACACTGTTGCACTAACTGAATATTTTAATATTTTAATTGACTTTACAATTATTACACCGACTCCCGAATTTCGTTGAGTGGTTAGAACCGAACTCGGCGAGGTCTGAATCCTGACTGAACAGAACTTATGAAAGTTTTATAATTAATTAAAGAAAATATCGAAGTGCTGAATTGCATATATGATAAAACAGCGTCACATGCTAAAACGCTGAGTGCGCTTTATGTGCATAGTGATAAGGGTTATAACAGTTTACTTTCCCTCTCCTGCGTATGCGCAATGTGTACTCCAAAAATATTTAAATCCTTTTGACGTAATTTATTCCTGACCCTTAAATTGAGACTTCGTTACATTGGTTCGAGACCATTGTTAGCACGCAGTACATGTCTGGTTCAACTAAAAAATCGGATAATAAGTAGGTACTAGTAGGTCTATTCCACCAGCTGTACGTGGTTGCTAATTCCTCTAAGCTCAAACAGTTACCATCTTAGATCATATTGTTAAATATTTAGGGGAAATTCAGCGTTTAAGACACACACAGGAGGAGGTTTCAGTTATTAAAGAAGTCACACAAGTACATGTTATATAGAGATACATATAATGTTACATGCAATAAAATGTCTAATAATTGATAACAATGGATATTTTTGTTGCGATAACGCTCAGACGTAAATAAAGAGCAACTTTATTAATATTAGTTTTATTAATTTGACTATACACCTATTCTAGTACGTCCTATTCGCTATCTTCCTAATATACATCGCCTCTCCCTTGCGCATTCCTCCTTTCACTCACACCTTACGTTTCGTTTCCCATACATATATATTAAATACTAGCTGTAGTCCGCAGCTCCACATGCGTTTTTTTATAATTATGAATTACTTTTTATAAGATTAGCTATCTGTCAGTAAACGCCCCATGAAAATATGTCCAATCGTTTTGGAGATAGTACTAAAGACGAAGCCATGGATGACAGCTAGTCTAAAATAAAGTAGCCTATGTCACCCGGTGTAATTTTAACTATCCGTCAGTGAAATTTCTGTCAAAATCGGTCCAGCCGTTTCGGAGATTACCAGGAACATACAGACAGACAGACAAAAACTTTTTAAATTGTATTTTTGTTACAGTATCATGTATACGTCCATATCCAATCAGTAAAAAGTCGTTATTTTGACATTACAAACAGACACTCCAATTTTAGTTATACGTATAGACTAGCACAGCCCGCGACTTCACCAGCGTGCAACTGAATGCAACAAAAAACAATCTGAATGTATATTTGTAATCACTCAGGCTACCGCGTGGAACTCAAAACAAAAGTTAGCCAAGCTTCAAGCATCTGCTTATTTTTATTTGGTTGATAAGCCGGTCTACGAAACTATAAATTTAAAGTAATAAATGAGCTGTTTGTTATTGTCTTTTCATGATTCCTGATGGTCTCATCCGGTAGCAAGTCTCACCGTACCATTTTGCTGTCACTTAATCTCATCTCAGAAATACTCGTTCGTTTATACCAGAGCATAACTCAAAACCAAATATCAATACAATACTGTCCGAATGTGAAACTTATCAGTAAAATTTAAGAAAAACTTGTTCGTAACACAATCAGTAGAAAGAATAACAAAATAAAATAAAATTATAGACATTAACTGAATTTTTTTAGAAATGTCAATAACTAATAAGAGTTGCTCAATCGCAAATTTCAAGTTTCATCCAACAGACCAAATTAAAAAGTCCATTGAGTGTCGTGAGCAATCATGTTTATTGGGGATAATAATTTGACGCCCCAATATCAGATACATTCTTCATAATTTAAAAACTACAAACACAATAGTAAAAATCACATAATAAATATTACTATCACCGTAATTTACATTTATAACGGTAACAGAAAAATTTCCGTGGCCAAATTCCTATAAGTTTTAAATTAAAATAAATAAGACAAACAAAAATAAGTCATACATATATAATACCCCCATTTGACAACACACACTCTTAAAACGGCTAGTCCCAAACATGAGTGACAAAACTTCAGCCACTTATCACACTAAAACTAACTAAAATAAACACGAAGAATAAATAACGTTCACTCACATTTGTCACTTCAATAATAACTCTATTGAGGATGTTTCTGGATTTTTCAAGTTCCTTTGATGTGTGTAAGAACCGTGGGCTCAATTACAGTGCTTCAGTCTGTCATCAGACAGTCGGATAGTTCATAACGCATGACTGTAATGTTTGCCTGTCTATACCTAAATTAATTGCGAACACAGACAATGCTTCGTGGTAATAACACTAATATACAAGTTAACAACTGTAAAAACAAAACAATGTTTTTAACAATTTGTGCTTTAGATATATATATATATATATATATACATTAATTTCTTATATATTAATACTATGTTTTAGTAATGTAATACTGTAGTAATGTTTATATTGTTATAAATTAGCCTGTTTTTTGGAGGAGGCTGAAGTCCATTAAAATTACAATAACTTTTCATAGAGCAAAAAGATTTTCATGAAACAAAAACTAAATGTTGCTCGAGAATATGCTTCATGATTTTCTTGCTGATGTTTTATCAGAATCCTAGGACTTTACCAGTGATGTCTGTACAAACAAACAGACAGACAGACATTTCTAAAAATGATTGAAATGTAATCTATTACATATGCTTAGACAACTGCAACAATTTTTTTCTCAAAAATCAAAAAAGTACAGGCACGTTAGATTTACATTCTTATTATATGTATATACTAGCTGATACCCGCGGCTTCGCACCCGTTTTTTTAAATTGTATTAAAGTAATATAATGGTGAGAAGTGGTAGAATTACAGAAATGCTCTTTTAAAACATTTGTAGGTATGACATGACACGCATGCCACCTACTGTTATATATAACGGGTATAGTAAATATGCAAATACTAACAGTGTGCTGGATGGGATTTAGCAACAACAACATATTTGGAGCTTTAATTTGAACTTTAATCCCTTCAGTACTCATTTACACAGTATAAGAAAGTAATGAAAATTTGAAGATATACAATTTCTCTTAAAATGTTGTTATATACATATTATTAGCATAATTAAGTTTTTGCGTTCATACAAAAAGTAATCACTTCTCTATTCTCTATTCTCTATAATGGAACTATTAAGGTAATGTGTCCGATCTAATATTGAAAAAAAAACGTCTTCTATTTTCAAAACACCTATTAATTATATAAAAAATTACAAAATGGGCAAACGTGGCCAAATGAAATACTTCAAGAATCCACCTTGACATCTTCAATTTTTGAAAGTTTTTCGGACGCTGGCTCACGCAATTTAAATTATATTTATTTAACTTTTTTTGTAGAGGTGGGCAAAAAAAAAATTAAATGGTGAGCAAAAAGGGGAAATCGATGGGCAAACCCTCTACGCGTTTTCAAATCGTTACGCGGAAAATTGGGGGCTAACTTCCCGAAGCTATCGTTAATAAGTTATGTAGACGCGATCACAGTAAATAAAAACAAAATGGCTGCCAATTTAACCAAAATACAAATAAAGCAAATTACATACATTAATATATTCATTACAATTATATTAATACTTGGAGTCCAATACAGTGCACACCTCAAGCATATGCTTACAGTGAACAACATACTTTTGCTAAATTTCACACGGAAGAAGTCGTGGGTGACAGCTAGTCTAAAATAAAATAACCTAAGTTAGTTCTTATAACTTCAGTTATCTGCTAGGGAAAGTCATGTGAAAATTGGTCCAATCGTTTCAAATATTCCACACTGATGAAATCGCGAGTAACAGCTAGTAAATAATAAAATAGCTCAAGTTATTTCGCATTACTTTAGTCACATGTCAGTGAAAGTCTCGTTAAAATTTGGTGTATCGTTTTGGAAATTCCTTATTGGACAGGAAAAAGTCGCGAGTAACAGCTAGTCTAAGATAAAATTACCTAAATTACTCTTTATAAGATCAGCTACGTGCCTGTAAAATTCATGTGGACCTTATTAGTTCTATCTGTTTTGAAGAATACACTGTGGGCACAGCTACAGATAACAGCTAGTTTAAAATAAATTAACCTAAGTCAGTACTTATAAAGTCAGTTATATGCCAGTAAAAGTCCCGTGAAGATCAATCAAACCGTTTTGGAGATGTCACTGCGGACGAACGCGCAGGTAACAGGTACTTTAAAAAAAATAGCTTAAATTACTTCTTATGGGGTCAGCTATCTACCAGTGAAAGTCCCGTAAAAATCGGTTTTGCCGTTTCGGATATTCCGCTACGGGAAAAGTTGCGAATAACAGCTAGTCATAAATAATATAGCCTGTAAATTCAGCTCTCTGCCAGTAAAATTTCTGTCAAAGTCGGTCCAGCCATTTCGAAGATTACCCGGAACATACAGACTGACAGACAAAAATTTTAAAATTTTATTTTTACTATAAGTAAGTAGCTTATACGCTTTCATATCCAGTCAGTAAAAAGTAGGTATTTTGATAATATATATAGACACTTCATTTTTATTATATCAATAGATTGCAAGTCAAAAATTCGAAATAATACTGACCTAAAATGACATTTTTGAATGAAAACTTACTAATTCAATGAACATAAAATAATTAGTGGCGTGCGACTGTTCGAATTAATTGATAACGAACCGAACCGAATAATACGATTCGAAATGCGAATTGAACATACGAATAATTTGAATTATTCGGATTAGTGAAATAATTTAATTTATGCGTCAAATAAGCATTAACTATAAAATGCTACGAACTAACCAGTAATGCCATCACAGTCGACACCAGCCATTAAGAGCATTGAATAATACTGTATTTCTATTTTGGAGCCAAAAAGTGGCGGGAAGAAGAGAATATTACAAATTTAAAAAATTAAATGTCATTCATTCTTATTTGAATATGTTTTTTTTTTCAACGGCACTGACAATTTTCTTTATGAACTATAATCGATTTCTTTATTTATAAATAACCATACAAAATATTCCAATATAGCTATACGTTTGTACCTTATTAGTTAACGAATTTTATACAAAAATATTGAAATTTCTTTGAAACAAAATAATTCAGCTATTTCTGTTAAAAAATTGTCAACATTGAAATGCTATAAAATTATTCAGATTTCACTGAGAAAGTGTATTTTTAATAAATATGAATTTATTATTATAGAATTGAATTACATAGTAAATTGTTTTTGAAAGGCATTTCAGTCTTGATGTTTAGGTAAAAATTTTTTTTACATTGTTTTTTTAAATTTGAATTATTAAAATAGTGAAAAATGTTGGAACTTTCCCTATAACTATTAGTTTAATAATTCTACCTTATTTAAAAAAAATAGGAAAAGTTTGAATTTTCTATTCAAAATTCGGATAGAATAACATACGATTCGTTTCGGTTCAAGGATTATTCGCACATCCCTAAAAATAAACGTGTTACCATGGCAACGGTTATAATATTATTGGTTACTATAACAACGGTTGTCTAATGTCAAGGACTATCGATGTCTGTAGAAGAATATTTAATTTTAACTGAAAAATGTATTTCGGATAGGTTTTAAGCAAAATCCGTTCTTAGTGAGCGTCTACGTTGCAAAAGGAATAACTATGGTGAATTTTAAGTCAATCGGGCATACAGTTTCATAGAAATCGTGATGAGTCAGTCAGTGGTATTTCGCTTATATATATATATAATATATATATATATATATATAGAAGATGAGATCGCAACTCCAACAACGTTAAAGCGATTAGCGTTGATTTTGGCAAACTCCGTGTTTTCTCAGAAAGACGGTTTATACTTTTATAACTCACTGACGCATATCAGTTTTTTCTACAGTTCAACTGATCGCCAAGAGTAATAATAAATGTAGGTATTTGAACACTGAGAACACTAAAACCACAAGATTTTAGATTATCACTGAACTGTTAGAGTAAAACATACAGTCATAGTAACGAACGAATAAATATTATATACATTCATTGTAAATTTTTTGTGAATTAATAATTGTACAACAATATTTCACTATGACACCGTTCGCTCTCAATGACATGAGCGCACGCGCACGTTTCTTTTGAATCACAACCGATTTACTTAATGAGCTAGTTCTCTTCACGCCTCTCTTATATGCTAGTAAGGAGATCGAAATTGCTTTATGCTACCGTACTATTCCAACATTCATCTCCACATATTTTAACGACATATTTAAATTCTCTTATAATTAGTACTAAAAACATACAACTTGTGTTCAAAAAGTATCGCGAATTTTGTGTTTTATGTTTAATTTTGTGTTTTTTCAAAAATTATTTATTTATTCATGAATATCTATTTTGTCCCCTTCAAAGTAATCCCCATGAGATATTATACACTTGTGCCAACGGTTTTTCCAATCTTCGAAGCACTTCAAAAAATCATTTTTTTTTATCTTGTTCAGCTCCTCCTTCGATGCCGTCTTTATCTCGTCAAGAGAAGCGTAACGTCGTCCTTTCATGGGCCTCTTCAGTTTAGGGAACAAGAAAAAGTCACAGGGGGCCAGATCTGGGGAATACGGTGGCTGCGGCATCATTAGTGTGTTGTTTTTGGCCAAAAAGTCGCGCACAAGCAACGATGTGTGAGCAGGGGCGTTATCGTGGTGCAAAAGCCAATTTTTGTTCTTCCACAAATCAAATGGCACGAGCCAATCGATATGATTAGGTCCTCAGCAACTTCTCTAACGGTTATTCGACGATTGGCCAATACCATTTTCTCCACTTCATTAATTTTTTCGTCTGTTGTTGAAGTGCTCGGGCGTCCGGCACGCTCTTCGTCGTTCACATCTTCTCGGCCTTCTGAGAACATTTTGTACCACCGATAAACGTTGCTTCGGTCCAAGGTAGCTTCTCCGTATGCCACAGTCAACATTCGGAATGCATCCGCGCACTTAATTTCGTTTTTCACACAAAATTTGATACAGGTTCTTTGATCCATTTTTTTGAATGGGTAAAAATCGAAGACGATCCAAAACACGTGCAAGCAAAGCAGCTGTCAACAATTAAATGAACATTCAAAATGGCCGAGCTTGTCGGCATAAGTGAGAGACATGAGTACCAACATAACGCCACAAAAAATTCGAAATTCGAATATACGTAACCCGCGAAAATTCAAAATTCGCGATACTTTTTGAACACACCTCGTATATAGAGATCAGAAGCGATCCGATATCACGCGACGTCTGCTCCATGAAAATGTCTCTATTACATACACTTAGTGAGGAGACATCACTCGCGTCGAGGATTAAAATTTAGTACTACTCAGTGGGGCTATATAAACGTGGAGAATTGATGATCTATGGGTCTTCAGGTATGGCACTCAATATGTTGGGGTTAGGGTCCAACAGTAGCGAGACACGAGTATGGTACTTGGGACCGCTCTGTCTGATGAGATTATGCAGGCTTGCGGAGCCGTGGAGGCATCGCGTGTTCTAGCTTTCGCCAGAACCAGGGGTCGCCCCACCGTACATAGGTATTGTGCTCGATAAAGCTGCTCATCTCCACGTCAAGCGGCAACAGCTCCGGATCTTCTAACAGCAGCACGATAAGACGTGATGTGACGTCACGACATGTATGCGCATGCGCTTCGCGGAACTCGAGAAGCGCCCAGTCTGATTTGAGGAAGTGCCTCGAGACTATTACTATAGTCCGACGTGAAGCACGTACCGAAGCTGCGATCTGCGCGGGAATCCACTCGCCCGGTGCCCAGTCCCGGTAGTGCACGCACAGTCGGAACGGGGCCTGCCCGCTCTCCAGCCGCTCCACCAGCGTCTCTCGCACCCACTCCTCGTCTTCGTGTGCGTAAGATACAAATGCATCAAATAGACGCCCGTCACACGCATCTCTTTCTTCGTCGTCTTCAGGGTGAGCCGGTAACCAACCGAGTGTCCGGAACAACATTTTAATACGCACTCTCATTTCCGCCCTCCTCAACATCGTAATCATCAAGAGCGTGACCACCGCTAGCACTGCCAGTAGCATGGTGAAGATTGTGATCAGCTGCGATGTACTCCACCGCGAACAATCGGACGCCATTCGCTTCAGTGATGGCAGCTTAGAATCGACTGCACAAGTAATGTTAGTTATATTAACGCGCTCCGGCCAAGTCGCTATCTCTAGCAGCCCTGACGCGTTGCAGTCACAGCGCAATGGATTGTTGTGGAGGTCGAGCTCCGCCAGGTGTGGTGGCAGATCGGCCATGTGCACCGAAGTTATATTGTTGTTGGCGAGCAATAAACGCCACGTGTGGTTGGAACGTAACGGACCCGGCACAGTAGTCAGACCGCGATGTTCACACGACGCAGTGACCAAACCGTTTGTCCATGCGGTGTTGTACGTTAAGACACACGAGCAACCGTGTAGATTGGTACAAAGTTCTGGTTTAGCGCACGTCAGCTTGTCGATTGGTACCTGACGCAGTGTTTGGTTCCAGGTGGCGCAGGGCGGCGCATCCAGTTTTAAGTGTCGCAAGCCTCTACGGAAAGCCATCGTGGCCCAATACGCGTTGCAATTGCAGTCTACTACAGCTTGAATAACGACTTTCACGTCATCGAAAGAAAAGTTCTCATTCTTCGCACGTTCGAAATCCTTAAACGAATAGTCGAGTCGAACGGTATGGTTTCTGCCACCGACTTTCATAGTAGCTCCCGATATGGAGCGCCGCTGTATCACATCTCCATACTACAACCGAAAATTTTCAACGATTAGTATAGAGTGGGCAGCAGGAAGATAGGTAAGTAAAGAGATATACGTACCTTGAGAACGGTGATGTTGGTGTCAATTAAGTCGAGTGTCTTGAGATATGGCATACCTTCACGCCAATCTCGATATACTCGAGACACTCCAGTATTCCGCAGCTCCAGGGTGGTCAAGCGAGTCATCTTATTTAGTATAGACGAGCCGTCTGCGTAAATAAAACATCGAATTAAATATAAATTAATGAGGTCGATATTATAATCGAGTAGCGAAGGGGATAACAGATCAAACCTTGTGGTAAGATATTTGAACTCGTATTTACAGCTGGTTCGGCTTCAACGTCGCACAGGTCCGAGAGCTGCGTGTTACCAACCAGAAGCAATTCTGTCAGACTAGACAGAGGTTGTAGAGCTCGCGCTGCGCTCGAAGTCAGCAAGTTGTTCGACAAGTGTAGAATTTTGAGAGTCCCCAGCGAAATAAATAGATTCCTGTCAAGTAGAGAGCAAGTGTTAAGCACATAGCTAGGGCATGGGAACTGACACTGTGGTCGCGAAGTTACATCAACTAATATAAACCGAACCATGGCAACCGAAAAATGGGGTACATCAAATAGCATCTTACTTGGTTTAAGCCATGTTTCTGTAAAACATAATATATCTAGTCTCTCTCTATTTAATAATAACCCTATATCTAATATCTTGCCGGAGAAGCGATTAATATTTTGGTGGTGTAATGTGATATTACACTACTCCTTTGTCTTATCCTACTAGTTTAAAAATTTAATCACAGTATTATTAGGTAAACCAGTTGATACCGCTGAGTCACTTGACCTATTTATGTTATAAGGTATCTACTTTCTATCTACTTTTATGTATGTACTTTCCCGCGGTAATGTAAAATTTTTATAAAAATTTATCAATATCGAAAAATATAAATTTGTCTCTCTGACGACATGTCAAAGGGTATAATATAAATTATTTTCAACATCATATTAACTAAGGACTGGCAAAGCTGGATTCCTTTTTATACTGATGCATCTAAGCTGTCTAATCTTGGTAACGTGGGCGCTGCAGTTTGGATACCTAGATATAGGATTATCCTTAACTTTAAATGTCCCCCTCTAACATCGGTTTTCACTGGGGAAGCTACTGCAATTTTCGAGTCTGTTTTATTCATTAAGTCACACAAATTAGAAAAAGCAATTATCTTCACTGACAGTAAAAGTTGTTTACAGGCTATACTTTCCAATCCCTTCCGCTCCAAATCCAGACATCCGATGATTTTGAATATTAGAGAGGAATTATACAATTGTCATATTTTAGGTATCAAAACAGTGTTAGTTTGGATTCCAGGACATAGTGGCATATCAGGGAACGAATCAGCAGATTCCTGTCCAAAAAATGCTGTCCAGTCCGGATCCATGGACCATTATAGTTTATATACCGAGGATCTACGTTCTCTAGCCAAAACTAGATTGTTAGAAGCATGGCAAAAGGATTGGAATCTCTCCAGAAAATATAAAGGCAGAAATTATGGTACTTTACAAATCGATATTCCTCAAAAGCCATGGTTTTTTAAATTTCCATATTTTAGTAAGGCTGTAACTTCCATCATCTGTCGCCTTCGTCTAGGTCATTCTTGTACACCAGTGCATCTATCTAAATTAAGGATTAGGAATCATTCTCTCTGTGAATGCGGCCTAGAGGACGGTTCTCCCGATCATATATTTTTCAATTGTTCGAGAAACAGATTCTCCCTGTATGATATCCTTCCTGCTTATATTCCTCGTCCTACTAACCTTATATGTCTCTTAGCTTTAGTGAATAATAACCCTTTAATTTTACACGCCTTTTCCTTATTTATTAAAATTAACAAAATCAAACTTTAATCTGAATATCTATGTCTCAATCGTTATATATCTAATTTTGGCTGTATCTATTTTTCTACAATAACTCGGTCTGAATATAAGCTACACTAAATAATTATTTTCTTTTCACAAATTATATTTTTTAATTGCTCTCCTTCGTTTATGACACTATCTGCCACAGACAACGCTCACTCTGAATCTACATGACATTGGCGGAATTGTGTATTACCTACATACGGCGCCACAAATTAAGAAGAAGAAGAAGTAGTATTTAACATATGAATGTTACTTTTTTTTTACTGTTAGGGTTATTGAATATTGAAAATATTGGAGAGTAACCGGCCGAGCGACGCCGCAGCCCCTGCTATCCGCAGACCGAGCCCTGCAAAATGAGGCTCGAACCGCCAGCGCCCGTCCAGGCTGAGGCCCAGATACTTCACCTGAGTCCTCACCTTGATACTGGCGCTATCCACAATTAAATGGGCCCTAGTAGGTGGCCTCCATAATACAATATGGCCTCGGTCTTGTCGAAGGCCACCTGAGGCCCAACCTCCGAATGCGCCTGGCCACAACGCTTGTGGCCGCCGTAGCCAGGCGCATCAAGCTGTTCCAGTCTCTCTCCTCCTAGGCTACGACTAGGGTGTCATCCGCATAGCATATTAAGTGCCAAGTGGGAGCGCACCGTGGAGCACCCAGTCGTAGCCCATGTTCCACACGAGTGGACCCAAGGCCGACTCCTGTGGAACCGCCCAACCGATAATCCGCCGGGCAATCTCTTATAATGAAAATAAATCTTAGTGATTAGTACCCTTCTCCATTAAAAGACCTACCACCAAAGCTATTATTGCTTATTGAAATCAAATTAATCTGATTTGTGTTCGGTAGATTATATGGTTATGCCGTGTCGTGTCGTGTCGTGTCCTGTAGTGACGTGGCGTGACATGATAAATATTACAACTAAATATTTTCTTTCTTCGAAGACTATGAGCGTGACAGACGGAAAGGCGAGACTCACCTTGGTAGTGTTTGAAGCTTATTGTTCGACAAATCCAGCAAGGTTAATTGCGTCAGACCTGTAAACAGATCGCTTGGCAGCTCGCTCAGGCGGCATTCTGACAGCCTTAGTGTTTGTAGGGATGTCGCATTTTCCAACAGGCGTGAGGGCAATGGCGCCAGCGGTATCCTGCGTACTGACAAATGAGACAGCAGTGGGCAACGCGCCACCCACCCGTCCGGCAGTACCGTCTGCTGCCACGAGGCGCTGAACAACAAAGCCAGCTGCTGTAACGCACCGCACTCTTCCCAGGGCTCTGGTCGCGTAGCCGACCAGTAGTCTATACTTAGATGTTCAAGTGATGTCAAAGCGGTAACTCCCTCTATACTCGAATTATCCGACGCCAGTTTTAGAGACCTGAGCGCTGAAGCCCCCGTCACGTTTACAAATATCGAGCCCTTGTCTTTTATTAAGAACTCATCCAACTCTGGCCTCAGTACATCCGGCGCCGTGATATTAGTTCTTGTAAACCGGAGAGTTAGAGTGGAGAGGCTAACTGGTAGAACCTCCAGCACGGTCCCAAGCTGTACGTGTTCGAGGGTTAGATTTCGCAGCTTCTGCATTGGGGTCAGTAAAGCGTGTGGCAACCGGACAGCAGGTGCATGTTTAGTGACCACACCATTTAGTTTGAGGTATAATATTGAGTGCAACCCCTCGAAGTGTTCGTTGCGGAGCATTGGATTAGTGGGCAGCTCATCCAGCGTTAGTTCATCCGTGACGGAGACATTGAGGGCTGCAAGCACACGCGCGTACGGCACTGAGGGTGGCGCGCATGCCCTTAGTTTCACTCTACGCACGCGCACGTCCTCTGTGAAGCGCGGCAGGGCGGGGTGCTCGGCTGACCGGGTCACGCTGTCGCACTGTAGTTCGAAGAAGGATCCCACCATGTAGTACAATCGCACCATGTGCTCTGCGGGAATGAAAGTGCTTCATGATGCTGCGATTCTCATAAAAAGAATAGATCTCATTAAAAAATATTGTGATGAAACCATAGCATTATGGTAGAGATTTTTTATCTATAGGAAATCTTTGGGTAAATATGTATAGGTGTATTCAGGCAGCTATATTTACCAACCAATTTCTCAAGTTTACGAATTACTATTTTATTACACGTCGTCAGTTATCATAACATAAGATTACAATGATGCCACACATAAAGTATAAAATGTATATACAGAAAAAAAACAATAAAAATGACCACTTTTACATGATGACTTCAGTAAAAATATAAAACAACGAAATGCTAAACATAAATCCTTGTGTAATCTATACATATAATGAAAATGTAAATCTGACTTGTCTGTACTTTTTTGTTTTTTGAGAAAAATAATTGTTGCAGGTATCTTGAAATTAGTAATAGAATACATTTCAATCATTTTTAGAAATGTCTGTGTGTCTACCTGACTGTTTGTTCGAACAGGTATCACTGGTAAAGTACTAGCTTTCTGATAAAACACCAGATAAATCATCAAGCATATTCCGGAGCAACATTTAATCTTTGTTTCATTAAAATCGGTTCGCTCTATTAAAAGTTATTGTAATTTTAATAACGACGGGAGTTACGTACGAAAGAAAAATAGATAAGTAAATGGACTTCAGCCTCATCCAAACACCAGGGTATTTTATAACAAAAATAAACATTAATACAGTATTACATTACCAAGATATAGAACGAAATAAACGTGGTTAATGTTTTATTTTCACACAAAATAAAAAAATATTAATACTATAAGAATTTCAGTAATTGATTAATATGTAATTATGCCAATAGATGGCGTTCAACAGACATTTTCAAAATCTATTACTACTATAACAATATAATCTAAAAATTTACTATTTTCATACAATACTTATATCTGTAAATTGAAAGGTTATTTTGTACAACTAAAATATAAATTTTATTTTTCGATTCCATAACTCATTACTTTTATGTCTAAATTTCTATTTAATTTTGTGTTGTAAACATTACAACTTATTGAATCTCGTCACTTTTGGGAAACTAAAATTGACACATTGACAATATGTTGAAGACATGTAAGAAAATATACTCTGTGGGTCTTTAGAAGCAATAACAGATTAAAGTTTCATGGATTTTAGTAGTTTTTTATCTGTCTATCGTTTGTACCCGAAGAATATAAACTGGACGAATTTTGACGAAATTCGGTAAGCTAATAGTTTATAAATCGGGGTAACACTAAAGGTACGAAATAGTATATTAAAGCACTATAGTTGTGACCACGGTTCTTACACGCATTAAAAGGAACTTGGAAACTCTAACTTTGAGCTATTATTGAATTGACAAATGTGAGTGCACGTTAAAGTAAATAACAGAAGAAAATAATTGTATCAATTTGATATTTGCGCGCAATGAACATCTGTTGACAGTCACAGAATAACAATAGTGACACTTATAAGAAAGTCCTGCCAAGTAAAATATGTTACCCTTTTCGATTTTAGGGACTAATTGGTTTATTGAAGTAGCAACCCTAATAACTTTAACAATTACAAAATGTTTGATGGTGCAACTCGTTTTGGCAAATATAACTGTTAGCAACTCTTGTTATTGTTAAAATTAACTTTAACAATTACAATAACCACGATTTTGGTGCAACTCAGCCTAAGGCCTGGGGGCATTTTCTAATTCTGTGTTTGTTATTTAGAGAAAGAAGCATTATCTTCAGCTAAAATGAAGTGAACTAGTGAACTTGACAACCGATTCAAACATTGACATTAACAATAACGTTAACCGGTCAACATGGAGCAGTAATAGTTAACGTTAAATAGTGACGTCATTTTAACCATTGTCATTTGGTGCAACCTATTTTTTGCCTAACAATAACTTTAACCGAATTTTTTTACTTTAACATTAACTGGTGCAACTCAGCCTTAGTCTTTATTGAAATGAATATTGAAGTTAGTTTTAGAGTGATAAGCGATTGAAGTTTTGTCACTCATGTTTGGGACTAGCCGTTTTAAGAGTGCGTGTTGTCAAATGGGAGTATTGTATATGTATAACTTATTTTTGTTTGTCTTATTTATTTTAATTTAAAGCTTATAGGAATTTGGCCACGGAACTTTTTCTGTTAGAGTTATAAATGTAAATTACTGTGATAGTAATATTTATTATGTGATTTTTACTATTGTGTTTGTAGTTTTTAAATTATGCAGAATGTATCTGATATTGGGACGTCTAATTATTATCTCCAATAAACATGACTGCTCACGACACGCAATGGGTTTTTTTTTAATTTACACTGTTGAATGAAACTTACAATTCGCAATTGAACAACTCTTATTAAGTATTGACATTTAAAAATAGATCATATAAAAATAAGTATTCCGAAAGTACGATTACAAACATACAGACATACATTCAGATTGTTTTATTAAAATCACTGTGTTTTTGCATTCAGTTCCACGCGGACGAAGTCTCGGGTACAGCTAGTGAAATAATATAGTTATCAGAATTAAATATAGGTATTACACCTTGACGAGGTCCAGCTTGTTCCGTTTCTTGGGGAAACAATTTGCATAATACTCTCGGGAACAAACACACCACAGAGTACAAAATACATTTGAAGTTATCAAGTCTAATGTTGACGTATGGAGAAGGTCTTTATAGGCATCCATTATAGTGTTATTGAGCACTAGGTGGTAAATCAACAATTCATTTACATTGTAATAATGATAACAAAAAATACAGACAACGCGACAGACGCGAGGGAACGAAGGCGTACGTGTACAGGGAACAACAATAAAAATATTTATTTATGTAACGATTATTCAAGTTATTTTTACTGTGATTTTATCATATATTTCAGGCTGTTATATGTTCTCCTATTAAATGATATGTTTATAGGCGGTTATCTCTATTCACTAGGATTAAAAAATATAGACATCTGAGGGAGTCGCATGTCCTATCACTACATAGTATAAAACAAAGTCGCTTTCTCTGTCCCTATATCCCTATGTACGCTTAAATCTTTAAAACTACGCAATGGATTTTGATGCGGTTTTTTTTTAATAGATAGAGTGATTGAAGAGGAAGGTTTATATATATAATAACATAAATTAATTAGTAGAGAAATACAGTTTATTTTTCGAGGTTACTCCAAATGTAACGTACGCGTGCGGGCCACGGGCAGTAATGAATAAATCAAAACTACTGGATCGATTTTAACCATTTTGTTCAGTGAATGTCATAGGCTATATATATTTTATACCCGTGCGAAGCCGGAGCGGGCCGCTAGTAAGAATATATAATATTATTATTATTACCGTCAACCATGTAAGTGTTCCCGCCGTTTGAGTTGTATTCGGCCTCCCGACAGCGGTGCCCTTGCTCTGGGGGACACTCGGGCCGCAACTGGACGACGGGAGCCTCGAGCGCACAGAGCGCACAGAGCGCACAGAGCACAGCGCACAGCAACACCACCAGACGTGGCTGCACATCGCGGCACATCGCGCGAATGCTCACCGTGCATGCGCGCTTCGCTCGCTTCACTAATTATCACACGAATTAATTTTTATATAAATATAATTGGACGATATGGGGATTTCCATGCTACAAGCGAGTATCGAAATACAGATACACATATAAAAAAATGTATATTTTATGTATAATATTGGTGAATTTCATTTTTTTATGAATCTTGCTGACTCGGAGTCAATTTCAAAGTTATTCTATTGGTATTCGATTTTATGAGGATGGAGTAAATGTTAACAGACGAGTTGTTTGAATGCCCCTCTTCATAGTAGAACGTGTAAATCGTTTCCCGTGAATAGTAGTTTTGGGCATAACTCAATGAAGTTACTTTCTTGAACGTTGATTGAAGTATTTAACGCTGTTGAGATGAATAGCCTTTTACGTCACAATTAATGTGCTCGTCCGTAATTCAGGACTTTTGACACTGAATTGAATATCGGTATGATATAACTGGTAGAGTTATTTGTAATAGGTTGGCTTCCGTGAGTTCATTGTAGTACAATCTAGTCAAATATTTTGTTACTGTTACAATATAAAGAACAGCTCACCTAATGTTGAGTGAAGACTGTATCCTATAGGCCGGAGACCGGTGATTCTTAAGTTGTGATTTGTGTTAATGATTCTGCAGTACAATTTCTTCAGTACAACAGTACTTCTTCGCTCACAAAAAACATCATAAAAGAGGTTCAGCCCGTAAATTGATTTAGTTTTAGATTTAATGGTGTTTTGGAATACGTTGCCGCACACTCAGAAACTCAGTATCAATAAGCGTTATCGGGAGAAGTTTCCAATAGACAGTAAGCGTCGCGTGTGCAGATTCAACGGTGTTCTCAAATACGTTGCCGCACACTCAGAAACTCAGTACCAATAAGCGTTATCGGGAGAAGTTTCCAATAGACAGTAAGCGTCGCGTGTGCAGATTCAACGGTGTTCTCAAATACGTTGCCGCACACTCAGAAACTCAGTACCAATAAGCGTTATCGGGAGAAGTTTCCAATAGACAGTAAGCGTCGCGTGTGCAGATTCAAGTCGTCTTGTTCTTAATAATGCATTCTGAAAAGCAATATTGAATCAATGTACATGCTATGCATATTGTTTTTTACATATTTTACAAAATAATTTATTTTATCATTTTAACTACACTAAGCTAAATTTATTTGTTATTAAAATTTTATATTGTACTATATAACGCAGTCGCGGTCACGGGCGGTTACTAGTTGCAAACGCGCATTATTTTTTTCCTCCGACCGAAAGCGTACAGGGAAATACCGTTTACGTATTATTTTTTTATATAACATATAAACATTTCTGTTCGTGAGACGATAAGGTTTGTACCACCGACTGCTGATCCCGGGCGCGGGCGCGACGTGACCTAAGGGTCACCTCATTCAGCTCTATAAATAAAAATTCATTGCCGAATGTATGTACTCATATCAGTTTAGAACAACTGCACCTATTCGGCTATTTTTTTGTTATCGTGTTGGTAATTATCACGGCAAGGTTAGTATGTATTGTAATAGAATGTTTGAAAAATCACACGAAAAACTGAAAACTCTGGTTTAAAAACGTGAGTGAGAGAGAATACAGTACGGAAGGAGTGAGGGAGACGGAAGGACATGAGAGGGAAAAATATCGACAGAATTGACATACACATTTAATTAATTATGTGGTACAATTACTGTGAAGGGAAAATTCGGTATAAATAATATTTCGTTAGTACACCCATGTGAAGACGAAACAGGCAGCTAGTATATATCTAAATGAATAAAAAATTTCTTTGTA
Source organism: Antheraea assamensis (assembly GCA_035772565.1). Lineage (NCBI taxonomy): Eukaryota > Metazoa > Arthropoda > Insecta > Lepidoptera > Saturniidae > Antheraea > Antheraea assamensis. The sequence goes on along the minus strand of JAQQSE010000171.1, from coordinate 557,164 downwards.
TGTTGTCGTCGGAGTACGATATGCCTGAGTCATTTCAAGGAGAGATCTGTGTGTGATATCCCTTGTCTTCATTTATTAACATACAATCAACATAGTACTGTACATACATTACAATACCATGGACATATTTAGAGAAACACCAAAAAAATTATAACAAAAAATATTTTCGTATTTCGTACTGGCCTTATATACCATTATTATGTAATTTAAAAAAAAGGAGCTTTTGAATGAAATTGTACTTCTTTTCAAACTTTCATCATAATGCCGGATCTCTGCATTGCTTTTGTGTCTAAAGCTCTAACTTTAATTGAAAAGTGTTACATTGACAATGAATTGGTTCAAAGATTACAAGCGTCCAAGACTGTGTTTTTTCGTTTTGTTTAACGATACCGATAGACTGGAGAGTATGCAAGTCCGAAAGGAAAAAATCGCAAAACTGTAATAACGGAGAGGACAACAGATTTATTGTAAGTAGTGTCCTCAGAAACCGGACTTCGACTTCCTCCGAGGTACGAAACAAGCTGCAGGAAGTTCGACAAGTGTCAGTTAGTGCCAAAAAGATTAGAAGAAGACTTAAGGCGACTCAAATAGGGGCGTATTTGCCCGCCATATGCCCTTTGCTCACCATAGGTCATCAGGTAGCTTGGTCCAACTTTACTTGTTCGATGACGCTAGGGAAAAGTACTCTTTACTAATGAATCCAGATTTTGTCTTAACTCAGATAATGGAACAGTCAAATTATGGCGGCAACCCGGAGAGAGATACACCAAGTGTAACATTGTTGATAGAGAGCCATATGGTGGAGGGTCAGTAATGGTATAGGGCGGTATTAGCTTAGGAGTACGTAGGGAGCTACACATCGTATAAAATGGGTCCCTGACTACGGAATGATATGTAGGAGATGTTTCAGAGCAGAATATAATGCCTTCTGCGCCATACATGGTGGATAATTTTCTTTTAATTCGCGATAATGCTTGTCCTCACACTGCGGCGGTAGTATCGGAGTACCTTACTGAAGTTGGAATTCAAGTTTTGATGGGACCAACGCGCTAGGCCAGACCTAAATTCGATAGAACATGCTTGAAATAACCAGGGAAAACAAATAACTCCATAATCAGCTAACATAAGGGTACTCAAAACAACATTAGTTGAAGAATGGAAATTAGTGTCACAAAGTTTTATTGATAATTTAATAAAAAGTTTACACAAACTGATGTCCGCAGTTTAACAGCGAGAGAAGGCGATGCTAACTAAATACTGATTGTGACACCCATTATACAAGCATAAAATAGCAGTCTTTAAAACAAAAATTAGTTTTCTTTATGTTAGGTCTAATTTTTCGGGTGAGTGCCTTAAGCGCTCCCCTTAGTAGTCCGGTGATGCTGTAGAAGCCTATCAAGCCAATGACGTAGTTAGTTGGATATATCTTCTTCTTTTTTTATATTATAAAACAAAGTCGTCTGCCGCGTCTGTCTGTCTGTCTGGATGTTCGCGATAAACTCAAAAACTACTAAACGGATTGTAATGCGGTCTTCAGCAATAGATAGAGTAATTCACGGGGAAGGTTCTGGTATATAATTTGTAAAGGTTTTGAGTAAATTGGTTGAAATCTATATAAATATAAGGGAAATACGACTGACTGACAATTACATATTCTCCTACAGACACCGACAATCCCTGACATTAGACGACCGTTGTTATAGTAACCAATAATATTATTCCCGTGGCAATAAGTATATTTTTAGGGGTGTGCAAATAATGCTCCAATCGAACCGAATCGAATAATGATGTTAAATTTCGAACTATTCCTATATTTTTAAAGTAAGGTAGAATTATTACACTAATAGTTATAGGAAAAATTACAACATTTTACACTACTTTAATAATTGAAATTAAAAAAATTATAACGTTTAAAAAACTATTATTTAAACATCAAGATTGCCTTTGAAAAATAACTTTAATTTACTATGTAATTCATTTTTACAATAATAAATTTCTATTAGTGAAAATATTTATTAAAAATATACTTTCTCCCTTAAATCTAAGTAATTTTATAGCATTTCAATTTTAACAAAATTTTTATAGAAATAGCCGAAATATTTCCTTTTAAAGAAATTACAATATTTTTATAATTTCATATTTTAACAGGTTTCTAGAATTTTGTGCTCTTATTTTATACTACATACATAAAAAAGTTGTTTTAAATTTTAGCACTCAAAATTCATTAACAACTAATAAGGTACAAACATATAGCTTTTACTATATTGGTATATTTTGAGTGGTCATTTATAAATAAAAAAATCGATTATAGTTTATAAAGAAGATAGTCAGATGCGTTGAAAAAAAAGCATTTTCATATAAAAATAAATGACATTTAATTTCTTGAATTTGTAATTTACGCTTTTTCCGCCAGTTTTTGGCTAGAAATAGAGATACAGTAATTTTTAATGCACTCCATGGCTGGTGTAGACTATAATGGTGTTGCTGGTTAGTTCGTAACATTCTATAGTTAATGCTTATTTAACGTATAAATTATTTGAATAATCCGAAGAGTTCGAATTATACGTGTGTTCAATTCGGATTTCGAATCGTATAATTCGGCTCGAATTGATATCGATTAATTCGTTAAGTCGCATATTCGCACACCCCTATTTATTTTGTGTTCATTGAATTAGTAAGTTTTAACTTAAAAATGACATTTTAAGTCAGTATTATTTCGAATTTTTGATTTGCAATCTATAGATATAATTTAAAAAAAATGTCTATAAATAGTAATATTAAAATACCTACTTTTTACTGACTGGATATGAAAGTGTATAAACTACTTATAGTAAAAATCATTTTTTTTTTATTTATTGTCAGTCTATATGTCTGTTTGTTCCGGTTAATCTCCGAAATGGCTGGACCCACTTTGACGGAAATTTTACTGACAAAGAGCTAAAATTGCAGGCTATATTTTAGACTAGCTATTATTCACAACTTTGCCTACAGTGGAATATCCGAGACGGCAAAACCAATTTTCACGTGACTTTTACAGACACATAGCTGATCTTATTAGTTAGCTATTACCCGTGGCATTATCCATAGAGGAATACCTGAAACGGCAATACCGATTTTTTCGGGACCTTCACCGTCAGATAGCTGACCCCATAAGAAGTAATTTAGGCTATTTTATTTTAAAGTAGCTGTTACTTACGCGTTTGTCCGCAGTGATATATCCAAAGCGCTTTAACCGATCTTAACGGGACTTTTACTGGCATATAACTGACTTTATAAGAACTAACGTAGGTTATTTTTTTTTTTTATATATTTAGGGGGCAAACGAACAGGTGGGTCACCTGGTGGTAAGTGATCACCGCCGTCCATAGACACTAGCAACACGAGGGGAGTCGCAAGTGCGTTGCTGGCCTTTTAAATATGTGGGCCTCCGGCGCTCTCACTGGCCGAACGAAGCGCAACAGTGCAAGCACTGTTACTTCACGTCGGTTTTCTGTGAGAGGGTGGTACTACCCCGGGCGAGCCGACCCATTCACGCTGAAATCAGTAATAGCTTCAGGGCAGCTCTACCACCTTTAAACTAGCTGTTATGTAACTCTGCCCACAAAGTAATCCCCAAAACAGATAGAACGATGTTTATGTGACTTTTACAGGCACGTAGTTGACCTTATAAAGAGTAACTTGGCTATTTTAATTTAGACTAACTGTTACTTGCGATTTTCTCCTGTACAATGTGGACTCTCCAAAACAATTCAACCAATTTTAAGGACACTTTCACTGACATACAACTAAAGTAATGAGCACTAGCTAGAGCAATTTTATTTTCAACTAGCTGTTACTCGCGATTTCATCCGTGTAGAATATCTGAAACGATTAAACCAATTTTCACATCACTTTTACTAGCAAATAATTGAAGTTATAAGAACTAACTTAGGTTATTTTATTTTAGACTAGCTGTCACCCACGACTTCTCCCGCGTGAAATTTAGCAAGAGAATGTTGTTCACTGTAAACATGTGCGTGATGCGTGCACTGTACTGGACTTCAAGAATTAATATATTTGTATGTAAATTGCTTAATGGTGGTCATTTTGTTTTATTTACCGCGTTCGCGTCTACATAACTCATTAACCATAGCTTCGGGAAGTCGGACCTCCATATTTCGCGTAACGATTTGAAAATTCGTAGAGAGTTTGCCCATAGATTTCCCATTTTTGGCCACCTTTTAATTTTTTTGCACAACTCTATAAAAAAGCTACGAAGATTTAAATTGCGTAGGCCAGCATTCAAAAAATTTTAAATATCAAGGTAGATTCTTGAAATGTGTCGTTTACCCACGTTTGCCCATCTTCTACTTTTCTGACAATTCAATTTGTAGGGGCGGCAAGTGGAGGGGGAAAGAAAACTTGAGGGTTCGAGAATGTTGGAAAGATGCATTTGAATCTATATCTTTTGGCCACGTTTGCCCATCTTTTACTTTTTTGGAAAAGTCAAATGCTAAGGGGTAAAAATTGGGGGAAAAGAAAAAGTGAATGGTCGAGAATTTTGTAATGTTGCATTTGAATCTAATTTATTTGCCCACATTTGCCCATCTTTTACTTTTACTCTTTACATATTTTGGCCATTTTATACTACTTTTAAAAGTCAATTTCTAAGGGATAAAAATTGGGGGAAAAAGTAAAATTGAGGGAGAATTCATAATTTTTCTTTGATTGGCCCCCTTACTTACAAAGATATTATAAGAAGAATATGACGTTCTATACTCTGCCAATAATAAATTATACTGTGCCTATCTCACGATTAATTTTGGAAAACTGGGACTTAATAAGGGTCAGTCCCATACAGAAGGGCATTATAAGTAACTAAGAGTGGGCAATAAAAAAAAATGATGGGCACTATTTTAATTTGCAATTATAAAAAAACTGCTTACAGATAGATATAGAGTCTTGAAATCTGGATGTATGTATGTTAATGCAAAATTTTAAGACTTCAATTCTTTCTGTATTATTAGTTAGAAAAATAATCATCAACTCTTTGTTTATAATTCAACATTATAATTAATAGGTATTTGAATATAGAAGATTAACAGTTCCATTATAAAATTTCTTGCCGAATAGAGGAGTAATTTACTTTTTGTAAGATCGCAAAAACTTAATTATGTTAATATTACATATATAACATCTTTAAGAGAAATTGTATAACTTGAAATTTTCATTACTTTCTTACACAATGTAAGTGAGCACTGAGTGGATTCTATAGTAAGTTAGTATTTACAAAATGTACGTGATATGTTCAAGTAGATGGAGTGCGTGTCGTTTGAAAGTACGATTGTTGAAGTTGATATTTTTAAAAGAGCATTTCTGTAATTCTACGTCTTCTCACTATTTTATATTGCTTTAATACAATTTAAAAACGCGTGCGAAGCTGCGGGTATCAGCTAGTATATATATATATTTTTTTTTTTGTAATAATATCGATAGAGTTTATATATTAATAAAAATGTAATTAAAATATTTCCGGTGATTAAAATCTTAAAATGGGAGCAAAACTAGTTCGATAAAAACCGAATTACGCAGTAAATACCTAAGTAACATATCGATAGTGTGAATAGGTATTGTAATTGTTATTGTAACAGAGGGAAATAACAAACATTATTATAATTAAAAGCTATTATTTAAAACAAACACAGTGATGACAATAAGCACATAGTTCGATTGCATGCCATAATGTTATCAAGGTTTCAACAATACAACAATTGCTTGTTATTCAGATAGTTTGACCGAGGTGGGAGCTCGGTGAGTACGGACGCGGGTTCCGTACCTCGATCAACCTGAGAACATCTCATCTAAGCCTCCGAAGAGTTGAAAACTTATTGAATTTCGTTATATCCGTTCTACTATGAACCGACTGCCTCATGAAACCAACGAAGCGATGCCTGACGATATCTAACGACATTTGAACAATTCCATCGTACATTGGGACCTTATATAATGAAGTAGATAATTAGCTTATATTCTTTGATAGTGGGAACACGTGTTTTTTTTATAAGAGTCGGTTTTTACGTTATCCATTTTACTATATCTCGTCACTAGGTGGCGTTACAATACATCAACTTCTGTACCGTTCAACCGGTTAACGTGAATGTTGTTACTCAAATGGTAGAAAATGAGATTAAAGCGTGCAAAGCCGCCGGTGCAGTTAATATATAAAGATTACTCGTGTAGTATTAAGCCAATTAGGAATCCCACGTTGAAATGATAAACATTATTTATAAACATAACTACGCTGTATCAGACTACGCATGTGTTCGAGTACATATTACAAACCGCGTTTTTTCCTCGAACGATAAAATATTGTAAATATTGAAAAGAATACTTTAATAAGCCCAAACAATTTTCAATAATACTATTCAACTAGTAAAATAAATATTGTAATATGTTATTTCTCAGTCGATTTTGATGAAATTATGCAAACGAGAAACTCATATCGATCCTCGATTGATAGTTCAGTAGAGTTGTTAATAAATATTTTAGATTTATTAATAAAAAGTACCTGTAGAGAGTATCCTATGTGCTCGACTGGCACGATAATGAGCACTCCCACACGCGCCCGCGGCTGACGCGACAATGACGTTTATTATTTGCTTACCAACACCGAAACACACGAGACAGCGCATATGTATACCGCATACACTACAACCCTCGTTGAGGATAAATATGAAAAGGATAACAGAATATGTAAATGAAATCGTAACTTTTATGTACATATAAATCTTTCCCAGTATCATACAGAGAGGTACTATAGATTAACTACTTATATAATATCACAGATAAGTGTTAGGATAGAATACCATTACTTTGTTATGCACGAGTGAAAGTCTCGTGAAAATTGGTCCAACCGTTTGGAATATCCCACGCGAACAATGTCGCGGGTAAAAGTTAGTCTAAAATAAAAATAGCTTAAGTTACTCCCTATAACTTGCCAGTGAAAGTCTCGTCAAAATTGGTTCAACTGTTTCGAAGATTACCTACCGGGAATAAACAGACAAACAAACAAAAAATCGTTTTTTATTAAAGTATATAGACTATAGAGCCTAAGTCTACACTTAGAGTCATATATCCGGTGAAACTGTAGAGGTCTGCTGGCACTGGTAGCCTTACCAGTGTAGTCAGTTCGAAAAAAAAACTTATATTAAAATATATTAAAAGCTGTCATTTTGACATTACAAACAGACACTTCAATTTTGTTTATTGATATAGATAGACAAAGAAGAAATATTTCTTAATATTTGAAGATTAAACTATTATTTATATGATGTCGAGCAAAATTTATTAAAGTATATAAAAATAAACTGAATGACGACCCTAACTAGTAAAGACTAATTTGGAATTCTGAACATCATGTTGATGAGTGAGATGATGACGATGCGTTTTTGTTATACCACGTTTTATAGTGACTTGTATTCTCATTGACGTTTTATGTCACGTCTCACAGGAATGCGGTCGCACGGGAAAAAAAGTATTCTATGTCCGTCTCCTGATTCTAAGCTACCTCCCCACCAATTTTCAGTCACATCGGAACAGCCGTTCTTGAGTTATAAATAGTGTAACTAAAACGGCTTTCTTTTATATATATAATAGATTAGTGAGGAATTAAGGATCTATTTCTACCATAAATTAGGATATACACATACTTACCAGTACCTTAGTGTTACTTGATATTAGTTATTAGTGTATGTATTAATAATTGACGGCTTCAAATTTGTTAAGCACAGTTACACAAAAGAAAAATAACAAGGCATTTGAAATGACTTTTTCTGTTCGCTAAAAATTACAATAAATTATAGTAAAAAAAACTAATAAATACGCTTGTTTTATTTTAACTATAAGTTATTTTTCGCTTTTTAGTCCGATTTGCTTCACATGAGTGGCAAATCTCATTCAAACCTGATCGCTCAAAGTAGGGCAAAATCGAGGCTAAAAAGTTACAAACATACAGGTGAAACTAATAAAAGCGTGTTACAATGTCTTAATAATAAGAAGGCTGAATTGTTTGATAAATAAAAATTAACTTTAGAAATACGACACATAACTTTTGTTTCTTTCCCCTAGTAGCACCGGTGTGTTTATTTAGTCGTGCTGCTTAAAGGACTTCCATCCAATAGCCTTCATACAATGCTAAAATCCTGTTTGCTTTAATAATCTGTGTAAATTTAATGTTTTGTGATTGTGAAGCAACGATGTATGTTATAATAGCCTTAAAACATTAAACAGAGACAAACAAATGCATAGAAATCGGGGCATCGTTAGTGTGGGAGTTACTAATTTAAAAAGTAAGACTTCGCTGAAGAACTTATACTAGTTCCTTGTGTAATAAGGGGAAGTGCGATGTCAACAAAGTTTTTCATATTTGGCGGCGGGCGCTGGCGCGAAGTGTGCTTGCAAACAGGCACGGTGAGCGGTTGGGATAATAGTGCGCGATTCGTTTATTGCCGCGGCAAGCGCCTGCAGGTGGCTCGGCGGCATGCAGTGCTGGCGGGACTCCGTGCTCTCGCCGCTGATGCTCCGACTTCCATTCGAAACGGACCGCGTCTCTCACAACGCAGGTATCTGTGAACACGACTGCAAACACACTCCGGCACACATACGTGCCTGCTGTAGTGTCTGTTAAATACTTTCATTAGAACATCGATTTGTATCATTTAGAAAGTTTTGGCGGCAAAATCTTATGAATAGATGGAATGTATGTTTTTGAAGTAAAAAATGTTATCTAAAATATATTCCGTTTTACATTTTAATATTTTGAAGTGAGTTTCATGGATACACCACATGTATCTATCAATAAATTTGTTTTAGGATTACATGTTCATAAAAATAATTGTAGAACAATGAAAAATACATATTAGGAATGAGGTGTGAATGAATTTTATAAGGTGCTCTATTGAATAGGTGAATTTTATAAGCTGCGGTAGCTCTACGCTGAAGCTATTACTAGTTTCATCATGAATGGGTCGGCTCGCCTGGTATAGTACCATCTTCTCACAGAAAACCGACGTGAAGTAACAGTGGTTGCTCTGTTGCGTTTCGTTCGGTCAGTGAGAGTGCCGGCTGCCCATATATTTAAAAGGCCGGCAACGCACTTGCGACTCCCCTGGTGTTGCTAGTGTCTATAGACGGCAGTGATCACTTATCATCAGGTGACCCACGTGTTAGTTTGCCCCCTATAATATATATTTAAAAAAAAGAACAATATGAGTTATGGTTAATTTTCCAAATATACACAATATGTTTCATTTTTTTTAGTTTAATCTTCATAAGTTTCCTCTTCTCAATGATTATTAAAATACCAATTGTATTTTCTAATAAGCAATACTTGTGTTCTGATAGATTTGTAGGTGGTAGTGCACGGGTGTTGTTTCCATTGGGACTATCATACCATAGTGTCATGGTTAGGAATGTCATATTCCACTACCCGGCAGTGTATATCCTACTGGATTTCAAAAGGGTGGTAGAGTGTCTGTAAATGAATGAATGATTACCTGTATGCATGTGACGAGAACCCTGTTGCAGTGACTTTTATTATAGTTGCATTTCGAAATTATCAAGTATATACTCTGTTGCTGAGAGACTTACCCACATGATAGTAATAACTGAGAACAAATTTTAGATATCTTGTTGGTAAATATTGTTTTTATATTGTAATTTGTAGTAAAAGTATAATTTGCTTACAACATTTATTTGTTAACAACAATGTTACCCAGTTACCTTCCCTTCTCTTTTCCGGTATTTCTCCAAAACAAGAAAACACATATCGCTGTACATGTAGTGTTTATAAAAACCTAGTTTCTTAACTCCTCAGGTAATTTTTTAAGACCCAGATCTCAAAATGGTGGATAATGTTTTTTTTTTTTATTATCACAATATAGTAACTTGTAAATTACATGGTTTTAGTGTTGTACCATTATGAAATCTTGATTAAATCAGCAATTTTTTCAAATAATTTACCTAGGATAGTATTGTACATTTTTTTTTTAAAGATGAAGTGTCAAAATTATCTTACAAAACATTTTTTAAGCATGACTCAATAAAACGTTATTTTTAAACTAAACTGACCATATTCATTATTAGATTTGTGATGGCAATCAATAGAATAGTTATTTAGGATTATATTAAAAAAAAACATTACAAAATTGGGAAATTTGAACTCGGAGTACCTAAATATAATATCTAGGGTATTGATTTTCCACATTTTCAAAAGTATATCTATTGTTACTTACCATTGAACTTTTTTTTATTTTTTCCTGAACTGGTATAACCTAGACCAGGGCTGTCCAAACCACGGCCCACGGCATGAATTATTGTTGCCCGCGGCATGAATTATTGCGGCCCGCAGAATCTTTTTTATCTTCTTTGTTTAAATACATTAAATGAGTAAAGTTAAAAAATAACAGAGAGACGAAAAAAAAAAAAAAAAAAAAAAAAGGTCTTCATTGGCAGATACTTCACTTAAACATGCACTGCGTCTAGTTACTACTAATATTGAGGTTGATGTTGACAGAATTGTAAAAGACAAATTAATGAAAAAGTAGATAATAAAATAATGATACTTATTATACTTGTATTTTATTTTTATAAATATTTTGCGGCCCCCCAATGTATTCAGTCATTTTTGTTGGCCCTGGGTCCCATGTAGTTTGGACAGCCCTGACCTAGACTATCGCCTCGTACCCCCCACTTGATGTTGATTTTCGGGACGCCCCGTATATGTAATTTATATAACATTATGATGTTAGTGTATTTAAACATAATTTATTATTAAAGACAACAGTGTATAGTGTAAAAAAACAGAGTAATAAGAAACTGAGTTACAACATTTCCCACAGGCATGGGAGCCATCAGAACATGAGGAGAGAGGTGTCGCATGGCCCATGCAAACACTGCTGTTATCCCAAGTATGTTGTAAAATAAACTGGTCTGCAATTTAGACACTGAACAGTCAGTGAGTCACAGTTCCAATTAGCTTTATATGTGGATTACCATTCAAATTCAAAGTGGTGTTAATTCTATTAGTTTAATATTTTAACCTTTATATGGATGTTGGGTTTTTAATACTTTACAAGTTTTGGCCTTTGACTACAATTTTGTCTAATTTTAAATAACGATGTGGACCATGTTAAACGTAGAAGGGGGACTAGTTATCTAGTACAAAGGTGCTTAATAACAGATTTTCAACTTGAGGGTGGTAAGTAGTGGATAGCGAGCTTAGAAAAATAGCTACCATCATAATATTGTTTTATCATAATGGTTTCCTTCACCCAATAACTCCAGCCAATTCAATTGACAAGGTGTCTGAACGTATTAAACACTGTACCATAATTGCTTCAATAATATCTAATATTATACACAGATAATTAAAGTAATATAGATAATGATAGTAGTGGTTGTTAAAATAATAATTAGCAGTTTTATAACATTAATTTCCGAAATAGATTTATTCACAATAATCATTTAAATGATAAACTTGCTATAATTATCATGTTTTAAAAACAAAATGATAAAAATATTGATTTCATAAAAATAAATAGTTCATATAAGCTTCATCTATCTGACAAAGGTAAAACTAATGAATTAATTAACAATACATAAACATAGATATCACTTCGAAGTTTTTGTATAGTAAATAATATTTTCATTGATTTGTAAATGGAAGCAAATGGGGTCTTGTGATTGGTTGAAAATAAATATTTATCAAATTCCTAAAGGAAAACGAACTGCATCGAATTTATTTCATTGGTTAAAATTTGTTTTAACGAAATTTGGGAACTTTAGCGATTATATTTCGTTGAGCTGCAATCGCATTTATTCAATACAGTATGAAATTTAGCAGTATGTTGTGTATATGTGTATATATATATATATATATATATATATAGTATATAATATCTTTGAAGACTATTTATGTAAATAATAGTACTTGTATAGGTATGTATTGCTTAGTACACTAATACTGATCGCAGTTTGTTCCTCATATGAATACTCTGATAACCTAAAAACTCTTAGTATAGTTCCCTTTGGCATATTTAAATGCTGATCACTGGAAGAGTTGATGTGCTATATTGAAGGCAGTTTGTGAAATAAATAAGTGTCTATCGATTTCATTACATACAGATAATAAAAACAATTAAATAAAAATGTAGTTTTTTAATATTTTTATTTTTTAAGCAAAGATATACATTTAGTATAAATTATTTGGAAGAATAATACTCAAGCTTACTAGTGCGCTATGCCATGTCTGGACTGAAAGACAAATATCTTAAGTGTCAGTTGTATGTTAAATATGTTGTTTACAGACAATTAAGCCCAATATATGTTCTAGGTTAAACTAATTGTAGGAGATAAACTAACACCCTTTACTTGACAATAAAGAAAGCTCATAACAACTGTGGTTGACTTTTAAATGCCAAATGCCACAACAAGTGACTCTGATGATTTGGTGAAACGTTCAAATATAATGAACTTGCAATATGCATTTGCAGGCACATATCAGCAGATGCCTCAAGTGGTCATGTATAGACAAGCTCCATCAGAGTTCCATGAGACACAACTGTACATTATATCAACAACATTAAATTAATCTTAGTATAAACTTTCATATAGTATCTGTATAATAAGCAAAATAAGGGTCTATTTAAATACAATAATACACTATCAACGAATACAAGAATGTTTTGCAGAGTACTCGACTCTTGAGATGATAACTAAAACTATACAAATCACTGACTTATTTACAGATCCAAAACAAATACAAAAGTAATAGAAATAACATCTGCTGCCAAAGAGACACAAACTGATGTACAGGTAGCTAAACCTGTTCTCAGGCCTGTTGAAAAAGATTGTAAGCGCACGGGGAGTGAAACTATTTCTCATGAACTTATTTTAAATAAGTTCTCTGAGAGAACTGTAACAAGAAAGAAATCATTTATAAAAACAAAACAAAGTCTTATAAAGAATAAACACACTTCTGAATCAAGTAACAGCAGCACTGAGTCGAGCAAATCCATTATAGTGACCCCAACTAAGCGGCAGTTGAAAGAAACAGTACAATCAAATCATGTAACCAAAAATTATATCAGTCAAAATTTACCAAGAAGCAAGAACGTTAGAGGAAATTCTACATCCACTAATGAATCTCTTGTCATCACACCAAAAAGGAATAACAAAACACAGAGTCGGAGTCGTGTCGAGACAGCACACACTGACAATAACAGAATTCCTCATCAGAAAACAAACAATCAACAACCAAGCAGTGGTGTTAAGGATATTACTAAATTTATATCTAAAATTATTGAAGATAGTAGTAATAAGTACCATTCACGTCCTATCATTATGAATAAGAATAATTATAAAACACATGTGATCAGAGAGAAAGCTTCTTCCCGAGTGTCAATGCCCACATCTGACACGGAGAGTTCAGAGTGGAGTGGTGCACCATCTGTGGCGGGAGAACCTTCGGCCCTACACAGACACGGAGAGACCAACATCTGTAAGGAGCTCACGATAGACGAATCAGACGTCACCGTACTGCGAGCCTTCTTAGAAAAGTATTCTTCAGAGGATGTGTTACTGCGATTCGACTCGGATGACTCTTTCAAGCAGACAATATTCTACAGCATCAACCCACTGGTGCGCGTCGAACGCTGTCGGCGAACCACAGAGATGCTGCAGAGTTTGCAGCGTCGCGTCCCGGACACGCGTCTTGCGGACTTCGCATCACAGCTAGGTCTTCGCTCCATCTCCGAGAACTCCTCTCGCGAACCCCTCAGGTACAGGACGCGTCGCAGCCTCGCCGCAGCCCGGACCCTCACCCATCGAAACAGTTATCACGAGGACAACAATAAGGAAAACTTGACGGACTCTAGAGTCAAAACACGTGGAGAGGAATCCAAGCTCACCTTGCATCCCAGAATCAGGAGGAGTATCAGAGTTTTAGGGGAGAATTCTCCAGTAAAAGCCAAAGTATTCGAAAAGGCGCCGAAGCCGCTAAGTGTCGATACTACGACGGTAAGCAGCGATAGTGATGATGCATTCATAAAGAAGAGTTCCCCGCAAAAGAGCTCCCCGCAGAAGAGTTCGCCAAAGAATAGTTTGCCGCAGACGGTGCCTCTGCAGAATCCGAAGCTCCAGCCCACTCTGAAAGTGTCAAGACGGTAAGTTTTTTAAATAAATGTATATGCATGCATTCTGGCTAACAGAAACTTTACTAATGCTGTAAGGTAATAAAGTAGTCTGGTAAAATGTTGAGTAAATATCGTATGAGATGGAATCCATGGTGTGGGTAAATCACTCTCCATCGTGCCATCAGGCAATGGGTTCACGTGGCTTAGTGTAGGTACATATGATTGCAGCAAGTACTTGTTGGTTAGGGGATACCGCAGCGGAGTGCAGGAGTACTCGGTGCTGGAGGACCAAGCGATCGTGTCGTGGGTGTCGCAAGGAGGCCGCGCAACGCGCGTCAAGGGGAACATGGTGTGGCGAGAGCTGTGCGAGCAGTACCACGCGCTGACGGGGCAGAGTGAGTGTGTCGTGTCGTGTCGTGTCGCCGTGTGTCGTGGTGTCGTACAGTGTCGAGTGAGTGCGTGCGTGTGTGTGCAGAGCGTACGTGGCAGTCGCTGCGCAACCGGTACCTGCGGTACGTGCTGCCGGCGCTGAGCAAGCTGTCGCTGCCATCGGGTCGCGCGGCTGCGCTGCGGGCGGCGGCTGCGACAGGTTACTCTGCCAACACACTACACACCTGCATCACTATACACGATAAATACTCCGACTAGTCATATTAAAAGTCTTCAAGAAAAGACTGCAATCTTACATGATAACTCAAAATTATCATTTCTGTTACAGTTTTCTTGTTATATTATCGCTTTTTAAAGCCCGTATGGATCGACATTCACTATCCCGTACCTTATACTCAGGACTGATGCTTTCTAATTCATTATCTATTGTCCTCATATGGTAGTTAAAAGTATGCAAGTAACGCACGTGAGAAGTTCTTTGGCATGATTATAGAAAGCAATATTTCTATGCATTTTAACAGTTTTGATGAGTCAAAAGTTAAAAGACGAAATTAAATACTGAAATCGAAGATCTAAATAACATGAAATCATATTTTTGTTTAATAATAATTCATTATATACAAATACAAAAAAAAACCGGTTCATTTAAAACCATTAGTATATATCAAATTAATTTTAACGTTACAATGGGGCAAATTGACGCACACGACTTCCATTTCCAATAATTAACTCTAAATAATTTCTCCTTATTTCACAGTGACAGTCAGTCTATTACGTTCAAGTACGATGGATATTTTGAAAACGCAAAAAAAACAATTCTTTATCTGATATCAATACACGTGTGCGAGTATATGTATATAAAAAATGTTCAAACAAAGTTTATTTAGACGCGACAACACAAGTACACCTCGATCATATGGAAATGTGAAAACACTCACTAACCACGCACTGGAAAGCCGAGTGTGAATAGACGCTAATCACATCTCACGCATACGATTAATCTATATACTCTTTCTGTAATGCTAGTCCATTACGTGCGCGACGAAGCTTCGGTCACTAGTGCCGCTAAAAAGTAACCTCAAAATTAATTCCGATAAAGGCGTAGAATAACGTTTGCACACCATTCTCATTTCAATAGTAACTCTGAATTAGCGTCTCCCAGTTCCTTTGATGTGTGTAGAAACCGCGACCCCAGTTATCATTCGATAGTTCGTAACGCATAACGGTAATATCTTCCCACATCTGCATTTACTCTGACCATAGACAAAACTTTGTTCTAATACACACAGGTATGGAGTAACATTATGCTACCCCAATAGCTGCGTTTATCGTCACAAAGTTTTGTCTATATTCGTAATATTAGTAAGTGTGGGAACACATTATATATTTATGCGTTCCGAACTATCAAACTGCGTGACGATAGACGCAGTAAGATAACTGGGTCCGCGGTTTTACACATATTATTGGAACGACAAACAAAGTTGTACAAACATATTTCTGCATCGTTATCGGTATTGATTTTGAGGTTAGTTTTTAGCACGACATGTAGTGGAAAAGTTTGTCACGAAGGTATGGGAGTAGCATTATAACGTTATCAGATGTATCCATAATGTGTCGAAGTTAACGTGATGTTTTCACAGGTAATATTAAGAATAAGAAAAGATCACAACGACGGAACTCAATATTCGATAAGACGCAGGTGGAGGCGGCCTCCTCCAAAGCTCCGCCTCCGTTTTTACGCCGTGAATACTCCGACACAGACACAGGTTCATATTGTATATTCTTGTTGACGATCTTCGGCAACCACCTCCTAATTATACAATAAATCAAATGTCTATATAACTTTGTATAAAGATACCTTGGTATTTATAAAGAAGTTTAAAAACATGCTTGAATGGAAACCAACGCATATGCGACGAAGTTTAAATAATTGAAATATATATATAAAAATATTATTTTAAATGCACCGTCTTTCGCAAAAAGAAGGTACCTGACGCTGAAACTGTTAAGCCTAATAAAACTGTTGTATTGTTTCTCGGATGTGTGACGTTTTGCGATTCGCGTTTCTAATTGGTAAATGATGCTTGTCGATCTCGTACTAGTTGAGAGTTAGACGAGTGAGGAACTGTATGTTACGGTGAGTTTGGTACGATAGAATGTGTCGTTGCAGAGAGTTCTCCGCCGAGGAAGAGGCTGCGCAGCTCGCTGGTGGGGCCCGCGAAGGGGCGGGGGGCGGAACGGGGTGAAGAGAAGGGGGTAACGCGCTCGCGGAAGCTCTTCAACCCGAATTCCATCTTATAAGACTTGTTTTATTAATATTGTTAAACTTTTATACATAAACTATTGTTCTGGTTGATTTCTAACACTGTTGTTTTATTTCTAAACTGGTTATTATTGTCTGCGATTATATCTCGTGGAAAAAAGCTATTTGTGTCAAAAGAACTACATATTCCTATTTAAAGCGAATCATTTATTGATTACAAAATGTATCTATCTGTTGGTGAAATTATCATTAAAGCTGGTTAAGCACTAACCAAGTCGAATCCGGACAAATACGGCACATTCCAAAATTATTTATATATATAGATATCGAATTCAAATTCAAAATATAATTAAATAAATTAGAGTGTTTAAATGATTGAGAAGTGGTTTAATGAGGTGTGGGGTAGAAGCTTCGCGTGTGGATGCACTAGGTGCCAGTAATGTATCTGCCACAATTTTTAAACTGGGTATGAAGGCCTCTTACCATAGATTAGTACTATTACTTATATTTAAGCCTATAGTAATTAAAGTAAAGCATTTTAAAACATCCAGTATTTGTTCATTGCTTTAAACCCTTACTTTCCAAAATGGTCCAAGTGAACCCCCAGGGTCTACGTTGGTATGACAAAAAAAAATGGAGGTTCACAATTCGTAAATTGGTACAAAAAAATAGGTATATATGAGAAGCAATTGGGGTCAATAATATGGATCTTATTTAAGCGGGTCGTGAGTTTAATTTTGGCTATCCATTAATGGAGCAATGAATCAGGGCATTCGCGCTGGGCCTTGTCGCCGGGGTGGCATGGTGCTTGCTTGTTCGATCCCGTGCCAGTCCATAGCGCGGCAGACGGTATCTTGTGGGGTTTTTTAGCCAGCAAGAGTCTTGACATCCCATAGCTCCCCAGGGCAAAATAAATAAAAAGGGCAGAGCTCCACGATAATGCTGATTTTATCATATTGTATTGGTTTGGTAAAAAGTCAGCTTAGATGTAGAGTTTGAAAGTATGGTGTGTTTGACTCTGTATACACTAATACTTAAGTCATTGTGCTTGAAATAAATATTATCACATTATGTGGAAATACATTTATTTGGGAAAGATATATCTCTACATGGAACTGCAGAAATTTATAGTAATTTTATTTTCTATATAACATTGCGGAGCGCAATTTGCATTATTAATCAAATAATTTCACTTTACTAGGATAATGTTTATGGGCATTACAAAACTTACAGATTTTCTCATGATCCGTTCCTTGCTGACATAGCTGCAGGCACTGTACACGTGTATACGATTTGTAAGAAATATCTGTGGCACAGTTGAATGTCGATCACAGAGTCTGGGGTGAGGTACACAAGGGAACACTGTAAACACTGTGTTTGTTAACATTGACACGCGCGTATATGATCCGGTGGCACAGGGGTTCGGGGGTTCAGACGAGCTCGAGCACCTTGATGGTGCCCTGGCTGTTGGCGGCGAGCAGCACGCGGTGGTGCGCGCGGTGCGGCTGCCGGCGCCAGCACACGGCCGACACGAACTCGGAGGGCTCCTCGTCGCGGCGCTCGCGCTCCAGGAACCCGCGCAGCGCGTCGAACCGGTGCGCGAGCAGCGGCCGCGACACGCCCGAGTAGTAGAGGTAGAGCGCGTTGTTCTCGGAGCCGCAAGCCACGTAGCGGCCGTCCGTCGCGAGCCCCACGAAGTTCTTCTCGTTCGCGTGGCCCGTGAACGAGCGCAGGCAGCGCGGCGAGTCCACGCGCCACAGCTTCAGCTGCGAGTCCGTCGAGGCGGAGACGAGGCGCGTCGAGTCGAGGAACTGCACGTAGGAGACGGCCTTGCGGTGGTCGCGGAACACGAGCAGCGGGCGGCGCGGCGCGCGCAGGTCGTAGTAGTGCACGCAGTGGTCGGCGGAACCGAACGCGAGGTGGCAGGAGGAGCGCGGGTTGAAGCGCACGCAGCAGACGTTGAAGCGCGCCTCGAGCGTGGCGACGGAGCGGTCCGCGTTGAGCGCCCAGAGCTTGACGCGCGCGTCGTCGGAGCCGGAGGCGAGCAGGCGCACGTCGGCGCGGTTGAAGTGCACGGACCAGCAGCGCTTGTCGTGCTCCTGCAGCGCGCGCGTGCGCTGTCCGGTGCCGGCGTCCCACACGGACACGGTGCCCTCGTAGTCGGCGGACGCGAGCACGTTCTTGTGGTACGCGTTCCAGGAGACGCACGAGATCTTGTGCGCGCACTGCATCTCCGCGCACGGGTAGTGCACGTCCACCGCGTCGCGCACCACCGCCTCGAACTCGAACACCTAAACGTTACAACTCCATCATCACACTCTTTCATTTACTCAATTTTCTGATATATTTTAGTACCACTACCACCACCAAGAGATTACAATACTCAAAAAATATTAAAAAAATAAACATCAAATACGGATCATTTCCAGTAATGTTGTGTACAATTGAAATATATCACTAAATTGAAGAACTAATTTTTTTTTTTTTCAAAAGGCCCCATTTGGCAGGGAATGTACATGTCATTGAGAAAAATTAAAAACGTCATAAAAATTCATACCTTGATCCTTTTGGTAACTCCGGCGATGGCGAAGAACTCCTCGTCCTTGTCGAAACTCGATGGTGGACACTATCGTCGAGTAGTTGATCGCGTCGCTGCAGTACGAGAGAGTCGCCAGCGGCCTTAGAGCTCTGCGAACACATACGTAGGGACACAGTCCACATTACTCGTTCACACAAACTAAGCACTTTCACAAGAATACATGACTTTTCGAAACGAAGAAAATATCCCGAACAATCTAGAAATAATTTGATGAGTCATCAAAGTGTAGGAAAAGCACATACATTAAAACCATATTGGCTTCGACTATTACGAGCCAACTATAGAGTTATAAATAAAATAAAACGCATCTCCCAATCTTCCCCTTTCTTTTAATGTGTTATTTGTATCGTACATGAAATTATGGCAGCTTTCTAGAGACTTCCACCCTTCGTTTTATAAAGCTTATAAACACAACATAGAGTTATATGCTCTGTATAAGTTAAAGTAAGGAAAATACAGTTCGTCTATAAATGCAGAGTATTATAAGATGTAAAGGTAATAAATACTTTAATTATGTAGTAATGAATCTATATCGCTCAAGTGAAGTACAAATAAATTCGTTTCAAGTTTAGGTACCTGTACGCGGTGAAGGCGACGAGATCCTCACGGAAGGCGTCCAGTCCTCGCGAGTGCGGCAGCGACGACGTGCGCACCGGCGACTCCGCCCCCAGCGCCACCTCACTCGGCTCCAGCCCCACCGCCTGCTCCGGCAGCCGCTGGTCCCCGCCCCCGCCCCCGACCTCGCCCCCGCGCACCCGCTCCGGCCCCGGGCCCTGCGGCACGTGGTCCGCTTCGGAGGCCGCTCCTGCGGGGGCCGGCGCCGGGGCGGGGACGGGGGGGAGCGGAGGTGGCGCGGATCCCAGCACACTGGTCAGTCCGTCCAGGGAGTGCGAGGGCGTGGGGGGCGCGGGCGGCGCGGGGGTGTCGGCAGCCCGACGCGCCAAAGTACAGCTCGTCAGAACGGTGCGCGAAGTAACACTGTGGAGTAATAGAGGGCAGTTGGTACTAACTACTGCTGCATTCAATATGCCGTTACACGCTGGACTCCAGACTGAGCATTTTATGAGTCCAAAAAGTGATACTAATCATTTCATGGAATCCCCATGTATTAACTTTAATGCAAATCTAATTAAAAAATAATAATAACCAAACTACTTGTTTCACAATTATTGTTGCCAATTCTTATACTTTAAGATTTCAGGACGAAATATGAGTATATATTCCGATGTACCAAATTTCATGTAAGTCCTCCACAGCCAAATGGGTATGCTTTTTTACGCATTATTTTTAACTATTACGTATGTTTTTACAAATTTATCGCCGTTAATAATGGTATCAAATAGTATAAAAGTATTCTTTTACGCTATCAATTTCTATTACCATATATTTCGTGGGCATATAATCTTATCACAACTGATCAGCATTCAATACATCATTCGTATTCGTTACTTCATATTAGTAATAAGTGTCCTATTTAAAAATACTGTGAGCCGTCGCGGGGCGTCTGCCAGATGACTGCTTATTTAATAAAAATTTATTTTAATTAAACATAAAAAAAATAAGTGTGCTTTAGACCACACAACAAATGTAAAACTTTTTTAGGTTATATATGTCATATATACATATATTAAACGAAATAATCAAGAAATCATCGTCCGCGTAACGCTAGCAAATTCGCAAACGGAACTACTGACTGAGATTTATATATGTATATATATATATATCATGCACTGACTATGAGAGAAAGAGAGAAAAAATGGGTGCTCGCACTTATCTCTCTCGCCCCTACAGTAATATACGAAACATAGCTCTCTCTCTCTCTTTCTATATACACTAACTTCTTTCTCCCTCTCAACTTCCGTTCGCCTCGCTCGATCACACTGTTCGTAACGCTTTCGTTACGCATTCACCAGTAACTACTATATATAGACTGTATATGTGGCGACACGTCGCCACGCCTGCAAACGGTTTTACGGTCGGCTATAGATGTTTCACATCAAAACTATATATCAGAAAGGTTAGGAAAATAATACATGAAATGTGTGGATAATAGTAGAATGGTACCTGTACGAAGTCGTCGAAGTGTGCGGTGAGTCGCCGCCAGCGCGCGGACAGCGCCTCGCCCCCGCCCCCGCTCCCGCTCCCACCCGCGCCCCCCGCGAAACTCTCCTCCGAGGAGCCGCACGTCTGGCTCCCTGACACACACGCACGCTTCTTTTTTTTTAAATGTGCACTGTATTGACACTACATGTACCAATGTCACGTGGACAGAACCAAAACCATCCATTCATTTAACAAAAGTTCTTATGTTTATAAACAATTTAAAGGAGTTGTACTTGTATTGTTCGGATAATAATAAATAGTATTGGAAGTCACAGGTTCGATTATTGTAAAATTAATTATTATATTGTTTGGTTCAGAATTGTTTCATGTTGTCAAAACTCTTTGGAAACATATTGACTGATGTAACATTATGACTACGCCGCTTTACTGTTCAACGATTTTCTACACTTATTATCATAATTTATGTATAACTTCATATTTATTCATATATAAATATCTTACTTTCAGATATCATATTAGTATGTTCGTTAACTGTACTTGAATGAATGTAAATATCATGAATAGGTTCCCACTAACCGTCGACATTGGCGGCTGTATCGGCGAGGCTGCCGGCTATGTCCGCGATCTCACGCCGCAGCGCACGCACCGCCTCCACCTGCGCGCCCCCAGCCCCGCCGCCGCCCCCGCCCCCGCCACCATCCTCGCCCTCCGCATCCGTCCCCACTTCGCCATCCTCCGCACCCCGCGCCATCCCCGCCGCCCCCGCGCGCAGCTCCTTCAGCACACCCGCCACGTGCTCCATATCCTACACAACTACCTCTCGTCAGAATATCCCATCCTCATGTCGAGCAGCCGAGAACATGAAACATACCTTCTGCACTAAGTTGGCCTCCCTGGCGAGTTGGTGCAATTGGTGCTGACGGTGCCGATGCAAGTGCGCCAGGAACTCGTAGAGTAGACGGTGATGAGCTGCTGAACACTCTGCTTCTAGTAGCCGTTTGCGTCGTGTTAATAGCTCCAGCATGGATTCCACTTCTGGTAAGGCGAGGTGCCTCGACTCTGCCGCAAGTAGCGACCGCAGGCGGGAGCCCTCTGCTGCGTTGCCCGTCTCGCTGCCCGGTCGCGGCGCCCGAACCCGTCGCTTCGCAACCTGCCCCACATCAAACAAGACCTTCAGTATAAAATCAGAATGCCCATTTTTACACTGCAGTCCATACACTCACCAGTTCATTGAGCAAAAAGTTAGGGAAAATGTGGTCCCTGGATGCAAGAGCGGCGCCACACTTCGGACAGCGCCGGTGTAACTCAACAGACTTGCTGATGCAAGCAAAGCAGAACGAGTGACCGCAACGCGTCACATATGCCTCTTCGATTAGTTCGAAGCAGACAGGACACAACAGGTCGCAGTCCTAAAAAGTTTATTCATATAAATACACAATCTTTCAAGTAAATGAGACCACAGTTTTTCTGCAAAAGCATTGAGAGATCACCTTGTCCTCCAGGGAGCCTCCTAGGCCACCGAGTGTGGTGACGGAGACTGCGGCCGCGGAACCCGCGCCGGTCCCACTGCTTGCTGCAGATCCCGACATTGTACTGTAACATACCAATTATTGCATTATTTAACTGCATTATGTATACAAACTTGCCGCGACATTATAATGATCAAATATGATTTGATTGTATGACCACATTGTATGGATACGTAGCAACACATTTTAACCTTTTATAACAGAGCATTGATGTATAGAAGTATTGTATCTGCAGGACGGTAAAATTTAAACACAATTAAGATCACAGTGTACAGTCAGTTAATTATGACAAGATTGGAATATCTTGTAATTCATGTTGAAATAAAATTAATAAAGTACAGGACCCTTATCATCATCAGCCTGTAAGAGACCCACTGCAGGGTCATAGACCTCTTCCCAAAGGAAGGTATAAGGCATAATCACCACGCTAGCCCACAACGTATTGGTGATTTCAAACACTGAGAAATGCACAGTTCTATATGTTTCCCACATACGGTGGTACTACAAGAACATTTCTCAGGTTCAGGTTTCCTCACGATGTTTTCCTTCTCTGTCAGCCGATAGTATTACCAATGTAATTTAGTAAATGTACGCGAATTCCGAAAAATTCGTTGGTACATGCCGGGGTTCGAACCTGCGGACATCGGAGTAATTGATTCCACCGGTCAAACCACTGGACCACCACGACTTTGACCTTATGTGACGCCAAATTAAAGGTAGTTGTATGCTGGGATATAACATTTGGATTACAAAAGTAAATCATTATCCCATAAGTCTCTTCTAGAACAATTTACAGATATCAGAATTTCCTACATATATATATTTATGTATATATATATATATATGTATGTTTAAACAAAAGATGACAAAGTGACTATACTGTAGCTGATGATAAGGAAATTGCAATCCAAAATTCATGGTAACAACTGAGGTTCACAATTCAATAGTCATCTTTCTGATGCCAGCCTGCAAGGCTCTTGGTTACTATATACGGTGGTGGTGGTCATATAATTAGAAACACTACCAAGGGTCCTTGGCATTATATAAGATACTTCACCGCAATCGTTTTTATTTTGAAATTAAACAACAAGTAGGACAACAATATGTTCAAGGATTTATCATTTATATGAAAAACAATATAAACCCTACTACACAAGTGCAGTTTCAATATTACATTACGGACAAACATTTAAATCAGTTTTAACGTATCAATAATAATGCTCAACTAATTAGAAACAACAAGAAAAAAGTATATAAAATAATATTTTTCTAAGTATTAGTATTGTTATTTACGAAATAACTATTATCCACAGCCTACCAATAGTTATATTTAATATTTAGTGGCATATCCCTTATTTTCAATAACAGCACTGCAAGGACTTGGCATTGATTCAATCAATTTCATACATTTTTTCTAGAAGGATTGAATTCCATGCTTCAACAAATGCTGCATATAGTTCGTTTTGACTGGTATTAAGTTTGTTTGAGATTTTCTTTTTAACAATATACCACAGATTTTCTATCGGGTTTAAATCCGGAATATTCACTAGCCAGTCTAAAACGGATATATTTTTTAGCTAATAATGGCTTCTCTCGGTGTTGCTTGGTAAGAAGCAATACCTTTCAAGAGAGATTGATTGAGAGTTCCATGTGTTTTATAATGATAAATTGCATTAAAAACTTTCTTAACAAACCAATTTAAATGCTCAGCTATTTTTCTGTAGGCCCGCTTATGGTCTATATGTAAATTTATAATTATTTGCCCAGTTGACACGTAACCACTTTTATTTATTTTTGCCTATTTTTAACAAAATAAAGTTCAGATTAAATTTTAAATCGCCGCCAAAATAATAGAAAAGGCCAAGATAGAAATGTTATTCTTTAATTTCTGAAAAAAAAAAACGAGCTATGGATGCTTTTTTAAAATATTTCTAATTAGCCATCAAAGCAGCCAGTAAAGGAAAATAAACTCCTACATGTGTAGGCCTCATTTTATAATTAAAAGTTAGATATGTTTTTATATTTTATGCATTTAATGAGTTATTTTATTTGAGTGGCTATATTATTGCATGATTATTAATTATCGAATGTGTATATTTCTTACAAATATTTGTATGTTGAAGTTATACGAGTACTTCCTTTATTCATAAAAAGTGTTTGTAATTACATGGCCACCACTGTATATATAATGATGTCTGGTAATTACTGATTCAAACATAAAAATACATGAATATATTACTATTTTTTATATATAAAATGTTGTGAGCATTAATCATAATTCGCCTCCTAAATGACTTGACCCATTTCGATGATTTTTTTGAACTTATGGGGACACCTAGATGGTGGCTATATATTTGAGATCACTAGGCAGTGCTGATCCAGAGATCAATTAATCATTTTATTGACAAAATAAAAATAAAAATTAATTATATTTCTGACATAAAGAGCATAGCTGTTATAGTTTATGAAATATAAATTTTTCTTTTCCTTAGTGTTTTATAAACATGAAGGTTAATTTGGTTAAATAATACAGTAAGTAAAGAAAATTAAAGTGATACTCTTTTGTTTCATTAAATAAACATTGTCAAATAAAGAATTGGCCATTTAATTATTACTTATAATTTCACAAAATATTACTTTTTAATAAACACAGACTACTATTTAAACACAGTTTCTAGGACCTGCATATCGATCATATAAAAATAAGCCATGTTTGAAGCAAGTGTAACTAATGTTGTTTTGAGTACCACACCATCTCCCGAAAGCAAGATTACAAGATATACAGATACACATTCAGATTGTTGGCCTTAAAATACTTGCAAAAAATTAAAAACAGCTCCAATCTGTAGCAAGAATGTATAAAAAAATAACTACAGTCCTAACACTTTATTATCTATTGGTGTGTTTTGAATCATATAATCATTAATATGTCAAGTGAAATTACAAGTACAATTTATATAAGTGGATAGTAAGTACATGGATAGTAAACATTCACAATGTAAATATTAGAATCATCAAGAGAATAAGATCTGACCTCTCTGACCCCATCAAAAGTAGTGTCCACTATTTCTGTACATACCCCTATACAAACTTATTTATGCATAATAATTTAATATAGGAGTTGAACATAACAATAACATAAGATATTCTAATGATTGGCACTTATAAATTCTACTATAATAGATAGCTCCATACAGCTATAATTGTTGTACAGACCAAGTACAAGCTAATCAACTGGATCAGTTTCTACCCTTCGCAATTCTCTCGCTTGGCTGAAATTCAGGCCAACCCTCATATATTTATAGAAATAATCAATACATGCTTAACATTTAAACAATAATGAGGTTACCCTCAAGGAACGATATGAAACGATAGTAATCAAAAGATTTACTTAGGATATCGGCGATAAATCGAGTTGGATCACCGAAGCAGCATGCTAATAACTTCCACTAAACTCAACGTTATGCTCGATGCAGTCGGCAGTTGATACGCACTCATAAATTCAGAGAGTACTTCCAAAACATGCACTACACGTACTTAGTAAATATATGTAAACACTGATTAGTCTCCACGCGTTAGTATACTCTACAATTATACTGTCATTCATAAAACATAATTTATATGCAAAACCCATGATTTTATTACGAAAAGTTGCATTGCGACCTTTAGCAAGTACATCTAGCCCGCACAGAGCATATCACAGGAGCATATACCTAATATCTGGACCAGTCTGTTTGACATGAGTGACGTTGAATGTTGCCTGTGATAAAAATAAAACTAAAATAATTGTACAGAATACGTAGATAGTACCAATTTTATTAGGTACCTATACATGTCGCCACGCGACATGAAAATCTAGAACAGAACTGATTTTTTCAGAAATAAAACACGTATTATGCACATATTGTGAAGAGAATTTATAACTATATAGAAATAATTTTGAATCCTGCTTTATGCGCCATCTATCGTATTATACAAAAATCACAAGAGAGTAAATTTAAACTGTTTCAACGACACGTACTTGTGACTGGCTGACTTACCGACGCGACGAACGCCATTTTGCTATAATTTCGAAGGTTACATTATCTGTTCGTCAACAATGTAAAGTGAAATGTTTTCGTGATTTTTACAGTGATTGTGATGCCTGAGTGTAAGTTTTTGTGTTGTAAAAAATACTAGAGGAATGGAGGAATCGAACGAGGAGCACGACATCGTCCCCGGTAAGCGCAACAGTTAGAAATTTAAAGTTGAAATAATCAGTGGTCGTCGTACAAGGTCTTGTAATAGTAGCTTTTCCGATTTCAGAACTATACTTTCTGATAGCGAAATTTCTCACTGGAGGACCTCTTAAAGAAACTGCAAAGGTAAATTTGGTACTAACTGATTCTAAATTAATTAATCTGTACATGAAATAATTAAAAATGTGACTTTTCTTTACAGACTCTGTTGAAAGAGCTCGACGGTGTCGAGGTAAGTTTGAGCTTTTCCTAGTGCCGGGTTCAGAACTTAGGTTTGTTTTGGTTGCAAACGCACGTGGATTGTACTGTCAAACTCGCTGAAACTTTCCTGAAAAGTTTTTGTGGCATTATATTTGTTACAGGTTCTTCCGCGTAGGCTCGACTGGCTGGGTGGCGAGCACACTCAATCTTACCGTGAATTAGTGAGTTTTATTCATTTTTCTTACTATTATTCTGCTTTTCATTATGTTTTTAATATAAATGTTTGTTTGGACATCTTTAAAAGCGAGTAAAATACAAAAAAATCTTAAAATATGTGTCTTATGAAACTGCGCGTAATAATGCGTTAGAAGTGCAGTAAAAATATATTTTCTATGTTTATGTTAATAATATATTATTTTTCTACATTTTGCAAAAAAAAAATGTTATATCATGCAACAGCATCCAACAAATCGTAATCAAGTATATATCTAACTCTTTCTTCGTCACTCTATATTGTATCACCCGTTTCACTCGTAAACGAGCAGTCGCGATTCATGATTGGTCAGGTCGCTAGTCGATGACGCACGAGTTTTACCGAATGGTTTTGGCGGTCATTTTTAAGTCGAAAGTGCTAGCAAATTAGTTACAAGGTAAAATTTTGCACCAATCCTTAGATGTTTACATTATTATTTTATTTGCATATTAATTTTGTTAGTTTACATCAGTTTGATATTGCTCACTGTTATTTTTTAGAAATAATTATGTGTTTTATTCATTTCTTTCTGCTACAAATTGTAATTCTGTTCTTACTAATTAACCTCATACAACACTTTTACCATGGTTAAATAACCGATATTAAATCTAGATAATGCTAAGAGAACTCTCTGTTACATATTATTCTTAACAAATTGTAACATGAATAGAATGACATATGTTGATATTAATATAAAATACCAATATAGTCATTCAGACATATATGACATTTATATATTAGTATAATTATATTATAAAGTGTTTGAATGTAATAGGAAATAATACATATATTGTATTTATTATACGATAGGTGTATCCTATTAATGAGGAAGATGGCTAATTTAATTATCAAACATTACTAAACTTGCACTCAGTTCTCCAAATGACATTATGTAATCGGTCAGAAATGGGAAATGTATAATTGGGCCAATAAACAAGGCAATTTGACTATTAAAAATCATGAGTTATATGAATGTGTACTACAGACAAGGGATCCCTATCTGTGCCGATAGTTTACTTGCTTGGACTAACTGCTTGTGCCATGTTATACTACAAGCTACATTAATTTTGTAAATCAAATTCTTCTCATGTTCACTGTGTTGTTAATCAATGTTGTCAATACCTGAGCTGGAGGAATGTACTCCAACATCTAGGAGCTGGTCACATGGAACTTGTCTACAACAACAGTCTTTCACTACTACAGTTATGGTAACTCAATATAATAAGAATGAAATGATTTACAGGAATCTCGCTACTCGGAAATATCATGGAACCGGCTGGTAAGAGTGTGCGCACGCGCTTTGCATCTGGCACGCATCTCTCCATCCCTGTCGGTTGTCGGGGAGGGGTCACAGAATGCGTCCTCGCCACTTCCCGCGACCGAGCTGGGGCTGCGAGCGCGGCTGTCGCTGTTGAGCGAATGGCTGGTTCGACCTACACCAAAGTACTGCTCATTGACACAAGACCAGTCACTCGGTGAGATGTGTTGTGGCTCGGCTGAAATGTTGTATCGTGCAGTGGTGTGAGATAGTATTGATTGTTACGTATGCGTGTACAGTTCGACGGCTGACGCACCGCGAGTTGGGGCTGAGCCCGGGTGCGGTGCCGGGGGGCGCGGGGGGTCCGTCGGTGTTCCCGCGGCGCGCACTCTGCAACCTGCAGCTGCAGCGGCGGACACTCGGACATCTCTCTGCAGTTTACTGCCTGGTGTTCGACCCTACAGGCAGATACGTGATCACAGTCAGTACTCTCTATCGCTTCTAAAATTCAAAGTTCAATTTGTACTGTTTAAATTACAAATTGCAGCAAAACTATTGAACTTTAGTTAAGATAATGATTAACTACAGATACATTGAACCTTTAACAATGATAAAGTTGATCTTTAAAAAAATCATAGGTTTCCATAGAAAAAAAAAATTCTCAGTAGCCCTGTCGCGTCTTTACCGTCTGGGGAAATAATTATTTACATTGAAACAAAAAGTTTCACCATTTTATCTAACTTATGTAGATTTTCACTCGTGTGGAATAAAGTGTCAATTTAGTTCTCTATTAATTTTTTTTAGTGAAAACAGATTGCCGCATTTACTGACAAGTGAACTCTTAAAAAAATATCTAGGAATTGGTTTATTTTCCTCTAAAAGGTCTCTCAAGTTTTGTTTATAATTGAACAAATAATTTGGTAGAAAGTTTCAAAGCCAGAGTTGGTGAAAAGTTTGTAGGTGGAAAAAGAGTAACTTTTATATAAAGACCATCATATGCAAATCATCAATAGTTAATGATAAGAAAATATAGGTTATATTAAAAAAAGTATCATAGTCGTTTCACGTGAGTTACAATTTCCTCACTTATCAGTCATCGATGTGTGTGTGAGCTGGGCACGTATTTAAGTTTGACTTGATGTCAAAACTGACATGCTTAAAATGGAGTACGAGTCCTGAAAGTGCGGTCGGCGTCAGGGCGCGGACGACCTGCTGGTGAAGGTGTGGAGCGCGTGCGACGGCAGGCTCGTGGCCACGCTGCGAGGCTGCGGCGCCGAGATCACCGACATCTGCGTCTCCGCCGACGGCGCGCTGCTCGCCTGCGGCTCCGTCGAGCGGCTCGTGCGCGTCTGGTGCCTCGCCAGTGGCGCCCCCCGCGCCGTGCTGCACGCCCACGCCGGCACCATCACCTCCGTGCAGTGGTCGCCCGCCTGCCGCGGCTCCGTGCGCTGGCTCGCCTCCACCTCCACCGACGGCTCCGTCGCCTTCTGGACCTGCTCCGGCGACGGCCAGTTCCTCTCGCAGCCCGTGCAGTACGTCGAGCGCCTGCGCCCGGGTGCCTGCCACATGATCTGCGCCGCCTGGTCCCCGGGCGGCGCGCTGCTGGCCTGCGGCTCGGCGGACCAGCACGTGCGCCTGTACGCGATGCCCGGCACCGGCGCCGGCGGCGGCGCGGGCGGCGGGCCCACGCGCGTGCTGGAGATCGCGGTGCACGCGGACGCGGTGGACAGCCTGGCGTGGGCGCACCGCGGCCTGCGCTTCGTGTCGGGCAGCAAGGACGGCAGCGCGGCGCTGTGGACGCTGCACGCGATGCAGTGGCGCCACACCATGCTGCTCCCGCCTGAACTCCGTCGCGACCACCACAAGCGGCTCAAGGTCACCATGGTCGCCTGGGACTGCACTGATGCACTCATATTCACCGCGGTGTCGGATTGCACGGTGCGTGTGTGGTGTTCGCGTTCGTGCCGCCCGCTCCGCGTACTCTCCGGGCACAAGGACGAGGCGTACGTGCTAGAGGCGCACCCCTTCCTGCCAGGAGTGGTGCTATCCGCTGGTCACGATGGGCAACTGTTCGTGTGGGACGCGCCCGCCGGCGAAGCGCTCGCGCACTTCCACAACCGTATCGAGGGTCAGGGCGACGGCGCGATCTTCGACGCGAAGTGGGGCGGCGGGGCGAGCATAGCGGCGACAGACTCACACGGGCACCTGCTGCTGCTGGGGCTCGGCCGCGGGCACCGGCTGCTCGCGGAGCTGCCCACCGAACTGTTCTTCCACACGGACTACCGGCCGCTGGGTGAGTGCGCGCGAATGAACGTGGTAGTGGTGGGAGAGGGGGATGGGTTGTAGTAACGCGAGCGATGTGTATATGCGCAGTGCGAGACGCGCTGGGGGGCGCACTCGACGAACAGACGGAAACGCCGCCGCACTTGATGGCGCCGCCGTTCCTGGTGGACGTGGAGGGGGCGCCACACGCGCCGCAGTTCCAGCGACTGGTGCCGGGCCGGGAGAACCTGGCACTGTCGCAGCTGATCCCGGCGGCTGCGGCGGCGGCGCGCAGTCGCATCGACTCGCTGATAGAGGCGCTGGCGGCTGGTGTAGAGGATGGTGGGATGGAAGGTGGTGCAGGGCTGGGCGGGGGCGCGCGGGGCGTGTGGCGGGGCGAGGGGGTGCGGCACACTCTAGGCTCGTGGCAGCGCGGGGACCCGCTGCTGGTGCCGCACAGCTCGCGCCCGCTGGTGCAACCGCTCGCGCCTGCGCACCAGCAACGACTCGAGCAAGCCGGGTGAGCAGTGCACTCTCACCGCATACTAGCTTTACGATCTACGTACTCTACTTCAAAAACGAAATAAGTGTCTTAATCAATTTTAGTCAAACCATGAATTTCCTCTGTCAAATTAACCGATACATAATCCATTGTTTTATCAGAAATAATTTTTAACCTTATTAGGAAATTTCTGTTTGTCCAATACAATATCGTATAATATAACCTCTCCACATACAAACATACAAAGGATTGTTGTATCTATTGTGGGCACAATTCAAGATTTAAAACTTCTATATTGTTATTATTTCACTTGTAACAATTAAAGTAAAAAAATAATAAAAATTTGCATTCGATCTGATGAGTGAGTGCAATGTTCAGGGCGGAGTTGAACGCGCTGGAGCAGAGCTGGTACCGGCGCGAGATGCGACGCCGTCCCCTCATGATCAGCACCGCGCCCGAGGGAGGCGGAGGCCCGCGACGCCGCGCCGCCGCCCGCCCCGCGCCCCGCGCTCGCGCACGCGCACCCGCACGCGCCGCTCTGCAGCCGCAGGTACAGACAGACTCCACCCACTCATACTCTCGTACTCTAGTAATCTCCACCATACTTTCCACAGTCATTGTGTAACCTCTTCATTAAGGAATAACATAAACCTTCCACATACATTTCATAAAATTGAATCAAGCCATATGTAAGCTTAATACAAAGAAACAGACAAACTTTGGAAAAAAAAATTTGTATGGACTACAAATCAGTCATTTCATATCAATCACAGTGATTCATAAATACATTATATAGATAATTAACCCTAAATAAGTAATAAAATATTGGGAGCGCAGGTGCAGCACGTGGTGGAGGAGCCACCCGACGCGGACCTGGAGAGCGCGTCGGAACGTTCCGACACCTCCGACTCGTCCGTTCGGCTTTCCGCCTCCGCGCGCTCTTCCCGCTCCTCCCGCACGTCCCGCACGTCGCGCTCCTCCCGCGCGTCCCGCGCCGACGGCGCCTCCAGCTACGACCCCACCGACTGCACCAGGTAACTGCACCCGCGCCATCTCACACTCCCGCACTCTTGGCTTACTCACACGCTCACAGATGCCTCTCGACTCTACATTTATGGTCCTCGCTGTTATTTTTCTATTGCAATATGCTTCCCATCACGTAGAGGGCACTCACTACGCTATGGTACGATACAACAAAAAATTATAAATGTGCATAATTCATAGAACATAAAGTGCACAGGACGTAAATGATGTTTCTTAAAAATCAACTCGCTAATAATATAAATATCTTTAAAACAAATATCTGACTCTAGAAAATAAAATTTAGCAATATAAGGGCGACACATCATGTCGTCACACTTACACAAGTTTCCCTGAATACATTTACCAAAATTTGTAATGCACGACTCTAAACTATATTTGTTCAATCAAATTTATGGCCAGTTCTTCTCGATGGCTTTTTAATCAATCATTATACTGTCTTTGCTATCGCTCTCATATGCTTTATAACATTATGTTTTTCTCTCATTGTACAATCGAGTACTTTGCATCAGAGACGTTTCTTTGAAAATTGTTGTAATGAAATGTCATTTATACCACCAAAGAAGCTTACTTGTGAAAATGTTGATTATTCAAAATGTTTTGGGTGTAATATGAAGCGTGTTTGTTTCACTGCAGCTCTCACACTGGCTCTAAAAGTGATAAGTAAGTATTTACACTGCATGAGTTACTTGTTAGAGTCTGTTTGTAGCGGCATCTTCCCAACGTTTGTCACAGATTTGTTACTTACACAAATATAGAAAGAGTAAAGAAGGTATATAAATTTAAATCAAGAAGCCGATTTTGAAAATTGTCGCACTGTTAAAAAGCATGTGTGATTGTAAGCGAATCTGAATTAATGTCGACGGGAAATGGATAGAATTTGATTTGTTCAATTATTTAATGTTGGTATATAATAAGATAAATTTGTGTAGTTTTAAGTAATATTTCTATATCTATATCGGCATGTATTTTGCAGCTCAGACTCGTCGCAGTACTCTGACTGGGAGGCAGGCGCTGCACTGGCACCGCCGGCTCGTGCAAGACGGAGGCCGTTACCCTCCAGGAGGTAACATTCAGTTTGAACATGCCTATACATACTGTTTGAACTTGCCTATACATACTGTTTGAACTTGCCTATACATACTGTTTGAACTTGCCTATACATACACTTTGAACTTGCCTATATATACATTTTGAACGTACCTAAACATTCAGTTTGAACTTGCCTACACATACCGTATGAACTTGCCTATACATACTGTTTGAACTTGTCTATACATACACTTTGAACTTGCCTGTATATATACATTTTGAACTTACCTAAATATTCAGTTTGAACTTGCCTATACATACTGTTTGAACTTGCCTATACATACACTTTGAACTTGCCTATATATACATTTTGAACGTACCTAAACATTCAGTTTGAACTTGCCTATACATACCGTATGAACTTGCCTATACATACTGTTTGAACTTGTCTATACATACACTTTGAACTTGCCTGTATATATACATTTTGAACTTACCTAAATATTCAGTTTGAACTTGCCTATACATACTGTTTGAACTTGCCTATACATACACTTTGAACTTGCCTATATATACATTTTGAACGTACCTAAACATTCAGTTTGAACTTGCCTATACATACCGTATGAACTTGCCTGTATATATACATTTTGAACTTACCTAAATATTCAGTTTGAACTTGCCTATACATACTGTTTGAACTTGCCTATACATACACTTTGAACTTGCTTATATATACATTTTGAACGTACCTAAACATTCAGTTTGAACTTGCCTATACATACCGTATGAACTTGCCTATACATACTGTTTGAACTTGTCTATACATACACTTTGAACTTGCCTGTATATATACATTTTGAACTTACCTAAATATTCAGTTTGAACTTGCCTATACATACTGTTTGAACTTGCCTATACATACACTTTGAACTTGCCTATATATACATTTTGAACGTACCTAAACATTCAGTTTGAACTTGCCTATACATACCGTATGAACTTGCCTATACATACTGTTTGAACTTGCCTATACATACACTTTGAACTTGCCTATACATACACTTTGAACTTGCCTATATATACATTTTGAACGTACCTAAACATTCAGTTTGAACTTGCCTATACATACCGTATGAACTTGCCTGTATATATACATTTTGAACTTACCTAAATATTCAGTTTGAACTTGCCTATACATACTGTTTGAACTTGCCTATACATACACTTTGAACTTGCTTATATATACATTTTGAACGTACCTAAACATTCAGTTTGAACTTGCCTATACATACCGTATGAACTTGCCTATACATACTGTTTGAACTTGTCTATACATACACTTTGAACTTGCCTGTATATATACATTTTGAACTTACCTAAATATTCAGTTTGAACTTGCCTATACATACTGTTTGAACTTGCCTATACATACACTTTGAACTTGCCTATATATACATTTTGAACGTACCTAAACATTCAGTTTGAACTTGCCTATACATACCGTATGAACTTGCCTATACATACTGTTTGAACTTGCCTATACATACACTTTGAACTTGCCTGTATATATACATTTTGAACTTACCTAAATATTCAGTTTGAACTTGCCTATACATACCGTTTGAACTTGCCTATATACTGAGTATGAACTTAAAAACGTTTGACAAGGTATCTCTACTGTCACACGAGCCCTGCCAGTGTGCTCATTGATTTCAAACACAAATGCTATAGTATTTTTCATAGTTGGTTAAGGATATACATAGTTGTTACCAATGTAAGAAAATAATGTAGTGGTGTTTCTATTTGCATTTCTCAAGTTGTAATAATCAGTTGTGTGTGCTCAGGTATAGCCCGAGCTCGACCGCGAAGCGCTCGGAGCGAGCAGGACCGAGTACCGCGCCGGCTGACGATGGCGTTGACGTTGCTGGTGGCGGTGGCGGCGCGGCAGGTGGCGGTGGCGGCGAGGATCTGCCGGAGCTGTACCGTCCCGGGGAGTGGCTGACGGCGGTGGCACCGCGCAAGGCTCCATACCACCCGCAGATGGGCGACGTTTGCCTCTACTTCAGACTGGTCTGTACATCCACTAGTCTCCATACACTTACAACTGCAACCACGCAAATCATTATATATTAATTTAGTATAAAGTTACAAAACAGTGGTGTGTGCGTGTGTGTGAGTATATATGAATATCATTCATTTTTAGCCTCACCTATGTACATAAGCACATATGCACAGACACTTACATTTTCATTAGTTTTCGGAGCCACAGTAGCAGATTCGTTATGTGATGTTATTTTCATTCGCAATAGCTTGTATTTTTTTCAATTTATTCACTTCTATATTATGTAATTATAGTTATTGATGAGATAACTGTTTTTTTTTTCATTTACATGAGTTTGGATTAGTTATGTAATAAAAATATTAGACTTTTGTGGGCGTTTTTTTTTTTCGAACATATAATTATATGTTTATGGGAAATAAATATGTGTGTAGGGTCACCAGAGGTACTTCGAAGCGGTCGCCGAGAAGGACCTGTACAAGGTGAACGCGCGAGACAAGCCGTGGGAGCGGACGCAGATCCAGGTAAGTGAGCGCTGCGTAGTGGGGGGGGGGGGGTATGGGTAGCGAGTGCGACGAGTGTGAACCGGTGCGCGTCCGCAGGAGTGCGAGCTGGTGAAGGTGGTGGGCATCCGGTACGAGATCAAGCCGCCGCGCGTCGCGTGCGTGCGGCTGTCGCGCGACAGTGTCGGCGCGTCGCGTCGCGCGCGTTGCTTCACGGTGCGGTACCACGACATGCCCGACGTCATCGACTTCCTCGTGCTGCACCAGCAGTACGAGACCGCCGTCGCGCGCCGCTGGGGACCCGGAGACAGGTCCGTCTCACACATATCTACTTCTTCTAAATTATACTCTGACGCTAAAAACCTGATATATCGTATAAGATATAATATATTTAAAACAAAAACAAATGCTCAACTACAATACTATCGATACACTAACTCGAAATTAAATAATTTACTGCAAGACTAAGACGACATGTAAACTCATCGGAAATATACTGAGTTAACCTGTACAAATATAGATGCCATTTATAAAATCACTAGCGCCTACCCGCGACTTTCTTTTATCCCTCGAAAATAGTACATTTTTTCTTGAAAAAACGTACCCTATATCCTTTTTTATATCACTGCCAAGGTGTATGCGAAATTTCATAGTAATCAGTTGAGTAATTAAAACGTGAAAGCATACTTGCTAAACAAACAACTTTACATATGCATTTATATATAAATAAACGATACAAAACTTATTTTTACAGCTTTTTTTTAAGATTTGATGTTGCTTAATAGAATTAAACTGTATGATGGAACTCACGTGGGCCTTAAAATGAAGTCTCAAATACAATTTGCGAGAGCCAATTAGTACTGACTGTTCAGTGTAGTTATTCTTTACATTAAGAGATGGCGTTGTCACGATTTTAAACTAGACATCGTTATGTTTTGTACTTTTGATATAGGTGTTTTTAATAATAAAGAGTTCAGTTTGTAGTCCGGTGGAACTGTGAAGGCGGAATAAGCCGGCAGTGTAGGTCAGTTCGAAAAAAAAAAAAAAAAAAAAAAGAGTTCAGAGTTAAGAGTTCCGAGTTGCGAGCCACGAGCAATACAGTGTTTCTTTGTCTACCCCTTACCCGAGTGCTATGTGTTGATAAGTATACGATATTTAGTGAGTTTGTAAACATTTGGTGCCGAAACCCGAGATAAGTGAACAATTTCAAGTACCTATAGTGAAGTGACATAAACAAAAGTGTTAAGAAAGACTTAGAGAACTTAAAGCAAAAAATACAATTCATCTCAGTTAAAATAATAGTGTGAACTGTTTTAGAATCGTGAAGTGTGAATGATTACAATTGCTACAGAGACTTAGAATATTTAAACAAAAAATATTATTCCATTCGATTTAAAATGTCTGAGAAAATTAAACCTGTGTTAAGAAAGCAAGAAGACTTGTTCGACCGCGTAAAAAGAGCATATACAAATTATAAAAAGTCTCCAAAAGATAGAATTACAATCACATACATCGAAACTAAACTGGAAGCGTTAGAGAAATTGTGTAAGTCATTTTTTGATGGTCATAACGATATTGCTGCTGCTTTGGAGAAGTCAGATAAAGCGAAGCTTGGTTATTTTGAAGATGACATCTACTCACAATTTGAAGATGTTTACGCAGACTATAAAACTAAACTTAAAGATGATTTATGTGCATGTAAACCGAGTCAAGAGACTACTTTTGAGGCTAATTTCAAAACCGGCAATGTAGGTATATCGGGATGTGAGGTCAAACTACCTCAAATTTATTTGCCGAAATTTTCTGGAGGATATGAGGAATGGGAAACATTTCATGATATGTTCGATTCTCTTATACACAAAAATACGAGTTTGAGTGCTGTACAAAAGCTACATTACCTAAAGAGTTGCTTGTTCGGGGAAGCTGAAAGTCTATTGAAGAATTTATCTACTACAGATAACAACTATAGTGAAGCATGGAAGCAACTTACCCGTCGTTATAGTAATAAACGCTATAACTCAAATGAGATAATGAAACGTTTGTTTGCGCAAAAGAGTATTACAACTAGTGAATCTGCCACCGCTATAAAGCAACTACTAGATACGACATCTTCATGTTTGAAATCGTTGGAGAACCTAAACATTAATACGAGTTCATGGGACGTCATCATCAATTATCTCATAGTGTCAAAACTTGATTTAGAGTCTAGAAAATTATGGGAGCTTGAGATAAACAGATTAGACTCCGAAGACTCTGCAGACTACTTACCGAGTTGGGCTGAACTCAAACGATATCTAGAAACCCGATTTAGAACATTGGAAATGTTAACGCCTGCGCATACCAACAAACCTACATCAAAAGCTTCCAATTCCACGAGTAATTCCAACTATACAGCAAAACCAATTGTAAAACAGAGGTCGTTCCATTCATCCATAGAGAAGAAGTCAAATAAGTCTTGCCCGATATGTTCAGGTGAACATGCTTTGTATCAATGTAAGCAATTTGAAACGCAAACGCCTGAGAAAAGATCTGAGTATGTACAAGCAAATGGTTTGTGTTTCAATTGTCTGTCATCAACACACACAGTGAAGAAATGCTATGTACCCGCTTGTTGCCGACGCTGTAGCAGGAGACATCATACGCTACTGCACTTTGAGAGGTCTCCTAATCAAGAGTCCACTACACCGGTAATTTCTGAGAAAACTTCTACTGAAGTATTACCAAGCACAAGCAATCGTACCGAAACAAGAGTGGTGGCTCATTTCGCAAAGAATAGTCATCAGAGCAGAGTGTTGTTGGCTACTGCCATCGTGAAAATACGATCTTCCAGTGGTCGTTCACAATTAGTTCGAGCACTTATAGACCAAGGTTCCGAAGCTTCATTCATTACTGAGGCTACTGTACAGTCCCTTCAACTGAAAGGATCTACGGTGAATGGCTTCGTATCTGGTATAGGTGATGGTCAAAGTAGAACCAAATATAAAATTTCTTTTGTCATTGAGTCGATGCAGAATCCTTCTTTCTCAGTTCCAGTTGATGCGTTCGTACTGAGAAAACTTACTTCCTTTTTGCCTTCTAGAGATACATCAATA
Organism: Antheraea assamensis; assembly: GCA_035772565.1. Lineage (NCBI taxonomy): Eukaryota > Metazoa > Arthropoda > Insecta > Lepidoptera > Saturniidae > Antheraea > Antheraea assamensis. Next base: position 517,704 of record JAQQSE010000171.1, on the reverse strand, counting down.
TCGAGTTGGCCAGAAATAAACCACTTACCTTTGGCTGATCCACATTACGGAACACCTGGAAGAATTGATATGATTTTGGGAGTAGAAGTTTACAGTGAAATATTACTAGAAGGAATTTTGAGGCATACTGCACTGAGTGGACCAGTGGCGCAAAATACGCAACTGGGATGGATTGTGTCTGGGAAGGTAGGAACAGATTTGACATCCAATAGTAGAATTGTTAGCCTTCACACACAAATAAAAGAAGACCAGCTATTAAAACAGTTTTGGGAAATAGAAAGAGAACCAGACAGTATCGAAAAGAGAATGACAAAGGAAGAGTTACGATGTGAAAAGATATATGAGGAAACAACATCAAGAGACAAGGAAGGAAGATATGTGGTGCGGCTTCCTTTTAAGAGTGCTAAGCCGGAAGCCTACTGCTAAGCCAGTTTGGTCAGTCGATAGAAGTAGCGATGAGGAGATTCAAATCATTAGAGAAAAAGTTTAATAAAGATAGAAATCTTTATGACGACTACAAAACTGTGATAGAAGATTATGTGAAACAAAACCATATGAGAGGAATTACAGAGAGAGAAGAATTAGATGATCCTTATGTCGTTTACTTACCACACCACGCTGTGATCAGAAAGGATAAAGAGACGACTAAATTAAGAGTAGTTTTTGATGCTTCGTGTAAAGGTATTAATAACATCTCGTTAAACGACAACCTTCATGTCGACCCTAAGCTTCAGCAAGATTTACGCCATATTTTGATGCGATGGAGACGACACGAAATATGTATTGTAGCTGATTTGGTGCAAATGTACCGTCAAGTATGTGTTAATGAGCAAGATACCGACTTTCAAAGAATACTTTGGAGACAAAGCCCACATGATCCTATACAACATTATAAACTGTCAAGACTTACCTTTGGCACGTCCTGTGCGCCATATCTCGCAGTAAAGTCTTTACAACAACTAGCTAAGGATGAGCAGTCGAAGTATCCTATAGCTGCTAAGATTACGTTGCTGGATTACTATATGGATGATCTACTTACGGGTTGTGAGACTACTACCCAGGCTATAAATATTTATAACGAGATGAATAATTTAATGAGAGAAGGTGGCTTCGAGCTCCAGAAATGGTGTAGTAACAGTGATGATTTGCTAGATCATATTAAAAAAGAGAATCAGAGAACGAATCAATCTGTGGTATTTAAAGCCAACGATAACATTAAGGTGCTAGGTATTATATGGAATAAGACTACAGATCAATTTGAGTACCACTTTTACTTACCTGAGAATGAGAATAAAGATATAACTAAGAGACATGTACTTTCTGTGATAGCTCGTCTCTATGATCCAATGGGTTGGATAGCTCCAATTATAATAACGTCAAAAATATTTATACAGAAACTTTGGAAGTCAAAACTATCGTGGGATGAAAAACTTAATCCAAATCTTTTACTAGAGTGGCGACAATTCGAAAAGGACATAGAAAATATCAAGAATATTATCATACCGAGATGGTTACAAACGAGAATTGATGACCATGTAGAACTGCATGCATTCGCCGATGCGTCACAAGCGGCTTACGCTGCAGCGATTTATCTGAGGTCGACGGATAAAAATGGAAAGACAATAGTAAATCTTGTCACAGCCAAAACAAAAGTGGCGCCTGTAGAAAAAGAGATTTCCATTCCGCGCATGGAGCTATGTGCTGCATTACTAGCGACAAAATTATTGCATGAAGTCTCGCATATCATGGACATAACGAAAAAAAACCTGTATGCATGGTCTGATAGTACGGTCGTGTTAGCATGGATAGCCGGAGAACCAAGTCGATGGACAACTTTCGTGAGCAATCGTATATCTGAGATACTTACCATGCTAGATAAAAATCAATGGAGGCATGTTTCTACAGATGAAAACCCTGCTGATTGTGCTTCTAGGGGAATGTCTGTTTCAGAATTAGTACGACATAAACTGTGGTGGCATGGTCCAAAATGGTTACAGCAAGATGAATATCAACGTCGTCTTTGCAATAATTTTGAAACATCTGAAGAAACTAGAACAATTAAAGTGTTAACAGCTACCTTAAAAGAGAAAGAAGATTTTATTTGGATAAAATTTTCTAATTTATCAAGAATGTTGAGAGTCTTGTCATACTGTAAGAGGATTTTAAACTTAAAACTACCTAAAGGAGACAGGAAGATTTTACGTAAAACAGTTAGTAATGAAGAGAAGAACGAGGTTTTATACTTTTGTATTAAGAAAACTCAAGAGAAGTATTTTGAAAAGGAAATTCATAGTGTGATAAATCAGAAGAGTGTTGCAAAAAAGAGTCCACTTTATACTCTTTATCCTTTTATAGATAAGGACGGACTTTTGAGAGTGGGAGGTCGGATACATAAGGCTCAAATAGATTATGATAAACGACATCCAGTTATATTACCTAACGACACTCATCTCACAAATCTAATAATACAAGATGCTCACCAAAAAACTTTGCATGGAGGACCTCAACTAATGTTAAACTTCTTGAGAACAAAATACTGGATTATTCGAGCAAGAGATTTAGTAAAAAAATATTGTGTGACATGCTTGCGTTACTCTCAGCAAAACAATAACCAACTAATGGGACAGCTGCCAGAATCTAGATCAAAACCTATGAGACCCTTTAAAGTATCTGGAGTTGATTTTACTGGCCATATCAATATTCGATTTTCACCTGGTCGAGGATCAACATCATACAAGGGGTATATTTGTCTTTTCGTTTGTCTCGCCACGAAGGCAATACATCTTGAAGCGGTTTCTGATTTGTCTTCTGAAGGATTTATAGCCGCCTTTCGAAGATTTGTGTCGAGAAGAGGTCATTGTCATACTCTATACTCAGATAATGGCAGAATCATTGAGAAGCATACCGGACAAGATAATCTAACTCGAGTGGTTTCTATAAAAACCAAGAATGGTATTTGTAAAAGACCGTGTAATAAGTTATGTTTTTTACCAAGAGCATCTGAGTAGATTCTTATTTTACTTGTATTAGGATATTTTTTATAACAGAATGTAGTTAGTCTATTTTCGTATACATTTGTGACTTTTGTGCTAAAACTTAATGTCTTAAATTAGTTTGTGTAACATTGTATAATTTTATCATTGAGAGTTAGTTTCGTGATTTTTATTCATTCAAGAGTTTGTAAAAGAACTACGTCTTTTGGTGGGCGGCATGTTCAGTGTAGTTATTCTTTACATTAAGAGATGGCGTTGTCACGATTTTAAACTAGACATCGTTATGTTTTGTACTTTTGATATAGGTGTTTTTAATAATAAAGAGTTCAGAGTTAAGAGTTCCGAGTTGCGAGCCACGAGCAATACAGTGTTTCTTTGTCTACCCCTTACCCGAGTGCTATGTGTTGATAAGTATACGATATTTAGTGAGTTTGTAAACACTGACCTCTCTCTCTCACTACAGTTGCATAAAAAATTATAAAACCAACATTAACATTTTCCATCTCTGTCTTACATTTATTTGAGTTTGGTCGATTGCGCTTTGATTATGTGTGTCTCTTTCTCTCTCTCCAGTGTATAGAGCGTGTGCGTATGATTACAGGTTCCGGTGTATGATCGACGACTCGTGGTGGACGGGCGTGGTGGTGGAGCGGTGCTCGAGCGTGGTGGGCGGGACTGGTAGCGGTGGTGGGCCGGAGGGTGGGGCAGAGTGGGCGGCGCAGGCTGCGGGGCACTTCCTTTCGCTGCGCGTGCGGTGGGACAACGGGGAGGTGGAGCGGCTGTCGCCGTGGGACCTGGAGCCGCTGGACCCGGAGCGGCTGCCGGCGACGGCGGGCGGCGCGGTGCCGGTGCTGCCGCACGAGCTGGAGCGCGTGCTGTACCGGGCGGCGCGGGGCGAGTGGGGCGGTGCGGGGGGCGCGAGCACAGCGTGTCGTGCGATCGCGCACCACATATCGCAAGTGATGTCGCTGGCGGTCGCGGAGCCGTTCGTGGCGCCGGTGGACCTGCAGGCGTATCCGCAGTACGCGCGTGTCGTACCCTACCCCATAGATCTCGCCACCATCAAGGGACGATTTGATAACCTGGTACATTCAACGTTTCCGTATAATTTATCCACACTCTAATGCTACTCCCATACTTGCGTGTATCGGCACGAAGTTTTGTCTATGGTCAGACTAATTGCAGATGTGGGAAGACATTATCGTTATGCGTTACGAACTATCGGATTGCGTGACGATACACGCACCACGATAACTGGGGCCGCGGTTTCTACACACATCAAAGGAACTTGAAGACGCTAATTTCGAGTTACTATTGAAATGACAATGCTGTGCAAACGTTATTCTACGACTTTATCCGAATTCATTCTGACGTTACTTTTTAGCGGCACAAGTGACCGAAGCTTCGTCGCACAGGTATGGAAGTAGCATATAAAACATTATGTAATAGTATTAAAAATAAGAAAAGCATTGATCTGTCCTTTGATGGCTAGGTAATACTCTAATACTACTATAATGCTACTCCAACATTTGCGTGTATCGCCACAAAGTTTTGCCTATGCTCACAATAAATTTAGGTGTGGGAAGGCATTATCGTCATGCGTTACGAATTAGAGTGATGAGTATTGTATCGATACTTTGTTTATTTTTAAAAAACGTTCGACAAAAGCTTATTCAATTTATTTACTATATTAGTACAAAAAAAAACTAAAAATAAAATCATATAAATTAAACATTACAAAAATTGTAGGAGGAAACGACCTATCTTAACGAAATACATTTATTTATTTTTCTTTTCTCTTCAGATGCTAACAAAATCATTACATAGACATATACTTACCATTACATATATTTGTGATTGAAAATATATAAATAAATAAACATAATTTAAGTGATTAATAAATTATATGACCACAATCATCGAAAGTAAACAAAAATATCGGTTAATAATAAAATTAAAATGAATATTGCTTATAGTTAAATATGTAGAAATGCTGCATAAATATAATTATGCTTACATAAAACAATATTAAACAAATAAGGTACCTACTACACTCGTAATACCCATTAATACATAGTCGATAAAATCAAAGTAGCCACAATACTACAGCTTCTTAAACATGTGACGCGCTACCATGACAGTATAGTTTAGTTAATGATTTGTTTTACATACAATATAAATTAACCAATACTGATACATGAAAATAGGTCCTGCTAGATTTTAGGGTTTTCTTTTTATAATATTTTTTTCTAGTTTTCATTGCCCAATTAGATATTTTTACTGCGTAATAGTATTATTTTTACGGACGCGTACAGACTAAACATAGATAGGTACGGGAGTCGGGAAGGATATATTTGAAAAAATCATGTATGAGTGGTAAGGCAGGCACGACGCTTGTTCAGCTTCTATTAAAGCGTAAGCCGTTTCATAATTCTATGCATTAAAGGAATTTAAAATCCTAATTCTGAGTTATTATTGAAAGATATGCTCCTCTGTGCCTTTATTCATTTTGATGTAGTTTTTAGCCGAAGCTTCGTCACGCAGATATAGGAGTAGCATAATATATTAGAGCCCTTTACAAATAATATTTTCGTAGCACACGTAGCGTCCGCTACGGTTACGTGCTACGACACCGCAATCAGCTACGGTTCGTAGCGCGCGTAGTAGTTGTACGTAGCAGCGTGATCTCTGCGAATACAGGCAGTCTTTTTCGTTTAGTGTTGTCTGGTGTATTTGCTGCTCATTTTTTTTAATATATTAAATTATGATATTTATAAGTTATTAAATTACTACATATTATATTAAGAAGCTATTAATTTCGGGAATTTCTCGTGAATAAAATTTATTACATTTTACTGAAAACAGAATTGAGTCGGAGTTAACAAATCGCAATATTGTATGCGTGTACATTATAGATGCGTATATAATCAGAAGCAACGATTCATATTTTCATCTGCATTGATATATTTTATAAATTATGCCACTAAATATTATTTTTGTGTTATTTTAACGATTTTAGAAGATAAATGTTGGTCAATTTTACTAATATTTTTATAATTGTAGCCCTTATAATATACAAGTTATGTTAGTGTAAAGTTCAATTAGAATTCATTGAGAAGCTTTACCGTGAAAATGCAAGAAACGTTCAAAATTTTTCTCTTTTTTTTCTGTGGGTTAAATGATTTTTTTTATTTGTTATTAACTATCGGCAAACTTTATTTTTGTTTTTAATGGAAAAAGAAAATGGTAACAGTTCGTTTTTTTTTTGTAGTATCGATGAGTCGAAGCGCTCACTATATATATATAGTGTCTGCATGTTACGTCAATAATTAATGATATAATACAGGTTGTTGGTAACGCAAAAGAAAGTAGAATAGTGTCGAGTTAAGTTAGAATTCGGCGGTTGCAGTGGTACCGGCGCGCCGCGGCCGCGCAGTTCGACGTGCGCTACCTCGCCACCAACGCCGAGCTGTTCAACGAGCCGCGCTCGCCCATCGTGCGCCAGGCGCGGCTGCTCGCCGACCTGCTGCTGCACGTGATCGCGCACTGGCGCGAGGTCGACGTCGTCTCGCGCTACCACGAGCTGGCCGCCGCCTACCGCTCCTCCGACGACGAGCCGCTCTCCGCCTCCGCCACCGCCACCACCGCCAAGGTATCACTACACATACAACGGATTACGACAGGGACTAGTAATCCATTGAAGTGTTACAATTTAAGAACCGAATATTGCATTTTTTAGAGGACGCAATTTTATTTTTGGAACATATAGAAGCTTAACGCCAAGTTTGTGGGGTTGCCGCCCTTGTCCCCCGGCCGCCATCTTGGAAAAAGGGGTGCAAATACCTTTTTCGCGATATCTTGGAAACTATGCGATCTACAATAAATTCGCAAAAATATAATTTGTAGCAAATCTCTTTGTCTAATTTTTTGCCCTAAATTTAAAATAAAAGAAATTATAAGTAAAAAGTGAAAATTTTCTCTCTATATATATTTTTTTTTATTTATTTGATTTAAAGTGCTGTTACAGCGTTACAAAGTTGGCCAAGTTCGTCAATGCTCATGAGAATCCGGTCAAAACGAAATGTTTAACTTAGTTTTATAATCTTCTTTTTAATTGTAAATACATTCTTAATTTTTTTTTTATTAAATCTCTACCTACAACTTGACTCGCATCACTACTGTTGTTTAAGACATTTCATATGTGTCGAATATGATGTCACAATACAGTGCGTTTGAGGTTGTCGTACGTGTCCCGCAGGCGAAGGTTCGCGGTGTGCGGGGAGGGCGGGGGGCGCGCGGCGGCGGCGGCGGGGGCGAGGCGGCGTGGCGCGCGCACTGCGAGGGCGTGCTGCGCGAGCTGGTCTCCTCCACGGACGCGCAGCCCTTCATGCAGCCCGTCTCGCTCGACCAGGCGCCAGGTACACCTCCCGCACCTATACATCAACCGAACGTGTCAAATGATCATTTGCACTCACTTTTAAAATAATTTTATTCTTTATGATTCAACTATAAATCGGCTATAATTAAAAATTACAAACTCACTAAATAACGTATACTTTTCAAAACATAGCACTTAGAAAACGGTTGGACAAGGGATAACTCTATTTTACCCGTGACTCAACTTATTTAGTATTTTTTTTTTTTTTTTTTTTCGAACTGACCTACACTGCCAGCTTATTAGGCTTTCACAGTTTCACCGGACTACTAAGGGGAGCGCTTAGGGCACTCACCCGATTTTATATAGACGACTAGCACAAGGGCGCACGGCACGCCTCGGCTTGGGCTGTCGTCGAAAACCCGAATCTAACTAGCTAAGCTAAACTAAGCTAAGCCTATCCGTATCATACCTGTATGGGTTCGTGAAATATACATGGTTACCAAGCATGTATGTTTCACGATCCCGTACACGTATTTTGTATCTGTCTATCTGAGTTCTAAACTATTTCAGTTCGAAAGGGCAAAAAAACAAACAAAAATAGCCCACCACTATGTGTACCTACAAGTGAGTGTGTGTGCACGTGTGTGGGGTGATCGGTGCTTATTTAGTATTAAAAACACCTATATTTATTGTACAAACAAAACGATGTCTAGTTTAAAATCAAGACAGCGTCATCTCTTACTGTAAATAAAAACTAACTACATTATAAACAAAATGATAGAAATATCAATTTTATAAAAATGAATAGCTGAAGTAAGCGTCATCTATCCGACATATCTATGACAAGTCTAGACGGAATAAGGTAACAACGGGTTAATATAGATGTCACTTTTTAACAGCAAGTTAGTATGGATGCTATTTGTTTAAGTTTATAAACTCAATAATATTTTCTCTGCTTTTGGTGCTTTACATACTAAATGATACTTTGAAACAATTTTGGTACTGTACTTGTTAACAAGTATAGTACAGTACAAAAATAACAACAATCACGAAGAGATCTACAGTCGGTTACTAATCGCTGTAATGCCGACCTGCAGCCATTTATACAATTGGATATAAGTTCTAGTTCTGTCGTGAAAGGCAACGAATGGAAAGGGAATCGGTGATATATTTGTCGATGTGTGATGCGCGCAGACTACCACCTGGTGGTGGAGCACGGAATGGACCTCGGCACCGTCGGCGCGAAGCTCTCTGCCGGCGCCTACTCCGCGCCCGAACACTTCGCCGCCGACGTGCGCCTCGTCTTCTCCAACAGCAGGCTCTACAACACCAACAAGCGGAGCCGGGTCAGTACAATCATTTTCATCCTCTCACCGCAACACGACTTCCCTTTTCACTAAATAAAAATAATTCCCCTAATAAAATAAGCCATTCATTTAGCTATAGTCATTCCTGAATTCCAAAACGAACTCGATGCCAAGTTTATATGTACATTCATATATATATATATATAAATAAGTATAATAATAATGTTATCTATCGTGTATATACAAACATACAGTTATGTCGGGGAAGTGCGATATATTTGCCAGTAGCAGCGATACCGCTTGTACTTTTATTATTCATTTAAATTTCAATTTGTTAAATGAGAAATGTTATTTAGACACATTTTAACATCATGCTCGCGCGAGATAACAACATTGCCGCGTGATCAGTGACGTGCGCGTGCGCGTTTGCGTGTACGCACGGGCGGGCGCGACATCTGCCAGTGTTTGCGTTTAGCTTTAATAACACACGTATTAAAATATACACTAAATTATCTACATCAAGTAATTTTTGTATAAAATTATATTTGTCGTCTTGTTATCTTTTGTACAGTTTAATTTTAGTTTTTATAGAAAAATTCATTTTCACTTTTTAATTTATTTATTTTTACGTTTGTCAAATACTCAAAATGACATAATTACATTTTTCAATATATTTAATAATATAAGTGCTACCAGTATGATAAAATCGTTATAGGTTTTCAGTCTAGTATAGTCCGCTTCAAACTTTTTGTCCGCTCTGTACGTACCTGTAAGTACCGTTTAAATATCTTTCTGGGACCAATTCACTGTACTTAAGCCCCTATAAGACCTTTGTGTTTTTGCACATCTACTTCAAAGCGATCAAACAATTTCAAGCGGACTATATGCTTCTTTTTATAACTGTTATTAAACTATTCATCGGACTGTTGACTGTTGCATTATCGACAATTTGAAATAAATAAATAAACCTATTTAGAATACTGAGAAACGTATATCTGTCTCACCGCTCGAAACCGCAGCCATTCAAAACCCGATTCCCAAAATCGTTACACTTCAAATCTCATTACTTTATTTTTCTCATTAATTATTGCGATTTATTAACATGTTTCGATCACTTTTTAAAGTTTTTATCGACCTAATATCGAGCGAAAAATTCGCACAGCCAGTGCTTGTGAACGCAACAACATTGATGAGATTGACTAAACGATAGAATCCGTGTTATCTCTCCGACATTCTGTTTGTGTGTACGTACATAGAGGGCAGCCGGCGCCCGGGACCCGGCACCTACACCGTGGGGGTCGCGGGGTCCCGGGTGCCGGACTCGCCGTTTGGTTTTGCGATTGTTGTGTGCGTGTGTCAGTTTGTTTGTTTGTTTGTCCGCACCGCGCGTCACAGGACTCGACCGAGGTAAGGACACGCATGCTTCCTGTTCGTTTATTAGTTGCTGCCCCCCCCCTTCCTCGCTATGCACTCTGCATCTAATTGTTGATGGTATTTACACACAAACGATTGTTACTTTGCCCTCATCGGAAAATATTACTTTTATAATTTTGTATCACTAAATTAACGGTGTATAAATACATTTTTGTTGTAGATAGTGTTTGTTTGCATGTCACATTCGTAAGTCCGTACACACGCGAGCGCGTACACGCACGTCACCTCTAGCTTTATACGTGCTGAAATAAATGTTGTTTGTATAGTGCACGGGTAGTCTTGTGTTCAGAGAGCAGTTCATTCATTAAATACAAACTGTTGCGAATATATGTGAGGTGGTTGTAAATCAGCTCTATCCGTAACATTAAATTATTTCTCGTTCTATTTATACAACACAAGTTGTATTGTACAAATGTTGATGTGGCTCGTTAACTCGTCGCTCGTAGAGTCGTTTGCCGTAGGTATTATTGCGGTTTGTTATCGCCGCGTATCTCTAATCTTGAACCTTTCGAACTATTTATCACAATTTCGCGTGTCTGTACTGATCAGACGCTACTCAGTCTCTGTCCGTTCTGATCAGACGCTATACAGTCTCTGTCCGTCCTGATCAGACGCTACTTAGTCTCTGTCCGTCCTGATCAGACGCTATACAGTCTCTGCGGCTTCCCGTTCGTATTCCTTATTTAAATGCCTCGCAGCTGATCCGCTAGCGAGCGCACTCCGCGCGTGTGGCCTCCTTCCGTATTTTTTTTCTCAGCCCGACGCGCGACGACACCCCGTAGGGAGGGCTCGTAGGAATATTTTTAGTGAATGGACCCAATGACTCCATTGTCCATTTTCTATTTATGACACCATTCTGTGTCCTGTATATATAACTTCCTGTCTGACAAAACTTATCCCTAATAAATTACGTGGTGTATTGTTCTTACAATCAATCAATATGTTCAGAGTTCTTACTCACAAAAACTTATAACTAACACATTTTGACTTTCTACGTACTCCGTAATAACAAAAACCTTAACCGTAATAAATTATGTCCGATATTTCGTAAAACTAGCACATAAAACTAATTGTCCCGCACATGGCTCGCTGTCCGTAACACAAACTGTCAGGAAACATACATTTATATATACACATAAAGTACACTTCTAATTCCGAAAGTCATTATAGAATAAAATATGAGAAATATGTTGGCACTAGATCGCAGAGTATGTCAGTTATTTTACGTTTCTATAATATATAATAATTTTCTATGACTGATCTGTATATTTATTCATGTTATATACAAAATCATATGATTGTGCAGGACTTGAGTTAAATGTTATAAATCTTGTTCTCTTTAAAATGTTTATAATAAAATAAAATTTATTTGATCGTTTGACCTTTTGCGCCTTATAGTATTTTAATACTGCAATTTAACTACTTAATTATACACTTTTTTATTTTTTATACAAGCCATTCTCTTTTAAATGTGTGCACGATTGGATTATTGTTTCGAATATTTCATTTTGCATTGTAATTTTTTACAACTTGAGAACATCGGGTGAGAACATTAAGAACATTGGTTGTATTGATAGAATAATTAAAACAAAATTCCAATAATTTTTTGCGTCTATAGAGAAAATAAATTTGGAATGCATGTGGAGTTATTTTTCTTCTCTACCCACAGATATACTCTATGACGGTGAGGCTGGCGGCGCTGTTTGAGGCGCTGTGGTCGCGGGTGCCGCCACGCGCACGCACTCGCGCCCGTGCGCACGCGCACACTCGCCGCACACGCACCGCGCTACGGACACGCACGCGTACGCGCACTCGCACGCACACCCGCAACGGACCCAAGCGCACACGCAGAGGTACCAACCTTCGTACGCCATATATACACAAACACCATATTAATATTCAAGTATTTAAACAAAAATAAAAACATTAGATATTCATGTAAGGTATAAAAGACGCGGTGGTCGTTTTGTTACGAAATATTTTCTTGACATAATAAGTCTGTACTTAACACATGAGTGTTGCATTGTACATTCGTAGTGAGTAAACATTTGCGCATATGTTGGTGAGTGAGTCATTTTCTAGTGTAGTGCTATTTGTGTTATAGACACATAAAGTGTAAAGGAGAATAATGTGTCAAAGAAAGTACAAAATGTGTCTAAATCAAAATGTTTCTTTGTATTTTCAAAGTAACAGCTTTTGCAGTTAATGGACATACGTTTTTAGATTTTTGTCTATTTCTTGGTAACTATCGATCGATGAGACGATTGGACTGATTATGGCGGAACTTTCACTGTCTGAAAGCTGGTGTTATAAGAAATAATTTACTGTGTGGGAAAATAGGGCTGTCGGCAAATATAATAAAGTAAAACAACAGCAATGTCCAGTCGATGTTACAAGTGGCAAGTAGTTGTTAATAAAATTACAGTACATATTTAATTATTCCAAGGGATATCAATAGCTGTTAACCCCTGGATTGTCCAAAACCATAAATGTTTATGTTCCATACAAACGAATGTAAATCTCATGAGGCACAGGTCAACAGATTGCTGGCAGTATAAACTAGAATAAATTCCTGCGTTATTACAAAACTTTTAAGAAAATAATAAATTATGTATTGTAAAATTACAATTTTAATGCATAATATATGTTTTCATTTACACTATTTTTTTTTACTGAACCATGAAATTTACAATATATTATATCGTGAAATAAAAAATATATTCCGCCATTTTGAGGTCTGGGTCTTAAAAAATCAGTCGATGAATTAATACACAATTCAAAATACAATATTCATGTTAGACCTAGAAGATATATTAACTAATAGAATTAATAGATATTGTGAGTGAACAGAGGTGGTAGATGTAGTTTGTAAACTTGTATGTTTTATAACCTCGATGGGTATGCGAGGGACTGACCAAATGAATCATGGAGTGTGCTGGACTCCATTAAAGTAAATTGTAATAAAACGGAAGTATATAAATTGTTTGGGCCAACCTTATATATTTCAGTTGCGTTTACACGTCGTCTCGGTTATGTAGTATAATTGTTTAGATTCGACACAATGTGTACGAGAGCTTTTAAACCAGACGCCGGCGAACGCACTAAACGGATGTCCCATAGATGAATATTAGAGTAAATGTTGTGATGTGTTTAGAAGCGTCGCCGGGCGGTGCGGGCGGTGCGAGTGCGGGTGCGGGTGCTGGTGAGGAGGCGGGGGCGCGCGACTCGGACACGTCGGACTCGGAGACGCTGGCGGCGGCGTCACGGCGCGCGCGGGCGGCGGCGGCGGCGGTGGCGGCCGCGACGGGTGGCGGGAGCGCAGTCACCGCCCGCGCCGACTCCTGGGACAGCGACGCGCCGCTCCACGCGCACAAGAAGGGTCACTATCCACACCTACCGCTCTACCACTCTACCACTCTAATGCTACTCCCATACTTGAGTGTATCAGCACGATGTTTTGTCTATGGTCAGAGTAAATGCAGATGTGGGAACATATTATCGTTATGCGTTACGAACTATCGGACGATAACCGGGGCCGCGGTTTCTACACACATCAAAGAGAACTTGGAGAAGCTAATGCAGAGTTACTATTGAAATGATAATGCTGTGCAAACGTTATTCTACGCCTTTATCGGAATTCATTTTGAGGTTACTTTTTAGAGGCACAAGCGACCGAAGCTTCGTCGCGCAAGTATGGGACTAGCATAACCATTATACACAACGTCATCGCTCATGCTATAAAAACTTACTTAATGTCGCTGCAACTTACGAAAACTTCCAAAATGATACACCACTCCGTCCTCGACAGCCATTTTTTTACTAAATTAAACTTTAAAAAAATTTTATATTCTAAATGAACAAATATAAAATAATTTCGATTTAGTAAATAGTCAACATAATCATCAGCCTGAAGGAAACTAAGCTCACGACATATTGACGATTTGAAACGCTGAAAAATCTTCAGTTGTATATCTTTCCCATATACATTGGTACTACAGGAACATTTCGCAAGTTCCGCTTTCCCCACGATGTTTTCCTTCGCCATCAGCCGATAGTGTTACTGTGATGTGTCAAGATTTGCTTAAATACTTATTATAGATTGATTCACCACACGCCACATTACCAATTTGGTTTAGTAAATGTACGCGAATTTCAATAAATTCATTGGTACATGCTAGGGTTCGAACCTACGGACATTGGATTGATATTCGACCGGTCTAATCTGTAGACTACAATAAATAGTACATTTCTATACAATACAATGTTACGTCATTTGATTCAAATTAAATTGTGTATATATGTATATCTATCAGACATATACTTTCACCCGCAATTCGTATTTCCCTAATTCACTAGAGTTCAATTCACATGGAACTAGCTTTCTGTACTAATATATTTTGTTTACATCCTCAATTATTATTTCCATACATTACAAGAGAATAATCTCTAACTGCAATAAATAATAAAAACATAATTTATACCTATCTGTAGCCATATGGGAATTTTAATTTTAAAACAGAGCTAGTCATAAGAACTGCCGATAGAAAAAAGCTCCAAATCAATGAAAAACTGGATTTTCTAATTTTGAAATCAATTGTAGTCTGAATTATTTACATTTCATAATGTTGTAAATTGACATTTATAACATTAGTCTGGTTTTACATGTATCGGCACACCGAGCAATAATATATATACATTTTTTGTACAGTATATTGATTAATCAAAGATATGACGGGTTGTATAAGCTCAATACAAAATATAAATCTAATATGTAAACAGATCGATATACTTTGCGTCGCTAGTCTCACGCGAGCGCAACACGTCACGAGCATGTCGAGGCCATCGGTGACGCGAACCCAAAACGTTTTCCCCCGAACAAAAGTCGCTCAACACGCTTAGACACATTTCCCCTTAAAAAACATTTTATGCACTATTTAATTTGTTTTACCTTATTATTCTTATATCCTATTCTACTACAGAAAAAAAAATAAACATGGTGAAAAATGAAATATACGTTAGGACATTTTGGATATCCAATGTAGGAAATTTATTGACGATTTTGATTGAATTGATAGTATTGTCGACAGGCAAAGGTGTCGGTAAGAAAAGCAAATCCAGCAGCAACAGCGCCGAGGCGTCCGCCGCCACCGTCACCACCGCCACCACCCTCTCTGCCGGCCCCAGCACGAGCCGAGCGCGCGACCTCGGTGAGCGCTATCCTCTTTGCTTGCGAACCTTCTAGAAACATTCATACTCATACTTACTCATATCCGACCATCTTATATATGTAATAACAATGTAAATGTAACGCATCCTTACTTTTCAGATTGCTCTGATAAAAATCATTGCGAATTATTTAAAATAAGCAATGATATATATGTTGAGTCATTTTTTTTAATGTCTGTCTGTTTGTTTGTTTGTGCATGCATCACTGGTAAAGTATAACGCTTATGATAAAACATGATAAAGCATACCTTCGAATAACATTTAGTCTTTGTTTCATTGAAATCGGTTCACTCTATCAAAAGTTGTAATTCGAATGACGATGCGAATTAAGTACGAGAGAACTGCAGGTAATTTAATGCATTTCATTCTCATATAAAATTATTATAGCGGTGTGTCGATGTCTGAGAAACTATTTTTTTTTTTTTATTTATTTCGTCGTATTTTTAGATACTTTATGTGGATATGTTTGTTATCAAGATATATTAAATGATGCAGAAGTCGCGGGTATCAGCTAGTACACAATAAGTGCATTACGTACACTATACTACCTGTATGTAATTTAAAATTATCAACATCATTGGGAGTAGTAGAATAGTGTCATGTTTTCATTAAAAAATTGTGTGGTTTTATGAAACCATGATGCAAGTGAAACTTTTTTTCGTATCATAGCATTTTAAATAGTGACTATAATATTTATTTAAATCATTGAATCATTTTGAATTGAGCCATGGACTCCGTCATATTGCGACATGCGATAGATGGACGAAAGAGTTTGTAAAAATCTAAAAAAACGTTTCAGCTTAATAAAATAACAAGGATAAAATAAAATACTTACTATATGAAAAATGTGTACGGAGCCGCGAACAATTGTTAGTATGTTGAGATAACACTATAAAATGGATTGAATTTGTACGCGTTTTGAGCATCGGTGAGTCACCACTCTGCCTTATCTGTTGCTGCGACTTTATACGCGATGCTTAATAGAAGATTCTAGACTGTTCGGGATATCTCTAGAGAGTTGTCGTGTGTTTGGTTATAGAGTCGTACGGCGGGGAGCGAGAGCGCACGCGCACGCGGACAGGCTCCGAGTCCAGCGAGTACACCAACATCGAGGTGGTGGAAGAGGAGCTGCTCGAGGACGACGTGGAGCTCACGTACGACACCGGCGACCATAGGGTGAGAGACACCACCGTACTGCCGCTCACATACACTCGAACACTTTTATACAGTTATTCATGTGCATAAAGTTGAATTATACAATAAACAATAGTTTTAGATTAACTCCTGGACTGTCCAGAATGTAATAGTAATTTCATCAAAATCTGCCCACTTGCTTAGTTACATACATACATACATACATACATACAGAAGGTTTGTATATACATGTATATAAAGATTGGTTTTTACAAAAGTTAATTGCCCAATGGGTGGAATAACATCGGTGATGACTATGATTAGATGATTTACTTATAAGATCTTTATTGGATATCTGATTATCTGTGAAATTATATTGAATCCTTCCAATTTTTAAAATATAGACAGTTCTTTATCATTTACGTAGTTGTGAAGTAATGAAATGAAATATTTTGAATATATAATATTGACATAAGTGATTGAGATGTTAGAAGGTACATATATGTAATGACACGGAAGAGTATTGGTTGGAAGCATCGTAAGTTAGTGAGAATAGGAATAGTAAGGGGAATCGATGTGAGTTGGTGTTGGTGTTGCAGTCGCAGCGCAGCAGGAAGCGCTTGCGCAGCTCGTGCAGCAGCAGCAGGTCTCCGGGCGCCGGCGCCGCACGCAACGGGAACCACACCGTCAAGCGGTACGTACCGCAGCTTCTAACCTTTAAAACCTCAATATGGACCCGTGTTGGATGTAAAATGTTAAATAATTTTACAAATGTTCTATATTCATTGGGACTCGCAGCACAACACTTCACTTTAACCTTTATTTGGATTACATAAACTGAGAAGGATATATACGATTAAACTTAAATAAACAACACTAATATGAACGATCAGTTCGAGCCATATATTTTTAAAAGATGCTACCGTTAGCGCGAGCTAAGTCGATCCGAGCGCCATCTATTGCTTATAATGTTAAATAGGACAATAATCATTCGATTTCCAATGGCAATGGTTAAAGTTCATTAGGCCCATGAAAAGTAAAGATGCCACAGTTGATGTCAAACACTATCACACTTACATCGTGTAATACTGTAGTCGCAATTCTTTAGATCACAATTATTTTTATTTACTTGCAATATTTGATTGTAAATGATGTTACTAATGTTTATTGCATCTCCTTGCGCATGCGCATCACGCCGCTTGCCCCGCTACACATGTCGTTCAATGGGTAGTGTTTATAAAAATTGTAGTTTTTTTATTTATACTTGAGCTTTAGTCACTAATTGACCATGTGACCCCGGTGATTACCACCAAAATTAAATGTATACCATGCATAATGGAGAATAACAGATTTTAGCGGTTTTGTAATACCAGACATAGACTGTCTGCAGAGCATTCTTGCTGGCTCATATATCGCTAGAGTAATTTCAAATTAACAGAATGACATATTATTTAATGATAAATAAAAAAAACCGTCCCGATTTACAGTGTGTTAATGCAACGTGAAACTTCCAATGGATTTTAACACATTTACCATTTAATTTATTCTTTAGACGCTTAAAAATGTTTAAACAAGTACAGGAAACTAAAATTAACAAAATCGAACTTTATCCAGATCGTCTATATCTTAATCGATACGATATCTAATTTTGGCTGTATTTGTTTTTATGTGAAAGATACAATAACTCAGTCTGAATACAAATATATTTGTGAGAATTACATTTTTTAATCGCTCTCCTTTGTTTATGACACTTTCTACCACAGACAACGCACACTCTGTATGTATATGGCATTGGCGGAATTGTGTATGTATTACTTACATAAAGCGTCATAAATTAAAGAATAACAAGAACTTTGTTCCATAATATCTGTTTTGAAGTTGAGAAATAATCGAAATGAATTAAAACTAGGCAGTGTTGATTAGTATATGGTGTGTTGTGGATGTGTTGCAGGGTCCGGGAACGGTTCAGCCTCGCCACCAGCTCCTCTTCGGGCTCGTGGTCAGGCTCGGGGTCAGGGTCAGGGTCGGGCTCTGGGTCAGGGTCGGGGTCGGGCGGGTCGGGGCGCCGCTACGAGTCGGACAGGTCGTACCGCCCGCGCCGCTACTCCACCGATGACGACGCGCCGCTACACCTCTACCGGTCTCTCACTCTCTCACACTCTCCGCCTTTATCTCTATCAATTGTGATGATTTATTGTTACACATTAGAGTTCAATTTCTAATGCTTGACCACAATCTTAACCTAGTGTTAGACTATGATATGATGTAATACGTTAAACGTATAAAGAACTAATTCCACATTGAAATACCAATATTTAACTTGACGGTTGTGAGTACTCATAGTAATAACACTATGATTTTGTCCCTGTTTTGCACATTAACTAAATATACAGAAGATTTGAACCATTTTTATTTCAATTAAATAACGTTATATAAAAAAAAATAGTTAGCATTGAAATATAAGAATACATAAATGGTGTAAATATATAAAGTTGTAATGTGTGTGTTTGTGCGCGCAGGCGGCGGCACGAGCAGGACGGCGCCGCGAGGGGAGCCAGCACCTCGCAGCGCGCGCGGCTTCACGCCCGGGTCGGTACTCCCACTCACCACCACCTCCTCAATCGCACTCTGTGTGACTGCCTTTCACCAGATTATATTACCTTTTCCAAGTAAAACTTGTGTACGCACGCGCTTCACTCGGGGAATGGGCTGGTGAACGCGGGACCAGAGCGCTACGAAAAGTGTGATCGAGTGAGGCGAACGGAAGTAGAGAGATTGCAATGGTTACAGAGTGGCGAGGGTGGCGGCGTGTCGCTGCGCGCGCGTCGCACTCCGCGCCGCTATAACGAGGACAGCGAGGAGGACTCCGCCGCCGCCATCACCAAGCGTCTGCAGCACCACGGCACCCACCACCACGCGCACCACCGCCGCCGCGCGCACGCCGCGCAGGTACCGCACCGCCACACTCTCCCCCGCATACCCCCCCACACACGCACACACCCGCCTCACCGCACTATCCGTCTGTCTGTACGCAGAGCGCGGAGCTGGTGGCGCACGCGCACGCGCACACGCACACGCACGCGCACACCGCCGACCACGACTACTTCAACGGGAACGGCGCGCCGCCGCCCTACCGGGACCCGCTTGCAGGTACACACATACCGCATCTGTCATCTCATTCATTCATAATAGATTAACTATTCGTTCAAATATCAAATGGTCTAAACGTATATATCAGGTAAAAGTGGTTTAGCATGCTCCGTGTTAATATCTGTGAAACCTTCCACAATTCGAAGCAGATAATATTATTTCTTTAGCAATTAATAATAATTAATTCGTAGGAAATTAATGTTGCCAAACATTAATAATATTCTAAAAAAAGGTAGCCATACGGACGCTGTCATGTCATACTTCTTGAAGTATTCGGATAGATTTGCGTTCTGGACTCTCTGTGATATATTTCTCATTGATCATTAAAAAAAAAAAATTGTTACCACCATTTTCGAACAAACATTACTTGTCGTAAAACAAGTTAGACGACAAGTTGCATGTTATTCTTGCAAGTACGACAAAAAACTTATTATGTTAATACTTTATACCTGAACAACACTCAGTATTTACATAAAAAATTATTGGGAGAAGTATCAAACTCAAAAAAAAATTGTATAAATAAGTTAATGTACTAATAAAAAAATATATACTCAAGAATTTAATACAAAGGAATGTTATAATTGCTAAAGATAGCAATTATTTATGTTTAAACTGGCTCCACGGTATAAATATAAGTTAATATTTATTTGGATGTACATTTGTGATGTACAAACGTATTCAGAACGGTCTAAAAGATTCACGAGGACTTGACATACCTAACTATAGGATGTTGAATTATTTCAGGGTATTTTTTTTAATTGGTTCATTTTAATTGGATAATTATTTTCACTTCACATTTTCTATTCGTGTATCAACTTATTATTAATGAAAATTTCCATAAATCAATACTAATTATGAACTTTTTCCGGTGTGGTTAAACAAAGCAATGAATTCTGTATAACCGTCGATCCACTGGTCATTATTTTGGAAAGATTCATTAACATATTCTGTGGCAAACCAATTTTGCCTGACGTGTCGTTCAGGACATTTGATAGTTTGAACATAAATCGATATATTATCACACAATATTAATACATCAATTTTTTTTCATTTTCGGTAGTTATCGCATTGTGTAAATATAAAAAATTAATAGTGTAAGTATATCATCACATCACAATTGTCTAGTACACGTGGCCGAAAGATCAGGTGTAACGTTTACTACCAGTGGTACACGTGGCCTAAAGGTCGAGCTTAACGTGTACTACCAGTAGTACACGTAACCTAAAGATCAAGCACAACGTGTACTAACAGTGGTACACGTGGCAAAGAGCGCGTTAACGGTTACTACTGGGAAAGTAGCAAATGTTTATTTGAACTGTTACTCAGGCGTCCAGAGCACGTCGAGTACTCCGGCGGTGTCGATATCCTCACGCGGGAGAGTGCGCAAGCTGACCGCCAAGGCGAGGGGGCTCCTCACCGACTGAATCCTGCTTCAACATAATATATATATATATATATATATAGGTTATGTAATATTTTCCTTGAAACTAATTAATTCCCATGAATAAGTATTGTTATGGAGTCAAATTAATGATGTACTTACGCACAAACACGATTTTGTGAGGAGAGCGATCTCATTTTACGTAGCAGATTTTCAATTTTGCTACTGTACTAGCGATTTAATATGTGCTGATTTTAAGTTATGACGTACCAAAGTGAGGCACTATGTCTTAGTTTACGCTATCCCGTTGATAATTGTATGGGTGTCATTTGTCAGCTACTATGGGTAAAGGATCATATAATTATGACTAATTTGAACTCAAATGACTCACCATCAGTTTGTCCTTTTCATATATATTAAATACTTTTGAAAAATGTTATCAGGAAAAAGCTGGCAAGTCTTTAAAAACGCCATCTGCTTTTTTCTGTTTATTTATATGATATAGAACTTGCATAATTATAACACACCGGATTTCTTTTGTGCTTTTATACTGTCGATTTTGTTCGTAACTCACCACTAGTTGGCGCTAGGTTATGTTTTAAAGTTGTTTTTATATTAGCTAATTAATTTTTATAAATGACTTGCTGAAGTATAGACATTTGTAAACAAATGTCGATAACAAATATATGTTTGCTGTAAATATGTGTATTTGTATATATATATATTTGAATAAATTTTAGTTTGTAGGTACTCGTTTGATGTGATTATGTCTACGAATTTACTTTTAGGATATAAGTTATATATAATCAATCCATTTTACAAGGCTTAGTTGTGTCCTTCCACACTATGTTGCATTCGGATATTTGAAATTCACATGTCTGTCTGTATGTATACGCTGCATAAATAAAAAATCCAAGTCCGAGTGTGACCTACTTTGTATTAATATAAATCAAACTGTCAATATGTATGTCATATTATTTTTGTGTTATTTATTATTCCTGCAGCGATTTTAAATAAACTCGAATATAGTTTTATTACCCTATCGACTAAGTTGATTTTAACTGTACAGTTTGTGTACATTGTGATCCGCTTTAGATAAATTGAATTTTAGTTTAAAAAAGAACTTGTCAATGCTCAAAAATTGTGTTTTTATATTATTTATTTTATGACATTATCTCATATTTACTATGTACATCTTGACACTGGCATAAATTAATGTGGAGCGAGTTATGAGAAGGGGTTTAGACGTAGCAGACATTAAAGAAAATGTAACAGACTAGTCGGTGCCATTTTGTTAATATTACAAATAAAAATTGTAATGTTGTACTTTATTCAATTATTTTTATTAATTAAGAATCATGTGGACTTACTTGATTTGAAAAGAATCATGTGTTCGTTGAGAAAATCTCATTAGAATTGAGTTGTGTAAATTCTGTAGCAGTAAATTAACCCCTCGGCTGATTTAAAGAAATGGCGGATTGTTTTTAATTTTCTTTTTTGTTTCACGACATCGTACATTCAAAATTTTATGATTTAGTAAAAAAAAAAGTTGGTGCAAATTAAAACAATAATTTTGCAATACAACATTTGTTATTTTTCTAAGTTTTATAATAAATCAAGTACTTTTTTAAAACTTATGCTACCAACAGCCTGTTGGGCTGTGCCTCATGAGGTCAACATTAATTTGTATGGAACACTTAAACCTTTATGGTTTTGGACAGTCCAGGGGTTAAAACAGAATGTACATCGAACTTTGATCGGTTTAAATTATGTCAAAGATGATGGTGACATACAATAGTATGATATCTATGAGGAAAATAGATCTACTTTACTGCTTTTGATTTTACACAACTTATATATAATAAGTATTTTAATGTATAGTCTAGGTGAAGGTATTGTATTGAAGTGTTCATGTTTACATTATAAATGTATATATTAGTAATATGCAATGTGTGTACATACATGTGTAAGTGATTCATGTGCGTTTCCGAGAAGTATGTATAATGAATGATATTCAATTAAATGGAATATTTTTAAATTATACCTTCTTTTATTACTTGTATTAAACGACTAAATAACGTTATCAATGGAACTATATATAAAAATGACTGTGATATAGCTTCGGATATTGTATGTAGAGTCATGACTGACTTCCTTCCGGTTTAGGGATGTGATAAATAATTTCTAAAAAACACGTCATTACTAATGAATGTTGCCAGATTGTTACATTACTTACGTCTTTCGTAATATTTGACTGTTTTTAATATTTTATTCATTTATTCACAAGACAACGAAGATCCATAACATAAATATTAAAAAAATACTAGCTGCTTAAAATAAGAAATTAAATGTAAATAAACTATATATAATAATTGAAGTATATCGATACTGCAACAAAATTGAAATGCCACATCGTGTGTCAGAAGTATACAATCACGGATATCCAGTGCGTCAGGAAAGAATTATCATATATATCTTTTTTTTTATTAACTTGGTGAAATCCATTACGGACACACCACCCTCCCGGGGGGAGAGTGGGTAGTGTGAGACTCTTACTAACTAAAACCCACGGTGTACCGACCGCCGCTAGGTTGGGCCGGCATGGGCTCGTGCAGTGCTATCACCATGCCGCTCAGCACAGAGTGCCGCCGGGCGTCGTCCTAATAAGGAGGGCAAGCTGGGTACACACCAGCCGCCCCTTCTCGTCAACCGAACCTGTGCAATGGAGATATATATCTACTGCCACATTGCGTCACAGCATTATACAACCACGGATATCTAGTGCTTCAGGAAAGGATTATCGGTATATCTATTAGCATTTTCATTATTATCTTGGGACTGTCGCGAAGTCTACCTTTGATGGATGCAGCTCACTTACGCATGATTGCATAAAAATCATCAACTCGAGTATATGCAAATATCCCAGAATCGCGGTAGTCCCAAGAATAATCGAGAAATATTATTATATTGCACACGTAAAGCATTAATGACCTTTTGACTATAGCTAACCCATAGACTGCTTGTGTAGAAACATTGGCAAAATGTTTTGAATAGATATTTTTTTCCTCATCACTACAACGACCAAACCTGCGGATCAACATATTTCCTCTTGCTACGAG
Organism: Antheraea assamensis; assembly: GCA_035772565.1. NCBI lineage: Eukaryota > Metazoa > Arthropoda > Insecta > Lepidoptera > Saturniidae > Antheraea > Antheraea assamensis. The sequence continues at coordinate 493,582 of JAQQSE010000171.1, read as the reverse complement.
CGCTCTACGTTCTCTGTCGATGTCATCTCTTATTTCGGTTGTAACAATGTGTTAAATTTATATACTCTGTTTAATGGCTTGTCATAGAGATTGATAGGTACATCTTCTAATGTGCTTTTATCAACCGTGAAGACCATAAACTAATCCTTTTTATATTATATTTTAAACCATGTTCATTAGCGTAGCTCTCACAGATAAGCAATAGCTTTCTCGAAGCACCAACTGAAAGAGTAAGGAGCACCATATCATCTGCGTAACTTATGTTATTAACCATTTTATTGTCAATCGTGCATCCCACATGAGTTCCGTACAATTGAGTGATAAGTTCATTAATATACAAGTTGAAAAGTTTTGGTGAACTTATACCCCCTTGTCTAATATCAGACTTTAATCTGTATATATTAGAGATTTCTCACTCCCATCTTACATAGGATTCTTAATTGTCATACCTAGCAATGATGAAATATGTTATTAAGTTCGTTGGGTAAGACGACGGAATAAAGAAAGCATTATTCCGTGGGTAAAACACAACTCCTCAACTTAGTCCATAATATACTATAGGAAACTAGACCGAATGCTTTAGAAAGATCTAAAAAGCACGCGTAAACCGATGTTCTTCTACTAGTATATTATTTGACGCTCTGCTTAAGACTTAAAATGGCATTCTCTGTTGATAGTCCCGATCGAAAACCGAATTGAGCATCGTGCAAATTATTGTATTTATTTAGCTGTACATCTAAGAAACCATCAAATACTTTAGCAATCATAGTAGCTTTATCACATAATTACTTAATTTCCTGGAATGTCGTTTTGGCGATACGACGGTTGAAAGATACTAAATTATTATTATAATAATTTTCGAAATATGTACTATCTAAACGATATACCGCAAGGCCATAGTCTATCATCTAAGAATAAGTTTAGCTTACATTTAGACACAAATGGTTTGTAAATATTATTAACTTTTTGGTGTTTCATGTTAATTTTTACTAATGTAACCTTCTATTTTGTTTTTTCAAGTATATAATCAACAACATCTCTTTCTAATATATCCTTATGAATATTAGAAATAAATAGAAGTAATTTAGTACCTGCCGCTTTAAATTTACAATTTAGGTTTTTATTATGCATTGCCCTCTTTTTTAAAGGACCTATTTCTCAGCCGTCTTTTTTGTACTTAAGTCCAATCCTCAATTTCGTGCAACATAACATATAAGTAATTTTTGTTTGGTGTGTGGTGCCGGCAGAGTAGAATAGCACCACCCCATATCTTCCCGTGGGTATCGTAAAAGGCGATTAAGGGAGTGTGAGATAGTACTGACCCCTTGTAACCTTCTCACCGTAATACTGTACCATCTATCTGAGTGCTTCTCCGGTCGTAACGGTTCCCGTTCCACTGGGTTTAGAAGAACAAGGATGAGTATGTGCACCTGTGTCTTGCGCGTACACTTGTGCACCTTAATATATCCTGCGCATCTGACCGCTTCCATTACTGGACTCCGAGTACGCAAAAGTCCTGTGGCGATAGGTAAAGGTAGAGAGGTCTAGCCTGATGCAAGCTAGACTTTGTCTGATACCTGCACACAGGCGGTCCCGGGGACGTGAGTACACGCCGTGGTCGTTTTCGCGTTGCACATTTGGGGCGACAGCGCGGGCTCGGCAGCACTCGGGATGACAAAGCAGCCCTGTTTAGGGAGGCACTGCTTTCCCCGCTCAGCCGGGGAGGGGGCTAGAAAAGGTGCCCTAAAAAATGTTCGTCCCGTCTTGGCAGGTGGTAGTAACCGCGGCTATCATCGCATCATTCAAATCGTGGTCGACGTCGCAAAGGTAATTTAAAAAGAACACCTATTATGACATTCGGTGCGTGGAACGTGAGAACGCTTCTTGATCGAGATGGCAACGCCTGTCCTGAACGCAAGACCGCCATAGTATCTCGAGAACTTCATCGTTATAACGTCGATGTGGCTGCTCTCAGCGAAACACATCTCCCCGATGAAGGAGAGCTGGTGGAAGTAGGTGGCGGCTACACTTTCTTCTGGAAAGGTACCGCTGCCTCCGAAACTCGACGATCAGGTGTGGGATTTGCCATCAAGAATCACTTAGCAAAGCGTTTAGAGGAGTACCCTGTACATATCTCAGACCGTGTTACCACATTGCGCCTTCATCTGGACAATGACAATTACCTTAATGTCATCAGTGTTTATGCACCAACGCTAGACAAGTCTGATGACATCAAGGACAAGTTCTATGAGGAAGTGACTCATTGCCTCGATATCATAAACGCCAGAGAGCAGGTTTTATTGCTGGGCGATTTCAATGCCAGGGTTGGTCGGGACTATGAGGCTTGGCCTGGAGTTCTAGGTAGACATGGAGTTGGCAACATGAACAGCAATGGTCAGTTGCTGCTCAGTCTTTGTACTCAATACGGTCTGGCAATTACGAACACTATGTTTAGACTTGTCGCCAAGTATAAGACAACATGGATGCACCCAAGATCCAAACATTGGCATTTGATTGACTATGCAATCGTGAGGCAAAGAGATTTCAGCCAAGTACAAGTCACACGCGTGATGCGTGGTGCATACTGTTGGTCTGATCACCGACTTATTGTCACTAAGCTGCGACTCCGCCTCCGTCGCCTGCGTAGATCATCTATAAAAAAGCTTGCGTCTTTAAACGTAGATAAGCTAAATGATCTCGCGGTTAGGATGAATTACGCTGAAGCCCTGTCTGAAGAGCTGTTGCCAGCTAATGAGGTAGGTGATGTTGTTGCTGCCTGGGGAACTTTGTCATCTCATATTATTGATACCGCTTCAACTATACTGGGTAAAAAGATCCGTTGCAACGAAGACTGGTTTGATGGGAATGATGAAGTCTTACGGGCAGCATTCGACAAACACCGAGATCTCCTGCGACAGCACAAAAGGCGAAGTGGAAGCGTTGCGGTTGTTAAAGCTAGTGACCTCAAATTGCGCAAGCTGTCTCGACATATGAAAGACAAGTGGTGGCAGGACAAAGCTAGACACATGCAATGGCTTACTGATACAAACCAGCTGGGAGAGTTCTACGGTGAGGTACGTAAGCTGATTGGTACATCCCACCACGCAAGGGTGCCTTTAAGGTCTCTAGACGGTAGTCACCTGTTGACGAACAAGGAAGATGTACTAAAGCGCTGGGCGGAGCACTTCAATACTTTGCTAAATGTGGATCGATCAGCTGATCTGCAAAGCATCAGTTTAATGCCTCAGCTCCCTCTTGCTTTTGAGCTGGATGAGCCTCTATTGCATGATGAGGTTGTTACTGCCATCAGACAGCAACAAAACAAACGGGCGGTTGGCGTTGACCTTATACCGGGAGAGCTGATAAAATACGGCGGAGAGGAGTTGCACACATTGTTGTGGGAACTATTTGTTCGCATGTGGGAGGAGGAGCGCGTTCCGGATACCTTTATAGTATCGCGCATAAGTGTTCTCTACAAAAACAAAGGTGACCGATCTGACTGCAACTCTTACCGCGGCATTTCGCTCCTTACAGCCGCCGGAAAGGTCTTTGCTCGAGTTCTCTTAAACCGCCTAAAAAACTTGTCTGAAAAGATTCTGCCAGAAACCCAGTTTGGCTTCCGACCGAACCGAGGCACATGCGAAGCTATATTCTCTGTGCGTCAACTGCAAGAAAAGAGCAGAGAACAGGGTCGTCAGCTGTACCTTTGCTTTGTTGACCTGGAGAAGGCTTTCGATAGCGTGTCTCGGGAAGCTCTATGGTTGGTGCTAGGTAAGCTTGGTTGCACGGGAAAGTTTGTGAGACTTCTCAGACTCCTGCATGACAATATGCAATGCTGCGTTGCCGTAGACGGCGAACAGACATACTTCTTCCCCGTTACCTGTGGGGTGAAACAAGGATGCGTCTTAGCGCCAACTCTGTTCGCCTTATACTTTGCGGTGGTAGTTAGAGAAGTCTTACAAACTGTTTCTCAAGGAGTCCGCATCCGCTTCCGCACAGACGGCAGTCTTTTCAACTTGGCTAGACTTAAGGCTCGCACTAAAGTCTCATATGCACTGATCACTGAGATCATGTATGCTGATGACTTGTGCTTCCTAGCAGAATCCCTAGACGGCCTGCAACAGCTGATATCCGCATTTCACCAAGCATGCCGTAAGTTCGGCCTGAAGATCGGTGTCAATAAGACGGAGGTGATGTCCCTAGACATACACGGTCATGAGACACTGACCATCAAACTTGGTGAGGATGTGTTGAAGCAGGTGGATAAATTTCGCTATCTGGGGAACACTGTAACATCCAAGTGTGACCTTGATACTGAGATCAATAGCAGATTAGGTGCCGCAGCTGCGGCATTCGGCAAGCTATGTTCCAAGGTCTTCTGCTCACATGACCTTAAGTTGGCCACAAAAATATCGATATATATGGCAATCGTGCTGCCGAACCTCCTATACTCTTCTGAAACATGGTGTGTATACCGCCGCCACATTCGCACTCTGGATCGCTTCCACCTTAAATGCCTCCGTACCATCATGAAAATCCGATGGTCCGATAGAGTGCGAAATACCGAAGTTCTGCGACGTGCCAATGTTGGTGGTATTGAAGCCTATTTAATACGTCGACAGCTTCGGTGGTGCGGTCACGTATCTCGTATGGAGGAGGAAAGAGTGGCGAAGCGCATCTTCTACTCTGAACTGGAGGAGGGCAAGCGGAATCATGGCGGTCCCCTCCTCCGGTACAAGGATGTCCAAAAGCGACACATGAAGAAATGCAACATAGAGCCCTCTCACTGGGAACTTTTGGCAGCACAGCGGTCAGAATGGCGCAGGATGGTGAACAGTCAAGTACGCGAGTACGAGACTCAGCGTAAAGCTAATCTTGATACCAAACGCAACCAGTTAAAGGCTCGCCCACCTGCTGCCATAACATATCACTATGACAACGGCGTACTCACGTGCCCTCAGTGTGCACGGAGTTTTGCCGCGAATATAGGCTACATAAGCCATATTCGCGTGCACCAGCGTCATTTCTTAGACTAGGGGTCAAAGTGGTCGCCATGGCCGAAATCGGTCGGAAATCATCATCATCATTATGTTTATATTTTCTAATCTTTGAATATATCGAAATTTTGTATTAAAATTTATTTAGATTTTTTATGAATGTTGTTAGATGAATGGATACATAAAAAAAAACCAATAAAGACTAGATAGTTAACAAGATCAAACGTTTTAAAATAAATGTTTGAATATAATTATAATTCAATAACATCAATATCATAAATAAATTTGAAAATGTATGCCAAATAACGAGTTTCGTAAAATATATTACACAATTGCAGACCAAATGTAACTTTAAAAAAATTAAACGCAACTTTCAACTTAATAACTCTGGCAATACTGCCATTAATTGTCAGTTACTATACGGTAAATAATTGAAAAAATCCAGTAAGTTTCTGGAATAAAAGTGGAAATACGTTTACGGTATGTTGTATGTACATATTTTATACTTTTAATAACTTGTAAAGGAAAAATAGTAGCAATTTTGTAACGAATGAGTCCACCAGTTCATGAATACATTTTTTTTCACTCGTAAGCGTTACGATTTACCATTTGCAACAAGGTATAATATATTAATTCATGTTTTGTAGATAAATAGAATTAAATAATATGGATCCGTTGGTAGTAGAAGAGGAGCAGATGCAGTCTACCGGCGAGAGTGTATTCAACCCAATCACTTTAGGTAAATATACAAACAAATGTCTATTGCTAATATAATGTTTTGCAATATGTTGAAGGATACTTGGGCCACATTTACAAAATGTGTCATCGCGGTTGACCCCATTCTTAATTATCTTGATGTTATTACAACTTCGGCGCACTGGTTTAATATATTTTTTTTTTTTTTGCCTACAAATTTTTGTCAGTATAAATTCAAAGGTGCTATAATCAACACAGACTTTTTCTGTTACACAGTAAGCTTGTCTACTATGATAATTAATTAAAGAAGTGGTTTGAGTTATTAATAAATGTTATGCACACTGTGAGATGAGTGCTTCTCTGTAAATTCCTTAATTTCCAATAGTTACATATCCCATAGAGACATTGTCCGAGTTATGACAATGTTAATTCAAAAAATTCTAGAATACTGTAATTTTCCTTTTAGATAATATAACAAAATATAGGCTTAATAAAAATAATTTAAACTTTATTTATGGTAAGTAAAATGTTGATGTTGTTTGGGCAGCATGTTAATAAGTCTATTTTCCTCTCTAAATAGTATTAGACAGTTTTTCTTCTAAGGCATAACTTTGCATAATACTTTTAACAAAATAAAAACCATTTGTGGGTATAACCTCATAGGTCATTAACATCAAAATAAGCATTTTTGAACACTTTTTCATAAAAATTGTTTTACACCATATGTCACAATCTGTTGTTTACAGTTTGGCACATATAACAGTGCCACATGTAGGTAGGTAAGCTGGACATTTATGTCACTCTATAAAAAGTTATATGTATACGAATTTGTGAATATGTACAGATATTTCTTAATATTCGAAATTTACATAGAAACATTTGATTTTCTTTAAAAATATACTATATTTAGCTTTATATGAAGCAATATTAAGAGGTGGCAATTTATCTTTTGTGTGCAATAATATAAACACAAGTGCAGGTCCTGTACTGATTTTCACAACATGTTATAGATGCTTTTGAATTGTTTCCTTTTAAATATATTGCAGTGATATGTACAAGTATATCAAACCATACACAACATGCATTACATATATAGGAATTTACAATGTGCAAAAAAATGCATTTATGATGTACTGGCTGGTGAAACTATTACTACTTTCAATTACCTACATATCTTTTAATTTACTTATCTGTGGTTTGAAGTCTGTGATTTGACAGTGAGTAATCTGTGGTATTTTGTTTTTGTGAAGTTACATTTATAGAAAATACTTTTCAGTTTATTTTGAAGTACCTACATAATTGTAAAATGGGAATTATATTAATGGAAAGTAAGCTTTAATTTCATTTCTTTTCTTTCAGGCAGGCTTAGAAGTTAAGTTATTTGCTTACTTTTTTAAAATAATTATAGAATAAAATTACTCCTTTCTTATAGGCCGGCCACGCATCTGTGATGCCCTTCGTGTCACTTTATATTAAGCTAGGCCTTAGGTGATTACTTACCATCAGGGTAACCCCGTCTGGTTGTTTGCCTCCAATTGCAAAGGAAAATACATTACTTTTATTTCAGCAAATCAGTATTGTTTGTTTGTTTATGGTAATGTCAAATCCTTAACAACACTTTATAGTCTTGTATATGTATTATCTGTTTTAAATGTGGACTGAACTGTTTTTTTTTCTTAATTATAATGCTGTAGAATGGCCTACTTTATTGTATCAGTATATTTATATTACAAGGCGCACATTATAGATAATAAGTTAAAATTTTTACATGTATTATTAAAAGTTTTTTTTTGTTCGGTATATTATCCAAATTTATATGCATTCCCATCTTTGGTTAATAAAATACAAACATACATGAGTATACTAACTTAACAACATATATAGTATTACAATGATAATCTGTTTTTATGACGTCAAAATTGATTAAAAGTAAAGAGAGAGATGCTATGTCAATTTCGGCACTGCAGGTAATACAATGTATATGATACGACCAGCACATGTTAGCGATCGGGTTATTAAAAGAAGTGTTATTTTTTTTAAAAGATATATGAAACAATCTTTTGCAGGAACCATGAATATTTTTGTTAAAAAGTATAATTTTTGTTCAGTGTAGTCGTGCGCATAGGGTGCATCCTGTAACTAGATTATTTATTGGTTTATTATATTTGTACAAGTTACCCCTTATAATATCAGCTATCTGCCAGTGGTATTTCCGTCAACATCGATTGTACTATTTCAGAAATTAGCTTAGATAAACAGTCAGACGGATAATTTAAAAATTGCTACTTACCTTTACATTAATTTATTAAAAGGCTATGCTTACTCTATGTTTTTAGGGGCACAGTTTCTGGCTTCGTATGGCTGGTACCTGGTGGGAGGAGCTGCAGTAGTACTGTACATCCTGCATAAGCTGCGGCCAAGGATAGAAGCGTACAAGCAAGCCCGGGAGGATGCTGAATATCACAAAGGTTTATGATTCTATGCCATTCCTATTACACTCGGTGATGTGTTCACACAGATTTTTGTATATTATTTTTGTAATTACCATGGTGTTAATTAACTGTGGCAGAATGTGGCCTACATTACTATATTCTCATAAATTTAATTTTATTGTGCTCAGTAATTTCCGGTGTACGAGTACATGTAACTTATTTAACATTTACTGACAGAAGTTATAATGGTACGACTTTCCATTAGCGTCCGTCGAATTGACGGTGGGGAGGGGGATGGGAGGGAAGGGGATGATCAGTACTAACACCCGTTAAAAGGAAAAGTTGCGGAGCCCCCACCTTTTCGAGTTTTTAAACTTTTAATTCCAAGGAAAAATTCCGAATTTCTGTATCTATTTTGACTCTGCAACGTCTCCGGCGCTGCGGGAAGAGCAGCCTCGACGCCCTTGCGTAACATATCCCAGGCATCGATCCTCGCCTCAGCAGCCTCGGCTTGTTGGTCGCCTTCGGCGACCAGCCTCGGCCGCTCCGGCTCGTCCAATGCCTACGATTTGTTACAGCGGGCGGAGGCTGCTCTCCCTACGCGCCTCCGGCTTTTTAAAAACACTCTAGGGGTAGGACAAACTCGTCCCAGGTGGAGTTGGGGTCATTCAAACAGGTTCTTTAACATAAGTCGAACCTAACCTATTTTATTTGTTATCTCAATAACAACAAAAATGGCGTCAGTTTTACGTTTCGTTTCACAAGCCGGTTGAACGTCTTTACGAGTCATAAACTACACATTTTAATTTTAATAGTTCGTAATGAAAATAATGATGTAATTTAATATACATAAACTGCAAAATATATGTGTGTATGAAAACTATTGAAACAAGTATAAAAAATAAATATTTATGAAAATTTATAAAAAATTAAATTTCACGTAACTTATGACAACATAACCGTAAGTAAAACGAAACGTTCAATGGCGATATTTCGCTATAATCTGTGGTGAAAATTACGTAAATATTGCAAAAATAATTGATTTTCAATAATTTTTTTCTCAAAAACTACGCGTCTCCGCATGGTGAAACTTTGTGTGTGTTCTTATATTAATGTAATCTATCTATAAAAAAAATATCAACTCCCAACTCGACGGACGCTAATGGAAAACTGAGCCGTTATAATTATGCTCATCAAACAAAGGTTAGTTATCGACGGGAATTGAACCCACGATATCAGTTTCATAGGAGAACTTACCGCTAATGTATATAAGTTTTTGTGTTTACATAATTTTATATCGAATGGTCACTGCAGCCTATAAACGAGCACAATTTTGTACTCAATATAGTTTGCGTGCGAACGATGTGTACAAATATTGCTGATTTTGTTACCAAATATCATTTTGGTAGTGATGTTTTATGGCAGACATCATTAGTTTTAGGTGATATGGTAATTGCTAGGTATTTGTGATAATTAACTTAAAAAAAAAATATATTCCATACAGATCCAGACAAAGCTCTGTCCCGCATGGAGGCGATACAGCGAGCGCGAGAGAGACAACAACAGCTGCTGGAGCGAGCTTCCCTTCGCGCGCAACAGGAACAGATAGAGGTCTGTCACTACTCATTTCATTTTTTACTTTACTGGTAAAATTGTTTTTACATATCTATTTGTAATGCTATTAATAATAGTTGGCGAAATTATGTGCCACTTGTATGGGAATTATTAAAAGATTACACTTAAAAAGTAAAAAAGACACAAAACTGAGTATTGTATCTTGAACTAAAGTTATATCCTATTTTGTTATTAAGTTTTCAACTGATGTATGTTTGGAAAGTTTACGTTTATCTGTTCCTTTTTTTTAATTTATTTCATTTTCTTAGCTTTATATTGTATTTTTGTTTAACCTGCTAGTAAAGTATCATTGTAATAACTGCCCATCAAAATATTTGTATACTTACTCTGTGGGCGACGGAGCGGATTGTTAAATGTCTTATAATATAATGTGTCGTGTTGCAGCGCGAAGAGCGCAAGCGAGCCGAGAACCTGGAACGGCTGGAGAAGTACGGGACCGCAGCGGGGGGCAGGAAGCTCGGGACTGCTACTGATGATGGTAACTTGTATTACTCTTCATGATACTCATATCATGTCATAGTGACTGCACTCTGCCTCAAGGTAAACACTGTACAATCCAAAAGCCATTGGCAATCGTCGCCACGATGCCAATTTACAAACCTCTGTAGCTCGATATACCAGAGTTGTTATGTCGAGTTTTCACAATGTGTATGGTGGTAGCAATACGATTTGGTAAACAACTTACAACTCTACTTGGAAGCCAAATATACACCGGCTCTTCCTGGAATATAAGACATTTATGTGTACCGATGTATCGGGTTTCACACCTTTTGTATACTGGTCATGTTTGTTTTATTCTATAATTTCTCATTAGGAATCATATAATTAGGTGTCATTACTTTAAAGAAAAGTGTGTGTATACTTATGTACACGCGTTAGAAGTTATTCTTCTTTGGCGTAATAACAAGATAAAAATCTTTTCAAAAATTTTATCTCTCGCTTTATTCTACGTTTGTAGAAAAAACGACACTAACAATAGAAAAAATGTATCTAATACGTACATACTTTTTTTTAATAAAATGTTGACTATAGCTAACTTCAGGGTGTCGGTTTTTCGTGACGGTGTGCGCGCGCATCGTAAAAATTTACTCTCATCATTTTTCCCTAACACGCCAAAAGAAGTATAACTTCAAAAAAAAAAAAAACAACTGATATGCTATACAAAGTTGTAGCTACCGCCGTATCAATGATACGAGGCTGCCGAGCTGCAGGCGCCATCATTTGTATAAAAATGTTTAAATGTCCATCACAAATTCAACATTATACTCTGAATAAATATAGTGGTAGTGACCGAACAGTTTGACCGGTGGAATCTAATGTCCGCAGGTTCGAACCCCAGCGAGTACCAACTAATTTTTCTGAATTCGCGTACACTTATCAATTCAAATTGGTAACAGTATCGGGTGAGGGTGAAGGAAAACATCGTAAGGAATACTGAACCTGAGAAACGTTCTTATAGTACCACCGTATAGGGAGAAACTATAAAACTTTAGATTTCTCGGAGCTTGAAATCGCAAATACGTCGCGGGCTGGCGTTCGAGGTGATTAGACCCATACCTTCCTTCGGGATGAGGCCTATGACTCTGTGACAGACCGATGATGACTTTGAATAAATAAATAATAAAAATAGGAAGACAGTATTTATACGTCTTAACTAGCTGTTGCCCGCAGCTCCGCATGCGTTTTTTTTTGTTTATTATTGTAAATTACTTCTTATAAAATCAGCTATCTGTTAGTGAAAGTTCCGTGAAAATGGTTCAAACGTTTTGGAAATAGTACTACAAACGAAGCCATGGGTAAAAGCTAGTCCTAAATAAAAAAAGCTTTAATTACTTTTTATAACGTTAGCTATCTGTCAGTGAAAGTCCCATGAAAATAGGTCCAATCGTTTTGGAGATAGTATTACAGACGAAGCCACGGATGACAGCTAGTCTAAAATAAAGTATCCTATGTCACCCGCTGTAGTTTTAACTATCCGTCAGTGAAATTTCTGTCAAAATCGGTCTAGCCGTTTCGGAGATTACCCGGAACAAACAGATAGACAGACAAGAAATTTTTAAAATTGTATTTTTATTATCAGTATCGTGTATACGTTCATATCCAATCAGTAAAAAGACGTTATTTTGATATTACATACAAACATTTCATTTTTATTATATGTATAGATGATTCCTAATTAATATATCGTGAAATACACGATATAATCAAGGGTAAGAAATTAATTTGGTGTCTGGGCTAGTTGTCATTCAGTCATCATCACTGCCATGAAAGGGAAATATTTTTTTTTGTTAGTACAATCGAGTTACCCGTCAAAAGTCTGTATAAACACAATACAATATGCTTTTTATTCCTCATATAATAGGATATTAGATATATTAATAGTGTATTTATAAATCACTAGGCCTATTCATATTTTAATTGTCGAGACAAAAATAATTGCGCCATAAAAAATATCGATCTCGCCGCGAACAGTTGCATAAAAAATACCGGTTTCGCCGCGGAGAGTTTTTAGGTTGTTATAAAATAGGGAAAGGATACAAACAGACAGAGCTATAGGTTTATTAATACATATATATGTTTGTATTGTTACAGATTTCTTACCGCTAAGTGGAGGAGCCTCCGCCTCCACCTACCGCCCTCCGAAGAAGTCCAAGTGCAAGGGAGGGGGCTGCGGACGCTAGTCCTCCCTCTCGACTCTCTCCTTCTCCCCCGCTCTGCCTCTCCACGATTTGACGCCTTGATAAATATATTATTGTATTTACTTCCTTTTTCGTTGTTTACTGTCAAATTCAATAGAAAAAGTTTTTATGACTCGTCAAATAATATATTATAAATATTAATAAAAGATATAACTCACTAAAACTCTAGACTATACAGTGAATGAAGTATGCCGGAGAGATAATAATGCACTGGCAACACCGGCGTCCGGGAACAGTAACTGTGTTACGGGTCCGCTCTCGAGGGTTAATTAATGTTGGCAACACTATCTATTTCGTGAACTTTGGGTTAAATCTCAGCTTAAGTATTATGAGTTATTTACTGGTAACTTGAATACGTTGAAACGAGGGCGTACAAACGTATAAAGTTAATAGCGTCGTTTGTGTGTACGCGTGTGACGTCACACGACACGTGGTACGCATAAGAATGCGTACCTCCCATGGGCATTGTATTTCTATTTGTTAATGTAACATTTACTTTTATATTATAAATTAATAAAATGTAATACTGAAATAAAGGAATGTGTTTGATTTATTGTCATATTAATTCCTATGAATTTCGTGTTTCACATCAACGGGTCCGGCGCTTCAGTGCAAATCGAGCCAATTGATTGTTTAGGGCACCTGGCTAACTTGTAATTTTTTTTTTCGAACTGACTACATTGTTGGCTTGACAAGCCTCTACAGCATCGTGTTATGTAAAGACAGCGATGACATGAAATCGTGCGTCTGTGGCGCCATCTCTTAAGAACAAACGTAAACATTAATAGTGAAATTCAATTTTGTCTCGAATACGTATTAGTAAATGTCATTGGGGCTGAAGCGTTATGAATCAGCTCCAGATAGATAGTTAAAGAACATTTAGGTACTAATAGGATATTAAGATTTTACCAAGTTTCAGATTGTAATTACTAGTAACAGTAATTTGACTCTACATTATCTAACACTCGTTCGCCCGCGACTTCTTTTATCTTTATAAATGTTGATGACATAACATAGTATTCTTGTAGAAGTCTTAACGATTTATACATCACCCGCCGAGACAGCGTTTTTTGAAGTTATACTTCTTTTGGCGCGTTAGGGAAGAATGATGAGAGTAAATTTTTACGATGTGCGCGCGCACACCGTCACGAAAAACCGACATCCTGAAGTTAGCTATAGTCAACATTTTATTTAAAAAAAGTATGTATGTATTAAATACCTTTTTTCTATTGTTAGTGTCGTGTTTTCCTACAAACGTAGAATAAGGCGAAAGATTCAATTTTTGAAAAGATTTTTATCTTGTTACGCCAAAGAAGTATAACTTGTAATGCGTGTACATAAGTACACACACACACGCTTTTTTTTCTTAAACTTATATTTTGGCCAACTTCAAGAATATCTCTAAAATGTATAACCTATATGTTATTTTTATGATATAATGTATATTCTATTATATAACTGGTTGTAAATTTATTTGAAATAAAACTTTGTTAAGGTTTTCAGTTTAATTTTCATTGTATAATAGAACTTAAATGTTTCCTTTTAAAAGGCAAAAAGCAGAGACTTTCGAATATGCTTGACGACCGAGATTAGGTTTTGATTTATAGATTATAGAATAGTAATATGGAGACAATATTCAAGGCAGTGTTGGTAGGTGCTTACCAAATTAGATAAGAGAGGACAGAAAATAGACAGGAGTGCGGACATACGAAGTGTTGGCGTTGTATCGATTGTTCAGTTGATTTTTGACGGAATCCATCGATTTTTCTATATTCTTACTAGAACACTCTCCATTACATTTAGAAGCGACAGCAATATCTCAATTTTTGCACCAAATCGGAAAAGCTAAGTGTAATTGCGCCTTCTCCGTTCCACCAGAAGACGACTAAGCTTCGTGAGGGTATCCATTCCTACGTACATATCCTCCTAATTCGCGCGAATCGCAACAATGTGTTGAATGATTTTGTTTAGACTAATTCTACATAAGAAATAACAGAAGCTCATTGCCGTCAGAAGCAATAGTTAGCGTTAAGTGTATACCCAACGTCATGTAATAATTTGAACCCATCTTTCCTCTAGCTCTGACCACTGGCCCTATTTAAATGTATATATAAAAATAAAATCGAAGTGGTTGTTGTTTATCCAGACTAATCTTAGAACCGGGTGAACTGATTTCGATAAGGTATTTGCTGGCAGATTTTGTTTTTGGTTTGCTTACAGTGTTATGAAATAATAAAAATTAACTACAATTAGAGCTCACAATTAATTCAGGATCACGTGGTTCTAATGGAAAAACGGAGCCATTTTCATTTGAAATACTTCCAAGTTCGTTAACGGAAGTAAACTAGAGGTACAGTGGTCGAGCTGCGGCGACACGCGGGGCAGGGTATTGGTGACGTAACACAATGCCGCGGCGGGTAGCGGTCACCGTTTCGGGCTATCGGCCTCCTCGATACCGTCTCGCTTTCTAATCACCAAGCGACTCGATCAGCCGACTGGAACATCAGCCTGACACACTGCACTATGGTTCCGCATACGAATAGGAAATACTATACTAGGAAGAAAATGAGATCCTGCAGGTGCGGTACAAAAACATATACAGAGTGAAGTATATGACGCATTATTTTGTACTCCTAAGTTTTATGTTAATTTGTAGTGTTGTACAGTGCTTATACCAATAAGACTGCAACTTGTAAGCTATTTAAATACGTAATGAATGAACGCATTTTACGCTGCACGTGAGTCAAATCCTCCGAACGGTTTGTTGTCAATACTATAACGCCGCGCCTGCATTTGCATGTGACTATGCAAGATATGATTTATGACCCTACCTTTATTTAGTTTTTGCCCTTAATAATTCACAGTGTCGTGCAGCTACAAATTCTCCGTTACATTAAAGCGAGTATATCTAAGACTACTTGACTCCTCAGAGCACAGATTACGAGATATTTAATTCATGAAAGTGTTACCTTGTTAAAATCTATTTAATATTTAGCTACTTGAACTTGGAAATGATTAGTTGTTGTCTTTTATATCTTAAACAAAAACATGATTTTCTTTAGATGTGTTCTAGAAAAAATATACCTGAAACTAATTATTTAAAAAAAAAACGAAACAGATTACTGAAATAAAAAACAGAGAGATTATCTACTTGTGTAATTTTTTTTCATGTTTCTCTACTGACTCCTGCACCCGCAGAATATGATTTTCGATAAAGATAGTAATTGATTATCAGGCACAAGTATATAATACTTCAAGCAGGTGGGCAGGAACAGAGTGTGTTTAAATCAAAATATTCGAATGTATTCAAATAAATAAAATGCAAGTATCTGTTTGTAATATTAAAATAACAGTTTTTTACTGAATGTATATGAAAGTACATAATACCATTGTTATAAGTTTATATTATTGTTATAACAAAATTTTAAAAGATTTCCTTTGTTGTCTCCGGGTCATTTTGAAACGGTTGAGCAGATTTTGACGTGACTTTCACTGATGTTATGGTTATATTTTTTACTTTCATTTTAGAAAAGTACTTGGAGCTTCGCGACCAATATATAGATAATACAAAGATATAAACGCAAACGAAAACCAAGGCGGCTGCTAGTCCTTACTGGTGGTCATAAATGCACATGGAAGTTTGTTCGTTACATTTTCACGCCTTAAACACTTAACCAGTCAGATAATCAACTAATGAAAGACTGTAGTAGTAAAGCTAGTAGGCATCAGCTTTGGAGAGTGTTCATATTTGTTGTCAGGATGATTGACAGGTTAGTTCGTTTTGTTTATTTCTTCATAAATAAACTGAAGAAATAAATTTTGATAAACGAACAATACTAGTATATAAGCGTTTAATATTGTATCTAGGGGAACGCTAATCGTTTCTCCGTGAGGTCCGTGACGCGACGGTTGCGCCTGCGACAGCGAAATACACACAAACAGAGACACGGTGCCGGACACCGCAAAACTAAATTAAATAAAAACGAACAAAAACCCCCAATGAATTAGATAATTAGAAAGCGTTTGGTTTTCCAACAACTTTTACGTAACACAAGAAACTGAAGCGAATCCCAATCGAACTGTGACGACTCGATAATTACTTTTTTATGTTATACTAGTCGATATTCGCGACCTTAGCCCGCGTTGTTTGTTATCTTAATAATATATTTTATATACAGAAGGAAAGTACAAGCACCATACCGCTTGCCCCACCTCTTCACGGCGAGAAAACACACGTAGTTGGACGCGCAGCGCTTATAAAAATGGTAGTTTCTTAAAAATCTAATAATTTTATATTAAATGAGGCTATCGTGATATTTTTAGATAAATGCCAAAGTACTAAGAAATAATACTACATGTTTTTATTGACTTCTATGTAGTAGTTTTTGAGTGATACGCAATGCACTAGTCTATCAATGTAATTGATATAAGGATAAATTACTACAGGCCGAGCAACTTGTCTCTCACCTTACGCCTCGTAGACTCGGTCTCCAGTAGGACTGTCAAAACACATCGCTGTTAGTTTGTCGGTGACAGATTCTTCAGGGCAACATTATACATATGAATGGAAATGTCGTGTGACTGACAAAGCCATTCTTCAATTGAGAACAAGTTTGCAAATTGTCTTCAACTTATCTTGAACGGTTTTGTAGTTTTGTCTGAAATAATTGACCGTAAACAATAGTAATATTAAATAGCGCCTCCACAATTACTATGGAAATACTTTGTCAAAGGGTCCGTTCTACGTCGGTGACTCCATCGCGGAGGAGGCTCTTCTGCTTCAGGCGACGCGTTGGAGTAGCGCACGTGCAGTGCTACGTGCCTACATATTTGCAGGTGTATTTAAATGACACCTTTAAAACAAAACTTAAATCAATTGAACCGAGAGCAAGTGTAAACGCACGTGTACAATGTATTCCTTCCGTCGTCAATAATCATTTATACTAATTTTTTTTAATTAATTTGAATGTTACGCCATCTGATGCATGTATACATGTGTTTGTGTATAACAATTGGAACACACGGAACGCAAACAGTGTAACGTGCTGACTCTAGGAACTCGGGCTCGTCATCGCCGTGAAAACAGCTTCAAATGCCGAATACAAGTTTGGTTTATTTCGTATATACAATCCATCGATCATTACATTAATTAAGTTCTTAACTGTATTCATACGATCACACTTCGAACGTTTGTCATATTTTTTCGGTCGTTGTGGTTGGTAAATATTAATTGTAATTATTTGATGACATCGCACCTTACATTACCCCACAAATGAAGATTCATTATATTCTGTTTCTTCGTGAATATTTATTTTAAGCTGTACTGTTTAAATATCGCTCGTACTCATCACATAATTTAAAGGAATTTATTTATATATAAGCGTCATAAAGTTCATTTATTGTATAAAAATATCAAATAATTATCAGATAAAAAAAAAGACATTACGATTTTTAATAATCTATAGGAATAATAAAACTCTGACCAACTCCAAGTAGACACAAATCAAGTCACTAATGACGAGTCGACGATGTCAAAAGAACCTCCTCAGTGCGAGATCTTGACAACCAAAACATTTATCTGTATTCATATCATAAAACTCTACAGATTGTACGTTTTGTCTTTGTTTGTACGTACTGCTGTGCGCTACCCACTGGAGCTGGCAGTTACATTGAAAACATATTCTTGGATTTTATACTTTACATATTGTAAAATATAACTAACATCACGCTACGATCCTTAGGACCGGAGTAATTATCACAAAATATGTAGGTCAAAAGATAACGCGGCGTGGTATTTCAGCAGACATCGACTGGGATAAACTAGTTATATTCCCTGAAACCTAGGTTATCACCAGTGATACATTTAGTCGAGATTTTTTCCAGATCATCTATCGAAATTTAAATAGAAGTATTTTATTCTTTAACCGAGGTGTCATTTCTCTATCTGTTAGTTTGCGGCAATTGGAATCAGTTCAGATTTTGTTTTTTTGACATTACCGCCATGTCTATTTTACGCGATGGTAAATACTCATTTTATTAATTTATATTTATTGTTTCATATAAGTATTACTGGGAGTACATTTACAATATTGGTTTTGTTACAAACTCACTAAAAAACGTATACTTTTCAACACATAGTGCTTAGGAAACGGGTAGCCAAACAGAACGCTATTGTACTCGTAACTCATTTTTTTATTTTTCCGAACTGACCTACACTATTAGCCTGGCAAGGCCACTACAGTTTCACCGGACTACCTCATTTTATTTATTATTTAAAACACCTATATCAATTGTAGAAAACAAAACCGTGGGGTTTTAGTGAGTAAGAGTCCCACACTAGCCGCTTCCTCCCCCGGGAGGGTGGTGTGTGATTTCCCCACGTTAATAAAAAAAAAGTTGTACGATGGAAACATACGGAAGCTTTGATTTTAATCATTACTATGTTTATCTGAATTTTTCCTTGATCATAATTCTTTATGTTTCATAATATAATAAGTAATGTTATATGAAACATACTTACTCGTACTTAAATGATATGCCGAGTAACAATAACCATAACAAATAAGTATATTCAACTCTTTTTATAAACTCCATAATATAATAAGTAATGTTATATGAAACATACTTACTCATACTTAAATGATATGCCGAGTAACAATAACCATAACAAATAAGCATATTCTTTTTATAAACTCTTTTTGCACATCATTGTACAGAACACGACAGTTCTTTTATTTAACTGTAATTCTAAATCATAAACTCTTTCTAATTGTAATAAGGACTATTTTGGAAAACAAACTTTAATCTATACACATAATAAAATTGTAGTGTCTGTATGTATTATCAAAATAACAACTTTTTGCTGGTTGGATCTGTCTATCTGTTTGTTCCGGGTAATCTCCAAAACAGCTGGACCGATTTTGACATGAATTTCATTGATGGATAACTAAAATTATAGTGGGTGACATATGCTACTTTATTTTAGACTAGCTGTTACCTGTGTCTTCGCCCGTACTGTTATCTCTAATACGATAAGATCGATTTCCACAGAATTTTCACCATTATGTAACTGACCTTATAAGAAGTAGTTTAGGCTATTTTATCTTAGACTAGTTATTACCTGCGACTTTGTCAAACGTGGAATCTACAAACAAAATTTAACCAATTTGGACGGGAATTTCACCGGCATATAGTTGACATCATAAGAAGCAATATAGGATATTTTATTTAACTAAACTAAACTGAACTGACGTAATGAAAATTAGCTCAAACTATTTTATTTTAGACTAGTTGTTAATCGGGACTTCATCCGTGTGGAATGTCTGAAATGATAGGACCGATTTTTACTGGACTTTTGGTGGCAAATAATTTAAGTTATAAGAACTAATTTAGGTTATTTTATTTTAGACTAGCAGACACCCGCGACTTTGTCCGAGAGGCATTTAACAAACATATGTTGTTCAATGTAAACATTTGCATGAGGCATGTGTTGTACTGCACTCTAAGAATTAATATAATTCAAAATTCATGTTTTTGTATGTAATTTGAATTACATTGTCTTTTTGGTCAATTTTTGTTTTAACTAGATAAGTCAGCAACCATAGAAACGTATAAGAATATTGCGTCGAGTTCAATAAACACTAATTAAATATTTAATTTTTTAAACCTGCTTATACACATACTTTTATATCTTGATTTGTCTAATATGTGATATCCAACAACGCTGTCATTTAATTAAGTGCTTACCAATCGAACCCTTAATAATACTGCTTCTATAACATATCCATTGCGAATGTATACTAGATGAGTATCGATATAACGTCATTGCAGGCTCTTCCAAAATTCATACATAACTTCCAAATTAATAAACGAAAAACATATTCCAATATTTCATACAGTTCATAGATCATGGAGTTGGATAAACGTGGACCTAAGATTACACCCCTGTGGAACACCGAAGACCGACACGTATATGAGATACATCCAAACCATTTTGCAGTCCAATGTCACCCATGACTTTTACTATATAAAGGGACAAAATGTATTTAAAATATATGAATGTAGTAATGAAGTAATGAGTCTCACGATACTGTTTGTGCAACTGTATGAAAGGCTTTAGAAAAATCCATTTAAAGAATTTTATTGCACCACTATTCGAACAAAAATTAGAATATAATTTAATGTACTACACAACAATTAAATATTATAAAAGAGTACAACTTATGTAAATTCCCTTTGCGATTACATATTACTGTAAATTCATAATACGTAATCGAAATCTTCTGTAAGCACTAAGCAGTATTGTTTACGACTTAATTGTGTATCTTAGTAAGCTACTCAATTATTGTGCAACGATTTAGGATGTTTTTTTTTTATTAATTTTAAAACCAGTTAACAATTGTGAACTAAAGAAGTTTATTTAAGCATCATAAAAACACAAAACCGCGCAGATTTACTCGCCGTAGTTTTTTTAAGTTACACATTAGTTAATTTATGATGGATTAGCTATGAACAAAAAAACTATATACTATTCGACCATTAGCTGCAAAGCAAGTTGATAAGCCTAGACACAACGCACTGTAGGTGATGGATAATGAGATGCTATGTCTTTGATCAATTTTTTTTTGTTCCAAACACACAAAGATACTTTTAAATTGTATAGAAATAAGACTGGTTACTCTTGTTGCCTTGTTCGCTGCTTCTCATCTCAACCACTCAATGTCTTCTATGAACAGTGTTTTATTATTAATTAATTAGTATAATAATAATCGAAACTGGCATTGATTAATTTCATTTAAGTCAGTAATAACGCATAGAGGGCAAACAAAATACATCCAACTATATATGAACCGAGACTGCGAAGCCCTACGGAATAGGGGCTTGAGACTAATCTGTTGCCATCCCTCTCGTCACCCTGTGTCAGAGCAGCGGGGAGAACTCGCGAAGCCTGGCGTGACGTCACGGGTCGAGGGGCACCGCGGCTCGGGGGGAGGGCACGGCGCAGCGTCGAGCTAAGCCAGTACACGGCCGACTGCCGGACCGAATAGCAAGGTCCACAATGTGCGCGCGGTGAAATCGAAAATAATCGCGATGTTGTTCGAAAGCCCCAACGCTAAATTATTCCCGGCCTTCAACATACCACCCCCCGTGAGGCTCAGGTGAGGACCCCTGTGCTATTCGTGCCTGTGTTGTGAGTGCTAGCGAGCCCGGTGCGACTGTGCGAGGCGGCGCGGACTCGACAATGCTCGGCTTGCGACTTGCCGCGAGAGACGTCGCTTCGCGTCAATACATCATGTTTTTTCAGTCATACACGATCTGTGTGATTGCATTCATCAGGCACAGTGAATAAGCCGACCACAGCGCAGCACCTGACGGTTCCACTGGGCTGGTTAACGTTACGGGAACGTTGTTTTCCAAAGGTTTTTTGTGAGAAAAACAATCGATTTTGCAGTTCAACCGTTAAGGTTGTGCTGTGCTGTCCGTGAGTTTGTTCGGACGCTTTTTGTTCGCTATTGATTCAGCTCCGCTTTAGAATCGAATGGACCATGTTTTTTTTACACTGATATTAAATTAACCAAATTTTTATACTCGATGACGGCCAGTTTTAAGTCTGGTAACATTTATATAGATGGCTTGTATAAATAATCGAAAGTACATGTTGAATAAAATGAAATGATTCTTGAGGAAGAGAAACGAAATATAACTATACTAAAGCTCATTAGGAAATGAATGTACATAAATCCGATGACTTCTAACAATTTAGTAATCCGTTAACCAATATCCTAACCAGAATCAATATCAAAACGTATTTTAAAGTTCAGTGAAGTCCGTTTAGGTAGGAAATAGAGAATGGAGAACGACTATTATAAGAAAGAACCATTGATATTATCAGAGACACTATTTATTGGTATGATTGAGAAGTATTCGGTAATAGCTTCTATTGAAAGACAATTATACTAGACAGAGCAAAGTCCATTATTAAAACTCTATACAGATTTTAAAGTATCATCAATTGATAATACGTATATAGCAAAAATCAGGAAATATTGCAGTAAATTTCTAAATTGTAACAACAAGGGCTTTCCTAAATAGGGCATTAACTACTTTTGAAAAACTTAAGATCCTCCTTGATTTCATTTTGATTCATATTGGGAATGATAAATATTGCTGTGGATTCAATTTTTTCTGCTGTTATTTTGATCCATTATTATTTACACTACAATGATGTAATCAAGCGTATAGGTCTGAAGCGGTACCTTCAATGGCTTTTGATTTAGTTTCCTGCTTACAGAAGATTCTTCTGAATATCTGCATGAAAACAAAAGCAACTGACTGGTTCAACGGTATCCATGACTTATATTGCATAAGCGATAACCAACAATCCATCGTAATGACAGATATTAATTAAAATAAATTTATCAATAAAAAATTTCACTGCGAATGTTCAGGAAATGCTGACCGAAATCGATTTAACATCTTATGGGATTCAATCAGATTTAGATTACGTTTTAAGGTACATTCCTCTAGTTTTCTTTAGTCTTAACTGCAGTATAAATGTGAAATTGCCGAAGAAGCACATGGAATGTGATGTGAAACTTATAATCAAGTGAAATATTAACAACCTTACAGCTGATTGTACGATATAAACTAGTATGTGGTAGAGTTATGGCAATTAACACAATTTTGATGATAGACTCATGTGTTGTAACACGTATTTTTAGTCCGATTGACTTAGATTGTCAACATTTTAATTCGTCAAATGAATCTTATAATTTATGATCTAATTCACATTGTTTAGTTTGGAATTCTGATACATTTGTTCAGCTGTCGTATACCCTGCAGATGTTTATTCAAACATTTCGTTATGAGTTCATTATATAGACTTTAAAGTATCTCTTCAGATGTATTGTCAGATTGTTAGAATATTTGTAGATAAGGCGTCAACCCACGCGGGAAGTAAACATAACTGCGCTATGCATCCTCCGCAGCTTTCGGAGTCTCGCAAGATCCATAAATAGAGTGTAACGGGTCATTAATTGAACGATCCTTAATGGGAACCGTTTACCTCGAGACGCTATTGTAATTATAATTAATTAAGTTTTATAATATACGTTGAGTTAATGAGAAAATTAAATGATTATTATTTTATGGCATCCCAGCTCCATCAGTTATTCTATCAGTTCCAAAATGGAAGTACATAGAACTGTGTGCGTATAAGTGTGTAAAGTAGATCAAGAAATTTGGAATATTATTTGACAAATTTACAGAAAAGAACTTAGGATACTAATTATCTATGAAAACAAAACTGTTCCTGAGGGATAGATCAAATATATTAAAAAACAAAACGCTGTTATCGATTGAACATAACACCTTGCAAATATAATCGGATATATGAGTGATGGGCTGCTAACGTATACTGTTCACCGCAACCAGATATTGTTATGTTAAAAACAAAATGAAAAAATGCTGAATACATAAGAAATAAAAACACAATCACAAAGTAAATCAGTATGTGCGCGGCGCCGCGGCGGCTACAGATCTGTTTTTATTTGTGTAACGACGCGAGGTTGCAACGAAGAAAATTAGAAAGTTCGATGTTTTTCAATAGGAAATAAGAAAATAAAACATTAAACCCAATCTAAATTTACACGACACTGTCTCTATATTAATAATCTCTGTCGTTCAGTTTGTACGTGTAATTTTTTAACCAAATTGTCTATTACACGAATGTGACGTTGAAATATACGAGTATATGCGTTTAATTAAAAACGTATTGACGGATTTCTTATTTCATTTCATTGTAATGAAATTTCTACACAGCGAGTATATTTCATTTCAAAACCGGTACCATTTTATTGTAATGACTGTGACGCTTTTAGGAATTTTAAAATATAAGTAAAAAATAATCACTGCAGCATAAACGAAGCCGCGGGTACAGCTAGTTTTATGATAAATTGAAATCTTTATAAACAAAACATTATAAATATCTAGCAAATGATAATTATAACAAGCTGTCAATTTTGAAATAACAGTGTGAGAGAGTAAAATTCAAATTTAGTTGTACATGCAGCGAAGCATTTTTTAATGGAGTCATTATTTCTGACTCATTATTTTACTAAAATATTACGACATTTGATGTTTACTAAAACTATAAGTTATTATTTTCAAGAATTATTGCAATTAATAAGAATATTGTTGTCATTCTTACACTCTTATCAATTTTGTAATGTCGAATACTTCCGGAGTATAAAATCTTATCATATTCCACTGAGATTTAAAGCTAACACTTTTTATTTAATTTTTACATTCGTCACCAATGTAGTTTTTAATAGACATCAATCAAAAATATTCACGGTGGTCGAGTGGTTTGACCGGTGAAATATCAATCCGATGTCCGCGTCTTCGAACTCAGGCATGTACCAAAGAATTTTTAGGAATTCGCATACATCTACTCAGTTTTGATTGGTAACACTATCGGTTGACGACGAAGGAAAACACTTTGAGGAAACCTGAATCTGAGAAATGTTCTTATACCAGCATATATAAGTAAATATAGAAGAGTACTATGGATTTCTCGGAGTTTGAAATCCCCAGCGTGGGATGGTGCTGCGATTATGCCTTCCTTCAGGAAGAGGTCTATGGCTCGGCAGTGGGTGCAGTGATGATGATGATGACCAACAAATATCAACAAAAAAATTATATATATAGTCAAAATTAGAGATTTATTAGTATAGATAGATGCAAACGACTCATGTCATAATATATAATAAACTCGTACACGAGCTTAGTAATGCAACTGTAACGCGAAGTGTTTGTTGTGTTCGCTGCTATAAAACAACACACTTTATGAAACAGACTAAAAGGAATGTTGGAACGTTGCGGTGACGGCGGAAAGCGGTCCCCGTGTGTTTACACATCGCGCCGTTTCCACACACGAAACAATTCTTTCCTAGAAACACGACCCGAGAGACAAACACAGCCTTCCGTTCTACACTCGTGACCATTCAACACATAATATAATATGTTAATACGAATAAAATCTGCTTTAAATTCAATAACCTAAAGCTTAATGTGAGAGAAAACATCAGTGACATAGTCAATCTTAAAGAGGCGCGGTATCATAATTTGTTTGGGAGTTACTGTTGAATCATATCATTTTTCCCACGGAATAGAAACTACTAGAAAGACTATCGTTTTACTTTAATTTGACGAACCATTTAACAACAATTTATATTGGTAACTTTACCAGTAGCTCGGCGACACTCTTGTTCAAATGATACGACAGTGACTACGACCCTGGGAAACATGTCGTCACCTTCTAGCAATTTCGTTTGAGATCTAAGCCGACTTCCGAGTCTAGCACATTGTATTCGCGTAATATATAAACCTATAATGAAACAAACGAAGGTGAAACCAAACTGTGTGATGGTCAGATTTAAGAAAACGTGGTTACCGGCCTCGAATGACGTATTTTACGAAAGCAAAGAATCAGGGACGTCGAGTGATTAACCGACAGAATTACCATCGTAGGTTGTACCCCGATAGGCACATATATGTATACTAGTGATTGCTCGTGACTTCGTCCACGTTTGTATGTTTATAAATGGAATGTGACACTTTTATAATTGTAAACGCAGCTCATGTCGAGATAACTCTCAGATGATAGGATTTTTCAAACATACATTATACTTATCGTTATATTTTAGACCAATTTAAAAGTATGATACATTCAGATGTGTAAACTATATTATTGTAGAGTTTCATCAGAATCCGTTGAGTAGTTTTTGCGTGAACGAGTTTCAAATGTGCGTCAATCTTCATCCACTTTCTCGTCTACAACATTAATAGGCTTCAATATCCAGACATAGAACTGACAGTTATACTTCAAGCACGCGGTCTGCTCGATATAGTAACACCGCATTCATTATCTAACTACAAGCACGACACTGCACCTCACACGTGTACACACAGACACTGATACACATGCATCGGTAAGAAACATTTTTACTTTACATTTAAAAGAGCAGACATTTATGAGACCAGTCGTGTTATATGGATCTGATGAGAGATGCGAATGTTAAGAGAGATGTGTAGTGTAACCAGAACAGCTAAGAATAAAAATGAGTATATCAGAGAAAGTTGGAAAACAGCACTAGAGACAGACAAGTTGAGTAATAATCATGTAACTGTAAAAGTTTCAAGTATAAAGGTGGACGGATATAGGAGTAGAGGAAGACTGAAAACGATGTGGATGGATTGAGTGAAAAATTATGTGTTTATAATACAGAATACTGAGATGACAGCTGACAGGGGGGAGAGTGTGTTGTATTGAATTTATTTAGATGGGATAAAAGTAAATAAATGATGAGACATTTTTTATCGGCTAGTTGCAATTAGCTATAGATATTAGATTATTAAATATATGTACCAATGTATATAGCATATATGAATATACGCATAAATGTATACATGCATTGTTATTTATCTCGCTCGGAGATTCGAATTTGCATAAAAGACGCAAGCGTAGGTCCGGCCATTTAACCACCCTGGCCTTCCGCGCTCGCCACCAAGCCAGATGAAGCTCGTGTGGAAACGTGTCGCTTTAAAGGCTTCTAGGTCAATAGTAGTCAGTTAAAAAATGGTATCTAGGCTAACGTCTTTCATTTTCGATAAATTTTAATAGTGTCATGGGAGCGGTGACGGTGAGTTTGAGAAACGCTGTACCGGTGTTAGATAAAACTTTTGCACTCATTGTTATAGCTAGTACGAGAACTTTAGAGTACAAACTTTCTAAATGATCGTAAATCGCTATCGGGTAAAGTTGTTTTATGACTTTATAAATAAAAAATTGTGATGTGCTTGTAATTCTTCTGTATTTAAACGGCTTTACCGATTATGCGTTTTTTTGTACTTTGCACTCATCTGGATGGTACTTCGCTATTATGTCAGATACAACATGTTTCACTACCTTTTTTCCTACCAATACTCACTATTGGAGTTTCTTACGGTTATTAACAAATGGGCGATTACTACCAAGTGGTCATTTTGTGTTCTAACGAAATGGTGGTCCTCTTGTTAGACATTCCACGGAATTTTTATGATATCTTCTAATTCATGTTCCGAGTTATCTCTAATCCTCTTTACGTGTGTACAAACATACTTTGTTATATACTTTATACTATATTATATATACGATAAAATAACGCGATTATAAATAGAAAATAAAAGCTAAATGACAGTCTTAAATTCTTAAAAAATAGTCCTATTTGACAATTTCTGAGTTCGCGCTACAGTAACCTCTTTAAATCATGTGGACTAAGAGGTTTTTAGTCAACGCATTATCATGAAAAACTATACAAAAGAATTCCATTCGACGTTTCAAGAATTAATTCGTTTATACAATTTGTAAATTCCATTTCTTTCTAATTGGGGCATTCAGAATTCGTCCGCCCCTGAGGGCATGCGAAGGTTGAGAAATGGCGCCGTTAGCTGCGCACAGCCGCGACCGCCGCGCGCCTCACTGCCACCGCTCAGCCTTTGTCCACAGATATTACTTATTGAACGTTCTTTTTTTGTATTTATTGTTACATCAATTGTATTTAAACTTTCTAAACTGTCCAGCTCAGTCATTTTTCTAGCTTCCATCTAATATTCAACTTGATTGATTATACACACCAGGTCTACAGGCAGACACAGACAAAGCCATGTAATACAGGTTCTACCTATACTTATATTTTTTTTACAATATATTTAAAAGTTCACGCACATTTTAAATTATGTAATCTTATTTTAGTCTGCATCTATACTCAATATCAGAAATAACTTGACGAAAAGTATTATAAAATACTAGCTTCTGTTTGCAATTCCGCACGTGTTAATATAGATTTGATATATCTGTCATGAACAGTACATTTTTCTGTATGAACGTTAGCGTACCGTATGTCCTTTTCTATGCTTCTGACAATGTGCATGCAAAATTTCATAATAATCGGTCGAGTAATTAAGCCGTAAAAGCGCAACAAAACAATCTCGCTTTCGCATTTATAATATTATAGTAGGATGCAAGCACGGTTTGTACGGTATTGCCATACTGTATCGCATGCACGAGAAAGGAGCGGACGTTGTGAATTCCCATGCGCCTGCGCAGCCTGTTCCCCCTACTACGGGTCATTAACAAACTAACACAGCATTCGAAATGAACTCGAATTAACATTTGCATATATCGTTCAAAGATCTTACTGGTTATTAATTCTAGTAGCTGAGCATGTCCGAATCATGGAGTGTAAAATAAACTTACTTCATATAAAGAAACTGACATCCTATTGTGTCATTAAATGGAGTTTTATGCGAACTTTGTTTAGAATTAGTTCAGCCGTTTTGACAGAACAAACATATCTTAAGTATTAGTTTATTTTTATTTTTTATGTTTAGTTTTATTAGTTTAATAATATTATTATTGTTAAAAACGATGGTTAGTAATTGATTTAGTGCTCAGTGGTGATACATATTGCAAAACAGAACTTATAAATTATTTTAATTCTTCTACTCATTTTTAAACTTTCTTATCTTTCTCTTTATCCAAATTCACATGTCCGTATAATTGTATAAGTTTCGAATATTTCTCAAATGTCTAACATATGCTACTTTTTCATTTAATTTCGATCGTTCACTACGATCATTTAGGATATATTACATACAATTTACGCTTTGTTAACACAATTAATATTAGCGCCTTTCTATTATTCAAAACATGAAACTATTGCCCTAATTTTATGATATCGTAACTTATCTACTTTTAATTAAATATAAATTAATATCTTTAATATAAAATGACCCATAAAATGCAAAAAGTAATTTGCGAAATTCGTATCCAACGCTGACAACGTTTTGGCAAACGCTACGAGATTTCCATTGATACAACGATAGAGATATATTACACACAGTTTGCGATTCATCTTTCTGATTTATCAGCTTGTATTAGCTACTTTATGTTTCTGATGGCGTAGTGACCTACATTGAATACATCATATCCTTCGAAACGAAATTTATTCGTATCTCTATACTAGTGACAGTGAGCCTATTTGAGAAGTGGGTTATATTTTTAATACCTGTCAGTTGGTTAGTAAGTTAGTGGTGTTACTTGGAAAGAGGATTAGAAGGTTGTAAAACGTCTAACGAAAAGTTTTTGATATCCCTCGAGTGGTTTGTTTAAAAAAGCTTTTGTAGGCGAAGTTTTTTTGTTTCAAATTGTCTAACCGCTATTGGCCTGATGGGACTTGACTAGTTTCACCAGTGCTTTTTGTGGGCGAAGGTTTATGCCATGGGACATAGGTACGCATTTCTATTCTATGTTCTATCTCACACATAGGATTACATTAACTGAATGTAACTTGATGTCAACACGAGTATTGCAAAAAGCTAAAAATTGAGAAATTATAAAACTTGCTAGGTTCTATAGGGAGTCGATATCCATATCTCATAATATAATTTTTATTAGAACAAAAAGTAATAAATGTTTATATATTTTACTTATATTAACTTAAAAAGCCTAATACAGCTGTGGCCAATGGGGAATTCGATAACAAGTTACACGTATTAATATCGAGTTTCGATAGTAGAGGTCGGGGCGCGCGCCCTCGCGGCACATCTGTCGCGTTGCCGCTCTGTACGGTCACGGGAGTGGTAAGCGGACACACCGGCAACGTCGCTTACACCGACTATTGTTTAAGCAACAAAGGGTGCCCAGGTACATTCGTTACTCTACTGACACAGGCACGCGACTTTGCTTACATTCGTACGTGTATTCAGGTTACTAATCAAATATAGCACGAATATATTGCATACAAATATTGCATTTTGGGCACTCGTAAGTCAAGATAAAGACATCGCATACCTTGTTTGAAATGATAAAATCAATTACCTTAATTTACTATTCAGAAGATTGGAAGATATCAGGAGACATCATTGGAAGTGTTTAATTCTTGATTAGGACCACCACTGCAGCATGTAGCTATTAAAGCATGCTTGAATTTGAACCATTTTAGAGTGATGATAGCTCAGTGGTTAACGTGATCAGGCTCATCGACGTAGCTTCAATATTTCGCAGTAAGCCGAAGCTATAATGGTGAAATTATAACATGGCGGTAGAGCTTTTTATAATACCCGTTTAATTAACTACCCACCCGTATATTGAAAGTTTATCGACACAGACGTTGCGTTCCAGCATCTGCACTTGAGAGCAAATTTGTTTAGGCTTAACGTGAATAACATCATAGACCACAAGACCTATAAAGTATAAGAAAAAGACTTCAATATTATAATCCTGAGGAAAAGTTTCGGGCATAATTTAGCATTTTTTTATTTTTCTACTTTCAACTGTATTAGATATACTATGGAGTGACTTAATAGTCCTTCATTTTGAATCAGACGTTGTCATCGTATAAAATGGGAAGGAAAATTGGTTTAAAACTACATATGTTCATTTAATATAGCCAATATTTGAAACAAGAGTACCAATTTAAAAAATTAATATGGGCTATTATTTTCAATTTTAAATTAACGTCTGACTATGTTATATATGTAAATAAAAATTTAAATACAATGTTAGTTTAAAAAAAAAATCATCAAAAATATGTTTTTGAATTCTGAAAAGCAATTATATTGCTCTCACGGTTTGTTCTATTATACAATTGTTATATCGTCGCTCTCCCTTTAGTACACAATTGTAATTATTGAATTTACACAAGTGCGAGAGGGACGGACCACCTGTTGGGCGTACCTCAGGGGAACATCTTGGGACCCTTATCCTCGTTTTATACGTTGTTACTTAAAACTTCGGTCAGAAGGGTTGTTTTAAAGTTCTTTGTTGTTTCAAAATTGTTTTTATTTTTCTCGTTTTCTCCCTCGATTGTCTACAGCGCTCTTCCAGCCATCTTGTGAGATGTTTTATTAGCGCATGATGTTTATTTCTGAGATAATTCATTATTAGTTGATTCAGTTATTCATAATATACAATGCTTACGCTAATTTTAAACGTTCTTTTAACGACGTCACAATGCAGGACGATTTTAATTCGGTTGAATTTTTTTAACATTAAAAATTAACCGATTTGGACAATTTTTTTTTTTATTATTGGAAAGGGGATAATTTTCAAAGCGATCGTATTTTAATATCATTAGTACTAGACCTTGGATTCCGAAGACACACAGGGACATCCTCAAAATCCAATAAGAAATGTGTAGTGATTCAAAACTTAGATTTTTAGGAGTTGCGATAGTAAGTTGACAAAGCGCTTGAGAGTATTATAAGTAGGACAAATAGTATATAACTATTATAAGACATTACATATATGAACTTTATCATACTAAATCATATATACACCTGTATTAAGGAGAACTAGTGCCGTCAAATTTAATGAATCAATTAATTAGTGATTTCAAGTATATCTGGTTTTGAGACTTTGATATTTCTCCGAAATCAACTGGCAGTACGTCGAGTCGAGACCTTGATGACGTTCGAGATATAACTAAGTGCCTCGTCTGTTAACATTTGGAGCATTTATGAGACACATATGTCGGCGTCAGTCATAGCTGCCTCGCGTCTCGTCACCGAGCGCCGTCTCCCAGAGTATTTATAGCGAAATCTGCGTGGAACATTTCATATCAATAATACCAATAAATAAACGCAATTATGTTTGGACGTTGCGTATTTTTGATGAAATTTTATTACTTCAAATTTTATACAGCGGTATAACTAAAGGCGTTTACAGAAAGAGTAAATGTTTATTTATTTTTATTTGCAAGAAGAGTTTTGTATTTATTTTATGTTGATTCTTCACTCGGTAAACCAAATGGAGTGAGTTCGCTGATTATATCGCTCTATATTCCTAACGTTACATAATTTGAACACGTTTAGGGTCAAATATTACGAATGTTACGTCATAACACGTTGCTAATTAGAATCCGCGCGAATTCCCCGACGCGACTGCGACGACACATGTCGCATTGTATACCTTACTCTTCACTCACAAGTTCACTCATATGGATCAATTAAAACGATTGAGGTAAGAATTTATGGCGCGTCTCCTATTCTCCTGTATATCATTGCTTCACATCTGTAAAGTTTTCCCAATTGACACCGCAGTCGATTGACCGCTGTTTACGGATTGCGTTCACATCAGAATATCCTTAACCTTTTCAGTTCTTTCCGCCTGCTACGACGCAAACACAGTATGCAACATTACTCCGGGTTAAACATGATGTAAATAATCTGTATATTGGATCCTAAACTAGAAACCGATATGCTAGATGATGATAGAATTTACCATTGTCCATTCAGGAGTAATTTTTTCCCTGACAATATTACAAGTATTGTGTAAGTGCAAAAGAAGCCACGAAAAGTTAGTATTATTATTAAAAGAATCAATAGGTGATGAATTATGAAACGGGAGCGAACGTGCTACTCGCGGACGCGGCCGCGCGGGACGCTCACTGTACCTTCATCAGAGTATACCACGAGCCGTCACTCACACCGTCGCGTAATATTATTACAGTGTTCATAACGCGAACATAAAGTGTAAAGGTCTCGCTGTATATTCTTTGTACTCTAGTACATTATCTCGTAAACATTTTTGTAATGAATAAGTTGGATTACAGTGCATAATCAATTAATTTTAATAATCGAGGAGATTCGGTAGCACAATCATCAGATTATCTATAAAATATTATATACAGTTATAATATGGACAAACACAATAATATTTAATTAGCAAGTTAAATTTTATATATGTTTTACATGTATATTACATATACAATTCGATTATAGGTCTTGTGTTTAGTATTATGAAATGTAGAATACCCGAAATTCATATTTTTTCTTTTTCTATTTACTTTAGTTTAATTATTAATTATACAAAACCTATATGCTTACACCGAAGATTTTTGCTTTTAGAACTCGCTGTAAAATCCGTCTGAGGAGACAACGGAACTTCACGGAACTTAAGAAATTTGAAGGTTTTAATAAATATAAAACAAGCCTCCGTTTGATACTTTAAGGAGTTTAGTTTAGGAAACAGAGAATCTGCAACCTTTTACTGACCGTTTGATTTGATTTGATTTATTACTCAGAAACAGTACATCTTTTCTCGATGAAACTTTTTTATTAATAGTTGTTAGGATAAAACTTTTAATGAAATAATAATAAGAATAATACAGCGCTAGTTTGATATAACACATTCTTAATTCAGAATCATATATAGATAACTAACATCAAGACACAGAAATAACAACTATGCTTATCGCACATGAATGGAACCTGTGACCTCTTAACTTAATAATAGGACCTACGACATTTTTATTAGAAACTAATTCCCACATATTTTTTTTTATAATTTTTAATTTTGTACTACAGTGTGAGAGATGGCGCACTTCGTTAAAAATATATAGGTCATGGCCCAAGAGTTTGCTCTCTCCAATATATATTTATGTTTTGGCCAGTGGACCGAATCGGGGACTCTCGGTGACTGACTCCCTCTAGAAGATGGATTTCATAGAATGCAAAAAGATAGAATTATGCATTGAAAATATTTCCCAATAACTACTAGTGTAGGGATTAGAACAGAAAACAATCAGACACGCGCTAAACTTCAATACTATTAGACGAATTTTCAATAAATTACATAACATATAGCTTTATTTCTTCACAAAAAAAACCTGATTCATAGTATTCTAAATGTGCTTAGCGTAGTACAGTTCGTAGGAAAGTCAAAAGATGGTGCTTTATTACTCAGATTTACATGCGCTGCGTGTTGCGGGCATGAACCTTCGTGTTAGTTACTTTTTACAGGAATAGTTTTATGCGTTTCTCTTTGGCAGTGACCATTGTTAAATAATACATAATATTAATTTATCAAATGTGCATTGAATCCAGGGGCGTAGTAACCGCAATTACAGCCGTATCTATGATACGTGGCTCCCAAACTACAAGGAGCCCAACTTGTACCACCAAATATTTGTAACCTCAAATAATTCCTGAGTGATAGCGACTCTTACATCACTAGTCGTGGATAGTACGATATAATTCAGCAGTAAGGAGACTTCCCCTGATGTAGGGTCTCTTTAAAACTAGCTATGATACTGCTTGAATGTCTTGGTCACTTATAACATTTAAACAGTACCTTGCACCCGAGCTAAGCCGGGCGGGAACACTAGTGTATTATAAAATAGCACGATATTTAATTTACGAAACGTGTAATAAACAATGATCCGGTATCGTTTCCAGTACTCGTGCGTAGTTATTCTATGCAGACAACGCGATTATTCTTATAAAACTTGAAGCGAGATGTAAATCTGTGTTTACAGAATATATAGTGGATGGGAAAATAAACAGAGCCGATGAGAGCTCACAACTCACAACGCGTAAACTAATTGAACGTAGGAATTTTTATACACTCCCGATATATATCGACTACATTGTTTATAATCATTACAATTAACTCGACTAGCTTATTGCTTGCAGTTTCACTTGATAATTGATCATTTTTCTATTTCCCTAATCACTACATAGTATAAAACAAAGTCGCTGTCTCTGTCCCTATATCCCTATGTATGGTTAAATCTTTAAAACTACGCAACGGATTTTGATGCGGTTTTTTTATTATTAGGAAGATTTGTATGTATAATAACATAAATTAAATAGTGGAGAAATACTGTTATTTTTGAGGTTACTTCAAATTTAACGCGTGCGGGCCACGGGCAGTAATGAATAAATCAAAACTACTGGATCGACTTTAATCATTTTTTCAGTGAATGACATAGGCTATATATTTTATAAAATCAAAATACATCGTAATAAAATACCCGTGCGAAACCGGAGCGGGCCGCTAGTTTCATATAAGTGAACGTGTAAATTCAGAGGAATTAATTTGTTCGCTTGTTTACTTTAAAAGTTCATTACGCCAATTAGTGTAGTGGTAATAAATTCAATTATTTCGTTGTTAGGTCTCGGGTTTGATTCCAACACATAGATAACGTTATGTGTAACTAGATTTAGTTCGCGGCTTTGCTCTATCTATAGCAGGGCTACCCAAACCACGGCCCGCGGCATGAATTGTTGCGGCCCGCAGAATCTTTTTTATCTTCTTTGTTTAAATACATAAAATAAGTAAATTATTTTTCTTGCGACGAAATTCAAATGTTTAGGATATGTATTCGATTATGCCGCACACAACACTATTCACTCTAGAACTCGGGGAATCCCCGAACGTATAATAGGTACACCCGACACCGCGCGTTGTTCATTTATTGGGCTTTAAAAGACAAATTAATGAAAAAGTAGATAATAAAATAATGATACTTATTATACTTGTATTTTATTTTTATATTTTGCGGCTCCCCAATGTATTGAGTCATTTTTGTTGGCCCTGGGTCCCGTGTAGTTTGGACAGCCCTGATCTATAGTATTGTGCTTAGTCGGAATCGAATGGCCGCATATGTAATTTATTAATGCGTATAATCTTCATAGTTTTAACATTGTGACGTAGCTTAAAAATATTACAATTAGATACAACTCGTTTAATTGTAGTCAGGGAATTTTCATTTCTCTGATAGTACTTGGAAGGAATTTTTGAGGTGAAACTTCTTATGGGAGGACTTTGAAATTCTGATCTTCAACCTTTTTGTGTGACGAAAAGTGGTTGGCGGTAAACACTGTGTCGGATAGTGTGTTGAAAATACCGGTTCTCATCTGACCACCGAAATTAAGCAACGTCGGACCCGGTCATTAACACCACATGACCTTGACTTTTTATTGTACCATTTATAAAGAAGTGCTCACTACTTTCGAGCGCTCTTAATAACACACGCAATTTTTATTAGCTATATTTCGATTATGGTTATACCACTAGATGGCGTTGTTATGCATTTTTTTTTTTTTGACTGGCAACTTTTTGAGACTAGATATCAAAATTTTGATTTATTATATACTAGCGGCCCGCTCCGGCTTCGCACGGGTATAAAATATATAGCCTATGTCATTCACTGAAAAAATGATTGAAATCGATCCAGTAGTTTTGATTTATTCATTACTGCCCGTGGCCCGCACGCATTAAATTTGGAGTAAACTCAAAAATAACAGTATTTATCCACTATTTAATTTATGTTATTATACATATAAACCTTCCTCTTCAATCTATCTATTAAAAAAACCGCATCAAAATCGGTCGCGTAGTTTGAAAGATTTAAGCATAAATAGGGATATAGGGACAGAGAAAGCGACTTTGTTTTATATTATGTAGTGATGTTTCACATTGAAAACGAAATATTTTGATTATGTTGTTTTTATACTTATTACCCTATGGTACGTACATATTCACCCATTTGTAGAGTGAACACATTTAAATAACACAATATCATACAGCCAAACTTCTTTGACAATACATACGTAGGTACGACTTTTAAATAAATGTTCTCTGGGGGAAAAAATATGCATAAAATACATTAGTGTACGGAAACATTATTACATTTAGAATATCAGGTTACTTTGACGTTGAGAAGACACGATTTATACGTTTTATCCGGCCTCTGGCGGCGGTTTATTGCGTTTGTCCTTATTTCGCGTTTGGATTACAAGCTAAATCTTGTTTCGTATTACATTGTCTGTAGTTATGACACAGATAGCTGAAAGTTTTTATTCGTACACGCGACGTTGGCCTATATCTTATATTATCTGTGATTGATTTGCTAGATAAAAAATACTTCCTGTAAAAAAAAAAACTAAACATGTGTATCGGTAAAATATTTTTAAGTTTACTGTTATAAGCGAATAAAACGTGGCTAGTAAAATGTTTAATTAAAATTATAAAAAAAAAAACATTTTTTGTTAATTCGCTTTCGTTACCAACGACTGAGGCGGGCAACGAGAGAGAAAACATACTTATGACTGGTGAACGGAATTAACGAGACAGCGTTCGTGTTTTTCATGATATATATGGAACATAATTACATCATTATTTATTATGTTTTTGTTTCTTAAAATCTATACTACTTGTTATTATATAGTTGGCGAGATTGTTGGTTTGAACGCGTCAATCTTTAGAGTTACACTAGTCATATTATATATAGTTTTGTATTCTATAATAACCTATTTATTAGAGAAGGCAATTGGGCATATAATACCACGCCAAGTCTTTTAGGAGCAGAATAATTACAATACAAACTGTAGCTCAGAAGATAAACTAAGCAAGAACGACATAATAATACAGACCGAGGGTGTAACGCAGAGCGGGAAGTCAGAACCTCATGGTAGGTTAGCTGCCCGATAAAAACTAATCATTACCGAGAAGGGCCGAACGGTAAACGCCTATATGATTTGGGTATAACTGGCCGTCTCCCTAACAGTTATGCTTTATATGAAACCTGTTTAAATTTACCTAACTGGCTTAACAGTAATTCACAATTTAATCCAATAAACACAAGTGGAATCGCGGCACGCTGTTAATAATGAAATAGCGAGTGTTTATCTCACATCTCAGAAAAATATATTGCAGTTGAAACTGTTGTGGGTAAAGAACAATGCGCAGGATTAACCACAGGAAGTAGTTTTTTATGTACATCCAGTTTTAAGCTGAAAATCTATCGGCTGGTCTCAAGACTTCGATATTTACTTTAGATAGAAGAGAGTAATGAGTCTTGTTGGACATGTACTCATAATGAGCTCTCATTAATATTATAGCTTACAAATTTTTATTTATATTTTTAAATTTTCATTTCTCTCGTAATCAAGTTGTGGTAGTGTAGAGAACGTAATATAAAACGGACAATAAACTCACAAAGCAATGCGTATGCACGATAGATAGTTATAAATATATATGTGAATTCATGAGGCGAAGCGATGCGTGTCGAACGGGTTCGCTACACACGTGTCTACCTAAGTAAATATATTTTTGCATTTATAAAATTACAAATCTTGAGTCGTGAACACGCGGACATCTTTGCCCACAAACAAACAACGGCTTTGTGATTTTTTGAAATGAATAAGTGAACGAAAAAACGGTGAGATCGTGCTGACGTAAACAAAATGATCGAATGTAATTAGTTAGTTTATTTATATTCAAAAAGGTTAGGGTAGAAAAATGATTTTCAAGTGTTGTTCCCAGAAATCATATAACTCGAAAGCTTACGATCATTATAGGGGGTTTAAAAGTATGCGTTACGTCGATAAACGCGATCTCTGAACATGCTATCACTATGCCATAACTGCTTAAAGTTATTTGTATTAATTCTGATTATCTGGTAGTGGACCGGGTGCGATGGTCGCGGCTGACTTAGTTAGCAAACTTAATAAATGTTTGGTCAGGCATACTTTTATTTTTACATAAGTTATTCGTGGTCATGTTCCTGCACGTTCAAGTCTTGAATGTGTGGTATTCAAAACTCCGAGAACCGTTACCATTCATCCCCTTAGAGATAAAGTCTGCACTCGTTTGCTTCGTGTCACAAAAGAAAACAAAATATAACATCTTTATACAACTGACAGCTCAAATGATTGTTTATTATTAAATATATAAATTTCTTAAATAACATGGATAAGTACTAAGAAAAAAGTACCTAAGAGAGTTTATAGTTACAAAAAGAAGTACATGAAATGTTGCCCGTGAAAAATCTCATCGGGGACATGATTAATAGTTTATGCAATCTATAAAGCCGAAAATTAAAAACAGTTTTGTGATTGGCCCATAAAGAATTCTGTAACCATTTTGTAGGTCAGCAGAATGTTTAAAATTACATAGACTTACATACAACCAGTTGATCTGGCAATATCGTTTTGAAGCTATAAACTGTTCCTTTCTCTCCAGTTAATCAACATTAGTTTAAATATCCCTCAATATATGTTAATAATTAACTATGCAGTAAACTCTCCATTTGAATTCGATTTTGTTGCCCTCAATTTTAACAAGTACTATCAACACTATAACACATTAAAAAAAAAGTCTAACTTCAAATATGAAATATATTATTGTTAAATCAAGGCGAAAAAGATAAATATAATATATTACTTAAATTATGAATATCGCATTAATTAAAATATATTAGCTTTATTAAGAGAAAGAAATAAAATTTAAATGGTCGTTTTTGTTTTTCAAATTATTGCATAAAATTATTTATACTCTGTCCGTTAACACTGGTAAAAAATAAACGTGCTGTTACATGACCGATGCATGTTCCCGCCAACAGCCATCAAAACAACTCTAACCTAGAAACGCAATTCAATAATTAATGGCGTCTTTAACGCAGAACGATGTTTTTTTAAATTGTGTTCTTACACGCGGATTCGTTTGCGCTCTGTTTTCAATATTTCATTGTTAAATTATAAGTCATTTTAATACAACGATAGGATTTGTACTTCACTACTTCAAACTTCATGTTTCTAGTTACTATTTCTAATGCAATTAATTTATGTAAAATAAACTAGTTCCATCGTCAAAAAACGTCATCAATTACTTAATATGACCTAAAAAATGTTCAAGATTTAAAATAAATATAAAATAAACACCAAGACGCCGCCAAAACTATACCTCGCTTAGAACTATCTTGGTGTTGCAATGTTCACCCGTTAATAAATTATCATAGTTTTGAGTTTTTGAAGTAATACTTCTTTTAGCGCGTTAGGGAAAAATGATGAGAGTAAATTTTTACGATGCGCGCGCACACACCGTCACGAGAAACCGACACCCTGAAGTTAGTTATAGTCAATATTTTATTCAAAAAAAGTATGTACTCGTATGTATTAAATACCTTTTTTCTATTGTTAGTGTCGTTTTTTCTACAAACGTAGAATAAGGCGAAAAATATTATTGTTGAAAAGATTTTTATCTTGTTACGTCAGAGAAGCATAACTTCTAA
This sequence comes from Antheraea assamensis, assembly GCA_035772565.1. NCBI lineage: Eukaryota > Metazoa > Arthropoda > Insecta > Lepidoptera > Saturniidae > Antheraea > Antheraea assamensis. The sequence goes on along the minus strand of JAQQSE010000171.1, from coordinate 453,224 downwards.
CACGTGTACATAAGTACACACACACACACACTTTTTTTTGCCATAAGTTAGTGTTTCAGCACAATTTTGTTATTGTGCTTGAAAAATAATTTATATTGTTGATATATAAATAGATAGAAGCGTTCTTGTATGTAATAAAACTGTTCGCAGTACAGATATCTCACGCAAGTTATCACCTACTTACAAGCAGTTAGATTTATTATGAACTGGTTTATAACGTTTCCGTTCACAGAATAATTACACTTTAATGATACAACTAGTAGATAGAGTGTTCGGAACAATCTATATATTGCTCACTTCCATCATGAGTTGGTAAAAGTTGATGATATTAAATGGAATTGAAATGGCTGAAGTATTTTAAAATGTAGGAGGAATATTTTTGTGTATGATATATAACACAAACAAAACGAATGTTGTCTCATTCGAATGCGTAAATGTGTGACATGTGTAAAATGAAACGACATAAAACACTACTTGCTGATTGATATGATTTTTTTGTTTATTTATTTCCCTTTTACCGATTATTTTATGTTAATGGGTTTTTTTATATATATTATAGGGGGCAAACGAACAGGTGGGTCACCTGATGGTAAGTGATCTCGCCGTCCATAGACACTAGCAACACTAGGGGAGTCGGAAGTACGTTGCCGGCCTTTTAATATATGTGGGCCTCTGGCGCTCTCACTGACCGAACGAAACGCAACAGTGCAACCACTGTTACTTCACGTCGGTTTTCTGTGAGAGGGTGGTACTACCCCGGGCGAGCCGACCCATTCATGCTGAAACCAGTAATAACTTCAGCGTAGCTCTACCACCTCTGGTATGTTTGTAGAGTCCACAGCGACATAGAACTTGATGTCTAGTGCTGATCTGCCTTTAAAAAAGGCACTCCTCAGTAGAAGTAACCTATTATGGTTGGCTACAGGGTTGCGGTTGTTTTTAGGTCGATTGTAAATAACTTGCACGCAGTAACCGTTTAAAATCAAGTGAAGCGTGTGTCTGATTATTACTTCGTACAAAAAAGCACCAGTGTAGTGTAATTCCAGGTTAAATTATGAATTTGCTTACACAAGCGATAGTAGTTTCGAAGCCTTTTAAATGTTTCGCTTGCATTCAGTGTTAAGTGACTAGTGTAGCTAGAAACATTCCATCTTTTTAATGTAATCCTAGAAGGGTTTTCTTGTATTCATGATACTGGATTGTTGAACGACTTTGTAGTAGTTGCGCGAATTATAAAACGCATTATCACTTTATACATTCTTTAAATATATATCTATTATCTATATTATATATATATAAGCGGAATACCACTGACTGACTCATCACGATTTCTCCGAAACTGTATGTCCGATTGACTTGAAATTGATCATAGTTATTCCTTTTGCGACGTAGACGCTCACTAAGAACGGATTTTAGTTAAAACGTATCCTAAATACATTTTTCAGTTAAAATTAAATATTCTCCTACAAACACCGACAATCCCTGACATTAGACAACCGTTGTTATAGTAACCAATAATATTATAACCGTGGTAACATATTTATTTTTAGGGGTGTGCAAATAACGCTCGAATCGAACCGTATCGAATAATGATGTTAAAATCGAATTTTGAATTGAAAATCGATCCATTCCTATATTTTTAAAATAAGGTAGTATTATTACTCTAATAGTTATAGGAAAAGTTACAACATTTTTTACTATTTTATTAATTCAAATTAAGCTATCATTAAAGCATCAAAACTGAAATATTTTGAAAAAGAACTTTAATTTACTATGCAATTCAGTTCTACAATAATAAATTTCTATTCGTGAAAATATTTATTAAACATATACTTTCTCCCTTAAATCTAAATAATTTTATAGAATTTCAATTTTAACAAAATGTTGATAGAAATAGCCGAAATACTTTATTTAAAAAAAAACAATATTTTTCTAATTTCATATTTTAACAGGTTTCTAGAACTTTGTGCTCTTATTTTTTATCACATACATAAAAAAATAGTTTTAAACTTTAGCGCCCTAAATTCGTTAACAACTAATAAGGTACAAACTTATAGCTTTTACTATATTGGAATATTTTATATGGTCATTTATAATTTCTTGAATTTGAAATTTTTACTTTTTCCCGCCACTTTTTGGACAGAAATAAAGATACAGCATTTTTTAATGCACTCAATGGCTGGTGTCCACTGTGATGACGTCACTGGTTAATTCGTAACAATCTATAGTTATTGCTTATTTGACGCATAAATGAAACTATTTGAAAAATCCGAATAGTTCGAATTATTCGTATGTTCAAATCGTAAATCGAATACTATTATTCGGTTCGATTTGTTATCGATTAATGCGCATATTTGCACACCTCTATTTAATTTGTGTTCATTGAATTAGTAAGTTTTCATTAAAAAATGACATTTTAGGTCAGTATTATTTAGAATTTTATATTTGCAATCTATAGATATAATAAAAATGAAGTGTCTATATGTAATATTAAAATTTCTACTTTTTACTAACTGGACATGAAATTGTAAAAGCAAGTTACTTATAGTAAAAATCATTTATTTTTTATTTTATTTTCGACGGAAATTTTACTGGTAGAGAGCTGAAATTAGAGGCTATGTTATTTTAGACTAGCTGTGACCCGTTATTTTTTCCTGTTCAATGTGAAATTTCTAAAACAATTCGACCAGTTTTAACGAGACTTTCATTGACATAACTAAAGTAATGGGACCTAACGTGATCTATTTTATTATCAACTAGCTGTTACTCGCGATTTTATCAGTGTGGAATATCTGAAACCATTGGCCCGATTTTCACATGACTTTCACTAGCAGGTAACTGAAGTTATAAAAATTAACTTAGGTTATTTTATTTTAGACCAGCTGTCACCCACGACTTCTTCCGCCTGAAATTTAGCAAAAATATGTTGTTCACTGTAAGTATGTGCGTGAGGCGTGCACTGTACAGGACTCCAAGAGTTAATATAATTATATTTCATATATTTGTATGTAATTTACTTAATTTGACTTTTGTCAATTTGGAGGCCATTTTGTTTTATTTACCACGCTCGCGTCTACATAACTTATTAACCAAAGCTCCGGGATGTTGGCCCTCCATTTTTCGTGCAACGATTTGAAAATTCGTAGACGGTATGCCCATCGATTTCCCATTTTTGTCCACATTGTAATTTTTTTTGTCCACCTCTTTGATAAAGTTATGAAGATTTAAATTGCCAGGCCCAGCGTCCGAAAAATCTTTATAAAATGGAAAATATTGTGGATTCTTGAAGTATGTAATTTGCCCACGTTTACCCATCTTTTACTTTTTTGACCAGGACGGAAAGGGGGAAGAAAAATTGAGGAATCGAGAATATTGGAATGATGTATTTGAATCTATATATTTCGCCGACGTTTGAATATTTTTTACTTATTTAAAAAGTCAATTTTAAAGGGTAAAAATTGGAGGGAAAAGAAAAATTGAGGGATCGAAAATTTTAAAATGATGCATTTCAATCCACTTAGTTTGCTCACGTTTGCTCATCTTTTACTTTTTTGAAAAGTCAATTTCTGAGGGGTAAAAATTAATATTCTAAATAATATAATTCTATATAATATAATACATATTGAACGTACACGTTACATATCACACTATGTGGCGTGCGTGTCATACCTATAAATGTTTTTAAAAGAGCATTTCTGTAATTCTGCATCTTTCACTATTTCATATTATTTTAATACAATTTAAAAATGGCGTGCGAAGCTGCGGGTGTCAGCTAGTATATATATATAATGAGAATCAAGAAGTAATGTTTGATTGTTTTTGTTTCATAACACATTATGCAATTCATTAATGATTTATAAAAAAAATCGGTTTCGTCGGGCTGTGACGTAAACGAGTAACCTAATAACGGAAGTTGGTTGTAAATAAGTATTTTTAATTCAAAAACGTAATGATTCTGTAGGTGTTGTATACGTTATGGTATATAAGTTAAAGAAAAATTAATAAACAAATATTTAACAAGTTTTTTTTATATAGAAACAACATTGCCACGTGGAAAAAATACAATTTAATCTATTTTTCGCACAGTTGGCAACCCTAAAACCATTTTTACCTAACCACGATAATAGTATGGTAGAGCTACGCATGTAGGTGGTAGAACTCTGGGGCTATCACTGGTTTCAGCATGAATGGGTCGGCTCGCCCGGGGTAGTACCACCCTCTCACAGAAAACCGACGTGAAGTAACAGTGGTTACACTGTTGCGTTTCGTTCGGTCAGTGAGAGCGCTGGAGGCCCACATATATTAAAAGGCCGGCAACACACTTGCGACTCCCCTGGTGTTGCTAGTGTCTATGGACGGTGGTGATCACTTACCATCAGGTGACCCATCTGTTCGTTTGCCCCCTATAATATAAAAAAAAAAAAATTCAAACACAATTGTATACAGATTCTACACGGGAATGTTGAACGAATTTCACCACCTTTAATATTAACCCTCTCTTTTAATACTAGTTATGCATGTGGCTCCGAATGCATTTCTTATTATCTGTTGTAATATGTATAGCAAATTTCATGACGAACGTACAAAAGGTACAAAAGGGCGCTGTATTGTCCTAGTGATGAACTGATGAAAATGGAGAGCAAAAAAGTACTCTAAGAATAAACGTTTACTTGTGGCAACCTTATGGTGGTAACCTTAGCATGGTGGTACGATTTTTCACCTAGTTAGCTATCAACCTCTAATTGAAAATCTGTCGCCAAGCAGCTGTTGGTGTAGTCTGGCAGCTGCACTCGAGTGCTAGTTCCTTTCTAGCTTGGGCGTATTTATTATCTTAGACCACGTCCTCATTTAATATAAGGTGAGCTTGTGGTCAAGCGTTAAAAAAAGTCTATAACATATAAAAACAAATGTGATATAATCTGTGTCTGAGTTTATGAATCCTTCAACAAACATTTTATAGACAAGTTTTAGGTTTCGATTTAGTCCTGACTGTTATCGAAAATTTCGAACGCCACCTTTTCCAAAATGTTTTCTCTAATACAAAAAACCTTTGTGAACTCGCGTACAATAACTCACCAAAATTCTATTACAATTTCATTCATAGCATAAATATGCATACAAAACAAACTGGCTTATATCAGACCTTGTATTATTATATTTTTGTTACAGGTAAATACATTTTTTTTTACTATCATCATGATATCAAAATGGCGACGTATCGGAAACTTTGGTAAGTTATAGCTTTAATTAATCACTTTTAATATGACATCATCTTTCGGCTGTTCAATAGTTGCTTTAATATAGTATAATAATAGTGATTTCAAAAGAAAAGCAATTTAAGAACGTATTTCTGAATATTCCAAAATGTAATTTTACAGACGAAAATGTTGTTACAATACACTCTGATCATTCGATTCGTACTCGTTGTTTGTATTCACTCATCTAAGAACGCTCTGATGCTTTAGTCGATTATAATCGATAATCGAAATTCCATACGTCATAACGCCCACATCACTACGAGCGCCGTGACAGATCGATTTTGAGATTTTCCCCATTTTTTTAGGCTCTGTTACCACAGTGCTATATCGCGCAAACTGTGTTTAAACTATCAGACAAACCTGTTCACTAATTGATGATATCTTGTTGATATTGGACAAATAAATAACCCAAATTGTCGAGTCTAAAACTGAAAGTCAAATCAAAATTTTATACTTTATAAATGAGAATGTTTGCGAGGGTTGATGCATGTTCGTTGTTAATCTTGCATGCAAAAATTACTCTAAGGGTGTTGATGAAACTTCCCAGTACTATAATTTATACACCAGCGTATCTTCCGAATGTACATATTCTCCATATAAAAAGTAAGCGAGTGGGACAGAAGAGTGACCTCCAAAAATATTGACACATTTTTGTTCAATTGTCATTTGACTTAATTACATGGTTCTACTGCAATGGAAAGATTTGTTTTCATTTTCTTTCGTTACTATACTCGTGCGAAGCCGGGGCGGGCAGCTAGTATATTTATATAAAAAAATATATATGGGTATATCTTAAATCAATAAAGTCAAAGACATTTGAGGGATTATTATGAAAGATAAGTGTTAAGTGTTTTTACACAAAGAAGGCGGGATCTTTATATATATATAATTTTTCTGACGTCTGTACGAGACTGAAGTCCTTCTAAATGTCTGTACAGATTTTGATGATTTTTTTTTGTGTGTTCAGGTGGATACAAGAACGATTAGATTCATAATTGATTGGAACCTATCGGAGGCGCTGCGATCTTACTCTTGGATTTCTGTTCTAATTTTCAAAACTAAAAAAGGTTTGCCAGAACCGCTCGTAATTCATAAAATTATTATTTAAACTGGTGAAAATATCACAATAGTCATTGAGTAAATTTGGTAAAATTATGCCGCCCGAGAGCAATCTCAGTGTAAACCTTTACAGTTATGATATTATCAATTATAAGGACACAAACGCAGACGAAATCGCGGGCGGATGTTAGTGAAAATGAGCAAAAAAATGATTCCATACCCAATAAGCTACAGTTCGTAAAACACAGGCATGATTTAAAGACGAGAAACTGTGACAAACTGGTCGTTCCATCTTTTAGACTCAGTAAAACCAATAACATTTTTTAGGTAATAGTGTTAGGTTTTATAACAAAGTAACAAAGCACATTACCGATTTTCCAGACTATGTAGGTTTAAGTGCCATGTTAAACAGGTTTTGATGTCAAAGGGCTATTATAGAGTGTATCAACATGTGAACGATGGCGATGTCTGGAATTGACTCCTCTCTGTGCATCCACTAAAATCGATTGTAATGTATAATGAATTTTAATTATATAAGTATACGTTAAAAAGATAAACCCGATCGAGTTTCTTGCCGGTTCTTCTCGATGACTGGGATGTTTTCCGAACCGGTGGTAGTTTTGACGTTCATAAGCGCTTTCTTAGGGCCTAAACTGAATAAAGTATTTTTGATTTGATTGATTTTTGATTTGAATATATTTTAAACCCGTAGGAAACTCTTCGCCGGCATAATCTAAAATAGTCCGTATCGACAAATAAACCGGTTCCGACGAAGCATAACATCAATCAATTATGACCGAACTGTTCGAATGTAACCTTGGCCCGATCTCAACGAGAGAACATTACCATCCTATCAAAAAAAAAGAAATGGCGTGAATTTTTGGCGGGATTCCTAAATAAACAAATTTGTTTATATCTACGTGGCTAAAAAAAAAATGTCAGTTGACTTCACGCCTGCCGATGACGTCGGTTAATGGCGAACCACTCCTCGGATATAATTCTAAAAATCATAATAACAAATATAATATAACGGACTCATATTATACAAAACTAGCTTCAGCCTGCGATGTCGTCTCCGTCGTCTTGGAAAAGAAACGTTTTGCGCGCCATCTATTAGAGAAATTGTATACTAATTTAAATCCTAAGTAATATTAAATAAAGCTAGTTTGTTGGTTACGCTTACACGCGTTAACTAGTCAACCGATCTCATGATATTTTGCACACACCTTGTCAGTTATATAGATAAGGATAGAATACCTTTCATTCAGAACAAAATGTAATAATTCCTAGTGACACATATCATGATGATACATTAACAGGAATAAAACCGCGAGCATAAGCTAGTGTAAAATAAATTAAAGAAATCGATTTTAGTTGAACGTATAGCACTATTTGAGTCGCGGTCACCATACACATGATAATAAATTCGTTAATAGCTTCCCTTTAATTTTCATACTTCGGGAGTCAGGAGGTTTGTATACCGGGGCCACAGTGACGGCTTGAAGATCGGCCGGTGGTCACTATTTATTTTTCGAATACACTATAATCACCATCAAATATAGCGGTATCACTATATCGCGCTACAATCAAAGTAGGTATATGCTCATGACCACACGATAGAAGTAAAAGACAATCGATAACAATACAATCTTTTCTAAAATTCATTTGAAATTCACATACTCCTAATACAATTACATATGAAATTGGCGGTTTGTCGAACTGCCCATTTTGATCTCTAATATCTGGCGTTTGATTCAGAATTATAAATTCATATTTATTTCAAATATACGCTTTTGATGGCCATTTGATTTTTCTTTAACGTCGTTCTCTCCACAAAATGGAAAACTTAAATTATCGCCTTATTTACGAATACGAGTTCCACCGTCGCATCAGCGCTGCAGAAAAAGCTCGAACGATTAATCATGTGCATGGGCAAGTTACTGTAAAAGAAAGCACGGTACGTTTTAGCTTGCAACAATTTCGTTTTGGAACTGTTGTCCTACGGATCAAATTCCGTGAACTTCTGGAGATTGGTTGATAATGAAGAATCAAAGGTTCCTCAACGTTGCTACAACAAATGACCACTCTTTTGCGAAATCTGTTCAATTTCTTTCAAGTAAAAAAAAATCAATTCTCATGGGGCAGACCAAATCGCCTTTAAAAATTTTATTGATTCCCGCTTCCGTGATTTTTTTTAGCAATGGAATCAATGACCTACCTATTGAATGGCGAAAGTTCATGGATAATAATGGTAGATACTTCGATTGATTAACTATATAATTTCATAATATATAAAGACCTAATACAATAACTATGTATTGCCCATAGGGTATAAAGTCAAGAAAAGCTGACATATTTCTCGGTCTGTTCTCGCGCGCCCTTTGTGCAATGTGCAATGGGCTGTAAGGACAGGCACACAGGCAGGACAGCCTGTCGACTTTAATTTTAACTATTGGTATAGTAGTAGTACAATAGTTAAATAAATTTTGTACAGTGATTTATGTGTGCGTGACCTTGCAACTACACAGTATGCATTCGTGTGAGTTCGACGCGTGCTCAATTTATGTTTATACCTACGTATACCCAGTACACGCAGCATCGTAATAACTATAAAAAGTGAATAACTGAGTGAGACAGACACACAACAAAGATATCTTAAAATCTCAAAAAAAAAAATCTCATTAAATGGTCGTCGTCGAGTAAATTCAAGACATAGAAGAATTTCCTTCGTTAGTACAGAAGCCCGAAACCAAGGTGGGCAGTTAGTTATTGGTAATGTGAAGTACTAATTGACTAAAGTGGGAAGGTGCATTGCAAGTAGGAGCTTTGCAACAATTGTTATTCGTGCTTGATTTGATGAAGACACTTGAATTGTTGGTTGAACTAGGCCTTATTTTTATATGGAGATTCCAGACATGATGACACATTTAACGCAGTTTTTTTATATCACGGAATGTTCTACAGCTTACGCGAAGCATGATACCGTCTTCCCTGACAGAAATTGGGAGAAACCAAAGAACTCAAAACGGCGTCTTACGGTGTACACGTCTGACTTGCGCTAGCGGCGAGTGACTATCGCGTAGACTGTCTAACTAATCGTTACAATGTCGTTCGCGTCTGTCGGTGCGTAATCGTTGCTTTTTATCGCTTTGGCTTTAATCAGCCATTGTTCTTGTGAAATGCCGCGAGAGCCCCGGGGCTTCATTGTGCGAGCGAATGTTGACGTATCCATTGTGGTCTGTTCGATAAATCTCGTGTAAGATGGCCGGACTACGACACGGCTCACGAAAATTACGCTAATTCTTGAATTAGGTACGCGATTTTTTAAGTGAAACCTTGTTTAACAGTGAATGAGAATTAACCGTTACGCTTGGATCGGTTGCACTTAATATAATTCAAAAATTTCTCGAAATTGGCATACATTTCGTAATTTGTTAATAATAGTTGTGAGGAATTCTGAACCTGTGAAATTTTTTTATAGCATCACTCACTGTAGATGGGAAAAAGAAAGAAATGTAGGTGTTTTTCTGAGAGTTTATAATTACTAATATATTATGGGCTCGTGTTGTGATTATTCCCGTACTTTTCTTCGGTCTAGCATTGGGACTCTTACAAGCTGGGATAATAATATTATATTTATTGATAACATTTGTTAGTAAAGAGAGGCACAGCGTATGAACTGTGCCCATGACAATTGTCTTTAAGATAGTTTAATAAACACTCTTTCACGTCGTCGCGTCACGTCCTTTGTTTGGTGAGACTATAGCTAAAGTGGAACCTTTAAAGTATAAAAGAAATGTTTTCCTTCATAGGTAAAAAAACGTTATTATTCAACTATATATTCGACCAATGTGACAACGCATTGCGAATTACATTTCAAGAATGAAATTCACAGCTTCACCGCACTTTTGTTTTAGCGAGCGCTTAAGCATTCAGTCGTATGGTAACAAGCTCAAGGGCGCCAAAGTAAACTAAGCTAGCTAAACTATTCATACAACTAAAACTTGTATTTCGGATATGACAACTTGGATAAATTAACTAAGCTAAATAATAAGAGGAAATAACAAGTATCCTTCCATCATATGCGTATTTAAAGTGTGTATGGTGGTCTGTGTTGTGTGTGTTCAACTAACAAGTGTAAACTGAGTGGAAATTTTCATTGTCATTGTATGGCGCTAGCAGCGTACTCGAGGGCTCTACTCTGTGGAATCAGACATAGTCCTCAGGCACGGGCGAGGGTGGTCGCGGTGAGTGTCCCGGAGAGAAATTCACCACCAGACCACGGCGGCTTGATCTCTGGTTACTTGGCGTGGGCGTGCACACTCTCAATCTAAAGAGTCCGAGGGGTACTGATCGTCCTGTGTTGTTATTTTATCGGGATGACCAAAAAGGATGTTCCGCGGTCGTCTTTTATAACGTAGACCTTCGGGTTTCAAATTTCTTAATCATTTACATTTTCTTAAATTAGGCAATGTTCTCACAGGGTCTGCACCTTTATACATTCATACATGTCATATAAGGCAACGTCTGTATGTCCGTTAGTTTGCTTATAGCCCGAAAATCGCTGAACCAATTTATTGATACTCTGTAATCACCATAAATTTATGCTCTAGTCAGGTTTTAGTATACGTTTTGTCACATTAAGTAATGTATGGAACAAGTTATGAAGTTATAACTTCATTATGTCCATACAAATTTACTGCCAGCACGTTCTGTTGCAATTTTATACATGAATTATTAAATATTTACCAATATAGTTCAGTAGACGATTGTTTAGAAAATAGGTTACAAAAAAAATCATAAGTACCCATAAATCTAGCCGCTACATCCGATTAATTTCAATCGGTCAATCAAATTAATTAGTCCTTTCCAATCCAATCAGGTAATAATTGTGTACAAAAAGACAGTGCAATAAATATTTAGGTTTGAAATAAAGGATGTAATTATTTGAAATTATTTTATTAATAATTTTCTAATTTACGCGAGCGATGCCGCGGGAATAGCTTATCATATGATGTAGCGTGACGGTGGACATTACTCGCGATGTGATCCGTATGAACTGAGTTAGATGAGTGCAGTTCACGTCGTCCTTGACCTTCGAAACGAGTGGGTTTCGACGATGAGCTGAGCTCGTGGCGCCCCCCAACGGCTATTACTATTTTGAATATTTCTATTGTATCATTACAACGGCCATTTTGGTTTTGGAGGTGCTCGATGCTTTGACGTTTGTTGTAAAACTAGGCCCAAATTAGTTATACGTAGAAGTACAAGGAATTTTTGAAAATACAGCCTTTGAAGGGTTTAAAAAACCCATAGGTCAATTAGCTGAAAGGAGAATTGTATAAAATAAATAAATTTATTATTTAATAGGCTTTCGTGAGGTATTCATTATAAACAAGAGTTGGTAGGTTCGATCGTTTGTGTCATTTGTGGTTAGGGCGGAACCAAATGTCTGTCTGTGGTGAGTGAGTGAGATGGCTAAATTAAATGGATTAAGGTGTGATCCGGGATCATTCTCGATACACAATCGGCTACGGCTACAAGGGAGTTATGTTACTGAGGGAGGTTATGGTTGCGACGATGTCGGGAGGGCGGTGAAGGGGCGCGGGGGGCGATGCGTTCGTGAACTCGGCCGCGGTTGATCTCGGCGCGACGGCGGCCGTCGACCCCGCCGCGCCGGCTCACGGCCAACCGGTCCGGAACGTGTTCGATACAATTCCGCGGCGTTTCTGCGCGCCTGGTACTCCAACGTATACGTACGAACAACTCGCTAATATTAAACAAACTAGTTTTTTCAAATAAAAACTAGTTTTCCTCAGCTGATTATTTGTTTTTACACTAACCTATTATTATTTATAAATGTAGATCACAATATAAGTTGAAACCTACAGTCTGTTGGGTCTAATCTCAGAAGCAACTAAACCAATTATGATAAAACTTTTACAGGCTTGCTAGACGATTTATCAGTGTATGATGATCTAGGCTACATATTGTAACGCTTTCTCATAGGACTTTAAACGGTGATATAAAGGTGAACGAAGATGAATTAAAATTTATGAGTCATTATGGTTACATTCCCACTTAAATAAGTCAATGAGTTTTCAATAAATAATACAAATAACAAAAGAACAAAAGGAACACACAGGTCTGGTATATTATATAGAATTTGTTATTATGGACCAAAATTACATCTTCATTGCTTATAAGCGCCTGGTGCATGTGCAAAAGATAAGTTTACCAAACGCACACGCTTTGATGATGATTAGTGGTGATGACAACAACTTCTTACATTATCTTAATAAAGGTGGGCACACAATCTTACGATGCACGATGACATCTTATGATGAAGTGATGAACTGACTCTTAAATGCAGTTCAGAGAGAGACGAGGATCAGAATACTTCCAATTTTCAAATAATAAAAAAGTTATAAACGGAGGCTGTATACAGATGGCGGCAGGATGTGTCATTGTCATGGCCTCGCGGCCTCCGTGCGCCCGCGCCGCTTTGGGTCACTCACCTCCCCTCTATTGTTATTAATATACCTTTATGATCATAAAAAAAACTATTACCCATCACGCTCTAATCTTTACGTGGTCGGCTGAGTTTGCTACATAAACTTGTTTATTATAATTTACAGAAACGTTACATTAGAATTTATATTACAACTATTATGTTTTGTTATAAAAACTATAGTGTTAGCTCGTCTGTGCGGTTATAAATTCAGGTTCTCTCAGAATGCAGGTCCTTGCATTTGAAAGTCTGCAGCTTTATGCTCAGATTCCTGTTCTATCTCACTGCATGCAACATTTATTTACTACACCTCTTTGTATTATGTCACGTGTAATATAATTTGTTGATATGTATTGCATGTCCAGGAAAATGTTTTCTTACTTCTTACAAGATTTATTATCATTGCGACTCATGCGTAAATGTATGCAATTATTCATCCTTTGTTCTACCACATGATACCTGAGGAAAATAAAAGAAAAATCAATATTTGACTTCGACTCTGCCGATCTACAGTTGAGTCAACATTTTAAAAATATGCACATTTCTTTTGTCCCCGTATTTAAATATTTTACAGTAAATATGTGATAACTGGTAACTCTAGGATTAATATATTGGTAATATTGGTGGTGTATAGCGTTGTACTATGGTTGTATATAAATGGAGTAAATTAAAAATATAAACAAGAAACATATATTATATGTTGCCACAAAACTTCTTAGAAGATAATAGGAAATTCTGCTTAAAATACTTATATTCAATAGGTCTATTAGTTTTCCTATACCTGTTAAATAGCGGAATAATAAAGTTTCATAGTTAGACAACTGAGAATGAAGTTCTTAAAAACCGGCAAAATAATGAGCAATCAAATGGCAACCCTTTCGCAAATACGCTTATTTTAGCGTCGTCTCACGCCCTACCTGTAGTGAGGAGTAAGGTAGTAACCAGGCATTAAGGTAAGTAAGGTACATTTAGTAAGTATTGATTATAAGTTAGAAGCTATTTCGAATAGAAGTTCGCAATGCACTAGTGTAGAATCTGGGAAAATGGAGCACTTTGGCTGAGTGTCGCGAACAAAGCCGAGAGACCGGTCGAGACGTACCGTTTCCTTGTTGAGCTTTGAAACAAACTCCCTGTTTATAACTTTACTTACCATTTTACCTTACCGTCACTCAATAGGCCCATATTTTACCTATGCATTTTTTCAAATGCTGCAAACAGACATGCTGTTTAAACAATGTTAAATGTCTATTACTAGTTGCATATATACAGAGTACCTCAAAATAATAACAGAATTATTAAACACTAGATTGTGCCCGCGGCTGCACTCGTTTAATTTAGATTTGACTATCCTTCGGAAAAGGTATACATATTTTTAGAGATGAAAAGTAGCAAGTGCTCTTATATCTTTCGTATATATATAAAAGGAGTTGTTACCATGGTAATCGGTCAAACGATTTTCAAGTTTATTAATAAAAAAAAACACCAAATGAAAGCCAAGGTCCCGACAAGAACTCCATGCTCAGCGATATAGCTGTGTTGCTAGTCTGAGCCCGGTGCTACCGGTTTAGTAATTCCAGTATCAAGGTAAAACTATTTTATGTGGTATTAATTACAAAAGAAACCCGATAAATGAATTCGGATTAATTAAATTGGATAGAATTAATCGAGGATAATCGAATTTAAATATTAAATAAAATATGTACTAGTTCGGTATATAGCGGCCGTTGTACGACTTCAGATCTAATGGACTTTGTCTGTTCCATTAAAAAACATACGTTAAGCATTACAGGCGACTTCGTTCGAGTATTTTTACCGTATCGTCTAAGTAATTCGGTATATATTTTTTATATATTTAGATTCATTGTGGAATTAATAAGAATAATCGATTTTATTTAATTCTTGAACAAGACACAAAGTAAGCGTGAAAGACTAGCTATGCTCGCGGCTCCGTACGCGTCTGTTAGTATTCGTTGAATTCTTTGTATTTAAGTGTTAAGTAGCAAGTTGTAGTAGAAGTAGCTTTGACGATTATACGAGTAATTAGTACTTTTTTGTTGTATTAATGGTCCTTTTCTCTACCTTTGAAAACGTACATACAAACTTTTATGATGATAAATTTTGTAGCTGTGACCTGAAAGTGTGACAAACAAACTAACTTTACATTCAAATTTATAGTAATAGTAAGTTTAGGATAGAATTAAGCTAAAATTAAACTGAGACATATACTGCCAGGCTTACTAAATAGTGTACTGCCTAGTATGGACCACCCAAGGGTCCGCTGATTGGGTCATGTAGGTTAAGCTTCCAATTCGCAGTAATTCGAGTGTTCCCGACAGAAGGCGTAGTAGTAGGGCGGCCGGCCAAATGTCGCGTCAGCGAAACTTAGATTAAAATATGTAAAGTTAATTGGTCACACTGGGCTCTGAATGAGCTCGATTTTTTTTATTAAAATACTAGTATTTCCTCGCGGATTTGCTCGTGTTGATGAAGATCTGATCTATTCCTCTGGAATAGTACATGTTTTAAGTATGTCCTTTTCTGTACTCTTGACAATGTATATGCAATCTTTCACAAATAAGAATACATAGTACGCCTGCATAAACTTGCAAAATCTTTATACTGTACTTCTCAGGTTTTTTCCACAGCTACATTTGAGAGTCAGTTCTGAATGACCCCCTATATTATAAACGACTGTTCATTTACCAACAAATTATTCGGCATAACCTTAGAACAAATTCATGATGTGATTCATGGACGACATCTTACGTGAATCAAAATATAACAAAAAATAACAACTGCTCTCTATTTGAATGAAAAAAAAATTTATAATGAAAAATTCTACGTACGTAGTAAATATATATTTTTAATATCATTGTCTTATAGAATCGTATGTTTACATATACAGCGTGCGCCAGTTTTCGCCGAGTACACGTTATGGTGTGAGTATACTCATGAGAGATAGCGATTTCGATTACCAGACAAATCTTAGCGTTTATAAATAAACACATTTTAGGTTGCACTGTTTCATTGTAACGTATACAATTATAAAATAATGCGAATTATAACACTAAAAATTATTAGTACCAAAATTAACAACACAAATATTTTGACTTCGATCGCCAATAGAATTTGTTTTGGTTCTGTATTATGAAGACAATTAATACGTACACATTTCTTTTTATAGAGAAAAAAAACCATAACGATGAAAGTAAAAAAAATAATCAGGCATCGAAATTTTTTTCTACCCGCATAAATGATGTAAAAACAATATACTCAATAGATAATTCAATTCCAAGTTAAATATAGTCTGTGCTACAATAATCAAGCAGCCACAACATGTCTGTATATCTATATTAATAAATATGTAGTTCTGCTTTTATGTTATACATTTTTAAACTTAAAAACAATGTTGATATTGATATCCATTATAAGGGACCCGTCGTCATGTATATAGCAATAGAATAATTGTAAATCTTTAATGACTTGTGCAATTTTTATGAAATATTGAACACAAGAAATAAATGTTATTACGAAATGAATTGAATAGGTCACTACTCTTAGAGAACATAAAAAATTAAATAATAAAATATTCATTTACCGTTAACCAATTCAAAACCAACTTTATGTAAGGGAGTTAGTTATATGTAACTCCCCACTCGACAGCCTATCCAAAATATAAGTACACTGAAATGATATAAGGAAAAATAAAATTACGAGCCGATAAAAAAAATCTGGAGAAATAAATACAAAATAAATAAACAATAAGATATGTTATAGATTCCTCTTTGAGTCTTAATAACTTTCGAATAATTATGTACAATTGAACCACATTTATCAACCAAACTATTAATTTCTCGCTTCGTTTATGACAGTGACCGCATCGCAAAGCGCTTAGAGCGTTTTAAAGCTTTCACTGTAGGAATCGAGGCATCGCTGTTTGAGCTAGAAACTAGGCCACACCTAGACAACTCTATCTAAGGGTACTACAACTAGCTCTCCACAAACATCACGCTACGTGTTTCCTGAGGTTGGCAAAATAACAAGTTACATAAAGTCACTACTAGGAACTAATATTTCCACAGTAGTTTTAACTTTTGGCTTCGATCGTGTCAGAGATAGTTCATAGTATTCAATTTATTGAATAATATCTCGGACAATAAAGGTAATTCGTGGCTGACTTACTCTGCAGATTCCGCTTATATCGCTAAGCATAATGATATATATTGTATTTTATATCGGTTCTAAATTCTTGAACTATATTTTACTGAAAACCTGGTTAAAAACCGTTAAGAAATTTTAATGTAATGAATTTCCAAACATACAGGCTTTTATTACAATTTTATGGGATCATTTAATTTTCACTTCTAAATTTCAAGTGAAGGGGTCAGGAGTTATTGAAAAAACGAATAAAAAAAACTCAGAAAAAACAATATTTCGCTACGGACGGCTTGTTACAAGTGTCCTCGTGCGGCCGCCAGGTGGCTCTCGCTCGATAAAACAGTACTTCCGCATCCGACGGAAGTGAGCCACCGCTTCCGCTCTCCACTATCGTAGCGTCAAATTTTAATAGATTTTACATTTAAAAATAATCGACATTACCTATTGCTAGTTCATTTTTTTTCTTCATGATATAATGACTACACATGATGATAAGTAACACTGATCACCAACAGTCGTAGCCTCGCTTGGTTAAATGTTATCAACAAGCGATATAAGATTCCAGAATTTTCTGTGGTACATAAGATAGTAAGTTTAAGCATCATGTCAAGCGGGTTTTTATGTTTAAAGGCTATTATGGGGTGAATCGATATCTGAACGACGATAATATCTGGAAATAGCATGCCTCTCTGTGAATCCGCCAAAAACGAATAAAACTATGTTTGTTGAAAAGATTCTTGCCGGTTTTTCTCGATGAATGGATTATTTTCCGGACCACTGGTAGTTTTGACGATCATTCTCTTTTCGTGGCCTAATTTATATACAGGTATTTTTGATATTCTGTAATATTTATGTATATACGGAACCTATCTTTGAGATTTTTCGTTAAGCGCCAGGTTCACGTACTTGGAGGAGCCTCTAGGTTCTGACACTTGACATGGAGTGGCACTAAACAAAGGAACCACTTTCTCTGAGTGCATGGAACAAAGGGCCGCTCACCGCGTGCCATATATGAAAGACACAAGATAGCACGCTCTGTAACCGACAGTTTGGACCATCATTATTAATGTACTGGTTGGTGCATGCTATTTTGTCCACGTGGAAATGGTTTCGTTGTATGTGTTCAAGTTTTAAGTAAGTTGACTGTGGAATGTTTTTTTAATTAATTCTTTCGCTTTTAAAACCTCTGTTAAGTGTTATCATTGCTTGCATCTTAATGATATGTGGTTTAGATAATAGGCAGGATAATCCTCTATCTGCCAGTGAAGGTGTCTTCGATATTGGCTCAGCTGTTTTCGAGATTAGTTGCGATAAACCAGTTTGTTACATAGTATTGTAGTTTCGAGATATAACCTATAAGAGATCTTATTTTGGTGAAGCTTATTGAAAATTTGAATTATGGGCGTTCTATTGACTTTTATTTTATTTATGTAATTCATATAATTAAGTATTGTTTTTAGTCAAAAACAATAAAATATAATAAGGAAACGGATTGAGTGAAGCAGCTGTTGTCGAGAGCACTTTGACATTTAGTTCGAATGTATTTTCCAACAAATAAAAAATAACAAACGTGGCTACCATGTACATAGTTAAAATCAGATAATTTAGATTAGGATATCAATTAATTTTTGACTTAAAATTCGTAATCATTGCTTGAGGTTTTTTTTTTATATTATAGGGGGCAAACGAACAGGTGGGTCACCTCATGGTAAGTGATCACCGCCGTCCATAGACACTAGCAACACCAGGGGAGTCGCAAGTGCGTTGCCGGCCTTTTAAATATGTGGGCCTTCGGCGCTCTCACTGACCGAACGAAACGCAACAGTGCAAGCACTGTTACTTCACGTCGGTTTTCTGTGAGAGGGTGGTACTACCCCGGGCGAGCCGACCCATTCATGCTGAAACCAGTAATAGATTCAGCGTAGCTCTACCACCTACAAACAGGTCTAACATGTATATACTATACAGCGTAATTGCAAACACAAAACAATAATTTAACTTTGTAATTACTTTTCTAGAATTAGGAGATCGCTATTATGTTAAAGTTTATACACTTTATATAAATAATTACAAAGCAATGTATTCAAAAGGATTCTGAACACTAAATGACAAAGAACGCACTGTTTCAACCAGTGGGTTTAGAAATATGAAATTGTAAATACAAGTTCCCTATTTACGTGGGTAAGTAAACTAATAAAGTTTTTTTTTTAATCAACATCTTACATAAGATATTTAGGAGAACTACAAGATACAAGATTATTTTCATTTATGATATTATGAAAAAAGTCGCTTTTCGTGTCTGCATGTGAGTTACCTTACTTCTTTTACACTACGCAACGGATTTAGATACCGGCTGTCGTCGAAGTTTCGAGAATTTCTTTCCGAAGGTTTATATCTATAATACATATTTATTACATTTATATACAGTAAAATATATATAAAGTTGTCAAGAAACGAACCTACTCTTCCTCAAAGGCCGGGAACGCATCTGTGATGCCCCCCGTGTCGCAGGTGTCCATGAGCGGCGGCGATTACTTACCACCAGGTGACTCGTTTACCTCCAATCGTCGTATAATAAAAAAGTAAAGAAAACTCGAAGTATTCTTGACCAATGGCAATGGGTAGACCGTGCATCTAGGAATCTAGGTCTGTGCTTCTTAAAACTAATTCGTACTATGTCGAGGATATACACACAAGCTCGTGCTTCTAGCGTCCGCATACAGTAATTAATGTTTCGCGCACTAAATCATGCATTTATTTAAAGACGGATTATAGGGTTGGCACAAACGATTGCTAAACTTCTACAATATAGTTGAAAAACAGATAATTATATGCGGATTCATCAATCGTGTGCACTCACGCACTCACACCCTGGGTGTCGCTATATGCCTGTCAAGTTTTTTTTATAGATCATCATCATCTCAACCTATAGACGTCCACTACTGCAGACATAGGCCTCACCACACGTTCTCCACAGCGTGCGGTTCTATGCCGCCTGTAACCAACGGCTCCCCGCAACTTTAATAACGTCATCAGTCATCTGGTGGGGGGTCCGT
Organism: Antheraea assamensis; assembly: GCA_035772565.1. Lineage (NCBI taxonomy): Eukaryota > Metazoa > Arthropoda > Insecta > Lepidoptera > Saturniidae > Antheraea > Antheraea assamensis. The sequence goes on along the minus strand of JAQQSE010000171.1, from coordinate 433,182 downwards.
CCCACGCTTCGTTTTCCGGTACGTGGTTACCACTCTAGAACTTGTTTGTCCCATCCGCCATCAGGTCTTTGAGCCATGTGCCCTGCCCATTGCAACTTCAGTTGTGAAATTAGGTGAGCTATGTTGGCAACTTTAGTTCTCCGACGGATTTCCTCATATCTGTTTCGATCACGTAGAGAAACCCCAAGCATAGCTCTTTCTATCGCTCGCTGGGCGACCTTGAGCTTTCTTATGAGTACCATAGTTAATGGCAACGTCTCAGTGCCGTAAGTCATCACTAGCAACATGGAATGGTTGAAGACTTTCGTTTTCAAGTATTGTGGTATTAAAGAAGAGAAAACAGTGCACAGTTTCCCGAACGTAGTTGGATTCGACGATTTACCTCTTTCTCTAAATCGGATCTACCTAGTCGGACAGTTTGTCCTAGGTATATACTTCTCGTATATATATAATATATATACTTGTCAATAACTTCGAGTGTAGAGTTCCCAACAATTACTGGGATGAATATTACATGGCTATTCGACATGACTTTTGTCTTCTCCATGTTTATTCTGAGGCCCACTTGTTCAAAAGCTTTACTGAGGCTATCGAGCATCGTGCCAGGGTCCTTCGGAAATTCTTCCATAATCACGATAACGTTTGCGAACCGAAGATGGGTGATGTACTCACCATTTATGTTGATGCCAAGTCCGTCCCAATCTAGAAACTTGAAGACACCTTCCAACGCAGTTATAAGCAGTTTCGCAGATATGACATCTCCCTGTCTCACACCTTTCTGCAGTTGAATTGGTTTTGAGCTCTAATCCTGGAGTTGAACTGACATGGTGACGTTTTCGTACAAACACCTTAACACCTCAATGTACCGATGGTCGATTTGGTGTCTCTGATGAGCCTGCAGCAGAGCCCATGTCTCATACGAATCAAAGGATTTCTCATAGTCCACAAACGTTAAGTAAAGGGCCTGATTATACTCTTTGGTTTTCTGTCCACTTCAAACTAGTTAGATCGTACACATGTTTATAATTATCTATGTTGTAAATCTGTAAACCTGTAATTTTTTTTTCGTGATAGTAACTTATTATGAACTTGATAACTGCATGACCGATTATTATGACATTTTGTACAACAGAAGTCTATGCCATTTCTCAATTGATACACTGTAAGCTATTATTCGAATTTATAAGAGAAGGATAAAAAAATATTTTAATTCACCAACAAGCGAAATTGATAGCGTATAAGAAAAATCAACAACACTATTTAAAAAAAATGTGAGTTTCAATAAAATTGAAAGACGAAAATAATGATTACGCAACAAATACGCGTGCATAGTCGCGGGCATAGTTATTCATAAATAAAAACAACGCTGTGACAGCCCTACATTTATGTTGCGGTTTACGAGTGTGTGTGTGATTTGAACCGCCGGACGCGGACGGATTGACGCACCAATCGAAATAATTTTATTATTATATATTGACACACAAATCATTGCGTAAACGAAACCGGGAACCCGTTATGTCCCCTCCATATACTAAAAAGTTTGTCAAAGTGGTATTATATATTTAAAATACATTACACAATACCAATCATTTTTAGTGGCTGTATTGATCCACTCAGTAATAGCCCTTTGACACTAAAACCCGGCTGACATGGCGCTTAAACTTAGAGTCCAGCAAATCGGTGATATGCTTTGGGACTTTTTTATAACACTATTACCTAAAAAACTAAGTGAGACGACCAGTTTGTCACAGTTTCTAGTATTTAGACCATGACGGTCTTTTACGAAATCCAGCTTTTGAAAGTTTTTGCCAACATACCTACATTAAATTATCAAAAATGTATAAGGAGGGTCGAAAAGGCACATAGTAAAAAGACATACGTCAAATCTAAATCAATGCGAGCGAAGCCGCGAGCAAAAGCTTATATTATATAAAGGTATTATTTAAATTAGCAGAAAACGAGAGATAGTCAAGTGAATTTGAAAATATTATGTTATCAGAGAGGTATGTCAGTGTACGTTGCCATACACCACGAGAGTCGCATGTAGATAATGTACGGCGTTATCGTTTATAAAATTATAAAAGCAGACCCAGTCGCGGGCGGCTGCTTGTTAATCTATTAATAAAACACGTTTCAGTGTCTTTGCAATTTTGTGTCAGTAATTACACTTATCAATTTAAAACATACCGTTGCGTTACATTACTTTCTTTCATCTTTCTACGCTTTCATTGCTTTAAATCGCTTGCGTCGATCAGATTTGATGAGTATTCCAGAAGGCATAAGACATCATACTGGAGCATGTCACGGAAGCTGATATTTAACGCTGAAATGATAAAAGATTCTAAATCATATAAACGGAGTGTGTCGCTACTCTGACAGATGTATTTTGTAGATGATTCAAAACTGAGGCGTGCCAACTCGAAATATAGTCGCTTACCGCGGCTTCGTCTAAATAAAACGAAGTAATTAAAGTCATATTTTATATATATGAAGCCGTCCAGCGCTTCATTGCTTTTTAACGAAGTATTAAAGATAAACAACACCAGCGTTGTCAGTTTCCACGGCATAGATTATATTGTTAAAGCAAGGTAATTAAATGTGTACTAATAGTTTATCCAAACGTAATTTGTTGGTTTGAACGCGTTGAATCTTAGAATTGGATACCAGTTACATTTTGAACATTTGTTTTGCATTACATAGCTTATTTAACATCACGTTACGAGCCTTGAGAGCGGAGCAATTACCATACAAGGAGCAGGTCAGACAGTTGAACGTGACGCTTGGACGAAGTCATAGTGCGGGCCCTGTCGAAGGTCTATATGGTCTATATCAGTGAGCTACGATGACACCCGGTTTAGACCTGTTAGGGAAGCATACATGCTAGTACCTACACATGTGGGTCTCACTAACGCATACATGTACGATTGGTTTAGCTAGCTTCTTAGCTTGATCGATTAGATGGAGTCGCGATGTTGCATGCAAGGCCATTCGGCCAATTTGGCGCCCTTGACTATGTTGCCATACGGATGAGTGCCTTAAGTGCTTGAGCGTTCGCCTAAAAATGTTTGTTTTTGTTTAGCTACCTAACTATATTAATAATAGTTTAATATATTAAAAGTTAAACTCAAGTGAAACCATGGCTTACCACTAGCGATACAATAAATCACTTGACAATTTTTTTAAAAGCTAATCATCTCGTCTCGCGGTTACGCCACATTTAAATTAAGGCCTTTTTTCTTTGACTATTGCCTCGTTCTTGTCTGCACTCGCAATAGCGCTACGTCAAACTGTCCTCGTAAAAGAGATACCTTGGTGGATTACTCTAGGTGTAGATCCCAGCGAATAAAATGGCCGGTCAGAACAAATGATATAGTGATGAAAACAGAGTTTCTTTGACGCTGAATCGTGTCAACACTACTGGACGTATTGGACGTATACATCTACCATTCGATGTGGAATTTTTCATAAATATTATTAGGCTATTTATTTTTTGGATTCGATTGACCCTTTGCCATATTTTTAATTGTCAATGAAGCGGGCGGGAATCAGCTAGTATAATTTATAATAGCGGACGACAGGTGTCGCATGTGCAGCGGACGTGGAGTAACGATGTGTCAATACGTTCTGCTAATTGGTCGGTGACAGCGACACGTCTATCTCACGCGTAGGCCGGTCGCTAATCCATCATAACCGATGTCAAGCTTGTCAGAGACGATGAAATCGTAATTTGCAACCACATGCCAATTGTCAACTGTTGGTATTATTGCAGCACTACAAAGTGACGATACCCTATCTGATAGTTACCTCAGTGTAATCCTAAAAGAACGACGACCACTAATAAATCTACGATTCAACAGCAGTCGCCCTTGTAAAAAAGCTCAAAGCTGTATATACACTAATTAATGAAACAGACAGAATAGACGAACAAATATATTTTAAATAGCTGATACCTGTGTCTTAGTCAACTTTGTTTATTATCTTAACAATATATTTCATCTACAGAGGAAAAGATTAAAAAAAAAAACAATTATTTGCTCACAGAATTTCTTTAGTCCTTCGAAGAAGTGCTTATAAAAATTATAGTTTCTTAAAATGTTAACGTCTAATTAAGGTCTATTATACATTAATGCGAGTGAGGCCGCGAGAAAAAGCTAGTCATTACTATAATTTTGGCTCGAGTTCATTAGGAGTGCACTAACGGGAGCCATTTTATAATAATTTCATTAAAGCAGTATGCAAGTCTCCTGCGCCTTGTGACAAGGGCGACAATCTCTTCACATGTATATGGATATGTCTCCATTTAGATATGCTAACGAAAATAGTATTTATATTGACCGATGTTCTATTAAGATTTTCGTGTGTTCATGGACATATCCAAATTACGTCTATGCCAACTTTCGCTGATATTTTTAGAGCCAATTAATAGTTTAATAAACAGACTGCGTCTCTTTCATATGTATATTATTAAGTGTACATCATCATCAGCCTGTTAGAGATCCACTGCAGGGTCATAGACCTCTTCTCGAAGGAAGGTATGGGCATAATAACCACGCCAGTTCACGACGTATTGCCAATTTCAAACTATGACAAATCCATAGTTCAATATTTTCCAATATACGGTAGTACTGCAAAAACATTTCTCAGGTTCAAGTTTCATCGCGATGTTTTCCTTCACCATCAGTCGATGGTATTACCAATTTAAATTAGTAAATGTACGCGAATTCTGAAAAATTCGTTAGTACATGCCGGGGTTCGAACCTGCGAACATCGAATTGATATTCTACCGGTTCCAAAACGTCCATCACCGTGACTCTTATATCAATCTATAATCAAGAGTCAATCTATAAATGTAGATTGTTAAAAGTAATATTACTTTTTAATGACTCATTGTTAGATAAATTTGTTTTTAGAAAAGGAATATTTTTGGCTCCCAGTCCAGTCTAGTACACTATCTGCTTGCTATTACAAATTACTCTATATTTCCCTAGAATAATGGTGTAGACCAAAAAACAATTGTCGAAAGCCTATATTCATAGCTGTAAATTATTTGCACAGCATTCATACTATTACGATTTTGTAAATTACGCGGGTACTAGGAATCAAGTATGAGAGTAACGTGCGACCCACATACGCTTAGCTATAAACCCGTCATAGTGGCTCTCTCTTAGTTTATCGCGTTTCGTCGATTAACTGTGAAACGTTGAATGGTATTGGATTGTATATTTAAAATCAGGCATAATCACTTTACCGCGAGACTATTAAAACTACTATAAAGATATACTTATTAAGTGTCACAAGTTAAAAGATACAATAAAAAGTACTTAATTTTGGCTTTAGCGTTTAACCACAATCTCACTTAATTTTAAATTATGATATGGTCTACGATGGTACACGTGTTAAACCTAGAGGAGGGCTGGCTCTCAACAACAGTTCTTTAACTTGAGTGTTTAGGCTTATCAAAGGTAAAGGATAATCGGAGACTTGGACTCACCTCACTCACTTCGACACTTTGTATCGTTCTCTATCTTGTCCCACTTTCTAAAAGTTTATATTACAGTTTATTTTCACTATTGATTGATTTCAAGGGAGCACTCGCGCGGCGATGCGAACGTTATTTTTTGCTTTTTCGTATGCGCGTCAAAGCTTCGTGACACAGATGTCGCTAGTGCCGCGTAAATCGTGAGGTCGTGCATTTTGTTTTACGCAGGGAAAGGATAGAAGGATTAAGCTGGTCCATTGAGAGTGGTACCTATTCAGGCGGACTTAAGAAAAGCTCTACCACCACACAAAATACAATATTTTATAACATGAAACCGTATCTCTGTGTCCATATACATGCTTCGACATGGTGACCCTAGCTGCAACGAAGTGAGGAGTGAGTTACGAGTTCGAGTCCCGCTCGGCTCTCGCTACCCGACTCGCTTGCTACTGTTTTGAACGTTCATAAATTTTATAAATTACGTTCTTTCCCTTAATACGTTCACAATATTGTAAACAGGCTGTTGCTGTGTAGAAACAGGTATTATTATTTATTGAAAATTAATGGATTCGGTAGATCGGCCTTGTTCTTCAGAATATTGAGAAAAAATATTAAAAAGAAAAAAAATTGAAAGTTACTGAAAAACAAAAGGAAGGAAGAATGATGCGATGATGGCTACTAAGTCACTGGGTTAGCAAGTGTGGATACCGCAGTAGCCACCGTAGATACAAATCGTTGAGAATGATCCGGAGCGCCCGGTGAAGGAAGACATCGTGACCAGACCATAGCATGGTGATAAGGCTTTTTCTAAGTCCACCTGACTGACTACCACTGTCAAGTTGAAAATCTGTCGCCAAGCCTCTGTTGGTGTGTCCCGGCAGCTGCATTTGAGAGCCAGTTCACTATGTTAGACCATATCGTCATTTAAAATCAGATGAAATTGTAGTACAAACCTATACCTAATGTAAAAAAAGGTTAGTCGTGCTTAAAAACATTGACCCTATTGGAGACGAATGGGGGTTAAGGACTGACTTCTAAGGTATCCCATCAAGAACACAGCTAATGTGAAATAAATTTACCGAAGCTTATAACTATGTTGTAATTAATAAAGTCTGCCGGACCCCCGACGAGCAAGCTGACGGAGCCGTAAGCACATTATTTATTGTTCCTGGTAACTGTGCTCCATGTTTGGCTCTCGGCCAATATCTTACACGGCGCCGTGTTTGCTTTACTGTCGTAGGTTCAACTCTCATATCGGCACACTTTCATAATTATCAAATTTATGAGGATTCATTGTAAATGAATTATTTGCATTAAAGTTTACGTTTTTAATAACTGTTATATATGAAAATTGATATATAATTGAGTTGTTCATTGTACTATAACTCACCATAAGGTAGCGCTACGGTGTTTGTTATAACAAATAGTAATTACGATAAATAATAATAAGTAATAATAGAAACGCACGTAGCCCGCGCGCAGCTAGTTTAATTCGGTGGCAAGTGTAACCCCTGGACTGTTCAAAACCATAAAGTTTTAAGTTCCATACAAACAAACGTAGACCTCATGAGACACAGGTCAACAGTCTGTTGCCAGCATAAACTTAAAATAATAGGTACTTGATTTATTACAAAACTTTGAAAAATAACAAATTATGTTTTACATAATCATATTTATTATATGTAAAATGTTTTTTTTTTACTAAACCATGAAATTTACAATGTACGTTGTCGTGAGATTCAAAAATAAAAATAAAATTAATCCGCCATTTTGAAATCTGGGTTTCAAAAAATCAGCCGAGGGGGTAATAAAAAACTCATACTCGCCATGAGAATTTGTAACTACATCAAACTTTCTTGTACAAACTGCTTTGCAATAATATGACTATTTCCAATTGAAGAACGGTCACCCGAAACCATTGACTTGTGTATACTCGTACACAAATACTAGAAATGGTCAATTATGACGCGCGTACTATATTGAACGATTGTAACGACAACTGTGTCCAAAGTTCAATTGAACTGTGCTTCCTAGAAATCCTCACTTCTATTAATGAAAGATATTTATTATTTTAATATAACTGTATCGCGTTGAAATTACATTTTTATCACTGTTATTTATCATATAGAAATGGAAACTTGCTATATTTAAAAGAAAAGTTAACCGATGGACTCCTACCAGAAGAAGTTTTTTTAAATACTCTATGTATTATGTAACATATAGCATATGTAAAATAACAATGATACAATTAATATCATCTCAAAAATAGTATTAATAAAAATTTCGCAGTTATCATATAGTAAGTGAAATTTAACTTCATGTGAAAAATAGCAGTGATGCATGATATTCCTTAACTTTTTTCAATTTATACTATAATTTTGATCAACTAATGACAGACTTCAATTAATTTAATTTGGTATGCAATTGTAATATGCCACGGTTACCGAGCTAAATACACAATGTGAACTGAAGCTATCTATATCACTCTTTCACACGGTCACACAACATCTGCTAAAAACAATACTACGCTACTTCTTATGATATAATTTTTTTATTTGCAATTTATTTCGGTGGCTATCCGTAACACACGATATGATGTATGGACAACAACCGCAAAAAAAAACATAATTTGTAAAATCTGACCTAGTCACTTATAATACATTTTAAAACAAGGTTAAAAATACTTTATTTAATTTAGGCCCTAAAGGTAACGATTAAGAATGTCAAAACTATCACCGGTTCGGACAAAGAACCCAGTAGTCGAGAAGAACCGATAAGAAACTCTATCTGGTTTATCTTTTCGAAGGACATATTTTTACAAACATAAATAGTTATTATATTCGTTTTTGGCGGAGGCACAGAGAGGGGCGTGATTTTCAGACATAACTATCGTTCGCATATTGATCCACCCTATAATACCCTTTAGCCATTAAAACGCGCTTGACATGGTGCTTGAACTTACAGTCCGGCAAATCGGTAATGTATTTTTGGAACTTTGTTGTAAAACCTAACCTCAAAAACTGTTACTGGTCTTACTGAGCCTGTAACGTGAGATGGCCTATTTGTGATTGTTCTTATATTTCAATATTGTAGATCTTCTACTAAGTCTACTCCTCCAGCTTATCTAAGGTATTATGGATATACAATAGATTACCAAGAATATATTAGGAGAGCATAGTTAAGATACCGAATTCCTGAAACTTTAATGTGAGGCCCTATTTTATAAATTGCTCGAACTATCCGTTTTTCTAGTCGGAATTCTATATAAGGTACTCTGTGGGCGGAAATTGATGTCTGCCTCAGCACTGCCACTGGTCCCTCAAAGCGCCGTCTATATTATCTTCTAATGTCATATCTACATTTAACAAAATGGTTATTTACTGCATAGGCTGTTACGTGATACGTACTAGCGAGTTTGGCACGAAGCCAACGTCTCACAAGCTATATGCTCACGCTCGTGTTAACGGAATGGGTGCAAGCTGTGAACGTTTCACCGTCACTCCGAAGCAAAATATCGTTTATTCACTTTAGCCCTTCATAAGGAATTTACTTAACGTCAAAGATAACACCGATTAGAGAGAAACTGTTCTTTTCTTAGAAATCCTATTTAACATATATGAAACTAGTTTTTGCTCGCGGCTTCGTTCACGTTATTATAGATTTGGTCTATCCCTCGGGAATAGTACACTTTTTTTCTGACCCTATGTTATTTAGAAAAAAGTACTGTTCCCGAGGGATGGGTCTAATATACATTAACGAGCGAATTCGCGATCAAAAGCTACTACCTAAATAGATTATAGTTTATGTGTTACTTAGAATTATAAACTATACTATTGCAGGTACATAATATACATCGTAACAATACTCGATTACAATTGAAAGATTACGTTATCGCGTGTTATCGTTATGCGATAAAATTTTAATTAGTAAATACATTTTACATATTTCTACTACACAAGCTGTTTCGCTGAAACTTTTGAAGCGGTTACGGTTTAAATGGTAACGTGTTCGAATCCTGTAATAAGTTACAGCTTTCGGTCAAAGAAAACATCGTGATGAACCCTTAGAATGGTTGTAGTGATATTCTAAGCTCATGTACCTAGATACCACCGTCAAATGGAACTGATTCTAAGATAGGTGTCTGTCTAGCTTACGACGGTATATATTTACCGAAACCGATAGTGAGCTCCTCTGAGCATCAAGGGTTAGCAGAGCGAACAAATATACTCACCCTCCTGATACCCTCTTCCTAGTACACACCACACACAGAAAGAGAAAAAAAATAGTTTGCGTGTACACGCGTTAGAAGTTATACTTCTTTGGCGTAACAAGATAAAAATCTTTAAAAAAAATTATCTTTCGCCTTAGCGACATCTGTTGTGAAAAAACGACACTAACAATAGAAAAAATAAATTTAGCGATATCTGTTGTGAAAAAACGACACTAACAATAGAAATAAATAAATATCGTCAATACAGTTGTCAATTCTCACGCAATATGTAAATGTCCTTGCTTTTACTTTGTTGGTAACGTTTTTGGAATCAATTTAGCGACATCTGTTGTGAAAAACTAAAATGTTGACTATAGCTAACTTCAGGGTGTCGGTTTTTGTGACGGTGTGCGCGCGATTTAATTTACTGTCATCATTTTTTTCTAACGCGCCAAAAGAAGTATAACTTCAAAAAGCCGTAATACACAAGGGCTACGGAGCAGAAGAAGAAGAAATATGCAGATCTACGATAGCGTGTCACATGCTATAGCAGCAATACCCATACAAACCAACAGCCGAGTCTACTATACCGGTCTGACACACGGCGCCATTGCTGGGTTCATCTATCAGGCTGAGGGAGATGAAGTAAAGAAAGACTGGAGATTGTACGAATAGATTGTGTGAAGGATGATATTTGTGTTTAAAGCTGATAAGAAACGAGTTATCTATATAAATAAAATGATGGAGGTCTGTTGTTTACGTGTCCCACGCAAATACTACTCGATTGATATCGATTAAATATATTAGCTCTACTTCTTAGACACTTGGTCCTTATCCATAAAAAAAATATAACGATAGCTCAATTTAATGTAAAGTTATAAAAGTTTTAAGAAACTATTACTTTTATAAGCCATACGCGTGCAGTGATGTATTAAATGGGGATAGCGGTATGGTACGCATGGGCAGGAGAAGGGACATAATCCAATAAGATTGTAGCCAAAGAAAGTATATTTGAGCTTCCATTTTTTTATATTTTTGTTCTGTATATGTTTATTACTAAGATATTAAACAATGCAGACGAAATGATGGGTATCTCCTGATTATAAAATAATGTAGCTTTTCGCGTTTCGTACAATTTTAATGGATATTTTAAAAGGTATCACAAATTGAAAATTATACACAGTAAAAAGAAGTGATTTGTCGGAAGAGACTTGCGAGGGTTCTTTCATTTTGTACGTTAATATAATATAAGCACTTTATGACTGTCACTAAACATAGTTAAATCATTTGTTTTTAGTCAAATGGAAAGAAATGTTGTCCTGAAACGACTCGCGCTTTGCTTTCATACAAATGAATACACATTATAGCCTTACAGGACATTGAGAACGTCCTCCGGTCGTTTATTTCAATAATTATGCGCTTCATAAAGGCATACCGAGCGTCGTACCTCCCTCCGAGCAATAACTTACGCACCAGCTCAATACCGAGGTGGGCAGTAATATATAATTAATTGTTCTAAACAGTGCCATCTATTGTTCCGATTTAACATTATTTGCACAATGAGAAATATTTTGTTGAAACCTTCCTGTTGTTGAGGGCGTATTCAATCCATGCTTTCACATAGAATATTATTCTACAATGTCATAACCGTATATATATTTTTCTTAGTACATAGCTATAGCCGCGGCTCAGTACTTGTTTATTGTTATTTATTGTATTAAATAGTTGAGGTATAAAACAGTATTGCATAAAAATTCTTGGCGCATCCTAATTTGAATGGGGTACGGTTGAATGATTCAGAAGTTAATAGGCTGCAACGTCATCTAATGGCGGGTTATGATAACATATATAGTGTGAAAATAATCTATACACACGTATAAATTTTCATGAGAGTCTATTGAACTGTAGAGAACTTAATGTGATGCATTGACTCATTTTGAACGAGGTGTCGGATGGTATTGCATTTTAATACTAGTTTATCATTTATTATCAATTTGCTTTTCGTAATTCGGTGAAACTGTACAGGTCTTGCCAGGTCAACAGTTTAGGCAGTTTGAAAAAAAAACAACTAGCTTTTTTGGTGTGTTTTCTTAGGCAACCGCAATAAATAGCATCGTTGGAATATTTTTTCAGACGAAAACATTTTTTTCTACAAAAAGTAAGATTAATAGTATTTATTTAGTCCAATGATTACAATGTTAGTAGCGAACAGTTAATACATACTCCCGATGTTCATTAATATCGAAAAGTAACTACAAGCAACGTAATAAAAAAAAAATTAGAAAGTTTTCAGTACCTTTTTGTAAGGAGAGAATGAAGAAATGTTGATAACTCTTGTACTAATACTTTGCTAACATCTTGAAATATTACATAACACGATATACAGAACACATCGTGGCATCGTTTTATTAAATACGAGTTTTTGCCCCCAGCTTCGCTTGCGTTATAATAGATTTGACCTATGTTTCGTGAACTTACTTACTTTCTTTGATGAAAGGTACTCTATGTCCTTTACTGTACCCCTCAGAACGTGTTTGCACAATTTCATTATGATCGGTAGAACAATAAACCTAAATTCGTAACAAACAGACTCACATTATCACTTATAACGTTAGTTGGGATTATATCAGACGGCCACGCTATCAGAAAAGTTTATCTTTATTATTATTTTTTGAGGAACGCAATTGTTGCTCTGGAGGTGGGCGCTATTGGCTGCGACACAGTTTCACTAATGCAGCTGATAACGGTCATTTTTAAAATTGTATAAGTTGTTTTTCTGATTCCAATAAAAAATTTAAAATTTAAAATTTCAATTCTGAAATAACCAAGACTATGGAACATAGATTAAAGATCCGTACGTTAGAATCTCGGGGGTACGTATTTTGTCGATATTTACGTACATTTGGCACTGTCAGTTTTCACTTTCCACTGATAATAAAGACAGGTCGGTTTTACGATTAGGCCGTACCCTACAAATAATGGTTTCTTCCCCGTCTTAGGATATTGGGAAACGAACTCAAAATTGGCTTCAGATTTATCAAGCATCGTTTGTGGCAGACTAGATCTAACCTGTAAATTAATTATACTTTCACCAATTTAACCTCGAAATCTGAACACTGGAGAAACATTAATATAGAATGATTATAAGTATGTATTTATTATATATTTTTAAATGTCAACTCGCAAAATTACGTAAAAAAATCTCTTCATATTCGATCAAATTCCCCTAAGATCTTTGTATAAAATCATTTAAATACAAAACAAATCATTTAAGCTTAAAATATGATAACCGCAACAAGAGTAGCTCTACGTGAAATTTATACCCCATTTGTCATTTGCACGGGATGGTCAAAGACAATGCATGGGCCAGTTAGCGATCGGGGTTGCCTTAGAAACATTTTCCTATATTCTGGGGGGGTTGTATGTATGTATGCATATAGTATTATTGTTCCGAATGACTTGAATACTAATACTAAGAAGTATATAATACGAAGACAATACATACATTTTCAGTGAATGTGGTATAGGCTGGTAGGCCAACAGCGTGATCTCTCATTGGTCACTATTATGTTCGCATTACATTATGAAAGAAGTACTTTAACACGGCTTGTGGTTGGAGTCGACTGGCAAAAATCGTCACGTAAGGAATAGCGTTATATTAAGTCAACGCTACTTTCTCTCTATCTTTTTCTTTTTATGGTATACTAGTGTGTGTGTGAACGCGCATGCGAGTATCGAAATTCGTGCAGACGAGCACTACTAAGGTCAATATTGATCGTGGAAATTTCACGAAACTGGTTTTTTAAATATAAATATTTATCTTAAATATAATATTTAGTATTTAATGGCAATTTTGATTTATTTCATATTTAACGTTATTTGTACCGAAAATGTGATAGAAAATTAAAAATATAACAGATGACAGAGAGAGTCGCAAGGCAGAGTGGAACCCTCGAGCACGCTGCTAGCGCGATACAGTGACACTGAATGTTGTCACTCACTAGCTTAACAGACACAACACAGTTCACCCACACATACATGCACATATACAGGTAGGTACACATATGGCAGAAGGGTCTATATATTATTTCCCCTGTTTTCCGAACTTGGTTAGTTTAGTTTAGCCGAGTTGACAAATACAAAATACATGTTTGAGTTTGTGAGGCACACATGCTGGTACATACATATATGTATGATTAGCTTAGATTGATTCTCGTTGTTGCATCCGAGGCAACAGCTCAAGCCGAGGTTCGGCCATTACGGCACCGATACCCATAAACGCTTGCCCTTTTAGTCAGGTGAAGCTGTGAAGACCCATCAGGCCGACAGCGTATAGACAGTTCGAAACAAAAAACGTGAGTCGCTATGAGGATGCATAACGCTTTTTTCTTACGTGATGAAAATATACAAATTTAAACAAGTTATATCTCTATATAGAAATACGTTCGGAATTGAAAAAAAGGGTAAGGAACTTTGTTCCTGGTTAGGGTGCCCACACACATGTGTTTTTAAGAAACCATATTTTTTAAACGAAGATTTTTATTTATTATACACAATATTAAAATTAGCAGCAAATAAATGTTGACAACCATGTTTATATAAATAGTGTCGTAATTCTTCAAAGGTTCGCGTAAAGTCCGGCCGGGTAAATGAGCACGCCCATGTAACTTCGTATAAATCTGTTTCCGAGTTTGATTCCCGAATCGATGGACGATTATTTTTATGATTTGACGTCATTTATTTTCCATTTCTTTTTTTCTCTCGTCACATGATCTATCGTCTTGATATATGCGCATTATGGCATTAATGCGCCTAGCTAATTTTGAGATACGGTTTTAACGCTGTAACTTGTCACGGGTAAGCAGGATTGTCGATGGCAGTTCTACTAAACCCTCGTAATATCTTAAACCATATAATTTGTGATAATCGATGTTTGCTCCTCTTGCCCTTAAACTACTCCTTGAATTTAGATATAACTTTACAGTATTTTATTAGTAGTATGAAGGCTTTATTTTATTATTGTTTGAAGTGGTCAAAATATCAATCCATCAATGTCAAATAAGTTGGCAAAACTAGTTATATAAAATAAAATATAAAGCCACATAATCGCATGGAATCAAGAAAATTTCTCTATGAAGACCGCTCGAGTACCTTTGTAAGTAGATTGTGATTCTTCAAGTCTGCATCAGTCTGTGATATGACATTGAAGCAATTGATCGCGATCTTATAAACCAGACTATCAATTAATTACCAATAAGATTGACAAAAAAATGATATAGCAGTAAACGATTTACAAATTTCTCCACGAAAACACACGTTAAGAGCCTGATTCAATTTCTCACGGTGGTTCTCTTCCTTACCAGTACTACTAAAAGTCGAATGAGGCCGCGTGCAATAGTAGGTAATAACTTTCTTCAAACGACATGCTGAATTTATTGGCAATTGCCGACACCCTCTCACCTCACATTGTCGGAGTGACTCCACCGGGGCCAAAATTACTCAGGGTGGGCCATAGCTCGCTACAATGAGACCCGCCACCGATTTATGGATCTCCCGTTCAATTTACCAAACGCATCCCGTGAAAGAAGTTTTAGATTTATCGCGCAACTTGTTTTTAACCGTGGCTTCGTTGATTCCCATCACATAATTTACTAATATGAACGAATATTAATATAGAAGAATCATTTCAAAATTAATGAAATTATGTTTTTTTATATTCAAAATTTGCAAATTAATTCACTTTTTAAAAATGCCACACTGAAATGTATAATGTTAAAAAAAAATACATTACAGTAAATAACATCAGCTATACGAAAATTCAATTGTGTTAACAAGGTACTCAGAAAACATTCTTTATCAAACTAGCTCTGTTTAACTATAATTTATCGTCATAAATCAATGAATTCTAACAAAAAAGGTGTCGTATAAATATATCCAGTCTTCAACGTATGAACGGTACCGTAGTGGTCGTGCTACAGTGCCATCTACAGACGAGTTATAATAAATTAAAGTCGTAAAAAAAATTAACTGTACTAATTGTCATTCTATGTCAGATAGTATATCAAACTAACATCTCTTTTATATATATTTATATGTACCTAAAGAAATAACATTTCAACGAATTAAGAATAATAGATAAAATATAACTAAGTTAAAAATATGTATAACAAAATAATCTGATAGCCGTTTTCAAAACTTACTGACCCAGTAAACTCGAAACAGGAAATATTTACTCGGAGAGGAGATATTTGCCTGTAGCGCAAGCGAAAAATTACCACAATGCTACAAATTTGTACCCATGTTCTTTCACTGACTCATATAACGTTGTAATTCACTATACGAAAAGAGGAATACGCCGAAATAAATTAGTTAAAAATATTAATTCTACATAATAACGACCTTTTAGAATGATTCTATCATAACTTTCCAACAAAATCAGCTTAAAAGACAGGAATAGTTCAGGCGGAGTCGCGGTCGAGACACAGTGCATTTACACACAGTATTTCAACTCGTCACAATACTAGAACAAAATAAAAAATAACCACTCTCACAAATGGACCTATTTCACTTAAAAGATGTGTTAGCTGAATTTGACATTTTATGGAAGCGTCTAGAACAAAAGAACAATACTTCTGTTGATACGAATTCCTCTGAAAAAAAAAACACAATTTAAATTTCGTTATTACAAATTGTCGCCTTAATTTTCTACGAAGACAGTTCTGTAGACGCCATTTTGTTTTACGCATTCACGTTGTTACCAGCTTTACATTTAAATTTTGATGACTGAAAAGACAAAAAATAGTAGATAATTAAAGGAACAAAAAATAAAAATTATTACAGACTATAATCTCATCAAAAATAAAAATATATTTTATACATGGCCAGTAATATGATTTAGTTGTTGTTTGTTCTCAAGAGATGGCGCTCACACGAAATGAAACTGGTTATCGTTAGGTCGACTCGCTAAAGTATGGCTCCAGCCGCGTCAGTTGTTGATTTGTGAAGATAAAAAACGTCGTGATGAAACTATAGTATTTTTGAAAACTGCCCCGGTGCTTATATGGCACAGGTTGGCGTTGTAATTCCAAGTTATGTTTAAGTTGCGGTGTCTATTGACATCTTAGCTTTCAATGTTTAAAAGGTCGTAAGCGCCATACAAAATTAAAAAGTTGAGAGATCCGATTTCGGTGGTTAATAGCTTATTGGCCAGTGTACATTATAAAAAAATATAGAATATAGATGAGTATTTTTACAACTTTCATAGCCTTGTGTAATAAATAAATTTTGTAATTTTTATGCCACATGTATTCTTTAAAATTCCGTTTATATTCTAAGATTATTTATCGAAACCGTTCAAGTTACGGGCTGTCAGTAAATTTAAATATTTTAACTTTTATATAAAAGTTTTTATATTTTTTGTTTATTTCGTTTTTACAATGCACGGCCATCTTGTAATAAAATGTCGCAATACTCGAGGAATTCTTAACAATAAACCATTTATTATGATTTCACTGAGTAGATTTACGATACAATCAATTTTCTAGTTATTTCTTTACCAAAATTTCATTTCTTTCAGCTTGTAACCCTTACTTCCTTACTATAGTCGATGCATTTTAAATATATATATATATACCTATGTTGTAATAGTTGTACTCAACCGTAATAATCGAGCTGCAGCGCCATCTAGTAATGAGTTTTAGTTTACTGCTTTCTTCGACTTATGCTACAAAAACTATTTGCGTTACTTAAAGATAGTCTATGGTGTCATCATTAAAAAAAATACAGACGAAGTCGCGTACAACCTGTAGGTAATAAATAAATCAAATCAGGAAATATGTGTATAAACACAATTTGACAGCTGTCTTCAAGGTCGCTGACATAGTAAAAACTAATAAATAGAAATACCTACTCGAAATAATAACGAATTGTAGGGTGTAACTACCAGGCGACAGACTACGGTTACATCGCGATGTTCTTGAAACTAATCTAACGTTTGTAATTCACTATAAGCCTAAGACGAATACGCCGCCATGTATTAGTTATAAGTATTTCTTGTATACAATAACGAAGTAGTTTAGCTTGAATCCATCATAATCATTCGATTAAAGTTAGGAGTAGTTCGGAAGGATACACAGTAAACTTTCACGCAGTAGTTCCAATTCGCCACAATATTTGAATAGAAATTAGCATAATTGTAATATACAAGGCAAATACTTTAAAATTTTTTTGTCGAACTGACTACCCTGTTGCCCTGTCATGCATCTACAGTTTCACCGCACTACTAAGGGAAGCGCATAAGACACTCGTCCGATTAAAAAAAAAAGTGTTAGCCTCTGTGTATTTAATATTTCGCAGAAGCGTCTACAACAAAAAAACAAGGTTTCGGATGATTCAAATACGTATGAAATTAAAGAAAAAAACAATTTAGATTCAGTTTCTATAAGCTTGTCTCCGTAATTTCTTCTTAATTTCAAAAAGCATTATTTCTACATGTTTTCTACGAAAACAGTTCTCTTAAAATGGTTTTATTCTCCGCATTATTTTGTAACAAACTTCGTACTAATAATTGTCAAAAATAGTCGATAATTTTAATGATCTCTCAGGAATTCGATTTTTTCCGACTAAAGAAATTGTTTTAAATAAAAAAAACATATTTAAGTGCTCAGTATAATATTGTCTACATTACAAGAACTTTCCAGGTAGTTATTGTAACCATTCCAAAATTCTTATTATATATTTCCTTCACTCGCGTACTTAAATCAAAGTATTTTAAACAAAATATCAACTATATTATATAATTTAAGGTCAAATAACCCGAGTTTATAAACACGAGAATAAAAACTGGTACAGAGTATAATCCTACCGAAAAGAATGTACTTTACACGATCGGTAACATATTTTAGTTGTCGAATGTCGTCAAAAGAGGGCGCTCGCACGAAATGAAACTGGTTATTGTTAGTTCGACTGGCTAAACCATGACTGCTGCCGTATCAGTTATTGGTTTGTGAAGATAAAAAACATCGTGATAAACCTATAATATTTTTGGTAATTGCCTCTGTGCCTTTTAGCGCAGATTGGCGTTGTATTGAATTTGTTTACTTTAGTATGAAACTTAACTGTCTCCGTTTTTTGATTTAGATTTCATAAGTTAGTTATTTTGAATTATGTATTTATATATATATATGAAGAGAACGCGGAATTGCTATAAACATGCAAAATTATTACCTGAGT
The DNA here is from genome assembly GCA_035772565.1 of Antheraea assamensis. Lineage (NCBI taxonomy): Eukaryota > Metazoa > Arthropoda > Insecta > Lepidoptera > Saturniidae > Antheraea > Antheraea assamensis. The sequence continues at coordinate 414,262 of JAQQSE010000171.1, read as the reverse complement.
GGTAAACATTATTATTAGATCCATTTATAGTCCGGTGAAACTGTAGCGGCCTTAACAAGCTAACAGTGTAAGCCAGTTTCGAAAAAAAAATTTTATCCATTTTTATTTATTTAATTTAAAGTGGTACAAATGAGTAATTTATTAATATCTTGAAGAAGCAAATTATTAAAATAATAGCATCTACAATAAAGCGGACGGCGCACATCTGCCGCGACAGATTGTTTATTGTTTCGTGTCGTTCAAACGGCGACATTCGCGTTTCAAAATCAAATTACGTCAGTCAAACGTCTTCGCGTGTGGCTTCCGAGTGTATTTCGCATTTCATATCATCATCCGGCATAAATATGTTTTATATACGCGCGCTATAAATAATTATTAACTGGGATATTTGTCCGGCATTCAAATTTTACTTTCATCATTCTTTCTAAAGTCTTCGCCAAACTTTTTGTCCGCTCTGAATATCGCCGTAAGTTCGTGCTTGCGCATATATGTACTCAAGAGTTTAATACAAAACACACGTTAAAATATTATATGTAAATTAGTGTTCTGAACGATTAAAAAGTTTGACGCGGACTGAATGACTTTTACTAAATTAATCATTTAAAAGTTACGTTACTGTTTGATAATTAAATAATATTATCTATATATAAATAGACAAAAATAAAGCTGTTTAGTATCATTTTTTTCCAATGTTTATTATTATGTCTTCTTAGGTTAGGTTATGTCTTCGAGTTATCTATCATCTTTATTTTGTTTAGTAGCAATTGATGAGCTTTGAATAATATTTAGGAAATTCTTGTTTATTTTTTAAACCAACGACAAGTCGAAATATTTATTTATATAAGTCCATATTCGCCATACTTTAAGCTCCTTATGTCTAGCATCTACAATACTCGAATACAGATAATAATATTATAACACAGGAAGAAAAAGGTTGTAACGCTTATTATGGTCGAATTTCGATTACAAATTATTATAAACATGACATCAATGACCCATTCTGGAAATTCAATCACCATCAGCTAGCTAGGTTCTTTTTTAAGGACACAGGTGTATTTTACTGCTGGCACTCATTAGCAGAAAGCATATATATAAAAAAAAGAACCATATAAAAGATTTAGTTGCGTGAACCTTCCGTGGTTATCGGTCAAATGTTGATTAAGAATTGAACTATGGACTTTTGAATAATCTTCGAGCATTACATGTGCTTACATAATAAATACTTACATATTATGTTAAATTTAGTATACGACGACCGCCATTGGCGATTTGGTTCGAAGCCGTTGCCAAGATGTCACTCAGGAATCGAACCCCGGTTATTTATAATCAAGTACGATTTACAGCTACAAAATTTTATACGCGACATTTTCTCAATGTATAGCTTTAACCGCGGCTTCGATCGTGTTACCTAAAATTTTTCATTATGCCATTTTACATTTAGCTTTCACCCGTGACTTCTTTTGCGTAGAATTAGTAGCTTATTTTTTTCTCTTTCTTCAATCTCCGTATTATTTAAATGTTTAAAAAGTGATCAGCTTATTAGATGTAATTTTTTATAACTGTTGTTAATAATCAAAAAGCTATAGACTTTAAAGTTTACGCCCACAATTACATAATTGATTGAATCATGTATATGTGGGAATGTATAAGTTAACAAAAACAAGATGTAATTAAAAGAACATTCGATACATTTGGCGTAGAGTTGATTAATGATTAAGATACTTGTAACGTTGTACGTTAAATCAACTTTAACGATATATGATTCCAACGGAGTTACCTTACGAAGCTGGCATAGTCATCAAGGATGTACTGAAGCCTCGATAAAATAAAAAGAAAAAAAAACGATGTCCTCAAAATGTATTGTAAGCGAATAATCCTCTACTTTTTAATAAAACAACTGAATACAAAAACTATGGATGGTTGAAGTCAGAATAAGTATATTTGTGTAAAAAGTGTCCTACAAAATTAAAGATGGCGTTGATTGAAAGAGAGCATTTTCGAAACTTGATAATAAATTTACAATGTATATATTTACCGATGGTAAAACATAACACCGAATATGTTTTATTGATGCTTTAGTTTCTACGTCCATTTGAAAAACTTTTAATCATACACAAGTTTAATTTCAAGTAACGTCCTTTACCTACAATAGCACCATTTTGGTAATTTATGGTAACTCTATCTCTTACATTTTCTTAGACACTTTTTGTGTATAACCTACATGAAATACTTTTCCCTATCTTTATACTACTGCATAGTTAACACTTAGACGATTGTAAATGGTGTATAATTACAAAAGGAATTAAAAATATTTTGCCTTTCAGCGTCTGTTCATTATTATTTTATACGTATATATGCATTTGTAAAAGGGGAGGTGTCTTCCTCCCATCTAATGAACATCTGTGTAATTCTCCTCAGAGTAAATTACACCTTTTATTAATTCATTAGAGAGAGAGGTGCTCTGAATGTAAAACTATTTTTTGAACCGCCTTGTCTGACGCGGATGTGGAATGTGAATCGTTAAGATGGCAATATATGATGTCTACGAATGAACACGATATTAAATATACTTTGTCTTTCGTGTCAATGTTTTGGCTTTGATCTGACCAGGATTTGTAACGTCATTGCAGATAGTCCTTCTAATGTTATAAACGAGAAAGTGTCTGAAGTTGGATGTATGTATGTTTGTCACCCTTTCATGCAAATACTACTCGACGGATTTTGTGAAAACTTTACAGCATTATAGCTTAGATATCTGACTAACATATAGGCTATAATTTACATAGATACTAGCTTTCCCCTAAAGATACGCTCGCGTTAATGTAGATTTGATCTGATCCTCGGGAACAGTACGTTTCCTGTATGATGTCGTCTTTTTTACCCTCGGCAACGAGTAAGTAAGCTTTCGCATTATTAGATTAGTTAGTACTTTAGAAAGTCTTACATTGATATATAGTACTATATATCAATAATAACGTTCATTATCAAATAAGTTGATAGCGATCCGTAAGCTAATCTACGCGTAAAAGTATAAATTATAAAAAACCTTACACGGCAAAATTTACAAGTCCACTTCACATCCCATGACAAGTCACCCTTTATATGCACACCTCTCGACCGGCACCGCAGCGTACGGTGTGAAGTGGATTTTGATCGCAGATTAAAAACGAACTCGTGTTTTATCTTGAATCGTATAGACGCGGGGACGTCGCGTCGTATATAAGGGTTTTAAAAATTCGAAATTTAAATTATTCAAAAACAAAAAACGAAAGACCTGTCTGTATACATAGATGTATATTATACTGGATGTATTCTTGGAAAATATTTTATTGTGACATATTACAGTCAAAATACAACAAGACGGGAATATACATATTTGCACTTTTATAATTGAACTAGACACGTCATCGGAATTAACGTAAGTAACAACGTCTGCTCATATATTGAAGATTTGTTTACGATTATTTTATAGATCGACAGTAATCGTTATCACGAGAATTGTGAATACGACACCAATAGACCTGTAATTGTAACTTCAATCGACAGTTACGTGCTGCAAAGAAACCACTAAACTGTAATCCGGCAACCATACAACTGCAGGTCGTTCGAGTTACGATGAGAATCCAATTCATTACGAACTTAGAATACCATTTTTAATACCATAATGTACTTATAAATAATTTATATGACTGTATGGACGCCAGGCACTTCAATTAGTCTAAGCGTCCTAACTACCAGCCATCAACTATCCTCCGGTGGACGTTTATTGCACAGTTTACCACGTGATGACGTCATCACTCACGCTGCACGTGTGACGTCACGGTGACCATATTCGCGTGACGTCACCCGCAGCTGTCGTCCAGACGTATAATATGTAACCGCAGTACACACCAATTTAGAAATGTACGAGGTAATTTAGCGATAACGGATTAGTCGAACGATTAGTTGATGTTAACAATATAAAACAATACCGTTTTATGTTTGAGAAAGAGAATGGTAACAAAGATGTTCGTAAAACAACTACAACAATAGCTTCGTATTTCCAAAAAATATACATACTTTGAACTTGAAGATTTCACAAATGAGGTTTATTTTTAGGTTACAATTTTACAATATTGATATTGAGAATAATGTCTTATCGCCTATTCGTGAGGCGTGTTCCGTATTTTTTTATTTTTGCTATAAATTTCTGAATTTGTATATTAATTGTTGGCAACACTCTTTGAAAATATACTTATTGGACGTTACGGGTACAACATCAGATAATAATTAGAAAGAACTAGACGCTATGCCACATTAGGCACTATATTTTACAACACCCTGAACTTTCACGGTGACATGTATTGGTCGGTGTAATATAAGTTCAGAAATGTATTATCTTTTTATATGTCAATACTGTCTTTTCTTAGAAATAAAAATTTTAAAATGACATTTCTGTCTTATCATCTTAATATTTTAATAATAATATTACTTGTCGAAAAGTTTATGTTTATTTTTAATAAGGCTGGCACATGAGAATTTTTCATAAAAACCAATTTAATATTATTACCAATGTGTAGTGTATGCTGTGTTCGTGTTGGTGATCTTATAATAAAAAACTTCAAGATTAACTTCAAGTTATTTGAGTACAATAGATATGATTTGTATTAAAAAACCTATATTAGACATAGACAGTAATATACAAAGATATATAAAGTCAGTGTCTTTTCTAGTATTGCTATATATTATTTGACTTCATTCTTATTTTTAAACAAAATTATAAAATCTTTAAACAATATTATATTCATACAATATTTATTGGCTACAGTTTTCAATAATAACGTATTTATCCGATCCAATAAAGAATAGCCAAAACGTAAATATACTGTCGTCGTCTATTTACGACTAAACTATTTTTATATAAAAACAATGGTATGAGAGAGGTGGGCGAAGGAGTTGAATAACAAGTACCAGGGTGACATGACAAATGAAGAAATGTACGTTTCAAAGACGTAGTTATTATTTATTGTTTTGCGGTTTCGTCCTTCTCGTGTTACAAGTCAGCGGACACCGGCGCGCGGTTTACACAATAGCAAGTACCTAAGCGACATACGATACTTGTCGCAAGGTCTGGACGCCTGGTACATACAATTCTATTCATTATATTTTTTCAAAGTAAATCTTATTATTTATTATATATGTATAAATAATATAATATAAATTAAGGGCCTGTTCATTAAGGCGGCGACGTGTCCTTCTTAGAGTCTATTGTCTATTGGGGCTAAGCATAAATAATGAAATTTCATTAAAATCAGAAAAGACAGACCATAATTCAATCCGGGTGATGAAACACTTTGCTCCCATTAAAAAAAACCATTTCGTCGGAGCTAAGTCGCCGGGACTAGTTAATTTAGAATATATACTTGAAATGAATACTCTAGTAACTGTGTATCCCCTAAAGACACAGCAAGGCGTGAAGAATATAAATCCGTTTTAATCCTTGTGTCCATATATCAAGTCCAGGACAATCTGCGGTTGGCGGTGACCGTTATGCTAATGCTTTACGGACACGCTTCGGTTGTTATCGCTACACCTGTTTTTGACGGGTTCGATGCTCGTCTGCAGCGTTTTTTGACGTTATCCAACTATTAACGACAGATTTTTGGATAATATTGATTGATTTATGACATGAATGTAAAAATCTATATACAGTTTAAACCAAAGGCGCTATCTGTGTGTCTATATGTTGGTTCCCATAGATCTTTTAAATTATGAAGCTTATTCTAGTACGATTTTCACTGTTATATAAATGATTTTTTCCCGATGATATTTATACATAAAATACATGTATATTATATTCATATGAAGTAGAGAAAAGTCGACGTGTTCTGATGAAGACGTAAGAAAGTATTTTTGGGCGCGTGCGTACATTTATAACGTAGGCTACAGTTTACGAGATTGTACAACAGGATTGTACATCTAAAAAATGCCTGTAGAAAAGTCCCTAATGTTATATGCCTGTCTCCGAAGGGTATCCGACAGTAATCGTTATTATCTATAACGTATAATTAAAATATATATGGGTAACTTACAAATATGTTTCAAATAGTATAATTTTTATTCAAAATAGGTTCGGTACATGTTTTCCTTCCGTCATCTTTTATATACATATAATTTTTCACATAATCTATCCATACCTTCTTCTAGTTACATGGCTTTCATCTCTCCTCAGGGCATGCTCATACCATGTTAACCTATTACTCCTCAACTCCTCTGCCACTGGTGCTATTGTCACACTTCATCTTAAATACACATTCTTAATCTTATCGATTCTGGTTGCACCACACACCCATCTTAACGTTTGTATTTCTGCCACATGTAATCATTTCTCATCCGTCTCTTTCGTAGTTCAGCACTCAGATCCAGACAGCTTGGCTGATCTTACAATAAATGTATTCAAGGACGTTCGTGGCCAACATGTTACCCCAGACACCTTTCACCTTTCGTACACTCTGCATTTACCGCATGCCTCACGTCCTTGTCTATGCCATCGTCGCTTTGGATCAATGAACCAAGTTACCGAAAATTAAAGCAGGCTGGTAAGGATACACCATTTAAGGCTATATGAGAAAAATTGGATGGACCACCGAAGTCGCAAAACAAATGTTGAGTTTTTGCTCTACTCATGTTCAAATCAACATTCTCCAGTTTTTCTTACATTTCTCTAGCCTACTCTAGATCTCGGCAGCGTTTTTATCGCAAGGAAAAATATCATCAGCAAACTGCATATATCAAGGTTCCTTGAAGGGGCTGATGGGACCGTGTAAATAGGTCCCACCAGGAATGATGCGATGAAAATAAAAATATGTAAAAAAATGCGTGAAAGGAAAAGAGAGAGAGTGAAGCGGTAGGTGGTCTTGCCTATAAATAAATATAATAACAAAGACCCCAAATAAAAAGCGTGCACTAACATGCAAACTCAGCACCTAATACGGAGCAGCGGCGTCTCAGGATCTCACTCTCAAGATATCAGTACAAGCGGTCCAATGTGATATCACATATAATATTTTATATTGATAGTAAAGCGAAAACATATATAAGCGGTATGTGGCTGCGGTGTCAATAATTTTTATAGTAATGACATATATTTAAATTTTCTTCTTTTTTCGTCGAATTGACAGCGTTGTTGTGGTTCTTTTAAAGCGTCTGCATACTCCGTACTCGATCAATGAGATGCAGGCCAGTAACACATCTCAATATCTGGAGCGCAGCTATTAAATTTATTTATAAGGCCGAACCATTCCTCCTTCTGTAAGTCTGATCTTAACACATCCATGACAAGAAGGAATAAAAATAAAGCTGAACCCTGGTGCAAATATTATATTATAATTCATTTTCTTATTCAATGAAATATGGCCCTTAAATTGGATATTTAAAGTATCTCAAAATTAAAATTTCAAAGAATATCTCAGAAGATATCACAAGTTTAAAATTGCACGTAATATAAACTACATTTATATAGTCGCTTATGACGTCAGGGGACGAAGTCGGGGTGGGTTGCTAGTTTTACATGTTCTCGAAATGGTCAAATGATGAGTTTTCGTATATACATCTATTAAAGATGCAACACAATCTCCTTGCGGCAGATAAAACGTATAACACCGTGTAAATATATCATAGCATCTATAAACCCAACTTCGAAATGTCTCCGAACATAAATATCCTACAAAATCGATAGCAAACTAAATATAGTGAATCTATTTGCGTGCAGTCGGACCTGAAACCAGGCTAGACTTATTTAAAAGGGGTTGCTGAAATGTCTCCACTTTGAAATAACCTGTTCGATAATGCACCTACAGACATCAAAGCCATTTATTGTAAATAGGACACTGCAAAATATGTTTGGGAGAGAATAGAACGCGTGATTAATCCAGGTTTTCAGTTTTTTTTAATTTATTATACGGCCTTTATCTACGTAGACAATTTTACCAATGTCGGTTGCTAACTACCAATTGTTCAATATTTTTTAGAATAAGTTAATACAACAAAAAATGTATAATACAAAGCTTTGTTCTTGTGGAAAAATAAAAATAAATATGAATAGAATTCATCGTGTTCCACTAGGGGAGCTTAGTAAAGGCGGAATATTGAATGGTATTCCAAATTGTTACTTTGGTGTATGATTATTTAAGAAATTCAGATTTCTTCTCAATTATTTGTAATCCGAGCGAAAAATATTGTGAGTGGGTATGGATGGCTATGTTTGTTACTTTTGTACACAAATAATACTCTACCGATTTTGATAGAACTTTACAGTGATGTAGCTTACACATAGAAAATAACTCGTGGCTATAATGTATGCAGATACTAGCAGGCCCGTCGGACGTTGTCCTGCCTTGATAATAAAAAAAAAATCCTAGCATCAGACCACAGCGTCACCTACCGGATCCGATAGTGAATTTAGACCACTCTAGAACACACACAAAACATTTCATGGAAATCAGTCCAGTCGTTTAAGTGGAGTTCAACCATATATAGATACACATATAAAGGTTACCATAGAGTTTTTGTGCCATCTTTGAATTATGCTTCGTGGTGTTCTTTTCCATACACTCCACTTGTGCACACAAAAAATAATTACCAACCTGTTTAGATCGGGAAGAGTTGCGATTTACGAACACACGCTCACCGGAATTCTAACTACTATTAGAAATATGAAATTTCACTTGTTTGTTTGATACACTTTCACTTCTTAGCTACTCAACCGAATATTACGAAATTTTGCAGATATGTTGCCAGGGCACAAAAAGGACATCCAGATAAAAGCACTGTTCCGGAGGGATGGGTCAAATTTACATTAACGAGAGCGAAACTGCCAGCAAAAGGTGTTTTTATATATAAACAAAATCCGCTACAAATATTCCACATAATATATTTTATAGAAATCGAATAGGTACATCTAAGAATATAGAAATAAATCTTATTTCATACGTAATATAGTGCAATATTCAAAGAGAATCATTCGTAAATACCAAACTCGAGTATCTTACGCGAGTTCTATCAACATAAAGAAGGATTTCGTGGCTGTATAGAGGCGCTCCTTTGCTTATACACATATTACGACATTGAAAACAAAAAACAACAGAATAGGTGAATCAAAGATGGCCGTATCTTCTGTTGACAACGGTTGCAATTTGAATTTTGTTTTGGGATTTTTATAGGTCAAATGGGAATAAACGTATTTCAGCTTGGTTTTCTCCTACAAGAATTTATCTCATGTTAAACAGAAACCGTTTCTTATAATGTATGCTGGTGGTATTATCGGAATTCGTAACTCGTTTCATAAAACTTATTTATAAAACAAATAATCATATGTCATTATGTTTATAATTTAATGTAATTTCGTATTGATACGGCATATATAAATATTAGTGTTGCCAACCGTATTATATTTGATAATATTGTACCTACTTTACATTATACAGAAATTTACATAATATACGACATGTGCGAAAGTCAATAAATAAAACTGTCGATTTTTTTTATTTAGTCTAATAAAATAATATTAACATATGATAAAATGTTGGCAAACACTAGTCAAGACCTAAATGGTTCTCTGATTTAAATAATTTATCTTTGTTCAATGAATAGGAACTAGAGATGGCGAATGCAGACTGTACTATGGCGCAACTAACAAACATTATCTCATCCAAAAATAGATGCGGCGTACGCTTCAAGTACTTGTGCTTACCACTTCAATGTTCATGTTAGCCTGGTATATTGATTAAAAATATATGTCTGCTAATGGGAATTCATGGGTTTATTTATATAACATTTTTCAGTCTCTGGAATGTTCCATTTCGAATCACTATAAATTAATAATATATGTTATTTTGCTGTGACTTAAAACAACTACTTAAATTTGAAATTAACCATAGTTATTAATTATATTTCAAGGTTTATATTTGTTACCTAAAATTATCTGAGTACAAAATGTTAATAATATAATCTGCATATTTGTATATATTATTTTCAAAGTATCACTAACTATGCAACATTACCATTTATTAAATGCATATCGAAGTATTTTCATAGCTAATCCTATCAGAATCGAATAGGAATAATTGTATTTTATTTTTATGAACATACCTAATAAATGTGTTTGTTGAAAATAGTGAGTTTTTGTTATTTAATTTTATACTGCAAGACGGCAAATTAATAATAAAATTACAAATTAAAATTAGAATCGTGTAATAAATAGGATTAAGAGTTATATTTTACGAATTCACAGATATAGCGTTTCTGCGAGGTCTTATAAAGCCATGCTAATAACCAAATTTAGGTTCAACTTCGATTAATAGTACTTCAAAATTACTAGAAATAATACTCTCTCTCAACCAAATAAAAATATACCAAAAACAAATAATTAATATTGCATCTTATATCTACAGTACATCTTACAGTCTCCTCCAATTTTTGATACCTCGGTTAATTGATCCAAAACGACGGTGACATAGACAAGGAAGTGAGGTATAGGATAAATGCAGGGTGAATGAAATTGTACAAGTGTTTGGGGTTGTTTGTAACCCGAAGAATGCCCGTTGAAACTCAAAGGGAAGGATGCATAATACCATAATAAGACCAATCGTGTTATATGGATCAGAATGCTGGGCTACGGAAGAAACGGATGTGAAAAGATTACATGTGGCAGAGATGCAAATGTTAAGATGGATGCGTGGTGTAACCAGAATGGACAAAATTTAGAATATCAGAGGAAATTTGAAAATAGCCCCAGTGACAGAGAAGGTAAGGAGTAATTGGTTAGCATGGTGCCGGCATATTATGAGAAGAGATTAAAGTCATGTAACAAGAAAATAAATAGGAAGACCGAAAAAGGTATGGATGGATTGTGTGAAAAGAGATATGCGTATAAAAGGTGTGAATACTGAGATGACATCTGACGGGGGAGAGTAGAAAAGGAAAACATGTTGTGCATATGTGTGACTACAAAATGAATACGAAGCGATTCTTAATAAAATGTCGTTTTGGTAAATGATACTGAATAGAAGAGAAGTTGTTTTTCTTAATTTGGCAACTATTCCTATTTATTTAAAATTACTACAACCGTTAGTATAAAAAAGGCTATTTATTTTCTTTTGACAACAAATGTTGCCCTTTGTCGAGTAGGTAATAATACTACGAATGTCAATTATTTCAATGTTCTAATAAGATGGTGCAATAACGCGAATTTTACTAAGCTATGCTAAACATACATACATACACGAGGATAGCTAGTTTACCTTAGTAAGATTCGCGTTGTTGCATCCAAAGCGAATTATTAAGTAGTATCTCTTCCAAAGACTTCAGTATTCATACAAGATGGCGGCCCTCCTGCAAAACTTTCCAGAAAGTTAGTGTGATACTTCAGAATTGATCTTACGTGTTATTATTTCCCATCCACATTATTTATACACAATAACCGAGCCGAACTATATTACGTAAGATACCGCCAATACTAAGTAACATAGGATCAAATAACATAAGATTATTAAATAAAAAATATAAATCAGTAAGAACTCGCCAAAAAAACCACAAGGCGGGAAGTTATCTGTCATTTTCGCATTAAGTATCCGAAGTTTAGTTGACAGATGGCGCTATTATTAAATTATCGTTTAAGACAGTCTGTAGCTGGAAGGACGACATGTTTGCAGTTTTTGTGAGCAATAATTAAACGATTAATGGAGTAAAGAGTATATTTAATGTATATTTTAATAATCGCGCCGTCTATAATCGGTTTTTAATTATCTGTATTGCATTTCATTCCCATAACCTTTCGTATATGCAGTTAAAACTGCGTTAATATCTAAACTATCGGTATGTACCTAACTATTCGTTTGTACTAATGGTTTACGATTGCGCGCCTTTTTTTAAGACATATTTTGTCGTGAGATTTTTTGTTTTATTTTACAACGATAATTATTTCGTAGATTGAAATAAGAATATGCTCGAATAAGATCATTTAAATAGTTGATATCAAGGCATGCCGTCCCACTAATAGGGCATATGGATACGTCTACATAGTTTATAAATAAACAACAAGTTTATCCACAACAAATTGGCAATACTAAAAAGATCCAATGACAGCGACACAGCAAATTAGAAATTGCAGATAGTTCATTATACAAAATGAAGGTACATAGCGTAAACTGCGCTTCCATAACAATGATAAAGTCTGTACTTATACAAAAAGTATGTATGTGTGTATGTATCTTTTATCTCTATGCCATTTTTGTATATTTTATCGTCTGTATTATTTTCGATCCCGTCACTAGACCCACACGCATTTGGGCTATACGAGACCTAAAACCAAGGTTGTTTTTAATCCATGTAGCACCTAAATGGAAGAATTGAACTGATATCGCCCAACCTTTTTTGTCGGTTGGATTTCAATCGCCCTGCAAAACCCACGGTGCTTCCACTGCTGTATAAGTCAGCAAGAGCAATATATATGCTAGCGCTATACAGCTCATTCAGTATTTTATTGTCACAGGAATCAATTCACTTCTGAGCCTTAGTAGGCTAGTCTATATCTATACAACTACTGTATCTTAGATAGTTATAGTAAAACAATAAATAATTAGCTTTCGAAATTGACAATCATCTTTTGAATACCCTTAATCGTAAACCCACGTTGCGACATCGGAAATTATCATTATTGTGCAATGTACGAGCTGGTGCCTATACTGTGCTACATTAGTAGTGTAATGGCGGCCGAAAGCAAACATCCGAGAGCACTAGATAACACAGACACATAAATAACTCAGATCTATCACATTATGCAGATAATGTGTTTGGAAGGCATCGGATACTATTGTGTCTGTATGGTACGGTTCCAGGGCTAAATTTGTACTAGAATGTTATGCAGCCGGGATGTTTGTCGGCCGCTTGGGATTTATGTTTTATGAATTTAATCGAATTGGTTTTATTGATATCCTTAAATAAAATAGCTGTACTCAATGTAACAGTTAGCCGTATCAGAGGCACTTACTTATTTTTGCATATTTGACATACAGGTTCTTGAAACTATGAATTTAAACTTATAAACGGGCCGTTTGCTATCGAATTTTCAAGGCAAAAGAAAGGGCTGATATTTTTTTTAAAGAAGGACCAAGTGTTTCAAAAGTAAGTCTAAAAGAATGACATTGAAATCTCACGAGTAGTTTTTGTGTGATGTAAATACGACAATGGATCTTTAGAATTCTATTTATATCCTTATTAAACAGTGGACTGTCAAAAACCATGGCAGAAGATCAATACTAACGAATTTACAGCTTACGACGGACTCACTGGTTAATAGACAAATCAACTTTTTTGATGTGTAACATCTATCCTCTCGGTTGCTGGATTTTTTTTGTGGGATTGATTTTGGAAAAGGGACGGAAATGTGTAACAGGAGACCGGGGAAGTGCGCGCTATTTGATTTGACCAATGAGCGCGCGCGGTGGCGCTGATATGTCTGTGAAATGATGCCAACCCATTTTGCGTGAAGTTGGTACCACGACGTACTGTCAGCTAATCAGTGTTGCGTGTGTATGCGTGTGTGTGACGAGAAAGAGAAAGAAAAAATAGAAGGAGAACGCATCAGCGGTGCACTCGTCTACAGTTATACAACGTAGGGTATAAATCTAAGGTTATATTTATATGTGTAAGCTATATTAATAATTATCTTTACTAATAAGCGTCTGACAAAATGGAATAACATTATAAAAAATAGAATTACATATATTTTCATGCTTAAAATATATTCGACTAATAAAATGACGAAATTGACTCCACATATATTTCATCTAAATTTCATAGTAGGATAACATGTCAGATGTTATACATCATATGCGACTACTGTAAGGCTCGCTCTTTTTTTTCCTTATAGGGTCACCTGGATGGCTATTAGTTGTATACATTATGTTTTCGGGCCTATATTTTTTTAAAGAGATAAAATAAATGATGTAATCATGAGACCGAAGTCGCGGGAATAATATCTTCTAGTATATAAGCAATAATAGTTATAAGTATAAACTTATACTTTACCTTAACTTTTCATACGTTGCAAAGGCTTAATGTAAAATCAATAATTAACGTAAAAAGTTGGGGATGTCGGTGCTTTGCGTGTCACGTTGCGCCACAGTGGTACCTTGCACTCTGTTGCTTCCTCCTACCACTAACTTATTACTATTTACTTGGCTTACATTATTAGTACCTTCTTATATCACTCGTAAACATTTTTGTAGTTTTTAATAATTGCATTTGTGCTATATTTTTTGTTATATTAATTTTCACTAGCTTTTATCGCCTTTTCCTCCCGTTATTGTTGTACCACATATTGTTTTATCTCTCAGGAACAATATCTTTCTCTCTGGTGAAAGGTTTCTGTTGAAAACGTGTATGCATAATTACATAATGATCGGTTAAGTATTTATTGCGTGAAAGCGTAACGAACAAACTCACATTACAAAATCAACAACAATAACAAACAATTAGCGATTACGGTTGAAAAATCTGTCACATTTAACATTGGCAAAATTGCGTACATAGAATGAAGTTATTTAATTTAAAAAAAAAGTAATAAGGAGGTGACATAAAAGGTTGGTATGTAATTGTAAGGAATTTAATCGAGTACCTGTATAAATTAGTGGGCTATGTGTCAAACGCGTCGTATGTATTATATTGAGTCGATATGTTTCTATATTTATTAATATAATCGTACGATAAAATAGAGTGTCTCTTTACAATAACAATAATTGTGGGAAACGGTTGGAGGATAAGGCGCCGCGGTAAACAGACCGGAATCAATAGCAGACTGAGAGACGCCGGCGACGTCTCCTCCACTGCGGTAAATACGGCTGGGGCTGCCAACTTCGGAATTCAAACTTACGGGAATGCGTGATACGGAGAAGGCTATTCTGTTTGTGGGATTGGTAGCCGATTTCATGATGAATTTAATAAAATAAACTACAATAATGTAGTCTGTATTAACAGTCGTATATCAAGTTAACAAGCTATTGAACATTCAATTAAGCGATGGTTCGTGGTTGGTGGTGGTTAAATTACAGCGAAAGAAAACATAGCGATAACTCCATAGTTAACAGTCCCAAGTTGAAAAATTATCAACAAACGTCTATAGATGTATTTAGCAAGTTACCATCTTGGGTCATATTATCGTCTCTTGATAGTAATCCAATCTGTAGATAAACCTGAAACATCTTGAGCATAAACAAAGACAGGAGACAGATAGTTACGAGTAGGGTTGCAAAGGACGCTTTATTCATTACTTTTGTATACTATTTCGGTAAAATTACTGCACAATACCTGATGGAAAGCACGGTACAGTCCAAAACCAGCGGCGACTGTCGGTGTTAAATACCAACGGCAGTCGTTGTCATCATCCCGACTTACAAAAGTGCCTATTTACGCTTTGTTTGAAGGACTCTATATCGTAAAAGGAAAGGAGCACATTGGCTGGGAGGCGATTTCACATCTTCACATCTGTCACAACCGTCACAACCGGGACAGTTGAATATACTGTGCATCTGTGGAGACGCCTATCCCCCTCCTGTAGTTCTCTAGTGGAAAGAAGGACATGAGATGAAATTAAATGTATATATAGATGTGGATGAGATGTGTATAATTTCTTCTAGTTATACACAAAATAAGGAAATAATTAAACCCTCTGAATCGATTATATTCTTGCTGTGTATCATCGCGCAAAACCTTAACCGCCATGTTACATTCGCCTACCAACCATATTATGCAACTGTGTAATTACAACATCAAAAGGGCAATCTTCTGACATATAACATATATCCATGGATCAACATCCTATTAATATTATAAATGATAATATTTGCCAGGATTCATTTGTGACTCCTTTCAAGAAAAAGTATTCACCGGGTTTTGATTAAGCTTTACTAATAATGTAGCTTATACATTAGAATAAATATATTTATAAATTTATCATTTAAATTCGTCAAAATATAGCAATAAGTATCAAGTAAGTAATAGAAATCTTCTCACCTGAGAGCGATTTTGACGTGCGCCCGTAAACCGTTAGAGTTGCACGAAGTTTATATCTGATATAATCAATTATAAAGACGTACAGGCAGACCAAGTCACGGGAGCCTGCTAGTAACTCATATTTACAATAAACATATGTCGGCTTAGTGCTAAAAAAACTAGAAAGTATTTTATTTGAGGGTTTTTGAAACGTGACATGTCAGTTTTGGCAGAACGGCTGGCAACCCTAATTCATACTCCCCATTTGTTTATTTTGTAATTATACATAATAAAGTTTGTGGTGGTAATCTATATTCCAGTGGCAGAGTTATTGTATGAAATAAAGATATCTGTTTATGTACAGACTTATAAATAATATAATAGTAATATTTATAGTTTATCTTTAACGAAATTTGTTTCTAAAGCAAGCGTTTTATTTATCCTATGTTATATAACGTTCATAGTATATTATGTAATACAATTTAGTTGTTTGTGTCACAAGTATAACATCACTACATAGCATAAAACAAAGTCGCTTTCTCTGTCCCTATATCCCTATGTATGCTTCAATCTTTATAACTACGCAACGGATTTTGATGCGGTTTTTTTAATAGATAGAGTGATTGAAGAGGAAGGTTTATATGTATAATAACATAAATTAAATAGTGGAGAAATACTGTTATTTTTGAGGTTACTCCAAATTTAACGCGTGCGGGCTACGGGCAGTAATGAATAAAACAAAACTACTGGATCGGTTTTAATAAAAAAAAAATATATTTTTTCAGTGAATGACATAGGCTATATATATATTTTATACCCGTGCGAAGCCGGAGCGGCCGGCTAGTATATGTATATATACAATAACACCAAGGAAATACCACGAAATCCAATGGCAGATTAGAATATTTTCTCCATGGTATTAAATACTTGACAATGGCAATGCTTTTACAACACTTGTTGAAAAAAAAACATTCTTTTAAGTTATTCTTTACAGCAAACCTTTGCCTTTTCCTATGGATGGAAAGAAAAGAAAGAAAAGAAAAAAAATCTTTACAGCATTCCCTTGGTTCGTGTTGTTCCTTTGTATAATCAAAATGGATGTGTTACTACATAAAATCGGTAAACCTCTTTAACCTGGATACCGTTTTATACCACTTTATTATAATATGCCATGAGATGGCGCTAGACAACATTCCATTGCTATTTTTATAATGTAACAGATCTCAAAATGACGGACCATGTTTTATTAAATTTCGACCCAATTTGTCTGTCCACTAAGGAAATTAATCTAAAATTCTGCCTGAAATGATTTAATGGGTGAAACACAACCCAAGGCACGTCAAAGGCTCACTAATGTATGCGCGACAGGTGTTAAAAACGACCCCACGTTTTAGGAAGGCGTAAAAAAATCCAATTGCTCGATAGCCCCCCTAACATTTTACCGTCAAATTGATTGGCAAATGATGTAAATTTGACAACATATGGTTTTAATATGTCCCATATTCTAGAACGAAACATAAACAGATTATATTATAACAGTAAATATTAAAAAACTAAGTCGATTTACGCATGTGTCCGTGTGCTCCCTTAGTTCTTCTAAATTACGCACAATTTTTATATACGTTTTGAACCATTCTTTAGAGATAATTTTTTTTAAAAGATTTTTATATATACCTATATATAAATCTCGTGTCATGGTGTTTATGGTCGCACTCTACCGAAACGGTTCGACCGATTTTTATGAAATTTTTTATATACACTTTGTAGATATAAAAATAAGTCGTACAGTATATTTCATACCGCTAGGTTGTCATTATGCAGTTTTTTTATTCTATTTTTTTTTGTTGCCAATAACTGTCAAACTTTGAATAAGTCATTCATCAGCAGCGTCGCGATATTTTGACATTTCATTTTGCATTTATTATGTATCACAACTCAGTGCATCCATAGTTGTATACGACTTACTTTAATTTACAAAACGCGTGCAATGCCGCGAGAAATTGGTAGTATGTACATGTATTTATTTAAAAGAAACGTCAATGTATTCTAATGAAGAAGAAGTAAGAAAGAAATTTTCGGGTACTCACACTGATAACGATTGATACGCTAAACCTTAAGAGATACATAAAATAATGTACTGAGGTATTGTTCATCTTAAAAATGCCTAGAGAAAAGTCTCTCATAGTATATATCTATCTCATAATTATAACTCACAGAATTTTTGTAAAATTTTTAAATAATATTAAAAGGACAGTGGATTATTTGCGACGCTATTTTGATATATATAGTAGTAATATTTATACAATTAAATATTGTAGTATATCTAGTGTGGATCAAAATTGCCCTGTACTCTTTAGTGAAAAGGAAAGAATGTCATCTCTCTTACGCTAAAGATCACGATACGAATAACGAATATTAATTTCATTACAACAGAATAATTCACAACATTCAATAACAATATTTATATAAACAAAAAAACAACGTAACTGATTTGGTATATTAAAAAAAGTTTGTGCTTTTAGCACATAATTACATAGCTTCAGGTTATTTGCTTCCTGATTTTTTTTTTTAATAAATTAAAACTAAGCAACTCGTTTTTCATTTTGTTCTTATCGGCCTTTTTTATTCTCTTTTTATCATATGGTATAGTGCTTTAAGAAGTATCTTACTTTATTTTATCAGAATATAAGTATAGTTATTTAAAAATATTAATTCTTATATTCAATTTTGCTTTTCATATTGTTAATATCCATTATTAAATAGATAAATGTCCGTTATGGCCAGCAGTAGCTCTAGTATAATATAGCTTTTGGAGTCGTCAAGTAAATTGTATTTATTTGTACTTAATATATTATCATGGGTTAGTAATTAAGAAGTGTAACTCCTCGGTTCGTCTGTTGAATTCATGACTTGAGTTAGTATACATCCGACCCCGTCTGAGTTCCGACGCAATATGTGATAACTTGGATGCAATCGGTTGCGTGGACACGCGCTCTCGTAAACTTCAGGATACAGTGTTATGTTTCGTAATACTGTGTGTGTACATGATATGATGCACTATCCTTTAAGAGTCACTAATAGGAACAATTTTACTCGCCATTGATGCTATGTAACGGAGATATTTCATTTGGAATGACGTATAAAAAAACTAGAAGAAATAATCAAAGTTGCCGGATTAATCGTTTATAAATATTTATAAATATTTTCAAATAATTTAAAACAACTGAACATATATGCATTTTGCAATGTAGTAGGGCTTTTACCAAGTCCGCCTGGCTAACTACCATCCTCAAGTAGAAGATCTGTCGCCAAGCACCTGTTGGTGTGTTCCGGCAGCTGAAATTGAGAGCCAGTCACTTCCTCTAGGTTTAGCGTGACTACCATCTTAGACTACATCAACAAATGTATATATATATATAAGCTCTCCAACTTTTTCATAATAAATTACAAGGTATAAAGGCATTTATGACAGACAAAACTACAAATATAAGTGTGAAAAAGCACTTGTATTACAAGTGATATTATTTGTGGCTAGTAATTTGCACAGGTATTTTTGATAAACGTATTTTTTTAAAGGTTCACTAATTTACAAGAGAAGACGCTTGTAATGCAAGACTTGTAACTTTTAATAAACAGTGCAAAAGGTGTAACGATCGACATTTTACTAGTTTTATAGAAAAAAAATCTAAATTTAAATCCGTTGAAACATATAGACAGACAATTAAAAAGGCTAAGAGTATTGTGTTTGCGCGTATCCGCGTTTACGTAAGAAATATCTATAATTTTTACCTAATTGTGAAGGTAGACTTACTGCATGTATATTAGAGAAGAGGCTTTGCCCAGCTGTGGGATATATACAGGATCTTATTATGACAAATATATTATATAAGGTGTACTCGTATCAATAAAATTGTCAAGTTTTTTTATGGGTTAATCTCCGTAATTAATGAACTGATTTTGAAGGGGGCTTAGAGGGAGATATAGAGCAGTTTTCAAAGCATTAGGTGGGGTATTTATTATAAGGCTTCTCCATAGGGAGTATGCAGTAATGACAAAATTGACTAAAGGTTACTTAAAGCCCTTAAAACGATGATAGAGGTTAGGTAAATAAATAAAAAGTAAAAAACAGCATAAAATTATATGTTAAACCCTTTTCACGGGTACAATTTTTTATTTACCTATTATATATATTTCCAGCTATAATTACTATCATTATATAAATAAGATGGTCTCCATTTCAGTTATCGAAGCATCTGATCTATTTTGATGTGTGAATAAATTTACCTCCGTGACATTCCGAGATATCATTGAACAATGTAACTGCCCCGTCCGCCCCTACCGCCGCCAGGGGCGGATCAATAATTACGTAACATCTTAAAAGCGCCATCTATTTAACGCTTTAAGTATTAAATAGAGGAAACCGGTAAAGGAACTTTGTTTTTGTTCACTTACTGTGACGATAGATGTCGCTGTTTTAAATTTAAGGTAATGGTTGAGTGATAATTCACTCTAATTTCGCGTCGATAAACTGGGATTCAATTACTTTAATCCGGTAGATAAATTGGTGGCGTATATTTAAATAGCTACTAAATTACTTACCAAAGTAAAGGTAAAAATTATGCTTCTTGGTGTATATCAGTAGCATACAAGAGCGAGTCTCATTTTTAAATATTTTTATATGCTGTGATCTAAGATAGTAAGATTAACCTAGATGGGCCCGGCAGCCAATGGAGCTGTCAGAGTACAGCTATAAGTGACTTGATGACATATTTCTATTTCGATTTAGAAAAACCGTTACCATCATGCTATGGTTTAATCATGATGTTTTCCTTCATCGACAGCTCCGATTTATTGCAAGACTTGCTGACAAGCTTATCAAAATTGGCGTAGTGCCTAAAAATGTCGCTACTATTCCGTCACCGCTTTCTATTAGATATAGCAGGTTTCAGGACTGATTCGCGACAACATACACTAGTTGAAATACTCGCCATGATGGCACGTTTTGGTATGTCCCGTTCCTCAATTAGCCTGCGTATATTTAGTATATTAATATAGTACGCGATAACCATACATATAACATAGTATTCAATTACTTTTCTGTAGGTGATAGAGCTACGCTGAATCTATTACTGGTTTCAGTATAAATGGGTCGGCTCGCCCGGAGTAGTACCACCCTCTCACAGAAAACCGACGTGAAGTAACAGTGGTAGCACTGTTGCGTTTCGTTCGGTCAGTGAGAGCGCCGGAGGCCCACATATATTGAAAGGCCGGCAACGCACTTGCGACTCCCCTGGTGTTGCTAGTGTCTATGGACGGCGGTGATCACTTACCATCAGGTGACTCACCTGTTCGTTTGCCCCCTATAATATATAAAAAAAAAAAAAAAGTGTGCGAACGTTTTTCTGCGTCCTTATCGCAATTAATTTTGAGCTTAGTTTTTATCGCAATAATTAACTGAAGCTTTGTTATGCAGATACGGAACTAGTGTGAGATAATGTCTACACCAGCGCATTACAAAGTTAATTGTTATCTGGTCATATACTTAAAATATATTTCCTTTGTTTCAGGTATTACTCGAGAGAAACGATGAAAAGATTTCTGGATAATAGCAATGCCGGATCCAGGTTCAATTTCGGGCAATGTTTAATCTACGACATATATAGTTAATAGCCATGTAATGACCCTACTCCGTACCACGTGACTGCGTTACGTTTCGTTACACGCGATCAATCAGTATGAACGTAGTACGGGTTCTGCCTCTAGAGAATATTCTAACGTAAAATAAGTTAGAAATCGACCTGTATTAAGTATTATGTGCTGTTTTACAAAATCATAACATCATTATCAGCCTGTTATGCTACTCCCATACCTGCGTGTATCGGCACGAAGTTTTGTGTATGGTCAGAGTAAATGCAGATGTGGGAAGATATTATCGTTATGCGTTACGAACTATAACGCGTTACGATAACTGGGCCGGCGGTTTTTGCGCACATCAAAAGAATTTATCGGGCGCTAATTTCAAGTTATTGGAAAGACGCAAATGTTGGAACGGGAACTCTGTGCCTTTATTGGAATAATTTTTGACATTAATTTTAACGCGACAAGTAGTCGAAGCTTCGTCACGCAGATATGGGAGTAGCATAAGAGACTCACTGTAGGGCCATAGGCTACTTCCCGTACAACAGTATGGACATAATCACCACGTCAGCCTACGAGGTACTGGCGTTTCCAGACTCTGAGAAATCCACAGTTCTATATTTTTCCGACATACGATGATACTACAAGAACATTTCTCAGGTTTCCTTACGGTGTTTTACTTAACTTAACTTATGCGAATTCCGAAAAATTCGTTGGCTAATTCTTTTTTTTTTTTTTTGTTGTGCTTGTAATTGTTAGGTGGTCCTAATGGTAGATAATGTTAATTTTATATATTGTATTAATATTATAACAATTATTTGGTCCTATTGAATACAAATTGTGACATATGTGTACTGAATTGGCTATTTCAAATAATAGTCAGGACATATGACATAGCCACCAATTAATAATATGAAATTCAAAAATATGAAAAAAACTACAGATCCGATTTGATAAGTTATTTGTGCTTTAGATAACTCATTTATTTAGGAATATTCTAGTGTATATAACTTAACGCTAGGGCCATAAAGAGTGAGCAGAAATGTACTAAAGGTGAAACCGTGAACCGGTGCTTTTGCTAAAAGAAAATAGCATGGTGCTTGGGCTTTTTTGAATGCTCGCATCTTTAGCTTGAAAATCCGTCGCCAAACATTTATAGGAGTGCTTCGTCAGCTGCACTTGAGGAATTTCTCTAATTTTAGCATGATGCCATCTTATATCACAGTGTCGTTTAAAATCAGGCAAGATTGTGAGCAAACTCCAAAACATACAAAGAATAAAAAAGACATAAAATAGTTAACAGTACATGATTTATGCGACTCAAGGGTCTATAGAGAAGGTAATTTTATATAATAATCGTGAACAGTGTTCGCTCGTTTATGCATCATTAAACTGGATATCAAACGCAGACCGAAGTTATGACAGGGGGTACCCGCGTGGTGCTGTTATGGCGCACTGCACACGAGTTAAATGACCACATATCAGAAATCACACTAGGGCTGGCCGACTCTATTGGCTATTTATATCTAGTTTCAAAAGAATTATCAAGTATATTATATCACCAGAAATACCTAGCTATCCTATTATTATTTATTATACAATAAACAAAATGAACAAGAGCTAGTTTAACATAAGATTATTACAAATTTACGAAATTACGATTTACACATACGGTATACAAGAACATTCTCGAGTTCAGGTTTCCCCACCATGCTTTCCTTTACCGCCAGTCGATAGTGTTACCAGTATTAATTAATAAGTATACATGAATTCCGAAAAAATATTTTGTACATGCTGGGGATCAAACTTGCGGACATTGGATAGATATTCCACCGGTCACACTACTCAAACACCACGACTAAAAAAACGACGATAAATTGTAGTCTCTTAACTAAATAAAAAAAAATTAATCGACATCTACCGAGTAGATTTCGCGTAAATTATGCTATACCTCTATTTATATGTGTATAGATAAACACCAACAATATTTTTTGTATAATATGTAGATAAATAAAATAGGTGTGACAACCCTAAATGTTCTGAATTATGATTAACGGGCACACTTGTCGTAGTCAACGCCACGCTACGTCCATAAAACGCAGGTCCGGGAACATCCCTCCCGCGTTCGGGGTTCGCGCAAAAACTGTTGAAGAGAGCTTTGTCTCCGGCCATTAGCTGCCATACACTATAAACTTGTCTTTGACAGTTACGCGGGAATGAAATATAGACCCATTTGTCTATTGTTGCATGTACAAACATCTATGGTCTGTAGATCAATCTAAATTTTATAATTCTATGGAGTGGATAGGTAGAGAGGACCCTCTTATATGGGGAATATGTTGAAAAAGTGTCCATCTGTAAGCACTAAATAACAGTTCCAAAACTTTCGAAAATGGAGCTAGCATAGGCAAAGGGTATGGTTAGTCCGAAGTAATTTCATAAACATAACTTAAAATAACTGTTGTGAAGACACTTGGGAGGGCGATAGAATTTTTGTGTACGTTAAACAATACGTTTAGTGATTTTAGAGTATTTACTATTATATAACTTTTAAAAATAATTAACAATAATGGACCATGTTACTACTCTAGCGCCACCATAACTTAGTACATTTTGACGGACACGTTTTCATCCACATAGATGGTACTACTTACTTCTACATTCCATATACAATTCCTAAAGAGGCCACGTTCAGAAATAATAGGGGGAAATAAAATATGTACATATAGGTAGGTATATATAACTAGCGGGCCCGCGCGGACGTTGCTCTGCCCTGATAATAAAAAAATATATACTTATGTGCATGAAATGCTTAAGGTAACCAACTAATGTATTCCATTTGATAAGGATTAATACTGTATCCGTCTAAATAGCTTTCCAATCACCTCATTATATGTAACCATTTTTTAATAGATAGACGGGTATAGTAAGCTTTCCTTAAAAGATAGGCATATGCCATCACAGACTATTTTGTAGATATATGAAAGAGCAATATCTCATTATGCATTGTTTTGTTATATCTCAAATGAATTAGGCAGCGTTTTCGATGAAAGCTCCCAAGCGGCTTGACTTATTCCAACACTTCTAACAATTATCGTTATGTTTCAACCAAATATACCCAAAACTTTGACAAATGATGATATACTTAAACCTTCCTCATCTCTATCTATTGGCGAAGATCGCATTACAATCTGTTCAGTAGTTTTTGAGTTTACCGCAAACAGACAGACAGGCAGACGCAGCGGACGATTTTGTTTTATAATATGTAATGATAACTCACTCGTATATTAGTAAGTATGGTATTTAGCAGGTGGTAGAGCTACGCTGAAGCTGTTACTAGTTTCAGCGTGAATGGGTCGGCTCGCCCGACGCGCGGGGTAGTACCACCCTCTCACAGAAAACCGACGTGAAATAACAGTGCTTGCACTGTTGCGTTTCGTTCGGTCAGTGAGAGCGCCGGAGGCCCACATATATTAAAAGGCTGGCAACGCACTTGCGACTCCCCTGGTGTTGCTAGTGTCTATGGACAGTGGTGATCACTTACCATCAGGTGACCCACCTGTTCGTTTGCCCCCTATAGAATAAAAAATATATATATATATCAACACATCGTCCAATCTGCAACTGAAATTTGCATGTGGGTCCTCTAAGTTGATGACCAAGAGGTTGAAAGATTGTACGAGTATCTGTCATTTCTACCGCAGTCATATATAAATCGATTTGAAATTTATTGGAAAGGGGATATATTCAAGCGGGTTACATTTTAATTTCACTGGCATTGGAACTAATATTTTAAAGATACACCAGTTTTCCTCCTCAAAATCGAAAAGGAAGTGTGTAGTTATTGAGTAACTCTTCATGACATTCTAAGATTAAGCAAGTCTTAGCTGTGGTTAAAGATGGAACATTTTTTAGAGTAAATATTTTTGACGGCTGTTTTATTTTTTGTTAAAATGTTCTTGTTTATACAAACATACTTAAAAGTCGATAATAATTACTTCATGGAAAATGCGTGCGCAATTACTGATACAAAATACTTTGGAGCGTGTTTACCATACAGGTGCAATGTCACTATGTTATGTTATTATATTAGAAAAAAACAGGGTGTGTCGTAAAAACACACGATAGAAGTGAAACATTTTAATTTAAAAAATACGTCAAAAAGCCAACTTCACGCGTTATTTCCAGGCGGTCACCAATCCAAGTAATGACTACGCCCGATGTTGTTTAACTTCGGTGATCGGATAAGAACCGGTGTTTTCAACATTCTACCCGACACAGTGTTTACAGGCACCACTTTTCGTCATACAAAAAGTTGCGGATCAGAATTTCAGAGTCCTCGCATAAGAAGTTTCACTGTAAAAAAGCCGTTCGATGAGCACAGACCTTCCTTTACCTTTATAGACGTCGATAGTGGCGAATTAGGTTTTTTAAACGTTTTTCATTTACTCTGTAAAAAATTATCTCTGGTCTATCCGACTAACGACCGACCGATAGCTCCCTAAACGCGAACGATCCGCAAATTGAATGACTCGATTACTTTTTTAGTTCCATCTATCTATTTTTTTTTAATAGTGTCGCATTTTCTCTCCCATTCAATTCATTAACCGATACAGTCGTAAGCCAATACATTATGAACCTTAAATATATTGTAATACGTTTTCTTTTACGATGTGTGTTTTTCTGGAAGTGCTTTTTAGACGATGACGTCAGCCAATTCCTGATGAACCTTCGAGAATCTTGTCGTACTTGCTGATAAAGTTGAAAATGTATATATTTACTCGTAAAGGGACACCGCGCAGGTGGACACAAGTTTAATATGTGTTTAAAACATTTTATTTTAGACTAGCTTTTGCCCGTGACTGCGTTTTATTGAAGACAGTTTTTTTACTTCTTTGGATTCACATATTTTGTCTTCACTATTTGATTATTACTACTTAATCAAAAATACCTTATTCAATGTAGACCCGGCCGTTTGTGCCTTCAAAACTCTACCACCTGTTCAGACAACAACCCAAGAGGCGGCCACCAACATTATCTGGTTTATCCTTTATATTATTTGGAAGTGAATACTTTTTAGGCGTATTGAACCGTGAACAAAAGTGATTCATCACGCTCGACTCGGTGATGTTCAATCGGGTTCACTCGGTTTACCAGTCGTCATCAAGAGTCACGTTTACTGTCAGACATGGAAGGTGATGTTCAAATAATTACGTTTGTATTATTATTACCCAACAACGTAAGAGGGCAATACAAAGAATTGGGAACTCGTCACTGCCGTAGGATCGTAAGAACCACTTCACCTATTAAATACTTATTTCGTATCACTATTCGTTCAGACTTCGAGCAGTAGTCACATCTCTTAGGTTAGGTTTTAGATTAGGTTTTAATAGGTAAGTTTTATTGGAGTATTGTCTGACACCTCGAGATGTAGACAAACACATCTTAGTTTTAGATTTAATATAAGGTAAATATAATATTTCAATATTAATAAATCCTGTACTAAAAGTGTATTTCTTTATCTCGCGGACGCGCCCCACGTCATTATTATAATAAAGTGATAATATTACAAATGTTTTGTATATTTTTTTTTTTTTTATATTATAGGGGGCAAACGCACAGGTGGGTCACCTGATGGTAAGTGATCACCGCCGTCCATAGACACTAGCAACACCAGGGAAGTCGCAATTGCGTTGCCGGCCTTTAATTACTGGAATATTTAAATGTATATACTGTGCATGTATGTATAAGTTTTCACTTCTATCGTGCGGACATGAGCACAACCTCTTTTATTTATATTTGATTATAAGTTATTTTTTGTGTGGTGTCATTTCCAAACCTACAAGCGTTTTATTTGTTTTTAAGGCATTATAGTGGAAAAAATCTAATAAAATATAGGAATAATATCGTTTATCGTCTCGAATTTTTACATTTTTACCGATTATAGTTTTTTTTTTATATTGATAAATAACCAGCGTTTAATCGTTTATATAAATCAGAAGAAAAAATAAGATTTCAATTGACACAAATTTTCGCAAAGAGTCACCTCTATCACCTCCTAAGGGGAATAAGTCGAGCTAAAATTATAAAGGCGGAAGTGAGTTTGTTTATTACGCGTTCACGTCTTAACTACTTACTGTACCGATCATCGTGAGATTTTGCATAAAGATTCTCATAAGTACAAAAAAGGACCTTTCATCTGGAAAAAGGTCCAAATCATGTGTCAATTTTACATTAACGCGGATGAAGTTACGAGTAGAAATTAGTCAGATTATAAAACATTGATAAATTTTGTGTTCGATCAGTTTAAAATATATATAAAAGTCGAAACTAAACTGCCTTATAATGTTAATTACCTCTAGCTCGCCATTTGCAACGCAACCGCTGTATCCAAATTTCTATATCTCATATACTTATATCATGCTAGTGCCATACCTGAGCGACGAAGCTTCGGTCACTTGTGCCGCTAAAAAGTAACCTCAAAATTAATTCCGATAAAGGAGTAGAATACGTTTGCACACCATTGTCATTTCAATAGTAACTCGAAATTAGCGTCTCCAAGTTCCTTTGATGTAGTGTAGAAGCCGCAGCCCCAGATATCGTGCTGCGTGTATCATCACCGATTACGTACTAACGCATAACAATATCTTCCCACATCTGCATTTAGTTCTGACCATAGACAAAACTTCGTGCCGATACACGCAGGTATGAGAGTAGCATCATAATAACCTTTATACACAAAATATATGTATAATACTAATCTATTTGTTTTACACGATCAAATAAAACAAAATTTTATTTTTTTTATGCAGTACATAACTGCTACAAAATTGAAATAAATTACGCGTATAATATATAAATCGTGTTTACATACTCTAAACGCTTCATTTATTTATTAGCTGACATTTTTACGGGGCAGAGACAACTCATATTCATGAACTGTTTTATATACAGTTGAAATGAGGAGCAATCATGAACGTCTATAGACTTATAACAGTTGGACATTATGCTTGATGGTTTACGTCATGCTAAACTAGACGTTGAACTTTTAGGTTATATTTTTGTGTTATTTTATATTTTATAATTTTGCAGTTTTACGTTATAATGTTTATTTGCAGTTTGTACAAGTGAATATAGTGTGAATATTTCAAGTTGTCATATGATATTCTTAGAATGTTTTTGTATTGTGGCCACTACTATGATATAATATCTCATCTACGTTATACATGTTACAATATGAAATTGGGATACGTAATTAATACTCATTTTATTTTGAGGTTATATGTGGTGATGTAAAGACTTCAAAATTTGAATATATTACAACTAATTAGTTTCTGAATTTTTAATCACAGATACAATCTAACTTAAACATAGCGCTGCATTAATCAATCATGACCACAGACTAATAAGAAAATAATAAATTTGACTAGTTCAATTAAATTTTATTTAAATTTGAATTATGCAGCTTTAAACGAAGAAGAAGATATAGACTTGCATTATTATTTATATTGCCCGAGTAGTATAAATGGTATCCTGATGAACCGCTCTGTCTATAACATCCATACGTATAAACGTATACCATTACTTACATTAAGAAGTTAAATAAGAATAGGATCTAATCGAACTGAAATTAATACTTCCATAGAAATATAATATTCTGACTAAAAAATAAATTCTTCTGTATTAAACATTTTGCTGAGTACGGAATCTGACTCGATTGCCGGTTGGTGAGTAGTAATTTAGTTATGTCTCCTGGGAAAGACGATATTGATGACGACTTAATTTTTTTTTAATGTTTTTAAATATCTATCAGCAAATTTAGTGCATCGTTTTTTTTTATTGTGTTGTCTTCTAGCCTCATTTTTTTTTACTGTATGCTAGTTGAAAAATTGCACCAAACATTAAATGGATAGTGTCGTTATTTATATATGAGGTGCATAAATTTTAAAATGCATGTAATGTGATATAATATTCAAAATCATTATTTACACTATGTAACAGGTAAACCTAGAGCTACGTAAATGTGTTTTAAATATAAAATAAAAAAAGAAAATCATATATGAACTTATGATTACCAAAAATAACAATACAAAATGTTACTGAACAATCACACTCTAGAGTCATTCCAGCTTCTTAAAAAAATATTTTGAAAGTGGCACACAATTCTTTACAATTTTCAGCAAACAAATCGACTAGCGGGAACTGCACCAAGATATTATTAAGATGTCGAAGTATTTGAATGAGGGGTGAATTAAAATGTGCTGCAGTACGACATGCCGGTATATTAAGTCATTAATGCCAACGTGCAGCTACATAATTATTTGGTAAATAAAGTCGAACTAATGTAGATACAAGTTCTATGCAATGAGAGCTACCTCTTATGATCATAGCACCTCTGATTATACTCTCATTTTTACGTCTGGAAGGGAAGCAAGAGAGTTAAATTCTAACATACCAAGCAAAAACTATGTTGGCTATAATAACGGGTGGTACCCGTATTTTTTTTTTTTTGTAAAGAGTATCAAATCATATCAAAAGACAACGTTTAAGTAAATCGTCATTGAACGATTGTCTTAAAAAAATAACTAATTGGTTCAAAACTAAATTCACATCTATAGAATAAACTCTTAATAATATTGTAGAAAAGTTACCTATGTGTAAGAAATTTAAAAGTGAATTAATTTTGTTACGCTAATATTAAGTATTATATTACAGTTAATGTATAACGTTATTACATAAAATATATAAAGGACGTATATTAGACACTATAGTAAACTTCTATTCTGAATTTCATTAGAATTCATATGTTCGTTCAAGCACGATTATTGGGCGAACAAATAAACCTAATTCACATATGTAATAATTCAAACAAAATTTGAAACATTGTAACTTCTAGATTTAAGCTATTTAGATTCCTTAATCTATTAAACTGAGCAGATATTGAAAATTTCGCTATACAAGTGAAATAGTAATGAAATATAGCACACAGTATGTGTATTTGGTCCTTTCAACGTATAATGTACGGCCATATTGAAATAAATAGGTGCAAATAGAGGAACTCGGTATATAATTTGGACTTTCGTTTTAATATGAAATGCGAGCCTATAATACCAGCTCTACTGTTTCTTTTATTCCACTTGTTTCAATAATTTATTTCTAAATGTATTTTATAGACAAACAAGCATGTTTTTAATAATAGTTACAAATATAAACTATGTTGATTAAAAAGGTGCTAGTTAGTTCCTCTATTCTATTACTCTCTACTATTATAATAGTATTAATAAAAAAAATATTTTATGAATAGAAATAAATTATATTAAAGACCGACGTAAAACAGTTTAGAAAAAAATCGTCTTAAAGGAGCATGATATGATGCATCCGGGTTGCTCAGCCATTTTCTGGCGGCAGGCGAGCGCATGCGCTGTTGCCCGCTCAATACATGCACCCTTCGCTCGTAAAACCATTAATCTCACTATATCACATCCCATCTAGCAACATTGTACACAAAAATCATAATTTATTTATTAATATTTCAAGCAATTTCATATTTAACAAATGAAAACATCAACATAACCTAACTTTACTTTAGTCTCTGGTTATTTACTGTTGTTTTCTATGAATAAAAAAGTCACTAGCACGTAACACTGTCACTCGCACTTTTCTTTTCCCATCGATTTCTATCAGTCTGTCGAGATAACCGCTCCCTGCTTGTCTATGGTTGTTATAACCTGTGAACAGAAAATGGTATGTGACACAGGAAATGTTAGTTGGCTGGTTTATTGTACGAAGTCGTCAGCAATGGTCAGTGGTCGATGGTTGTGCGACACCACAACCGGCTTGTCCCGGCGCAGCAGTAGCATGAAAGTACTGCTGTGACAGGACAATATGGTCGGGGCACGCTCGCGGTGCGGACGGGCGTCGGCAGGCGTGTGAGGCAGCGTGGCAGAGCACCGCGCCCCGCAACCCCGCGCATGCGCGTAATGCACCCTCATCCCACAACACGAGCACACCCTCAATGAACACCCCTCAATCAACTATCGATTTTTCGAAAAAAATATAAAAAATACATATATAATCCAAAATAACTTCAACACAAAATGTCAATATAGAAAATTAAATCAAAATAAATTAAATATTTTACAATTATTAGTAAATTCTTAGAAAAGTATTAAATATCATCGGTTATTTTTATATGTAATGGTATATCAGATGAAGCACGTTGGCGCCGCATTGGACATCGCGCGGTTGGTTGTAAATAATATAAAAAAAAAGTGAAAATAATGTAGGTTACAGGTCGACGACCTGCGAGGGTGAATCTCGCCCTTCAGTTTGTAGGAATGCGCGAAAACGGTCACGGGCGACGCGTTACCAGATTTTACGGAAACTTCAAGATACAAAATAAACTCGTAACCTGGAATAATTTAATGAAACTGTACAAACCAAATCCATTAACATATAAAATAGTAACAATGTAGTAACGGAAACAGCATTAGATATTTTTGATATGAGTCGAATAAAATTTGAACAGACAAAACAAGCTTTACTTATCATTTAATAACTAATAATAAATGAAACTGATAAATTTAAATCCTATCCATAGACAGAAATAGTAAATATTTTACGATCAACTTATGGGTGAATATAAAGAAATAGAAGTTAACAAAAAAATGTCTGTATTTTCATATAAATATCTAAATAATTTTTACAACCTCCCTCGCCTTTAATTTTGTACGACTCGTATAATGATTTAATATTTAATAAATTATTTATATGGAACTAGAAAAACTCATAATAATATTTTTTTATAAATGTAATAGTTTAATGGCTAGGAATGTTCTTAGTTTTATTCACTTCATACGATTAATTAATTTATATAACATATAATTATTAATTAATGTATTAGTCTACATTTAGCCTCATATATGTAGGCAGGTATTTAAATTTTTCTTTTTTATTTGGTTATACTAATAAAATATGATTCATAATCACTGTTAGAAATTCATTGCACTGTGTATTAGTAGGTTTTACTACTAAAAAGATATATATCAGAATAATTTAACTTTGACCAGTCAACTGTTTGACAGTCAAATAAAATTGACGTCTGTTGTTTGTCAGTTCTAATCTCCAAAACTGCTGAACCGGTTTTCACGAAATATTAGTTTTTCAGAGTATCGTCTAGTATTATATATTACTACGCATATCATTATATGATGAGTAATAATGACAAATTTGAATAAAGCAACCAAAACTATAAAAGTTACGTGGGCGTTAATAAATGATGACAAAATAAAATAAATTAATCACGATCCCATGAGGATGAAATACTTTTTTCAAGAGTACGGACACAAGTTACATTAGTTAATACGTTCGTCATGACGGAACGGTAAAGAACGTTGAAATATTGATCCAAAGTCTGCACGTTCGAGCGTCGGTATATATCAAAGAATCTTACGGAATTCGCAAAAATGCACAAATTGTAATTTGATTAGTAACTCTATCAACTGACCAGAATCTTTAGATAGTAAACGATGTTAAAGTAGAGACATCACCAATACAATAAAATAGAAAAGAACTTGTAACTTCATGTCGCCAGTACGTCATGGAGCAACGAGACACGGCGTGTCATTAGGCTTGGGACCTTTTCCCAGCTGAGGAGTATTTGCCAACTAGAAACAATAATATTTTTTGAAACGTTGATGGCACTGTGCCGGCCTGCCCAGACATTACGGTGATCGACATAGGTTTAAAACCAATAATGTTTATGAACATTTGAGTTCTAAGTAGTTGCTGTGCTAATTTAATTCATATAAATGAGCCATTAATATCGGAACAGGAAAACATTCTCAGACGAATGGTGCTAAAATCGCATTATGCTAGAGAAATCGATCAGGCCTGAAAAAAATGTAATGATAATAAATTTAATGATCCAAGTCGTTAAGAGCTACACTGTGGGCACAGCGCCCGCCAATAAACTTGATATTAGGCCTGACGTCATTCCGACGACACTTATAGCTTCACAGTTCACACCCACTGTTTCCAAGCCGTATCCGCCCTGTTTTTCGCGGTCATTATCCACAAGCTTTCGCCCGACGAACCATTAGGAATAACTAGTAACATTCTATTTTACTGCTCGATTTGTCGAGAAGCAAATATTTAGGGAATGTTTTGACCAATGAAAAATGTAAAGTTGTTGTTGTGTTGTTAATCTATAAAGGTACATATGGACATAATACGTATATTTTTTTGTACTTGTTTGGTTTTAATTGTACAGCATAACTATAAGGACAAGTTATCGCGGTAACAAGCAGCCAAATCACAAATGTCATGGTGAATATCTATAGATGGATGAAATTAATTGATACCACAAAACGTTACTGCCCAATTCACTGTGTACGAATTTATACCACGTGTGTTGATGTATCAACTCAATTCAAACTCATACTTGAATATTCATATGATTCTGCTATCGTCATTATATCATTACTGTTCGATTAAAGGTTGATTTGTGAACTTAAAATGAGATTTTCTCTCTCTTGTAATTATACAGCAAATTTAAGAAATAATAATGGAAATTGAGTTGATTTAGGTAAAGAAAAAAATGTGTGTGCTTACACGACATAGGTGAAATGGTTAAATTAAAAATAAAAAGGCGACGTCATGCAGTGTTCCCAGATGGTCATCCACCCAAATTTTGACCGTGCTCGGACGTTACTTAACCTCGGTGATCAGACAAGGACCGGTGTTTTCAACACTTTCCCGATACAGTGCTTACTCCAACCACTTTTCGTCACACAAAATGTTTGCGGATCAGAATTTTAAAGCCATCCCATAAGAAGTTTATATATAACAATATATCTGATTTCCTTTTTTGTAATAATGTAAGCTTCGCATTTTACGAAAATTTCACTTGATAAGAAACGACGTGGTCTCAAATATTAGGTTACGTTAACTCTAGAGGTATTGTCTCTCAATGCTAGCTACCTGAAACAGACCTAGATGCTAGTTCCTAATGCAAGCTTGCTAAACGGTTATTTGGAAAAACCGTACCACCTAGCTATGATTTCATTACTACTTTATGCTTCTCTGATATCGGCAGGCTTGTTATACTATGGCAACTGCTTCAATTAGTATAGTATCGGAACATGTTACCATCAATCTATATTGTGTATATTGTCATTATAGAAACAAAAAGCTGTTTAAAAACGTTCTCATTTACTTCCTATAAATTGAACAGTCTTGACTTCTATTCTGATCTAAAGTCTGTAAAGTTTCTATTTTCAAATAAACGGCCCAAGTTTACAGATAAACAATTTTAATTAAATGAAATGTTAACCAATTTGCGAGGCGGCGACATGGGATTGGCTGCGCGACCCCGACGGGACGTGGACCGTGACGTATCGCCAGCGGTTTCACCTCTGACCCGATTCCGTATTAACAGAACTATTTGTCAACGACGTTTCCAATCTATTGCTGTCTGTGCTCGTTGATAACTTTTCTCTTTTTTTTTTTTGTTAAAACGTATCGAAATCTATGCTTGTTTACTATTTCGATTTTGCAAAGTCGTTGTTGTATTTTGTCTTCAATAGTTCTCTATGGTTTGCTAAGATATTTTTAATAAATAGTTTGTGTTGTAGTGTTCTGTTACATACCGGCCGGGAGACATAAAAGTAATCTCTTTCATTGACTTCACATTACCTCCAGTTTTGTATTTTGTACGTAATCGCTCCATTAAAATACGCGGCACATATCACAATATATCAACAGGTATTGATTTCAACAAAAGTATTGAATCAAACAAAATGTGTTAAGACTCTTCTTGTAAAATAAACTTTCTAAAGACATTCTGTTTTCTATAAGTGGTTTATAATAGTATTATGAAACCTTAATTTGGTTTATTTAATTTGTACATATCATCGACGTTTGTGGGATGAGGTCCTGTGAGAATCTACCTAAACGTAGCTGTATCAAAGCAGGAGAATCATTCAACAGCGGCAAGTACCCGGGAAACCGCATTATAGTCAACGAATAAGATAAATTGCGGGTCCTCGCTGATTTATAGTGACGCAGATTTCTTTAACCTGCTTTCAGTCATTTTCAAGGAGGCTGGCCATCTATCACTCAAGTTTACAAGATTAACGTTATTAAATACAGGGATTCTATGTTAATTCGTTATGGAAAATAAAATGGATGTGCACTTCTAAACTTGAAAGTTTATCGTTGAATTTATTATACATAATTAATCTTCCTTTTATACAAATGAATTAATTATAATATTCATTTCTAGCTTATTTTTTATACCTTGCCGTAATAATGTAAACTAAATGAATAGATTCTTTTCTTAAATTAAGCAAGCAAACAGTAATTTGGGATACCTATATAGCTAATAGTTAGAAACATGAACACCTTTGTCACGTTATGATGAATGATTTGGCTTAATTTGTACGATCGGCCGCGCGCGTCTCACCTCAACCCCTATTGCGATTATATTTGTAGTACCTTGGTTTCTGTTCAACGTTGGCGACTGTTATAACATAATTCGCTTGCGCGGCTCCAGGATGTTGCTGTCACGTAAATCAATATATATTGACTTAAATTCATAAAGTTGGTATCTTTCGATGTATTCATTGATACAATTGGATACAATAAACCATTACAATAATATACAATATAAAAAATATGACAGAAAAATAAACTCAAATTAAATGACAAATATAAACAAATAATAAAAAAATGTGAATTTTGTACACAATTTGTTGATCATATTTTTCCTGTAAAATTAAACAACGATGTATACAATATGGTAAAAACGACAAACATAAGAACAAAACTCTCAAGTCCAGCTGCTAAAACAGATTTATGAGGTACTTGGCGATAGATTTCCAATGTGAGCGTAGTAGCTATCCAGGTGGACTTAGAAAAAGCCCTACTATCATACGATATGGGGGGTATCTTAGTTCTTTGATCTGTCTCCTTCGTAGCACTTAGATTCATATTACTTCAATATATATACAAATAAGGAGTTTGGTAAATATAGATAAGAATTTAGCTTTGGATTCATTTTGATGAGAAGTGTCAAGTTATGAATATGCTTTAAAACTACTGCAGTCATCAAAATAGATGCTTCACATTTCTAGCTTTCAGAAATTCTACGTAATCTATATGTTACATATATATGAGATTCTCCGTTCAATGATTAAATTTATGACAGCGTATGTAATGTTGCAAACAATGAACATACATTAGCAATCGTTTTTCTATGTTCTCTAAATAGAGAAATATTTAACCTTTTACGTATTCATTTATCTTTGCTGTAAATATTAAAAAATCGTAGCAAAAATTATTCTAATATAACAATATTGATTACAACACTTAAAACTCATTCAATAAATATATCGTAATAAATGAAATTGCATTATACTTATTTGATAGGATTTCCAATTACAAGTATTGTATTAATTCAATAATGGTAATTTATTACAATTTTTTATGTTCCCGTAATCTATATATAATAAATAGCCGAAGATAAAGAAGTTTAGTCCTTTTTTCTTTTTTATCTGTTTACTTATTTTATTTTTTATTTATTAGATATTGAGTGTGCTTTAATGTTATCAATAGGAACAATTTGGAAATAGTTTTAATTTTTTCCATACCATCGATGAGTAGAAGTGTTTATTTATGTCTTTATTCGTCATAATTCACGCTCGTTACGTCAACAATCTAGAATATGTTTATAATACGCAGTAGAGTTTTGTTATTTAAGAAAAAAATGTATAAAAAGACAAATAAACTAATAAAGGTAAGGCTAGAGTATTATTATATGCTACTAATAATTATAGCATAAATCATAATCGTTGAAATAAAATGTTAAATATCATACCATTATCATGGTTAATTTAAAATACAAAATTATATTACATAGGTTGACATCAAAACTCATCGATTAAATCTTATTATATAGTTTATATAATTAATTATTGACCATGATGAAACATATTCTATAACGGTATGCAAGTTATTTTAAGAAAGCATTTTATAGTAATGCAGTCTAAAGTCAAGCAGAGAATATTGTATATTAAAAAATAGATTTTGAAAATAAAGCAACATTTAAACATACCTACATTTATCTATCACCTGCGTTAAAGACCTGTCATAATTACCTGACATGGGACTGACCTGATGTTCGAACCATAAACAATAAATTTTGTTCAAATGTTTTAATCTTAACGACTTTCCAAATTCTAATAAGTAATAGTTTTTGTGAAATTGGCCAAAATGATCGCGTTATTTGAAATGTAATGAAACCCTCATTTGTTTGGTAGAATAATACATATGTATTAACTCTCGCTGGCTGAAAAAAATGTTTAAAAAAAGAACTTTCAAATTTTGTTTTTGTCAATGCTTTGCCGCCAATAGAATTTGAAATAGTGACGCTTTATTGAAAAAGGTGTTTGCTTTTTGTGTTTAAAATGATGGGATTATATTCCAGCGGGGCATTGGGTGGAGTGGAAGTGTTGGATGGGACGCTGGTCGGTGGAGAATTGACGGCACATGTGTTGAGCGCGCAGGCGGCTGCTCATGCCGCTGCTACGGCTGCGGCCCACCAGCAACATCAACAGCAGCAGATTGCTGTTCAACAGATTAGTGAGTAATTTTATACACTCTTGTTTCTACTGCATCGTATGTAACTTAGTTGAAAGAGGCGTTATTCGGCACACTAAAAGGCACGCTTGCGATTTAAAAGTTACAATATGAACTGATTATAGAAAAGGATTTTGTTGTTTTACCAAATTATTTCAATATATTTGCTGACAAACAACTGTGGGTACTACAATATACCATAATTATTTCAATCTTGAAATCCCTATAGTAAATAACTGCATATTTATTAAACTTTTATATTTATATACTTCTAAATTTGCAACAACTTTCATGTAAGAACATGTACATTTAATCTGAACACTATAATGTACTTGTTGACTACAATATAAAAATGATGGATTATTAATAAAGTTAAATGAAAAACTCTATTTATATTAATGAATTAATTACTCTTATTTGCTTACGTAATTAGTTACTCACTTGAGTATTGGTAAGTAAACTTCCATCTCACAACAATTTCGTCCAGTTGTTTCATGTATGAGTATTGATTCAATTACTCTGGAATGTTCTGTAGTTTATCTTACAATGATATAAAAGTGTAAACATTACAATTGTTCAGTTGCTTATGGATTCCAAACATCAGATGTTAAATAAATTAAAGCATTATTAGATAGCCTCATATAAGGTCATATGTTTACAAATAAAGAATTGATTGGACTATTATAAAATTCATAAATAGACTAGCAGTGCTTAGAGTTTCCTATACTTGAAATTAATTTTTAAGTTATAAAATTATCTTTGTATACAATATTTGAAGTAGCATAGCTGGGGATGTGAACAAAGTTTTATTTTTTTCATTAACACATCAGAGCAGCATAGAATTGCCGTGCAAAAAAGGAACCTCATTAAATTAGATGCCAATGATATGCAGCATCTGTAATGCAAAAAAAAAATTAACCTCTTATCTTTTGATTTTTCTATAAACTGTCCTAAATTGAGTAAAGACCCCTAAAACTTTTTATATACATTTCTTTTTTTTGGGTACTTGTGGGTTTTCATATAATACAACCTATTTATTACCCCAAGCTATGCTCAAGTACTGCTGAAAACTAAAAATTAACATTTACAAACAGACAAGGTATTTCAAAATTTTGTTATTTTATTCTGTAACATTTCTTATATCACCCATCTGAATCATTTGATTTGATTTTGAGAAATATTTCCAATATGAAAATAATGGTTATATAATTATAATATTTTGTATAAATGATACTAAATTCCCCCACACACACTGGCACACACAACTATATTCATAGTGTCAAATTTCATACTGTGTAGTTGTAACCTGCTGCCTCTTAATTCAATACCATGACATACTATCACTACCATTAGTAATAAACTAAAGACATTTTGTTTATACCCTATTTTCTAGAACTATCATTCCGATATCAAAAATCTTCAATTAAGTGATAACAGTTTATATGCTGTCAAACATTGTGCTATGGCTCTTAGGAGCAGAGCAGTTGCCATACACAGTGTAGTTCAGAAAGAATAGTAAGCAAGATGAATATGAAACAATTTGAGAGGGTTGTGTACATACAAATGTGTAAATAAATACAACATATTCATATATGCTATAGCGCCATAGCGGCGCGGTACCGTCAGTGGCTAAGGGCGGGACATAAGCAATATCAGTAAAATACACAATAAAACACAGC
This sequence comes from Antheraea assamensis, assembly GCA_035772565.1. Lineage (NCBI taxonomy): Eukaryota > Metazoa > Arthropoda > Insecta > Lepidoptera > Saturniidae > Antheraea > Antheraea assamensis. The sequence goes on along the minus strand of JAQQSE010000171.1, from coordinate 374,279 downwards.
TAGTCTGTTTGATAAAACTTTTGAGACCGAGTGACAGACAAAGAACATTTTAAACTAGCGGGTAAAAAAGCATCATGTTTTATACTGAACTTTCTTATATAATATCATTAGAACTGAAAGAGGCTTTATGATAATTTCTGATGAGTTGTTACTGAGTATTTTGTTTGTATACTTTTAAATGTAGAGTTTTTATGCTATCTTTTGTACACTTAACTAGCTACTATATGCCACTGTAATGTCTCATCTGTACTGTACAACAGATAAAGGCATCCATCCTATATTAACATGGAATCTGATCAGTATCTCTAGAGATCATTTTGTCTAGTTTCTTATCACTTTATTTTGTTTGTCAATAGAAACTTCACCATCATCAGGACGATCCACCCCAGTCACAGCATCCAATGGCATCCCACCAGCTACTGGCACCACATCACCGTCACCCAGCAAGCTGTTCGTCGGTGGTCTTAGCTGGCAGACAAGTTCAGAGAAGCTACGAGAATACTTTGCAATGTTTGGGGCTGTTTCCGACGTGTTAATCATGAAGGATCCGGTGACACAGGTGAGATTGTGAGGGTTTTGTAGGTAGGAGGAGAAAACATCTTGTTTTGATGGAATCTATTTTTGTTTCAAATAGTTCAAGAATTAGGGTTCATTGAAATTAACTTAATGTTTTTTGAATATATGCATAAAAAATCGCGTGGTTCTCATCACATTTGAATAGTAGGGTCATCCTTATTTCGATAGACCATACGGTAATTCCATATTAATGTTAACAGTCCGACAATCGGATTGAAATTGTCACAAATGTTCAGATGTATGTTAGACGTATTTATATGAATTTCACGGATAGTAGTCGGGTTACTTCATATAAACATGTTTTGAGTACAATAAAATCATTTGCGGGTAGCTGGATTATTTTATGAGATGGTAGACGAAAATTGCGGTGGCACGTATAACAAGTGAACATTAAATTTATATTATAACTAATATTTACAATTGAAGTTTAATATCTGCAATGATTATCATGTAGTTATTGTTAGAAAAGTAAATATGTTAAGACAAAAATGTATATGAATTATATTTACAGTCTGTGGTTGTAGATAACGATTTTTTGTTCCAGAAATGTGCCTGGACTTGTTTATTTTTTAAAGACACGAAACCTATTCAAAATGTGATGGCTCATTAAAATTGGTGCATCTTTAACAAGCACCGGCACATTATTGGTCAATTTATCTTCTGTTATAACCAATAAACATGTCATTAACGTGCGTTTGTTTCCGAGACAGCGTATAGGCGTTTATCGAAGACGGATATCATGATGGTCAGTTATTATAATGTCTAATGTGTAAAATGATTTGATGGTTATTATATAGGTTTTTGTATTTATTAATTATTTGTAGTATATATATAGGTGTGTACAGGCAGACAGACGGTTCAAGTTTAATAGAAATATTTCTTTCTCTTATCTTCAAAGTGCAAATATTAAATGTTTAAATACAGTAAAGTCATTATGCGAAGCCCTGATTAAAAAACTAGTCTTAAAGAATCTCAGTCTTACAGTTTTGATTATATTCCATCAAGAACTGTTCTATAGTAGCCCCTTATCGTGGGTGTGTAGTACTATGTAATATAATTTTTTTAAATTATAAATTACATATATATATATAAATTCTAATACATTTTTGAAAAATATTCTAAGTCAACACTATAAGTAACAGTTTCAATATTGGTTCTATATAATTTTTTTCTCTATTGTGGAAGCTTAACCGCCACACAGCTTTTTTGTTGTCTTAAAAAAAATCCAGTTTAAATTCTTAGGGATCGTCCATTAATTACGCGTGGGGTTCGGGAGGAGGCAGGGTCAAGCCGAATTTCACTAAATCCCACAAGAGAGAGAAACGGGACTTCGGAAAACATCACTTAATTTTTTTCGGGTAAAAAATAGATGAAAAATGTGCGAAAATTAGACCACTTTAAAGTAAAACATGTTTCTATACGTAACTATCCTGAAATCTGACACAATTTTTATATATACTTTAGTAGTTCCCATTTAATTATTACTTTAATGTTATCACTGTGATTTTTGTCACACATTCTAACAAACGAAACAATTTAAAATACTAGTTTTTTATTTTTTATTATTATTACTATTTTTAATACAGCGAACTGTTTTTTTTTACTAAATCCAGCGCATTTATGTTCAAAATCTACATTTTTAAAGATTTCACGTGAAATTCGAGAGGGTGGGTGAGGGGTCCAGACAACCCCCACAACATCTCACCAGTAGAGTGAGTAGAGGGAGTCAAAAATCCTCAAAAGCGCCTCACGTAATTAATGGACGAGAGTGATATTAGATTCATGAACAGAAATCAATTGTACCGATGTCCAATATTTCTATAGTGAAAGACTTTGCACAAAATCTAGAACTTAGATTTTATGTCTTAACACAGAGTCTTTAAAGTTTATAATTGTTTGTGATATAGTAAACTGTCTGTACACAAATAGTTGGGCTATGGTTGAAAAGTAATTACATAGGTACCTACACCAATATTACCGTTGATAACTTACTATAGACAAGGCATGCTAGAGTCACTAACATACTAGAATTTTTGTTAGGTCATAGACACGATTACTTGGCGACTTGCTCCTCCTATTCAATACTTCTAATCTGTGGTAGTTTTACCCCCTCTTTGGCGTTGTCATAAATAAATGTAATGTCACAGGAGTTTTCCTTTTTATATGTAGTTTATTATACTGTAGCAATTTTAGCTAGATTTATTTAACTGTCGTAGGTTTATTTATGATTAGTTAAATTGCGAATACAGAATGTGAAGATTATTGGAGAATAGACATAATAATCTACTAATATGTAAAATAGCTTATATTACCTACTAATAAAACACGTGAATATAGAATTAAATATTATAATTTTAGTAAAGTGTGTATTTTAGAATACTTTTAAGATGGTAACACTGTGGTGTATTAGGCAGATTTTGGTAGAATTTCGGATCACAAAGTGTTATTGCTCATATAGAAGAGGTGCTAAATTAATACATAACTATTAATTAGTCTTTTAGTGTATAACTGACAATTTTATTACTTTGTTTTAATTTAATAGTTTATTTTCCATATCTATTTCTTTTACTTGTTCATAAGGTTAATCAGTCTCAATCAATAAAATTGATTGAAAATTGATGTGAATTCATCTTAAAAATTGCAGAATTATATAGCATAAAAAAACGTATAATACTCTTGTTCAATATAGATGTTGCTGATCACAGTCGCGCCTCTGATACGTTTCTGAACTGATCACGCTAAATCAATATAAACTCTATAGATAAAGCTAGGGATCAATTCAGAATTTAAACCAATGTTGATGTGTTAGAACTGTACATGCTAATCATATCTTATTAATATATATCCAAAGGTCGAGAGTTATATTTAATAACTTTCAATCACATATCATATTTTACGTCGAGTTATATTTTATATGTAGCAATTAGCAATATGACAGGTAGACTGCTTGTGAAATAATTCCTAATGCCCGTTTTCACCAACGCATCCTTAACGTACCCCTAACTAAGGGATCCCTAGGTTAAAGTGTCTCCTAAAACAGCTACCTAACTTATTTCGTTTTCACCATGCTAAGGGTCACTTAGTAGGGAAGCACTTAGTTAAGCGTCAGTTTTTTCGTCAAGCCAGTATTGAAATAGATGGAACATGTATTGTTAACAATTTAAATGCAATATTTTAATGTAATTTTCGTAAAAGTAATACAAATACAGAAAAAAAAGGTAAATTGCAATAAATTTAAACCATGTTAATGCTACAATTTCTTAAAATAGCCTAAATATGTTTTACTTTTAAATAATGGTACTTTAAGCCTGTTTGCGTATAATATAATTATAATAAGTTTATGTATGGCTGTTTTTTACTTAAATAAATAAATTAAAAAAATACAATTCAAAAAAAAAAAAAATACAATATTAAAATAAAATAAGTCACCATTATATGTTTATAAAAAAAATACTGTTAATTGAAAAAAAATTTTTCATTATTGTGTTGATGCAGGGATCATCATTTAGTTTTATGGGGGTCCGTTTTAAATTTGTAAGGACTTTGCATTAAAATCGGTGCCTGTCAAGTAAATTTTTATGTAATGGAAATTTATAATTTTGATCACTAATTGTACCTACTTTTTAGTTTTGTTGTTTCTAACAGAGAAGACAAAGATAAAATAAAAATAAAAAATATACTAAGCTGATTAAAATATTACCACGTGCACGGTTTTTTTTCTTTGACCTGTGCCGCAAAAAATACTATCTTTTAAGGTTTACAGGCCGGCAATTCGGACTTGGACCAGTGAAGAAAATAATAAAATAGTAAAACTTTTTTTACACACAAAGATATATCAATATTGAATAAACCAACAGATGTTACTAAAAATAAGGCAAAAACAATATGTGGTTAAACTTAATGTCTGTATACAAATGAATTTCGACATTTTATTAATTCTCTGGTTTTTATAACTACCAAAGTTAGAAAAAACTCAAATATTTCCTTATTTTACGATAAACAAACGAATTAGCTACAAATTTCTTTTGAAATGTTCGTGAAATAAACAATACTTAGCACTAAGTGATAGAATTTCCGTCCCTTAAAATTTAGGTAACCCTTAGGGTGTTAGGGGACCCTTAGACGTTGGTGAAAACGAAATCTCTCCAAGTTGTCCCTTAAACGTGTTTTAAGTGTCCCTTAAAGTTAGGTAACGTTGGTGAAAACGGGCATAAGACTACCAAACTTCATTTTAGAACACGTTGAAAACTCCCACGGAGTCTAAGGTTAAATGTAACATGGAAACAGTTACTATTTTAATATAATATTTGAAATGATTTTTTTTCATAGTTGCTAATTCACACGTGATAAATAAATACCTTTATTTTAAGATTATTGTCACACCATGGCTTTTTGAATATCCAACTGTAACGTCTTTTTTAAGTTTTTCATCCATGTGTGTAACACATTTTATAAAATAAATGCATATGTGCACAAAAAACTTCCACATCAGTAGCTAATGAGAAATGTCTATTTTATAACATATGTATATGTTTTATACATATCTAGGATAAATATAGAATAAATATAGAACTGAGGATTTCTTGGAGTATGAAATCTCCAATACTTCGTGTACTGTTGTGATGATAATGCCTATATTTACCCTTGGGAAAGACGGCGCTTGGCCCAGCAGTAGTACTGTTACAGGTTAGCTTTGGAAAAATGTGATTCATGTGACAAATTATTTCTCATACCATGTGGTAATTAGCAGTGATTATATTCGTAATGATCACATGATAAATTATATTATGAAAAATAGCGGTGCACGAAACCTATGTATATTTTCTACCACAATCAATTTAATGAAAATTTCTCAATTCTATTTGATATTGTCATTCTGGTGGAAATGTAAATGCAGGTCGGATTATGTAAGTAAATTATAATTGAAAAAGGTTTACTGTTACATTTTTTTTTTACTTAAGTTTGTTTCGACATATTTCATATAAATAGCTTTTGTCTAATATTAAAATCCTGCATTTAGGATGAATTCACATGAAAACTTCGAACATATAGTATGTATTCTAACAGAAAGAAGCATGAAGTATATATATATAAATGACAGTAAATTGCGTATGTAACCTTTTAACCAGCCAAGTACGAGGATGCTATTAGACCTACTCCCTGATTTACTTACAGCTATAGTGTAATTCGTTTTATAAGTAATATTATCGAGACAGTCGAATAGTCTAGCAGTTTAACTTCAATTAATATACAGCATCTTGTTTAAATCCTGTAATTACTTTAATATTAACAAAACATCGTTATTGAAATCAGTAGTGATTCAAACTTGACTGCGATCAGTTCCTAATTTCCTAAATTTTTGTATTAGATTAATAATGCTTAATTATGTACTGAAAACTGTTAGAAGTTTCTAGTATTTTCTATATATTCTTGTTGATTTACGTATTTTATTTGGAGTACTTGGGGGCTATTTTTTTTTAATTTTACATTTCTTGTTAACTTTATCATCTCTTTATTGATTTTGAAGTGCTTCTGTTAATTTGATTATTACTATGTAATTCTCATTTGAAAGCATAATGATATGTAGATAATACATTGAAAAGTCTATTACCAGCCAGTAAGTAACACTAGTTGAAATCGTTTTTAGCCGTATCTGTACTGATACTGGATAAAACAGACAATTCTTTTTTTTTCGTATCTATAGATAATATATTTAATTATAACCGGCAGTTGCTTTCATTTTCGCTATAAAATATTTTTGAGATTCTGTAAATTAATTGAAACTCAGCTGCTGACCTAGTCTAGAAGTTTCTAACAATACTAATGTTATTTTTTCTTAAGTAAAGAAGTCTTCTAGATAATTCGACTTTGTAAACGACTTACAAATTGTTTAACGTTGTATTTAAATTTATCAAGAAAACTTCTTGACTGATTCATGCGATACTGTTGTGTACTTGTGTGTTTGGTAAATAATGGGGCATGCCTTTGTCGTATTGTATCTAATTATCTATTGTATTATTGAGAAAGGGTAGAATTCCTAATACAGGTTCATAGAATATTTCACAGTGTCATTAGTCATTTTGGTTTTGTCGAGATTATATTAGTGATATTGTAGAAATGGGAAATATACGAGGTGAATAGTGTTCCTTTTGCTGATTATTTAGTTGCATATTAATAAGTTCATATAGATTTTCGTTTGTGCATTAGTTTTTAGTTTGAATAAAGGGTGGAGTTTGGAATTATAAGAGTGGCATGCACCAAGATTCCCATGCAAGTACACGAGGTGTGTCGAGGTGAGGTGGCGAGTGAGTGACGGGGGGCCGCGCGCAGAGGTCGCGCGGCTTCGGCTTCATAACGTTCCAGGAGGCGGGCTCCGTGGACAAGGTGCTCGCGGTGCCCGTGCACACGCTCGACGGGAAGCGCATCGACCCCAAGCACGCGACCCCCAAGTCCGCGCCGCGCCCCGCCAAGACCAAGAAGATATTCGTCGGCGGCGTCGGGCAGGACACCTCCGCCGACGAGGTGAGAGCGTACTTCTCGCAGTTCGGCGTCGTCGAGGACGCCGTCATGCTGATGGACCAGCAGACGAAGCGGCACCGCGGCTTCGGGTTCGTGACGTTCCACTCGGAGGAGGCGGTCGAGCGCGTCTGCGACATCCACTTCCACACGATAAAGAACAAGAAGGTGGAGTGCAAGCGCGCGCAGCCCAAGGAGGCGGTCGCCGCGGCGCCGCTCGCGCTCGGCAAGCGGCTGGTGCTGCGGCCGGGGCGGGGGCTGGTGTACGCGGCGGGCGGGGTGGGGGGCGTGGGCGCAGTGGGGGCGGTGGGGGCGGTGGGCGCCGCGCACGCGTACCGGTACGCGCCGTACGGGCTGCCGACGGGGGCGCCGGCGACCGCGCTGGTGGCGACACCCCCCGCGGCGGCGCCGGCGCCCGCGCTGCCGCAGTTCGGCGCCGCGTACTCGCTGGCGGGCGTGGACATGTCCTCCTTCCAGGGAGTGGACTGGAGCGCGATGTACGGCCTGCCGATGTACATCTAAGGTGTGGCCCGAGCCGCCGCATACTATACTATACTATACTGGATATGTATATTTATTTTCTTATAATAGTTCCTACGCAGTTTGTGTTTGTGTTCGGGTCGCTCCCGATGTATTGATGATCAGTATTCGTATGTTGTTAGGATGTATCGGCTCACTAGTTAGCGTGTAAGGTTCTCGTGAAAAGCAATAAATAGTTTGGTTCGCGATCGGTCCCCGCTCCCGGAGCTCGGAGCCCGGCAAAGATTAGCATTTTGATTTCTCTTTTAAAATAAACTCTAGTGATAAGCGATTCCCGTTGGGTACGAAGCGACAGGGTTCGCAATGGTCAAGTCGTTTTTTTTTTATTCCCCAGTTTTTCGCATACGTGTAGGACGTATGTTGTTTTGTTCCCAGTGGAATATGAAGTATTTCCACCACATGCGAGTGGTTTAATGTGTGTCTTAATTCATATTAAGTATATTTTTATTTAAGTTTATCTCAAGTAACCGATGGGAATCATTAACAACGTTAAACGAAGATCTCAAATAATTTAGTTGCAAAATGAAAAGATACTAATATTTTTTTAATTTCATATATTTTTGTCTTGGATTTCTGTAATTATTAGTGGACGTAGTGTTAGTGCACGCTCTTTGGCAATACTATTAATAATACAATTATTAATTATTATTTATATTTGAAACGACTGTATTTTTGACGAATCTCATTCGCAGCTATGTATTTTTTTAAATATATATATATACACATATACTTATAAATGTAGTAAGCGTATTATAATTGCGACAACTGACGCCGAGTGACGACGCCATTTTGAAAAAAATAGACATAATTTTTTTTTATAATTGTGGTTAGTACAAAATAAATTTTCTATGACTATTCTAAATAATAATAAAAAATATTTCAAGCATAACTGACAACAGGTGGTTGTCGAATAAAAAGAAATAATGTTACTACACGATATAAATGAAAACGTATTTTTTGTGCCAAACCTTGAATCTGACCATGTAAATTGAAACACTATAATAATGACTTATTACTTCTAAAACAGTGACAACATCCACACCAGTAGATGTTTTGACGGCATTTTAGTCTGTCGTGCAGTGGTTTTTATTTTAAACATTATTGTTTGACATTTTACCTAATATAATTTAGTTATTTTGAACAAGTGATGTAGATTGGAAATGATAATGCGGAATATAAATTCCGAAATCTGCCCAAAGGCTCTGGAAAATTATGACAAAGAGGCCGCCAATTTCTTTGAACACTTAAATAAAAACATGACACTTGGTAAAAGGAAATAATTACCTAATGTGATGATAATGAGAGTAAAAACCTTCACCAATGACAGAACACTCAGTACATACAAACAAAAGTAATTTATTTAATACATATACCTAAACAGATTTGACTTTACCAGCGCCTGAGATTTTATATTAACAACGAAATACAAAACTAACAAAGCAATAAAGAAATATCTGTTATACAAGGACTTTTAATTATAAATAAATGTTGCTGTTGGGAGTGCTCGAAATTACCACTTTGGTATAATAATTGGGCTGTATTTATAGAATTGACGATATGACTATAAGTGCTTTACTTTACCCATCCTACGGAATGCTATTACGTGAGTAGCATAGCGCGTCACCCGGCGTCGACCGTTCGTGCACCAGCTCACAATACTCTTCATACATATCTAACAACAAAGCAATCTCATTCATGTACCCCATATGTATGACTAGTTAATATGTTAGCGTTACACCTCGCCTGTGTGTCCGTGCGTTTGTTGTCTTTTCCCACGTTCATACCCTGGAAACATCGTTGAATACCACATATTTAATACTCATTCTTAATTAACTTTATTAAGTTTACAAGGATTTTGTTGTTAAAAAATTTTGAGTCGCGTCTCGAAGGATCAAATATTCGATCTGCGTCTCGAAGGACCAGGTCACAATTTCCTATTCGAAATGATACTTTTTTTTGTGTCTTGGCAGTTTTTTTATTCTAAATTGTAACTAATATTCGCTAACTATAATGTATTCTGCCTACGCCGTGACAGGACGCTACTTTAATCCATCGCTTACCAAATCAAATAAAAATGTGATTCTTCATCTTACGTTACCACCAGATTGATTTTTTCACTTCTTTATATTCCATTACTTCGAGAAACTTCGCCAGCTAAGTCGAAAAGGCACCACTCGCACATAAACACGGGGCCCTTAGTACGTACATTAATTTATATAAAAAAAAACTTAGTTTAGTGTGAGGGAATGCTCTACTAACAACTCCCGAGTGTCACGTGACAATAAGCTATGTATTAAGCCGCCGTAGATTGTTAAACGCCGCCCGGTTTTGTCTGCATTTCTTTTCTTTTTTTTTTTTTAACTTCACCCAACGTCTGTCTATGGTAGGTGCCAAATTAAAAACCTGTATGCGTGAGTGACTGAGTATTGTTTGTTTATGGTTGTATTTTTAGGGTAGTCTGAAATATTTTTGATAACAACTCAACTATTCTATTGTAGTTAACTTAATTTGATATATTTTACCTCTGGTGTATTAATTTTTGACAAGTGTGAGAAAAATACATGACATTTTTTTTATTAAAAAAAAAGCGTACAATTTACACGTTTGAAGGTCGAATTATCCACAGTACTTAATTTGAATATAGTATTAGTCGTTTAAAAGCAATAATTAAGACGCCCTGTGATTAGTGAGTATTAAAAAAAAGACAAATGTGGTTGTGTTCGTGCAATTCGTAGTATTTAAGGCGGTGGACATGGTCCTTTAGTCCCTACTTTTAGCCCTTTAGGCTCTCAGTATTAAAATTTATTATTATGTAGTTTTGGCGAAAAAATAAATAATTATCTTAGACTTTAACCACGCTCTCCCCATTGAGTAATAAAACAAACACCTAGGGCATTATGTCAAATGTCTGGCTGACTTATATAAGCCTGGTATATAATTCTTATGGTAATTAAAAAAAAAGTATAAATTCTGATTTATCAATCTGTAGTCGCGACTCCGTTTATAGATAAAAGGCACGCTTTATCTTATATTTATTAAAGTCGTTGAGTTTGAACGAGACGGAAGGGTCTGAGTATTATTATGATTTCTATGTACTTAATTGTAAATCCCGTAATTTTGACTATAATTATTTTTTTATATCGAATTTGGGAAGTTTTATAGTTGCGTGAATTCAATCAATAATCGACGTATGGATAATCTAAATATATGTTTTTGTACAGCGGAGGAGGTGCAGACGAAACCACGCGTTTTTAGTAGTGCAGAATGCATGCGGTAGCTTGTCGGCTACATTCCCCTCGAGCCGGTTCATTTAATGTAACCTTGACGTGTGGAAAATGTGAACAATTCCTAGAAATATTGGAATAAAGACGATTTATAATAGAATCTGTATTGAATAGTCCGCTTTTTTCCATATTAATTAATAGTGTTTGTATGTAATATATAAAAAGTTGTACAGAAAAAGTTAAATATGTTGCGAGTGCTATCATACAGTTGCCAGTTTTTCATTCAAAACCCACAACTCTATAAAATATTGAAGATATTCATCTGAGTCAAACCATTGAATACATATAGAAAATGACAATAAAAAGAAAAACAAGTCATCATATAGACTCTGTGAAATGAAGCTTGTAAAGGCTTGGAATCGGTTCAATTGAAGCTTTTGCAACTTTTTTAATTTTACCTCCCATTCCGTTTTAAAATGGGCATTGCTCCAGTGCGCCTTTTTTGTAATTTTGGTCAATTGACTTACGGAAGTCAATAGTTTGGATGAAAGTTGACTTCGTTCGCAACGTTATTAACGCCATATTGTTTAGTTCACGACCAAGCTTCAACCAGGTGAGACGTTTTATACGTGTACATATACATTGTTGTATTAGCTTCGTACAGTTTCTACGCTTTCTATATTCAAAACAGAGTTAAAAAATAAGCCAAATTGCACAGTTTCTTAGAAATACGAACATTTAACTTGATTACCCCATTTGAATGTTTCCACACGTCATGCCTATGGAATGCTGTATTCATTTGTATACACATACCTACCCTTTTATTATTATATTATAGCAGTATTGTTAGTATAAGACGTAGGACTAGAAACCTTCTGAGATTAAGTTGTGAATCGGATGTCGCGTTTTTTTAAACGGATACTTTCATTCAATTTTTGGTTACGTACGAAAATTTTTGGATAATCCGATTATAGTTAAAGCGTAGTAAATTAGTCTATCGCAGCTATTCCTTGTGAAAATATTCGATAGTTAATCTATACTGGATTCTGGCGTTGCGAGGACGTTAACAAGACCGCCTAGATTATTAACATGAAGAATATGAATTGATGTACTTATTTAAGATTTTGTCTAAATTAAATAAAAAGTTATACCAAAGTTATGGTGTTTACAAACAATAAAGTGCTTTATCGTACGTTTCTAACGACTATAAAAAGTATTTTGTAATCGTCTGCAGCTAAATTTCTTTATGATAAAAACGCGGCATCCGTTACACGCGCAGATGAACCTTTTGTATATTAGTATTTTTCCTTAAAATTCTCAGTATTAGACGGTTGATTTATTGTGATGTCGTATAGTAACCCCTCCGCCCGGCGGCCGCTTGTCTTGCCAAATTAAACATAGCTAAGCGGTTGCCTTAGATTACTTACGTACTTAATTAGTATTTTTTTTCTCTTATATTGTACTATATGAAATCCCCGTACGGTTATATTGTTCCCTGTGCTTGATGCAATTCTCTTTTTCCGTGTATTTTATGATTATTTCTATGAGAGATTGTGGGCAAGTTCTTGAACTACCAAAGGGGATTTCATATAGATATTTTCTTTAATTTCTTATTAAAAAAAAAACACTTGTGTTAGTTACATATGGTAACAGGTTTTCTTGCCGTTATCCGTCGCCGAGATTGTTTTTTTTTTCCTTGTGTTTTCTCGACGGATTGTGGCCGTAGGCTTAGTATTGTAGTTATTAGTTGGAGTTAGTTTTGCCCGTATGTATGGAGCACTTTAGTATACTCGATATGTCATTACATGGATATGATTAGAACAAATGTGTGTTTTATTTAGCTCTTGAAGCGTGGGGCTAGCTCCTTTTGCTGGGTTTTTGGTTTGTGTTCACTTATCATTAGAATGCACGTTGATTTTACGTAGATAGTGTGTGAATATAATTACCGATATAGCTATTTGGTCGCCATCGTTGTTTCGGTAACACGTTGGGCGCCATCAAACCTCGTTCTGGTGAAGACCGAGTGGAACTCGAGCATTTCGGTAAGTGAATAATGATCGAGGCATGCGATAAAAGATATACTAATAATAATTTATTCGTGTAGATTTAAACCTTGTGACTAACTTGAACTTCCCTCACGGACTGTAGGAGTAATGAAGCAGCCACAAACCCTAATAAAACATACTTGTGGATGGAACAAACATCTTAAACAGGCTGATAAGATTTCTTTCCATCCACCAGATTGGTATTGCGTCAACGGTTTCTGCCTGCTCCCTAAGGCATGGTCGGCATGAATCTAATACGAAATAAAACAAATTCTTCCATAAAATATTTGACTGTCAATTTTCTAAAGGCGTATGCCACACGTTGGTTGTGATACGTGCTACTTAATATTTCTTTTAAAAGTCATATACTTTTAAAATAAATATTATCGACTTAGACACGTAGAGTTTAGACCTTGTAGTGTCGCTTCGCTTTAGGGCTATGATAGGTCTACCCTGAACATGTTTTGCCAAAAAAAAAAAAATTCGGGCCAAAAGTTAGCCAAATAATAAATAGTATTTATGCTCAAAACATTACGAGATGTCACGGCTTTGTCGGAAAAGGGGTAGACTGAAGAATTTAGACGTCCTATTCGTTCTAATCTCATACTGTTGCCTGTCATTCAGAAGCCAAATCATAGTAAAAAGTTTTGTGGCGGCAAAACGAATTGGTATCTAGCCACGATTATCTTGTAAATCTATATCGCCAATATTCATACTAGAAATGGCATAAGAATAATATATTTTATTTCTGTGTATTATTAAAGCATAGTGTGGAAGCTGAGGGCAAGATATGTAATAAGAATATTGCTAGATAGCTCACACGCTAGTAGCTTAAAAACATGACAATAAAGAGAATAATTGCCAACTACACAGCTATCATAATAACGAGCAATCGAATTGTTCTCGAATATTCTACCAGGAATCACTTCTCGGAGAGGCTGTTCCTTACTGCAAACAATACATTCCTTTCTAGTCATTTATTAAAATAAGTATCCAGTTAAATTTGGCGGGAAGACAGTTTGTATCTTGCTCAATACTTGCCTAATTCTAATTATCGGTAAAGCTTAACGCTGTAGTGATGTGCCATACATTACCTGATAAGCAGTTAGCACGCGTAATAGTGCCACAACGCTTAGCTCCAGTTGTAACAGGAGCAATGTGAGACAACATAAATAAATATATGAATATATATAAATAATATTAACATACATATTATAATAATACTATATATAATATATTCTTAAGATATACACGTTTTTTGGATTGGTATAATAATGAATAACGTTAATAAATTGGTTAATGTGTGTTTCAAACGTATGGCAATGCTAGAGTAGTAATGTAGTGCGTAGAGGAAGTTTTGAAGTTTTACATTTAATAAGTATTAATAACCGAAAGCAATAACTTTATTGTATTATTATTATGAGGAGTACGCGCGCGCTGCGGCGGCTCTACCGGCTCTACCGGTTGCTCCGACCGTCTAGTACATGGCTCGGGCGAGAGAACTTTCTAGAAATTATCATCATCATTTATGTGATTAATTATGACTCAAGTAGTATGACGTATTGAAATACCTAAGTGACTCCTTGAACTACTACTAGACGTTTTCAAGGTTTCGACAGTAGGTACTTGTGTTTACTAGATGGTTACTTATGGATCGTACGCAATTTTGTTTTTATATAGCATAGCACAAATTATGTTCTAATTAATTTCGAGGATTCCGGATGAGATTTAAATATGTGAAGCAGCTTCATCGTGTGGTGCTTTGGCACACATTCAATATATGATAAAAACAGTATTATAACGGCTTTTTAATAGACAATTCGTTTTCCTTATTAGATGTTTAGTAGAAGAATAGTGGAAAGAAGTACACTGCATTTTGATTTGTAGGGGTCATAAGACGCCTTCATATTTCTCAACAGCACAAATTGACTTGGATCTCTTCGTTTCCTCAAACCACTGTTTAAATATCACTATATATTAAAACCTGAAATCAAATTTAATTTAGTCACATGGATGATTCTGGTGTGTCAATAGCTTTGAATATTAGATTGGAATAATGGTGGTCGGTATGTTTAACCACAATTCAGTTATAGGTTTACGTTATACATTTTGGATTTGCATTTCTTCATGCTCCAACGAATACAATGGAAATTGATTATGTCAATAATGCAAATTTAAACGACACTTAAGAAATCCTATTGGAAAAATATAAATGTAAAAAAGCCCTACCTCTTTGGACTTGTGTCGGAACATATACGGTCTAATACAAGTGAAAAATATACAGGTTTCTGGCTAATCTTACCTCGATACGATATAAAAACCCCATTAGTATAATAAAGTACGTATTCAAGCATATCTTTTTCTACAAAGAGCTACATTAGAGTAAGTTTATAATTCGAGGGAAAGTAATCGTCTAAAAGTAAAGTAACTTTTGATAGGTATTTATTGATCTAGTAAGATAAAAATAAAATTCGATCTGTTGGCAAGCGTATATTTTTTAAAAGAGATCCATGTTAAAGTTTACGGACGCCCGAATCTGTTCATAGTATATTTCCTTTGCCTCGAGCTTTGTACTAAAACTGGACCGTAATGGCTCTCGATGATTCTATTTGAAATGAAATAAGACGCAAAGCAGCGCGCGCCGTTCGTTAGAATTATACACACAGTATATAAAATATAATATTTTTGTATAATAGGCATCGATGTATTCTGTAGCGAGTTGGTATCTTGTATTTTACTCATTGAAACTTGATTACGCTCGGCTGCGATCAGATTTTGTTGCATATATTTCAACATTCTGTAGTAAAACTACCTTATGACCGTTTTATATATAGTCTTGTTCAAACCTTAATTTTGAGGTGTCATTTTGGAATATAGATTCTATCAAAAAATGGTAGTAAAAGCAACAATTTTTGAATTTACATTATGTCTATAGTTTATTTTACGGTTACATAATTTCATCATAATTCCTGGTAAATAAACTTCTTGTAAAATATTTCCAAAACATGCAGTTATGAACTACTGTTGCAAACATTGAATAAGAAACCTACATCAGCGTTAAAAGAAAACTTATTAAGAAATAAATTGCAGGTCTCATAAAACTTAATAATGTATCGCAGCCGAGTGCAAAGTTTTTATTCGTGATAAATATACTTGTTGATAAGGGATATTGTGATTATCTAGTTTGGATTTTCAAGTAGGGCGTTTTCGCGCCGTGTTGCTTCAAGGCGCGCGGCCATGTTTACATTTTATTTTTGTATCTGTGACGGTGCGGGTAACTGTTTCCAGTGGTAAAATGAAACAGCTTTTAACAATTAAAAAATGGTAAAGATAGTTCATTTTTTATATTAATAAATTATTAATCTGTGTAGTTATTGAATTGTCCCAAAAATCACTTGGATTACTTATCAAGAATATTCCAAAAGCAGTTACCATGCTCTGAAAATACATATTTTAAATTGATTTTTAAGAACTCTATCAATTATCTTTAGTTTCATTAAGAAGTAGTGAATCTTAAAAACTTTAGTCAGTAAGTAAATACTTTAGCAGAAAATATTTTGTCAATTTCCATATTTTAGCTCAAGATATAATAACAAAATTGATTATGTAAGCCATTACATAGGTTACCCGTACCTTTGTTTATGATTTTGCGATAATTAGCAAATATTGCTTACACAATGGAACTAAAAAAATGGTCGCGTTTTGACGTTCCTGTGTGATTGTAATAAATTAATATTGTAGTTTTAATAATTGACCATAGATAACACATAGGGCTGATTTTCTGTTACACACTGGTTTGCTCCGATGTTGCAATTTAACATTATCTGTATAATTTTAGTAATATCCAGTAGATTGGGACTGGGTTTGTAGCACGTAGATGTCTGTGTTTTGGGTAATTTATGTTTGAGAGTGATCTCAAAGCATAGACTGTATTATTTACGCAGTAACGTATTATTTTTTTATCTGGTACATTGTACTTTTTAGCCTGTATATGGGACTTAGCTTTTCCCGCAGAGCATTACTGAATGTTTTATTATATTATCATTAATGTAGATATTTTGTATTTAAAGCGATTTTTCTGTTGTTATTTAACTCAAAAAAGTCGTTAATCCATAGTCTATAGGATAATAGCAGGGCAGACTTACGCCTTATAGATAGCGGACGCAGTAGTGCCGGCCGCGCGCCTCCCTCAACGCCATTCAATATATATATATATCAACGATTCATCTTCACTTAGACGAGTATTAGTAAAAATAAAATTGGTAAACAACACAGCTGTTCTTTCATTTATCGCTTCTCCTTTTTGTATTATACCATAGAGAAACATTTTTTTTTATTAAGTAGATTATCGGCTTTGGTCCCACGATGGGCGTCAGTTCTTTTTATCTTATTTTTTGGTAGTTTGCAAATGTGGTAAATCAAGAAATGGACATAGATGCATGGAGTCGTACGGAACGAGTTGTAGCGGTGGCGTGTGCATGAATTCCCCATGTATATGAAGAACCTGGAACGTTCAAGATCGAAGACTGCGTTTTTCGGTGAGGCAATACTGTATTTTTTTCTATGATCTCTTGTCAAGTTGTTATGTAGCTTTGTTGGTTGTTAACAGAATTTTCATTTATTTACTTATATAATGGATGATCAAGAATTATCAGGTAAGAAGAAGTGGTATAGTATCGATAGACTAATGTCGTTTAATTGGTCACCCTGAAAGCTAGTAAGTCCGAGTATTTTTTCATGAGGTAGGATTTTATGCTATCTATTATGCTGTAACTCGCCACAGGATGGTGTAATGCTGTATTTGATTAATTTCTATGTTGTAATTTAATGCGGGCTGTTGCTGTTACAATCAGTCATTTGGAAACTAAGACAATTAAAATAAATATACATTTCTTAATTTATATTATATATGATTTAAGTAACCCAAATAATTGACTTTAACTTTGTTTATTAGTTCTTAATTGTATTTTGTCATAAACAAAGCTTTGAGTAAATGATAGGCGTATATATAATATTTTTTCATAGTAGTGTACAAAGCAGCCTTGACAAGAGACGCTTAGCTGTCCAGAGCATGATTAAATATAAACATAAAAAACAGTATTGTGTCACTCATAATCAACATACGAAGCTGTTCAGAATCAAGCTTATAGGTAGAAAATATTTATCAACTAAAGCATGATCAGTTGCGAGAATACTGCCAACATTATATGTAACATTCAAAAGATTATATCATGCCTTAGTTGACACTTATATTATAGTTTTTTTTTTTTATTTCAACCTCGAGTAAAGTGCATCCCAGTATTATAGTACAGTAGTGTATAGATTTTTGGGTGCTGGGTTTTCCATAAAAAAAATGTAGTTTTTAGTTGAATGGTCGATTCGATTTTTAGGTATTTAGCGAGTTTGATACAGAGGTCGTATAATGTAAATTTTGTCTTCTGGTGGACGCTTATTTTTTCCTGTCTAAAGTATGTAGTTATTATGTTCTCGTGTAGCTTGTTATAGAACGCAGATAGAAAGCATATCAACTGAGAGACCTAACCACAGACACATGATTGTGCCTTAAACAATTAGATTTTTTTATCTTGAATTTTAAAAAATGTAGACATTGTCTTTAGACGTTAGAATACGGACCAAAAATCAATTAGTTTTGGGTAATAACAAGAGAATAGAGAATATTTTTTGTAATTATTCCGTTAAAACGATGTGATTTTTTGATTAATCTAGCGTAATTTAGAAAAATAAAAGTGTTGATAAAAATGTACTGTGAAAATGATGTAGTTATTGTCTACACGAATCTGTAGTACAAAGTAACATAAGTATTATGTATTTACAAGTTGCTGGTTTCATAAAACGCTTATGGCGACTACTTTATTTAGTCTGAAATGAAGTCTATGGTTTATTCAAGACGACTACACAGTTAAATTTTTATAAAATTGCAATTTACAGCCAGGATGGATACAACGGAGTAATTACGTGTTTTGTCTTCCTTAGTAATAGACTGAAAGATATGTACAATTTATATAATTTTCATTATTTTCTAATCCTGAGCCCGTCTGCTGGGATGCACTGAATATAATGATGGCACTTATTTAGACGATCTGTTATTCTTCCCGCTCTATTATCTATGGTATTTTCATTTAACTTCTGGTGAAATGCTAATCGAATTCAGTTTCAACGGTCTGAAAAAGTGCTTTTTAAAGAAATTTTAAATTAAAGATTCATTTCTCCAGATAGTTTTCAAAGAGTGTTCAGTAGATTTAAAACCCCAGTACAATTGATAATATGTACGGAGAGAGAGTGCCTAAACGTATGACAATATTACTTGAGAATTTTTGACTGCATTTCATGTAATTAATTATCTAATAACGTAGATAACATGCTAGACAAATACAGATATATTTTGAAGAAAATAAATTGTTAAAAGAAAATTGAATATTAATACCATTTCATAATATTTGAATTGAAAAAGGAAATCTTAAGACTTCCGAATGACCAAATATTGAAATAAAGTTACAAATTGTATATTTAGTTCTATTAGTTTAGTTTCCAGTCAGATTTAGATGAGGCAAATCGATAAATTGTTGAATCAAATTAGAATATGCTTTAGAAATGTTTTGTTTTCATCTTACATTTTTAGAAGTACTACAAATACCTAGTTCATTTGATTATTTGGAAGATTCAAATAATGTGAGAGAATATTATGTAGTTGTTATTAAGAACTTTTGTATATAACTTAGTGTAAGAATTGTTGAAAAATAATGTTGTGTCGTGTACCACTTACTTATTGTTCATATGATATACGTATTATACGATTCTAGATCTGTAAATTATGACTCATTTTTGTATTTGAATGTAGAATCTTGGTCTTTAATCTATGGTTATCTGTTATTAGTCAACGGTTTTTCAACTTTTATAAAAAAGTTAGTCTATGAATTTCTTTAAAGCCTATACTTGATATTATACTATAAATTCGTTTATTAATAACAGATGAGAGTTACATAGTTGATTTATACTTAAACAAGAGTACCACACGAATTTAAATAATAGGCTCATTGAATACTCTGAAAGCTATTATATATTTACATAATTAGCGGTAGATTTGTGGTTTTGTAATTTTATCCTTTCTAATGGGAATGTATAGATTTTTTACTATTTATCATGAAATTTGACACAAGTGGTACGGAATGTACGAAGATAGGTTATATAGTCGGCCATTTTGAAAAAATATTTTTGTCTTATTTAAAATTGTTAATAAAAATGGAGTAAAGAAGTAAAAAAAGAATCAAATTGATTTATTAGAATGATATTCGATTTTGGAGTTGAACCATTCGAGGAAAGCGGTTAACGATACTAGTATACATTATAAAATTCAGATGTTTAGCAAAGATATTTTTCAAAATGGCTTCATAATCATAATATGTATTTAATGGTAACGAGTCTAGTCATTAGTAGTTTTGATTGTGGAAATAAAATATATTTAAATATGTAATGAGAGTTTTTTAAACTTGGCTTTTAATATATATCTAATTGCGATCAGTTAGGAAATGAAATAAAAATTGTAGTTTATTAATAGCACAGTTTTTATTTTGTTTCTGAACGAATATATACTAATTTGCTGTTCGGATTCCGGACGAATACGCCTGCATATGGCGCAAAGATATCATCGCTGCGATTTGAATAAAAGTTTGATTTAAATAAACGGTTTTTATTCTACGTTGATTTTTTTTTTTAACATCATACCCTGAATGTTAGGTATAATGTATCTTATTGTATTTTCTTGTTTCAATGCTATATTCTGTGGAAATTTTAAACGACAATGTTTATGAAGATGAATGGACATTTGTTAGTATTTCAAGTAAAAACTATTGAACGGATTTTAATGTCACGTTACAGAAACATTGTTTATAGATCAAAATAACAAATAGACTATAATTTATAAAGATATTTTTCAAATTGACAAAAATGTCAAATGGTTTTCAAGGAAAATACTGCTATCTGTGAGCTATCTCGGTGTGCGCTGCATAACTTGTCGGAATTACACACCTCTGATCTACGGTGTCATTACTTGTAATGCTTTGTAGTAGTAAGTCGTAAAGAGGTGTGATAGAATGTGTCCGATACCTTGTACGTTGAGGTTAAATCTGATTATTTTCTTAATACGACAATGTCTTGATTATACCTGATGAAAAGTGCACTGCATTACCGGAAAATCTAGATATACACGAGGTGAGTCTAAAATCGACAAATTAAAAGGAACGTGAAAAACTTATTTGTGAACAGGAAGCGTCCTGGTATGGATCTCTATCACCATACCTACTTAGTTTATGAAAATATAAACAGGTTGATCTTAGGAACTTTATACACTCAACCATGCTACTCTAAACACAGTGTAAAATAAAATTCTTTAATTGTCGTTTTTCTGTATAGTCTTTTGGTTGCCTACCGGCCTCTTTTCCCGCAACATAAACTTTATTACTTACGTCAACGTAGGATAGGGCGTGGTTTGGTGTTTAAGGTTGCAAGTTTTGAAAGCTTGCCTTTATTCCTCGCTCTTGAGTTATATACGTTATAGTTAAATATTATGTAACCAACATTAAGCAGAGTCTGGCAACACCTTTCTATAACATTATTTAAGCTACGGCTTACATAAAAAATACATTAATACACTTGAAAAATATTACATTCGCAATTAGGAAATTATCATAGACTAGGTCTAATGCTATTTAATTAATAAACTGCGATGATTATTCTCAAAATTGTTCGTATCACAGGACGTAGATAGAATTTAAGCCAGGAAAGGAAAGGTGTTCATGGACGTGGCTGTCGAGTGGTTTGACCGATAAATTATAATATATTATATAATAAATTAAATTCGTGACACTACAGGCTGACGGTGAAGAAAAACATCGTGAGACAACCTGAACCTGAGAAATGTTCTTGTAGTACCACCGTATGTAGGAAAATATAAGTCTGAGGATTTTTCGGAGTTTAAAATCACCAATACGTCATAGGCTGGCATAGTTATTAAGGAAAGAGGGTCTCTTACAGATTGATGTGATGATAATGAAATAAAAAGGATGAATGAAAAACTCTTCTATACACGTATCATCGAATCTCTACAATAAGCTTTAGGTGAAGGAAACCTTACTGATGAAATCATAACAACATGGCGGTAGGACTTTTTCTACTCCTTAGCTGACTAACCACCCTCGAATTTAAAATTTGTCGCGAAGCACCTCTAGGTGTGTTCCGGCAGCTGCACATGACAACTAGATATGAATCAGTTACGCAAGATGTCGAACTAAAACTTTGCTCAAAGGCTGAAAGCTGTAAACAACAAAATAAATAAGAATAACTAGGTTTAGCTGAAGACAGCTTCGAAGCTAGAAAAATAAAAAGTAGATATTTTACATGTCTTATTTAACAACATTAATTTCAATTATTTATTAAGTAGCATCTAAGGAGAAGACGCTTATCTATAGTGATCTAATGGAATAATTAATGACAAATACTGCATAGCACTGATTTTATAGCACATTCCCTAAATTCATAACATTTTTTGGGTTTGGTAAAAAGAAATTTAAATATATTCTGATTTTTTTTTATGATGAAGGGATAATAATACTTCTGCTAACCTCGTGGTGGTGCGGTTAGTAGTCCGGTAAAACTGTAGAGGCCTGGCCAGGTCAACAGTGTAGTCAGTAGAAAAAAAATAAAGGCAAAAAAAAAAGCGGCGGTGCGGGTCAGGTGCCGCACTGTAACACTGCGTTCGGGCAGCTCAGCACTCCGCGCGACACCATGGTATACAAAAGGAAAACAAATCAGCCAAATTGAAAAATTCTCGATTTGACATGGAATTAGCTATATACATTATTAAAGAATAAGTTTCAGCAGTTTAATCTCCCAATAGGCCTTGTCCTGTATAATTTGATTACTGGAAATATGGCAAATTAGCCATATCATCCTTTAGACTCGATAACACTAAAAATCTTTTTGAATAATATTGTTAGTTTGTTGAGGTAGTACAATAAATTTCTAAAGCGAATTACTGATTTACCGGACTTATAAGTTCAAACACAATGTCTATCAAGTTTTAGTATCGATGGTGATGGTCGCAAATGACACCTTCTCTTTACATTTACTAAAACCAATAAGAGATGACTGTAAACGATGTATACTTGTATTGTTGTAATAGAAAAAAATACATGAATGATAAACAAGACCGAATGTGATGGTGGCTTTTTAGTAGAAAAAAAATTCATAAATGATAAACAAGATCGAATGTGATGGTTCCTCCTCGATTTTCCTCAAGGGTGCAAATCAATAGAAAAAAGTATTTTTGGTTTTGAAAACTGTATTTCGAGAAATGCAACTCGAATAGTTCTATTAGGAAAGGAGATTTCATTAACTCGTCAATGTTACATACATGTTCATATACATATATAATTGTATATGTATAATTGTCAATATCATTGTTTCGAACATTTAAAATGTTCACAACAACGTTTCATTTTTAGGTAAAAGCCGTAATTACTTTCGGAGTGTTCTCGCGTTTTTAATGTCCTGGATACGGCCGCGTTGGTGCGTTTCCATTGTACATAACAGTGTATTAATAAACTCTATTTAATTGGTATGAAACTAGCAATAATGACAGAAAATTACTTGATGGGATACTATGTTACACTTCTAGTATTGATTAGCTATTGTTCTTTTACTGCAACAAAAACGCGTGTTCTCGATCCTTTATCACTTGCGTTAGATTTCAAATTTAAAACGTAAAACCAATCGTTTTCAGTTGTAGTGAGACGTTGCAGCAGCTAATAAATTCTAGACGGACGTGTAAAGTAACATCCTATGAAGTACTTATGATGGGTTGCCGCAAATAATGCCTTTGTCAATAAAGTGACACAGAATTATAGGAGTGAGACTTTAAGAGTTTTAGTATTGCATGTAATAAGAAGTTATGCAACTTATGTAACTTGAGTGCTTAATGTAAAGGCAGACGAATATATTAGTAGAAGAAGATTGGCATAGGTACTGATGGTTTGTGTCAAGAAAGATATGCTTATTAAAGTTGTGTACTCGTATAACGAAATTACAACTAATTGAAGAAAAAAAAAATGGTTTGTGCTTAGGTAGAATAAAACCATGAAAACGATATAGTTTTTATTAGATATCAGGCTGTAATCTTTATTCTAAAGATGACTTAATCTATACAAATGAATAAAATTCAAGTATCTGAAATTTGTACGGAGTAATCTCTGAAAGTGCTGAAGCGATATTTATCAGACTTTTGCTAACAGATAGACGATTTTATAAGTATATCCATTCCGTGTATTAACGAAGCAAATGCAGTACGACCATGTCTTCTTCTTCTTGTCCTTAACCCAGCTAAGTGAGGTCGGAACAACATGTTTGTCATATTGTGATGTATGATTTGGGTTATCTTTACAATCGGCCGCGCGCGCCTCATACCAACCCTTCTAGGCATTATTTTGTAGTACCACTATAACTTCAATTTTCGTGGATATTTGACTCTTCGATAACAGGTGGTAGGGATTCAAATGACGCGCTTGTGCACGGTGTATCCGTGAATTGCACCTCCATAGGCTCTTGTTTCAGGTCTATCGTAATAATGAGGATTTCTTCCTGCAAATCTGATTCAGGGGGTTCACGGGCATATTTTTTTCTTTTCTTGTCATTTATGTCAGATTTTGGTTATTCGGTATTTTCTCGGACATGTGGATAAAGCTGCTGAAGGAGAAACGCGATAAAGACTGGAAGATGGGTCACATTATCCACACACTTACGAACAGAAGGTGGATGGAGGACACCATAGCATACGGGTTTGTGAAAACTGAAGTTCGAAGTATTTAGAAGTTGCTCATTGGGGATTCTTATTTGAAGAATATACACATGTTGTAAATTATCTATAATTAACGAAGGATCATGAAATAATATCATATAATGAAATATATAGCACCTAAATGTTATTCTGTCATTTTCTGTCTCACTTACTCACTCACTTTTTAGTTGAATAATGTTTGACCCAAAGTTTTCCTTTTTATATAATACAAATATTGTCCTGACAATTATAAACACAACAAAAAAGGATTAATCAATAAGGAGTAGATGTTCTGAAGCGCTTAGATTTTATTTATATAGACTGATCACTTAGTCTTCATATCATTACACTTTGCACTCCTGTGCTAAGCAAAAACAATCATAGTGGTATTAACCACTAGGAAATATCAAAACCTGTTTGGAAAGAGAACAAGAGGACGAGCCAGTAAACGCCTCAGCTGAGTTTTTAAAACCTAGTTTTCAATTTTTTGTTTTAATTTATGATATCGTTCATTGTAAATTTCATGTTTTAATAGAAAAACGTTCGTACAAACGAAAAAATAGTTTAAAAATATATTTTACATAAAATGATGATTTTACAAAACTTAATAAGTTATTTTTGAAAGTTTGCTAATATATCAGGTATTTTATAAGCTTATTTATGTTGCCAACAGTTTGTTTACGTGTACTTCGTGAGGTCTACATTCGTTTGTATGGAACTTAATCTTTTATGGTTCTGGACAGTCCAGGGGTTAACACGGGATCGCATATCAGTAACTAGGCAAGGGGAAACGCACGCCGCTCATATGTTTTAAAAAAAATATCGTCTTATTTTTCACCAAAGCGCTATTCGGAATTAATAATCGTTGTTCAGCTGGCAATTTGAAATATTCACACGTACGCGTACAAACGCTCGTGCCACCGCCACCGCCGACGGAATGTCCTTTGTTTTTGTGGGACGCCGACAAAATTACGTTTTAATTCCTGCATGTTCGCCGGAGCTATTCATGTAATGTTTTTTAGAGGAATTAATTTTAATATATTGTTTAATTAATGTTTCAGTTGGTGGTCCTGCGGTTTCATACAAAAAAGCGCAAGAACAAATAAGAGACGAAAAAAATAAATAATTTACTAAAATAAGGTCCAACTAAAATAAAATTGATAGTTGTACTTATACGAATAAATATAATCATTTTGTGCATAGAATTTCAATACCAATGTTTGTGTTAACAAAAGAGACATGGCGACTACATCCGAACACTATATTCACGGGTTCACTTAATATTTAATTGAATTAATTATTATATTAACTTATAACAATATATGTTCCGTGTTATTACAAAAAAGTTAAATATGCGTCGAACACTTGTTTAAAAAAGAAAATCACAAAAGTGTGTCTTATCTTTGGTTAGAATAGACATTATTTAAATTTAAACAATGTATAACATTTGTCTAAGTTGATAGTTTTTTAATGTTATTAATTTATGTTGTTAATTTATTTGCCGGCAAAAACGTTTCGTAGTAAATCATGGATTTCGTGGGTATAATTAATTTGGAAGATATAGATAAATTAAACAATTTTGGAGATTCACAAGCAAATGACAACTACTACAATATGACATTACTGACATTTCATAATGTATTTACTCTGAATTTATTATACTGTTGTTCCACTTTACGTACTTTAGCGTAATATTTAAAATTTATATATTGCATATTTGAATAATGACATAATTTTCTTTAAACCAAATGTACAATAATTATAACCAATATTATTTAAAATACATAAATATTCTTAATGAAGATCTAAACGAACATATTGTTCATAAATTGGAACGTTTTTGAATAATGAGATTGAATTGAATTAATGGCATTCAGAGTTGCTTGCATCAAAAACATAGACCAGAAGTTTAGCTAGATACCGCTTGGACACTTTTTTATAAAAGTATTTTAAACATGCGTTTAACAATGTTTAAAATTTTAGATACTGTTTAGTAAAACTCGTGTTAAACTGGTGTTCATTTTTGTTTTTGTAATAAGTCTGATGATATTTTAAAGTATTTTTAGGTTGGCGTGGTTGAATTATTTGATTAAAATTAATAACTTCAGCATACAGTCCGGAGCCATAGTTACATTGAACTGATAGATTTTTCCTAGTGTTCAGTCTAATGTATAGCACGTTTTTTATTTATTTAAGCCTTCGTTATATACGTTCAAATGGAGGTTTTTGGTGTGTAAAAAGCATTCTCAGTCAGTCGTTGAGGGCTTTACGGGTGTATGGGTTAAACGGAGTTTATCAAATATATAACTGTTTTAATCAGTACATACGAAGTAAAACGCTTGAATTGATGGACGATTAGATATGACAAATATTCAAAAATACTGCGACTCGTTAGGAGTTTCAAAATTTGGAAATACATTTATTTGAGAAATGGAAATAGTTTATACATAAAAAATATGTGTGATAATTAAACAAAAGGCTATGTTTCGACAACAATGCAACAGTGCCATCTACTGGATCGTAACAATTGTCCAAGTGACCCCATAAGTACAAAAATATCGCTTACACATCGACATTTCATATATAAAAAAATTTCTTTGAACACACTAAGTGCTAACAGATTACTGTAGTAGCTTAAGGGAGCTAATTCTATAGAATGCGTGAAACGGTATATAGGATAAACTATTTGTTTCCTTAACGTTTCATTAACTTTTCCAAGTCACACGTGAATCTGCGAACGACACTCTTTGTATTTCACAGTCGGCGGACATTTACGTTGGCGGGAAAAATTGCGCAACTGTCAAGTACAGGTGGTCGCGGCGCGCGGGAAGTCGTGCGTGACGACGCCATTACTAATCTTTTTTTTGTTGTCATTGAATTATCTGCTTTAGGCGTTTCTGCCTTTATATTTGTAAAACTTTATTCTATGTATATGTTAATTATAAAAATATATATATATATATTTTTGTAATAATCAACCACGTTTTGAGTTATGTCTATATGATTTAAGATGGTGAAACGTCAAGCTTAGTGAAGTTATGAGAAAAGAAATTAGTATTTGAATATAAATGCCGCATAGGATCCCTAATCCGTTTTTTTTTGTTCATTATGTATGACGACCATTTTGAAATTCTGCATTTTGATTTTATTTCATTTTTGTGTATTGTCATCAATACAGAAGTTAATTGCAAAATCGAACGCAAAATGCAATCGAATGCAAAATTGACCTAAGCAAACTAACAGACAAATGTGTATCGTCAGAGAACAAATTTCTTTACGCTTTCAGTTCAACTTCAAACGTAATTTCATGTGAAGATTTAGATAGTTTATGTTTTCGTCAAGTAAGGAAAAAGCGTTATGCCCCACCGTACAACTCTCTCTCTCACACCTTGTTCAATTTGTACTTTTTCTATAATTTTTCAATTAAAATAACTGAAAATCGTATCAAAAAGTTTGATTTTAAGAAAAACATTCAGTTATTATTAAACAATACTAAATAAAAAATAAGCTTTAATGAAATTTCCACGCATTAAGTATTGAGGTTACACAGACGCAACGCACATGTATAACGCACGATTCTCGTCTGGTTGAACTTCGATACTTGTACCCACTCACATACTCGTATAGCATAGAAAGAGATGGAGCAGAAGAGAGAGAGAGTCGCATGTAAAGGGTATAACGCTTCTTCTTGACGTGACGATTTCTATCGGTCAACTCTTATAAGAAGCCGCGTTAAACAATTTCATACCAGTAGTCTTAGTAACATAAAGGTATATGTATACTTGTCATTTTATTAAATCATAATACTTTGTCTTCCAAAACCCGTACCACTGATAGTATATTGCGGCTCAGTTTGATATGTATATAATTTCCAAGATTAACTCCATTTCGAAAATTGTCCTTGCGCCTATAAAAAGTTCATTGTAATTGCCAAGTCAACGGAAACCATCTATCAGAAACCACTGGCTTGGATTATCTAATGTTGTATAGACCATTTGTTCTCAAATCTATTAACTATAAAACGTCAACGGATGCAATTTTGAACTCTATTATCAAGTTATAACATTTATATTTGCTTTTAGGTATAAGTATTACCATTTACCTTTGCGAAGTCGGGATTTATAAATGAAATAATTACCTATTAAAAAATTTGATATAAATGTTTTTTATTATTATTAACTAGCTAATTACGTAGTTGGCCGTCAGTAGGAGGTTTTTAAAAAAAGGCTATTTTGTCCTTTAAAATGTTTACTTAAAATGATTAATTTCTTACATAATATTTTAATTAAACCTAAATGCTTAGCCTATGTGCTCCGGCGATCGAGCAAGGAATGATTACTTGTTTTACGTTTGATTGTCCCACGATACATTATTTTCTATAGTCAGCACTTTACACAATTGTTCACACGGGACCGTTCATAATAGCTGAAGTAGCGGTTTGGTTTGCGTTATGTATTATATTGTTATATTTATGTAGGTAACATAGGTAACAAGCTGCTTATCTTATTTATTTATTTATTCTTATTTATCATTATACCAAGATATTTCATGCACACAGGGAAAACATAAGCACCACACTAATTGCCCTAATTGTTTACGGCAAGAAAACACATGTAGCTGGAAGCGCAGTGCTTATAAAAATCGTACTGTTTTAAAACTGTAATATCGTTATAATAAATAAAGCTATCCTAATAAGTTATTTATTTAAATACAACCAAGTGTATTATCAAGTAGTTTTTGCATGATGCCGGAGCACAGCGACAGAACTACCCGCGACTTCTCTGCCGTGAAAATAATTTCAAAATAAATACGGGTTCTCGTTTGAATTAATTGTTCATTTATTTTATGTCTTTTGTTTATTTTATTTTAATTTTGTCATTATTTAACCCCTATAGCTATTTGACGATTGGTTACCTGTGATATTTTTTTATAATTATTATTTCCCACTATGGAATAGCGGATTAATGTGTAGTCTAGATAATTATGTGAAAAATCCTCTATTTTATAGTAAAACTCACATTAGAATCGACTCCATCGTTTCTAAGATTAACTCGGACAAAAACAGACACTTCAATTTTATCTATATGTATGTATAATTGCTAATTTTTTAAGGGAGGTAAGTTATATGGCTATTTAGAAAAAAAATTAAATAAATTATGAATAAATCGTAATTACTGTACAGTTACATAAACTGACGAAACAAGAGATTTTTCAAGTTAGTAATCGATACTTATATATTTTGAATTTCGAGTTAAAATTCGTATGCAAAATGTAACCTTTTTGAATGATGTTGACATTGTCATAAATAAACGATATGTTACTCTTTAACAGGTGTTCTGAATAAAGGAGTATGAATGAGATAAAAGATTTATTTTCTTCTATCTACTTTGGTGACCAATCAAAGTAATTATAACGAAATGTCTAATAACGATTTCAGTGTTCTCACAACTGGTGAAACTTTCCAAAAAGTTTTGTAACATCTTGGAATTATGTTTCACGTTATTATTTCCAAACGAATTCATTTGTGTACAATAATGAAACTATATGAAGCAAAATATCACCAATATTAGACAGTACACAGTCAAATAACATAAGGTTCCGAATACAGATTAAAAAGTCACTACATGACAAACCCACCAAAACCTCACAAGATTTATTTGAAAACATTTTTTGTTTTCGACTATTAAATATTTAAATACTGATATATACGTAGTTTAGATGGTGTTACTTTACGAAGACGATTCATCACAGTCCTTCAAGCCCAGCTTGTTATGATAAATGGGCAGTGGTATGTAAAGCAACACGCACCTGAGCTATGGTTTAACATTAATCTAGTTTAAGCTTTGGTAACCAACTCTACAGCGTAATTAGAACTACCCCGTGTTCTGGCGGACAGTATTAAATATATTATTCAATCAATTTTTAATATAAAAGATCTTAAATGACTCATGTTCTATATTTACATTATCAGTTGCGAATGTTTTTTTTTTTGACTGATGTTAAAACAACGAGGAAAATGTAAAAAAACGATGTTACAGTTAATAAATAATTTATAATCTGCGCTTTTAAAAAATAATAAAAAACATGGTTGCAGTGCCGGAATCACGCGAAAATCCCTGTCAATAACCGTCAACGCTAATAAAGGCGTTAATTATCCGGTTTTTGTCCTTTCCCGCCGTTTTCCATTACCGCAGCCGTTTTGTCGCACACCACAAAATGGACGCGCGCTAAATGACCTGTGAACGCGATAACTGTGTTGTAATAACATAGTAAGGAACGGAGCAGAAGCGATTTAATATAAACAATTGTATCAAAGACACATAGTTACATGAAAATATTAAAAATTTAAAGTTTTAGGATTCTACTATGATAAAATGATTGAATGATTCTAAAATGATATATTTTAATACAATTTGAGGCGATTTGTGTTATGCAGCCTGGACCTTAGGACCTCAATCAACTATTAATATAATTCCATATTCAAATATTCTTCACGTAATACTAACACTTTATAGCTGTCATAAATTGCAAAGAACAGTGCAAAGGCATAGTGAGTGAGATAGATATTTTATGATAATAGTATATTGATGGAAACAAGAAATCAATTTTAAAGGTTTCGGGAATAAAAATCATACAATACGATCCAACTGCATCATTTCAATAAATTCGATTATTACAACAAATTAAATTAATAACCAGTATATTATTCTAGTTGAGGTCCAATTTTTTATAAGTGCCCACGATTTAGTTGGCGTTTGTTTCTATTAATTCAAAGCTTATTCACCTTCGTGACTATCGCCAATGTAACAAACTTTGTACAAATAAGCCAAGATGCAAATCGAACAATAATTTAGCGTAATTTTATATAGTTCCTTAGCAGATTTAGAAATAGGACCAGACAAGAAAGAATTATATATAACGATGTAGAGTGAACTAGTGAAATATAAAACTAGGTTTATAAAACTAGGTTTTATATTTTCGCTTTAAAAAACTGTTTTGTTATCTAGATCTTTATCTAGATTAATTGTGAATTTTCTTTTATATTTTAACAGTTATTTAGTCATTACCGATTTATTTGTACTAGAGGTCATCTAGTGATCGGTATTTGACCATTAGTAGTACAACATTTTATTTTTACTAGACAAAGTGCGCAACCATTATATCAGTGGTACGTTCAAAATAACACGACTCTGATAGTATATCCATGTCATGAGGAAGCCGAATGATCACATGATCAAAGAGCACTAAATTATATGTCAGAAACGACAAAAGGTGGAGAACCCCGTCTAACATGGATGCCGGTAATTAAAATAGTTATAAAAACATTAACAGACCTAATGGCGTGCCAGAGTAGATGTCTCTGGAGATGGAAAATTAGAAGATCTGATCCCAAGTAAGAATGGGATAAGGCGCGAAAAAAAGAAGTATAGATTAATAAATTAATATGGTTTCCGCTCTCGCTCATATAATATAAGCTTACCGTGTAGAGTAGCGGCGCGGATGAGCAACCCACTGGCTCAGTATCCAGTTATCAGTGTGAGGTTAAACGATTTGTTTTGTTGTAAGCGTCGCGTTGCAGCGCAGTCACGAGAAATGTTATAAAGCTTATGAATTTACTAAAATGTAGACCCTCTCTATTAAATAAATGATGTTTTTATCAGGATCAACAAGCACCGAAAGAATGTTTGCATTATAATTTAAAAAAATCTCATCTCTATTTTTCTATTCTCTGTACGTAAATATTTTATATCTATAAAAGCGGATCATTTTGTAAATTATTTGAAGTGTTAAAAGAAAATACGGTACGGAAGAAATTTGAAGAGTAGGTTAAAACAGGCGTCTATTGGTGTCGTACTCTGCCCGAAATCAAATAGAGCGTGAAAGAGACCTGCAGCTCCTATTGATTATCTTTATCTATGTAAATAAAATGATTGCATGTCATTATTCTTGCATCACTTTCATTTCATTCACTTTTTTTATTAGTTTTACTTCACAAACACTTGGTCCTTATCTAGAGAACAAAAATATCACGATATATTAATTCAATACAGAGTTATTGCAGTTTTAAGCAACTACGATTGTTATAAGCACTACGCTATAAGCGACTACGTGTGTTCTTGCACTAGAGAAGTAAGGGTAAGCGGTGTGGTGCAAATGCGCAGAAGAGGGGAAGTAAACGGATAATACGACGTGTGTTTTCTTGCCCTAGAGAAGTAAGAGCAAGCGGTGTGGTGCAAATGCGCAGAAGAGGAGAAGTAAACGGATAATATGGTTTACAAAGAATTTTTAATGCTATGACACATTACACATGAGAAATCGAATCCAAGAACTATGGCTCTCTATAATTAAAATATACGTCATATTTCATCAGTCCAGACTGTTATGTAAATACACAAACTACTAAGAGGATATTACGTATTGTAAGTAGTACACAACTGAGAATGACTAAAATTATCATCGTTATACATCACTACATTATTATCACCAAAGAAGACAACATTGTTCCATGAATAATATAAAGCATGATGTTTAGCATATAATTACAATTAGATAGTTTTTGGATTGTATATTTCTGTTATGTATAAATGTCATGCATGTCTGTGATCGTAGCGATTAAATGTTATTATATGTTGGAATTAACAATATCTAAATTTTCCTATATGCAATATTTACGTTGGTATGCTAAATATACAACATTTATTAAAAGAGAACAATTAAAGAAAAAAAATGGTAGACATTATTATATTTTTTAAACCGGAATTAACAAAAAGTATGAATTTATTTTAAAGTATACAAGAATGTTAAATAATTTAAAAAATGCGGATTTTCTTCTCAGTCATTTATATATTTAAGTTAAAAAACAAAACGCAAAACATTTGACAATCAGCTGTTTCGTATAACCTCAAAATTTCAAAAATAAAGTTCATAACAAATAAGTCTCAATTGGTACCTGTTTAAGACATTTATAATAAAATGCGATATTTGTCACAATTATTTCAACCTGTGCTCACAATACCTAAGAATGCTAAGATAAAAAATACCGAGATCACCTGTAAAAGTCAGAAGGTAGGTTAAGTTTTTTTAATGAAGTGTTGCAATTATGCTTCTTATTTATATTATCATTATAATGTATTTTAATAACTGTAGAAATAGCGAGACGAATTTCTTTATTGCTTCACTAAGAATTAAATTTTGTTATGTTAGATAATAGAAAAAAAAGAAACAGTAGATTGCAATAAGCGCCCGTATCGATACCATTTATTTTTATTTCGACTATGATGTAATAAAAAATA
This sequence comes from Antheraea assamensis, assembly GCA_035772565.1. Lineage (NCBI taxonomy): Eukaryota > Metazoa > Arthropoda > Insecta > Lepidoptera > Saturniidae > Antheraea > Antheraea assamensis. The sequence goes on along the minus strand of JAQQSE010000171.1, from coordinate 340,237 downwards.
AAATATTATAAGGTAAATTTATATGAAACGAACTGAAAGGAACCTTATTAATTGTATATTATTCGATCATATAAATGATTTTGTCATTCTATGAAATCCAATCGATTTACATTTGGTAAACATTTTTCAATGTATTTATAAGTAGTATATACAAAAGGGTATGTGCCGTCAAGTGTAGTAGTTAAATGGCACTGGTAGCATTGAGAAACAGGTTATTCTTATGACGGACAACACTGATAGTGGTTGGTTATCTTCTTTTTTATACTTCATAAAGGGCTATTATCAAAATTATTTATTTTTAAATATTTTTTTATGTCATTTTATTTTTAAAAACTTATATTTAAAGTAAAAGGCTGTTGGAATGATTGCTGAACAATTAATTGTTCAATTTTCATTTAATACAGAGAGAGCGAAAATTAAATACCATTAATATATTTTACAAATAGATGTTTTGTTCAAGCTCGATAGTTCTTGAGGTGAAAATCTATTGTAGATTAGTAGTTTGAGTTAGGGTGACCTTCCAGTTATTTCCACTAGTACTTTTTAATGTATAAAATGTATTCCATATCATGTATGTTCACGCACAAAATGTTAAATACTCTATTCAATTAAAACCTTGTGAAGGCTACTTATGACTATTAAAACTCTATTTGTTGAAAACTAAAAAGGAGCTTAAATTTGAGGGCAATAACTTCACATGACACTTGTAATATCATTCTTATTAATGTCATATTATAATTGATGAATTGTTAATCTTTAAGAGGATATACATAGTATAAAATTTGTCCTCATTCTTCCAATTGGGTGAATAATTCTTTTCACTTGGCTCAGTCTCATACAAGTTGTTATTTTAATTTACATAAGTATTTTGTTACTATTATGATTATTATTTTTGCATCAGTAGGTGGAGTAATTGGCATATAAAATAGGGTATATTATTATGTAATTAAATATGTTAAAAACATCAACACATCAGCATGTGATATCTTCTAGCTCCTTCTAGAATGTGGTCTCGTCCGTCCTACAAGCTCAGGTCTCTTCACATTGCTGCCGCTGGCTCGACGAGCACTGGACAAGCTAGAAGCACTTGTTAAAAATTGTATAGAAGCAGCCGGAGGTCAAAGATTGTCCTTTCCAGCATTAACACCAGCAGGGCTGTGGGAGAAGACTGGAAGGTTAAAAGATGTTGGTCCTGAGCTGATAAAGCTTGAGGATAGACATGGGAAAAGATATCTACTGGCACCTGTAGATACATTTTTTTAAATAATAAAACTGGTTTGTTGTAGTTAAAGGAAGAAAGGGCATTGGCTGTTGTAACTACACCACAACATATCATATTCATTTATTAAAGACACAAAAAAATTACATTATGTATTTTCCCACTACACAGTAGGTTTACAGTAAATGTATGAATCAAGTATCAATGTATCGCGTGGGTATTTTGGTTGGCTGATATAAAGATGGCAGGTTTCCTTCACTGTTAGCCAGTTAAGTTAAAATTTAATTTAAATTAGTAAATCTATACAATTTGGTTGCATTAGTTGGTACTTGCTGGTGTATGTGTTTAATGGTGAGATTAAAGCAATTTAGTTCCATACACAATCTCTATAACTCTCATCAAAACTACAGTGTCAAAATGGCGCCAACTACAAGCACAAACCTGTCTAGCAAAAACAAATAAAAAATTCTATCTAATTGTAAATGAACAGAATTGTTGCGAAGCTTATATAGATTTAAAAACTACAAACATCAGCCCTGAACTTGGTATGTATTTATTTGTATCTGCATAAATGATGACACTAACAGTATATGTGGCTTAAGCGGAGATAGCTCTTAGATGACTGGATTATTACAACTTGACACTTAAATGATTGTTAAACACTTATTTAAACAATATTGTTATGAATAATCCAAGTGTTCTACTGTTATACAAGCTATATTACTCTAAAATATTGTCAGAATATGTAAAGTTGTGTTTGCATAAAATAGTGATTCTTCCAAACAAAATTCCTCCTTATAAATGATTCCTTCTCACGGAAAATATACAAACTTTATCTTTGTTATGGATTGGAGATGTGTGCTGATATTTGTTTATGTTAATTTTTTTATGAAGTACGTAAGTTTCTATTATGCTCTAGAAATTCCTAAATCTTTACAGACTTATGAGGAAAGTTTGGCCGATTTGCTTGCGGATGTCGGACCCATTTCACACAAACAATTGCCATTTCTACTTTATCAGGTAAATAATTTTGTGGACATCAGTCAGATATGATGATGAATGAATTCTAAGTATTGCTCGCTAGACAGAATCGGATTCTGTGAAATTATTTCCAATTTTGTTGACTTTTTATAGCTCTGTCTCGAGTTTCTGTAGTTTTTTATTTTCATTTGGCATAGCCATTACTTTTCAGGAGACTGATATAAAATATATTTTTAAGCAACATATTGCGCTACAATAATATAATTGTGACACTTCCTTATCTTACTTACTACCCTCAAGTTGAAGAATTTGTTCTAAGGATTTATTTATATTTAGTTTAAATGTGATCAAAGATGCTATTCAAAATGAAAATTAGTTTAAAATAATAGTTACCGAAATACATGTATTGGCGCTTAGATCCTGGAGGGTGATAGCTAGCCAGGAAAGGTTAAGAGAATGCTCTACTACTATGCAATTTATTATAAATTGCAGATCAGCAACAAGTACAGGGATGAGCATCGGCCAAAACATGGTCTACTAAGAGCCAGAGAGTTTACGATGCTGGACGCGTACGGAGCCCATGCCAATGAGGACTGCGCAAGAGGAGTGTACCAGAGAGTTGGAGAGGCATACCACAAGCTTATTCGAACTGCTGCGCCTACCTGTATATAAAGGTATAATAATGCTAATCTGTAAGAGTTTCACTGGTGAGCTCTGGCTGGCTGACTTTCTGATAGAAGAGCATAGACATAATCGCAAATTAACTATTACAGAAGCTCAGAAATAGCAAGTTTTATATTAATCCCCTGTACGTTGGTACCACAAGAATATAAATCAGGTTTCATCACGATGTTTTCCTTCACCGTCAACCGATAGTGTTACCAATTAAAATCATTAAAAATACATGAATTACAAAAAAAAAACAATCGTTTGGTACACATCTGTGGTTGAACCTGCAAATACGTAATCCACATTCAACTGGTTATATTACTCGACCCCTGCAACTTACTATATCACCTACGGAAGCCATTGTCAGAAACCATTGAGAGAGTAATATAAATATTACTCAGTAAAATGTCTTCAATCGAGAAATAATACGCGATTCTTTACTGTTTTTTCATCTGTGGTGATCTATAGATTCGTTTTATTATTGCTAATTGATTTATATTTATTTAATTTTGCTGGTGTAATTGATGTCATTTTTATAACGTTAATTTATGGAACGTACCTTTAAGATTTGAATAATTTTTTACAAGATTACTTTCACGGAACGGGTTCCTTTGTAATGAAATATCTTTAGCACTAAGCAGTTTCCTAAATTGTTTTGTTTTTGTCTATGAGCCCTATCTCAGCAGTGTTCTTAACTATACTGTAATATAATATCGTTTTTGGATTTAACGTTGCTTCAAATATATTAACGTGTCATATAACTTTCTAGTGCAAGCTCCTACTGGGGATATGGGTGGATCACTCTCACACGAGTGGCAACTGCCGGCGAGCTCCGGCGAAGATCAGATAGATGTATGTACGTCCTGCTCACACGCCGCCCTCGCTGACGAGGAAAGAAAGGGATGCAGCAAATGTGGAGGAACGGCTAAAAGACTAAACAGTATAGAGGTGATATTAGACCATTTTCTGTAGATTTTATATGGACATATTCCATCTCCAATCAATTTTATTATGTAATGCTTGATAATAATAGAAAGGAATAGGGGACTTTAGTTGCAGAGATGCTAGAGGCTGTACAGCTTTTTATAATTTTTGTGAAGCATCAACATCAGGCTTCCATATAGCATCAGTACTCAGGGCATCTTCTTGTTCATAGGATATTGTTGGCAACATAATGACATATAATCACTTCGATCCTCAGGAGTAGGGTCCTGTCAATGGATTACCCATGGGTAAATCTGTAGTCCTTTCTTTGTGTCTTAATTCTGTGTTCCGTTTTCAGGTAGGCCACACCTTCATCCTAGGAACGAAGTACAGTGACCCACTAGCTGCGCATTATGTACCTCCCACTGGACCTTCACAGCCTCTCATCATGTCCTGCTATGGAATCGGTATAACCAGGTGATAACCAAATATGTTTCCTGTAACACTAGAAATAATATTGGAATATCAGTCATAGTGTCTCAGTTTGATAACCTATGCGGTGGACTTATTACGATACCGAATACAGTTATTACGATCAAGCAGCATGTATAATGTTCACGGTACACTTTGTGGAAAACCAGTCAAAGTAACTAGAGTTCCCGCATGTTTTGAAGCGATGATGGTTCAGTTGGTAGTGTGTTCAGACACAGCGTCGAAGGACGTAGGTTCGAATACTAGCAATTGAGTCGGAGCTTTCGGTGAAGGAAAACATCGTGATGAAACCATAGCATGATAGTAGGGCTTTTTCTAAGTCCGCCTGGCGAGCTAATAAATGAAAGTACAGTGATTAATTATTTTAAGTATACGTATAATCAAGTCACTGTGACTGCATATTTCGTGTATGATGTGTTTTGCTTATCCTCGAATAATTAGACATGATAGTTTGTCTACAGGCTGATGGCGGCCAGTTTGGAGGCGTTATCCAGCGAGAAAAGCCTCCGATGGCCGGAACCCATAGCTCCTTATGACGTCATTATCATAGGTCCAAAGGTAACCAATCACTTCAGATCGCATTTCTCCGAACAAACCGTGTCGACCAATCACGAACGGCGGCTATGACGTGATCTGTTAAGAGTTTGAACTGACCTGAGTATGACAAAGTGACGTCACTATACCTGACTATGATTACAGTACAATATAAATACAACTCGAACCACCGATAGATCAACCAACTGGTCGTCGTGGTCATGCTGGCCTGCAAGCCTCTGTAGCTAGATATATACTGGCTGATTAAGGAATGCGTTGAAGTAAAAGAGAGTCACTGTGTCGAGTATAAACTCGACGTCATGTTTGGTGGTACGTAATGCAATCAGATAAAAACGCAGTTTTCCTATTATCAGAGTCGTCACATCATGGACAAAAGCTCTACTGAATCTATTGGTAATGAAATTTAAAAAAATCATATACTGAAATAAAATTAAAGTATCTATGAATTTAATTTTAAAATAAAGGTTTTTTTTGGAATGATTGTGAGTTTGTTTAGCTCAAATCTTGCAACTGAATTATTAGAAAACCAGTTCCGTTAGACCTAAAACTTTGCAATTTTACGTATTTGTTCAGTTCTAATGACAATACACGAAAATAAAACAAAAACAATATGGCGCATTTCAAAATGGCCGCCATAACATATTGAAATCAATAATCCGAGTAATCTCTTTAGCGCACTTGAATAATAAAAGCTTGTTTTTATTATGAATATATTTTTTAATATCGATTTATCCTCAAGCACATTTTAAATCCGTCGATAAAATCTCACTGTTTATTTGTATGCCTTTATCATCGAAACGGATGAACCGATTTCTATCGGGCTCTCATTAGCAGAGAGAGAGAGAGAAATTACGTAGATCCCTTTTGTCAAATAAACAATAGTTGATCCTCTTTTAACATTACATTGTCTACTATAAAACTCACAGAGTCCTGTATCGAGTCTCAACCATTTCTCTTATATTTTTTACTAGATTTTGCCCACAGCTTTGGTCGTGTTAATTTAAATTTAACGTATCCTTCGGGAATAATACTGTTTTCTGAAGGAAGAATACAAACATCACAAATAATATTTACACCGACTATTTATAAATGAATACAATTAATTAATTACATCTTTAGATTAGAAAAAAAATTGATAATGTCAAATAACGCCATCTAAGAAAGTAAATACTAAAAATATACTCTAACCCCTTGTGATATCGTGTTCGTAATAATACTTAAAAATCAATTTGAACTTTAATACCATAATATAAAGTTTAAACTTGTACTAACACTTACGTGTTAGTGGAGAGGTTCCGGGAAGGAAAAACAATTGAGTGACGTTAGTATCGTATAAATATTCATGTCAATATTTGTCAATATTTATACGATAGTAACATTTAACATTAAAAAATCGACTGTTAGGCGGTACGAAGTTCGCCGGATCAATTAGTATTTAATATATATCGATGTGGGATCATCCCAAAATTGGCAAAAGATTTAGCGACATTAATTGCAGGAAGGATCTAAAGAGTGGTCATCCCACGGTCGGGAGAGCATTCAACGGGTTTCGGAGGCGATAGCTCTGGTGCGAGGACTGAGCGACGAGGTCCTGGTGGACGATCGCCACCAGCTGACCATTGGCAAACGGCTTATGATGGCTGACAGGTATTTTTACATGTATATTCAGTTTTCCAGGTGGGTAGGGCACTAGGGCATGATCATAGCGTCCGACTGGCTGTCAACTACCATACACTAAGTGGTAACCGTTGCTATAGTACAACTATTAGGCGTACTACCTTGGTACCTTGTATTACCTTATTGAGTTGCAATCATCATACATAAGGTGAATAATACGGTATAGTGACTTCCTTGGTATATCGTGTCTCTACATTAGTCATTTATACAGCTACCAAGAGGATCGCATGCCAGCATGACAGCGATGAATGCCTATGAATTGTGTATTTTCTGCTGGTTTTAGTTGTTATTAAATTGCATTGTTCTTACAATCAGATACAGTAGTGACACTTTGTCGTAACTTAATAAATAAAAGCTTAAGTTTAATCTTGTTTTTTTAATTTTTTTAACGGAAGCTAACATTTTAAAACGTTATTTTGACTGTGACGCCGTAAAAAAAAACATACGGGTAACATTGTGGTTTATAAAATATTCTGTAAGTTACTTAATTGTGCTATAGACCTTGATTGTCAAGTTTCTGTTATTTTATATTTATTTTTTTATACTTTATAGATTTAAGTGTTGCCCCACAATCTCATCCGACGTTAATCTCTTTCTTAATATATTTTTAAATCGATTTAATTTATGTCTGTTTGTCTTTTGTTTTTTATTGACCGATCTCGATGTCTCGTTCGCTGTCAGATATTGAACTGTATACAGCATTATCTAGAGTATATATTACTTTGCTCGTTGTTCCATAGAGGTTCAGCAGTAACGATAAAATTGTCCGGAGATATACAAAGTATTAACAAAATTACAACCAATGAAGGTGTTACTACTTATAGAAAATAGAATATAACCAACAATTAATCCGGTTAGTTCCCAAGAAAGAATAAAACCACTCGCTTTAAAACAAAGCCCAAATATCTGTCAATATGTGTAGGGCTCGAACGAAGGACCTAAAACTAAGTAAAAAACCTTCTTATTTCATAAATATGGGGCATAAATTCGGTTACTCCGATATCGTTTACTGCATTAAAATGATTTAATATGGTCATAAACGTTTCTTCCAGAATGGGATACCCCACGATAGTGGTGTGCGGGAAGTCTGCGTTGGAGTCTCCAGTCCGTTACGAAGTGTACCGCTGTTCCCCCACCACCGACACGACTCTCCACCTACTCACCGTTGAGGGAATTCTTGATATGCTTCAACAGAGAACTGAAATGAACACGAGATATATTAATAAAGGTTAATTTGTATTGATGTTTTATTTTGTGTTCAGTCGCTTCCCTCGACGTTGGCTTAAACCGCCGAATAATCATGTCTATGAAAGGTTACTATAAATTATTGTCACAAGTGAATAAAAAGTCAGTGTATTGACTCGTGCGGATGTCAAGTCGCGAATAGTTCGTCGTGTCATCTATAAATACGACAAATCACCTCCCGATAAATTAACATAGTAATTATTACTCCTCCGACCTTAAAAAAACGGCGAGTGGACACCGATGCCTGAGTAACCACAGATGACGCCACCGTGGTCTGGCGATGAACTTCGATCCCGCACACTTGTCGCGACGCCCCTCGACGTCAGCTCAAGCCTAGGTTTGGTTCCCTCGAGTGGAGCCCTCAAGCACGCTGCTATCACGATACAGTGACACTGAAAATTTTCACTCACTAGTTCCATAAAACACAGATCACCACTACATACGTACATACACACACACACACACACACATTCAGCTAATAATAATTAAGATGCATGAACAGCTGATACCTCCAACCAATGTTGTTTCAGAACGGGGCAAATAGTAGCCGGTCATTAGTACGAGTCAATAGTAATCCACCCGATATATAGTTTATACAATTTTTGACATTTATTAGTAAATTAGCATAAATATTTCACAACGCAGACAATTCATTTTGTTATAGGCTGAATATAGACACAGTTGAGATCAAAAATACTTTTTTGTAATTTCTATGAAATGAGTAAACTACAACATTTTAATATAGGTTAGGAACCAGTTTTCTCCGTAGCTTCGTGTGTCTACTTTTCGTATTGAATGTCATAATTAGTGTTTTTCCGCAGCAGTTAAAAAAATATGATGTATATTCTAAATATTTAGGATGAATTTCTCAAGATCTGAATTTGTCTCTGTACCAAATTTCGTTAAATGTCTAAAATAGTTGTGTAGTTTTATGAAACCACGATGCAAGTGAAACTCTTTTTTGGATCGTAGGCATTTAACTGAAAAGTTTTGGAAAACAATTCGATTCAGGGTATTAAAATCGGGTTTTTATACTTAACTGAATTATTGGAAAATGGGATATCAATAGTAGACAAGATATCCAACTATAAATTTAAATTTCAAACTGCGTATTAAAGTATAAAATACAGAATATATACAACCATTCAGATGATTGACGCATTTTAAAAACTGAGCACAATATTTATTTAAATCATTTGAATTGAGCCATGTGCGCCGCCATATTGGCCTTGGCTGCTCTGCCGAGTACCTTTCACTTTATTCCTACTCCGTGGCCGTCTGTAATGCTACATGTGATAGATGGAGAAAAAAACAGAATGAAAGAGAGTTACTTTTACATTTATTATACTCACCTTTTTCTCCCCTGTTCGTCAACCAATTTTCTTTATTTCTGTTTAGTAGTTTACAGCGAGCTTAAATGTTAGCAATAAAACATGATGGAAATAGTTAAATCAATTTTCATACTTCACCATCCTTAATATTTGTCGTTTTCCTTTCATTCGTACAATATTTGTCCAATATTCAATACAGTCTTTTCCATTTCGAAAAAAAAGAAAAGAAACGCAGATAATAACATCCTCTATATATAGGTTTGGAGAAAATACTTTGTACTACTCATTACGGTCAAATTTCGCCCATTCGACAACCGCTAGTTGTTATTATTATTTGACTTAATATATAGTTAACTACATCTATACATACAATAAAAACGAAGTGTCTGTATGTAATAACAGAATAAATACTTATTGTGATACACTACTCATAACAAAAATCCAATTTGTTTCAATCTATCTGTTTGTTCCGGGTAATCTCTGAAACGAATGGAACGATTTTGACGGTAATTTCACTGATAGATAACTGAAATGATAGGGAGTCATATAGGCTATATTCTTTTAGACTAGATGTTACTAGCAGCTTCGTCTACAGTGGAATCTCCAAAACGGTTTAATCAATATTCACGCGATTTTCACTACCTTATAGCTGAAATTATAAGGACTAATTTGGACTATTTTATTTTTGACTCGTGATTTCATACGCGTGGAATAACCAAAACGATTATCCCAAGACATGCACTGGCAGATAGTTGAAGTTATAAGAACTAACTTAGGCTATTTTATTTTAGACTAGATGTTACCCGCCACTTTGCCCGTGTAACCTTTAGCCAAAATATGTTGTTCACTGTGAAAATGTCGGTAAGGCGTGCGCTGTACTGGACGCCAAGAATTAATATAACTGAAATTCGTATATGCCTATATATGTGTGTAATTTGAATTATTTTGTCGTTTTGGTCAATTTGGCGGCCATTTTGTTTTATTTACCGCGCTCGATATAGAATATTGTATTGAGTTCGATGAACACTATTTTAATTGTGAAATATTCAAAGCTCCTTACAGATACATATAGCGCTTTATATCTTGATTCAGAAATGTAATTACCTTAACAGTTCCATAATACAATTTCTTGCGGAAACAACAGTAGATTACAAATGTTTTTGAAAGAGCATTGCTGTAATTCTCCATCTTCTTGCATTTTCTTTTTCTTTAATACAATTTAAAAACCATGAGTGGAGCCGCGCGCAACACCTACTTGCTAATATATTTGAACAATTGTATATACAATCGCCACGATCCAGTGACACCGAAACCCATTGAGAAATTTAAACATTTGTCATTTGCATACAAAAGTCACGTGGACATCATTCAACACAGCGCTGTTGTGAAAGCTTACGGTTTTTGGTACTTTTTAACAAAACAAATGATGATTCCAATTTTATGACAAAAGATAACATACATTTGTTCTATTTCTTTTATTCTAATATTGTGTTTTTGTAGGTTATTTATCATTTCCGCTTGCAAAACAAAATTGCGGTTTCAGAGGACATTTACTTTTTATTCGAAAGCTTTTTTCGTATCATTCACTTATAATCACGGCGTAATCCTATGAAGATAAGCAATATCAATGAATGATCAGTGTTTAGATCTGTTATTAATCTTTGCGTGTTCTCGAACTGTTGAATTAAAGTAATAAAGCCCTTTGACCAATTGGAAAACGGAAGTCACTAAGACCGAACGTCAGACCAACTGAAAACTTTACTCTTAGCATATCTTACTAAGGAAGACTATTGAAAACATGTTGATATATTGTTATTTTCCATTCGATGTGTTTTTCTTTCGAGGTATATAACGCTTTTATATATAGAATGTTGGTACAATTTGTCTCCTGTATCTTTATGTCACATAACCCTAAAGGTTGCACTTTTTGACAGGCTCTTTATAGGTCTTGTTTTGTTATTCACAATTTTTAGTGGCGTTTGACAGCATATGATTATAGTGTTAAGTGAAGTGCTTGGTGAATAATATTACATTATGTATGAATTCTGAGAACTCTCTGGACATTCCAGCAAGTAGGGCGACCATCTTTTTGGATAACTGAAGTCTTGTCACAATCTATACGTATAATAAGAATGTAAATTTAACATGCCTGTACTTATTACATTTTTATGAAAAAAATTGTTGCAGGTGTCTAGGAATAAGTAATAAAATATATTTCAATCATTTTTAGAAATGTCTCTCTGTTTGTTTGAACAGGTATCACTAGTCTTTAATAAATATGGTTGTGTCTTTACTTTCTTGTGAGTCTTGTGTTACGTTAACCTTATATTTTGTAATATTGATGGTGTTTTACGTAGTACTGTTTAGTTATTGCGCATAAATTTAATGTATTACAAATAATAACATAGGAAACGAATACTGAAATGTTATAAACATTCACTGGGAAGTTCGAACAACGGAGTGACTATTTCTCTGGGGCGTTGTTTGAAATTAGAAAATTTTATTCACTTGACACTGACAGAATTATGTATAAGCACAGGTTCCTATTGAAAAATGTGTACGCTATGACCACATGAAAGTGGTGTAAACTTCTTTATAAAAAGTACAACAAAACAAAATGCCAACTTCAGGCGGATCACCCAACGTAACTTCGGTGATCGGACAAAAACCGGTGTTTCAACACTCTATCCGAAACAGTGTTTACTTCCACTACTTATCGTCAAACAAAAAGGTTGCGGATCAGAATTTCGGGGGTTGATGCTGCTCACGTCCGTAGGCTTTACCCACGAGTCCCTACACGTGACCCCCGGGTGGTACTAAACGAGCAGCTCTACAGGTGGGAGACTTCGGCCGTGGCTTGTTACCACCCTCTGAACTTAATCATACCGCCAAGCGATTCGTCGTGTTCCGGTGTGCAGTTCGGAGAAGCCTGCCTAAATGGGAGAATGTTTGAGGATAGCTGTATGGCGATGGTAGGACCGAATACAGCGTCTTTCTTTTGTAGAGCCGGGTTATCTCGTGTGGAGGCTAGCGGGATCCGAAGCACGGTGCACCGCTGGCCGACCGCAGGTTGTAGGGGGTCCAAGTAGTAAATTAGCCACTTATGAAAGGCTGCCCCACCGCCTTGCGAAAAATCCCGAAATGCTCCGTCGTGCCGGTTGGCGACCGGAAAGGAGGACCCGACGGCCATCTAGAAGGGGTTCGGGCGTCCCCGCAGTCTTTACATGAGTATCCCATTAGCGATGCAGTTTTTGGGTGCTGTGTGGTTAGGCACACTATATCTCGTCCTCAATATATTCTGTCCAACATTCACTCCATAAAATAAATGAAAAAGCCCAAAAGAAAGAGAAACGTTAAACAGCGGCTGCACTTCCTCCCATTAAAAGTGCACTTCACAAATATTCGAGGTTTGCACTCCAATCTCAATGCAGTCCACTTTCACCTTGAGACTGTTAAGCCGCACTTACTCTTCCTTGCGGAGACTCAAATACGATGTCCTTTAGACGGAGCTTACCTAGATTACCCAGGGTACTCTTTAGAGCACAATTTCATACAACGCGCTGGCGTTTGCGTATATGCTCGAGACGACATATATTATCGGCGTCTCCGTAATCTTGAGGACTCCCATTTTGACGACCCCATTTGAGGACGGGCGGGCACGTCCGTCGCCCTGAGCAGTGCTTTCTGCACAGGCCCGCGTGGTGGAGGCGCTTGTGCCGAGCGACTCCCACCGTTCGTCGGGGGGGTTTAACACCCGCCCCCTCCTGAGGGGTCTACCATCTTGACCCCTCAGACCGCAGACGGGGCCCCTGATGAGGGGCCGACACCTGCCGGGGAGCAGAAGTAATGCCTTAGGCAGTTCCTGCTCCCCGGCCAAATAGGTGTGTGAGGCACCATGGGGTTTTTAGTCCGTGGAAGTCGGACATAACCCACCCTCCGCTGCCCGACGGGGTGGGTATCCGTTATGGATTTTCCCCATGTAAAAAAAAAAAAAAAAGGACTCCCATTTTTCTACTATATGTGTACTGGTTGACTCTGGCACAGAGAAAACTATCTACATAGGAGTGTACCGTTCGCACAGTGGAGATCAGGAGACTTCCAGGTTATTTTAACATCTAAGCGAGGCAGCAGAGCTGGCTCAACAACGTTACCCTTCCGCACATTTGGTACTGTTAGGTGATTTTAATGCCCACCACCAAGATTGGCTATTCCCTTACTTTAAAACTGACTATGCTGGGAGAGAGGCACATAAACTCTCTCTTTCATTAGACCTCTCACAACTGGTTAATCAAGCGACGCGGGTACCTGATGTTGACTCACACACTGCTAATTGCCTAGACCTTCTGCTGACAACAGATCCAGATAGATTCTCCATCACGGTCTCAGCGCCGTTAGGGAATTCTGATCACTGTCTGGTTAAGGCTATATCATCATACTCCCCTCCAGACACTAGCCCCAGAGGCATGAGAAGGATATGGCGATATAAATCAGCAGACTGGGATGAGATGCGTCACTTTTTAGCATCTTACCCTTGGCAAAAAACATGCTTCCTGTTTACAGATCCTTCGAGTTGCGCATCTGCCATTACCGATGTAGTGAGTCAGGCTATGGAGTATTTTATACCCTATTCCGATGTACCGCTTGGTGGTGAATCTCGCCCATGGTTCAATTCTAAATGCGCCGAAGCTGAAAGAAATAAACAATTAGTTTTTCAAGCCTGGGCTGAAGCACGCTGCAATAAATCTCCGGTCTAAAAGACAAAAAGAAAGCCTACAATAAAAGCGCCAAGTTTTATAAGAAAGTTTTGCGTAAAGCTCGCTTTCACCATGTTGGCCGCATTGGAGCCAAACTGGCTTCCTATCCATCAGGAAGCAAAGCTTTTTGGTCTCTTGCCAAGTCAGTCGAAGCTAACTTTCTCAAGTCCTCGCTTCCACCCATGATGAAGTCAGATGGTTCATCGGCTCATTCAGCGGCAGACAAGGCAAACATGCTTGCAAACCTGTTTGCTAATAATTCGCATCTAGATACTGGCGATAACATTGCACCGTCAATACCCTCGTGTGATACCACAATGAAAGAAATTGTGGTTCGCACCAAGGATGTACGAAAAGTGTTTCGTAATCTAGATGTGAATAAAGCCAGTGGGCCTGATGGCATTCCATCAAGAGTACTTAAGATCTGTGCACCTGAGTTGGCTCCTATCTTGACACACCTATTTCGCCTTTCTCTGGAATCCGGCACTGTTCCAAAATCTTGGAAATCAGCGAATATCCAGCCGGTTCCAAAAAAGGGAAATCGTGCTGATCCTTGTAACTATAGGCCAATTGCCATAACCTCACTTTTCTGTAAAGTAATGGAGCGAATAATAAATAAGCAGTTGCTGATATACCTAGAGCTTAATGATATTCTCAGTGATCGCCAATACGGATTTCGACAAAAGCGATCAACTAGTGATCTGCTAGTGTATGCCACCCATTACTGGGCTGAGGCTATCGAGAGACACGGAGAGGCTGTTGCTGTTTCTCTGGACGTCTCGAAAGCATTCGATAAAGTCTGGCACGTTAGCCTCTTAAGTAAGCTCCAAGCCTATGGAATACCAGAACGCCTGTTGACTTGAATCTGCGATTTTCTGAGTGAACGGATTATACGAGTAGTTGTTGATGGCTGCTCGTCTGATCCCAAGGTTTTGAATGCCGGAGGTCTTCAGGGATCTGTACTCTCAGCAACTCTATTCTTACTGCACATCAATGATCTGCTTATACCCGGTATATTTGGGTACGCGGATGACAGCACCGTATCTGAGAGGTATTTATCCAGTCCAGCGGCCAGCTTACTAGAAACCCGCAATGAGAGAGAGGCCATGATCGAACGTTTAAATAAAAACCTCAGGTTTGTAGCCGATTGGGGTGACTCAAACCTGCAGGCTTACTCTTGAAATTGATTTCAATTTGGTTTTGTTTCTGATTCGAACTCAATTTTGTTTTGAACTTGATCTAAAAGGGTACTCTTGAACCAAATCAAATCGAATATCAAGATCGAGTTGCGATCGATTCATAACGGCGTCGTTAAGTGTATCCGGGCACGGTGTACACACAATACGTCACAGTAAAGTGTTATAATTATATGCTTAAATCATTGCTTTTTTGGTGTTTTCTGCCTCAATAACGCTAAAATAATGATTTATATTATGTTAAATATTATAAAAATATACTACACCTATTAAAATCGTCCTGAAATAATTGATTTTATTATTGAACACGACGAGCATGTTATTTTTAGTCTGTGTCGCAGAATATAATCTTTACTAGTCTGTGCTACAGACTGTCAAATTTAATCATAAAAACATTGGAATGTTTTACAAAATGATGAGATGTATAATACACCATTCAATGTATATTACCTAGATATATGTAAAGCAATTATGAAAAATATAGTAAGGGAAAATATTCATGAAGTGTGTGTGATAAAACTATAACTTTTATGAACATACATTTAGAAAACTTGTAAACATTACATACTAAAATTAGGTACCTATACTGTAGATTTTTCAGGCCCTTTCAAAAGTTAAATGTTGTATTATGTATTAAGTTTATCACTCATTACCGATTTCATAATAAAAATCATAGCAACCGTGATGTTTTATCACGTTAAGTGTATTTTCTTGAATTTGGAATTTCATACACTACACATATTATTGAGTGTGATGATTATAGCTTTAATATAATATAAAGAGACACTTAAAAACCTAAACAATAAATTATATAAATCCATTTTCCATTATAGACAAAAATAAATATAAATCAAGTAATATGTAAAGTTCTTGCTAATACACCATAAAGCCAAGTAATATGTTTTCTGTAGTATACGTTTAACTTTAATTAATATCCCATATGAACCATAAATAATGGATTTTAATATTTGTGCCAATATATTACACACAATAAAATAAATTATTTCTTTTCATTTCACATTTATTAACAATAGGAGTTAATAATACAGCTAATTAAACATTACCACTGTTTCAAAAAGCAGCATATTTCTAATCTTATATAAAGTTTATATAGATTTATATCACATACATACATACATATATCAAGAACATATTTAAAATATACCAAAGAGAGAACAATCATGAAATTAACTTCAACTTTTATTTGTTCATATTGTAACATCTATAAAGACATTACAAACTTAAGAATAATGTAATTTTTTCAGACAATCGATGTGTCTTAAACTTTAATATTATAGTAATATTGAGATTATCAATTAAAACCAATTTTATATATAAATATTGTAGCAACCATGACACATTTCATATTAAGTGTATTTTGCTTGATTAAGAATATTATACAGTATACAGAGATATTGAAGGTGATATCTCGAAATAGTTTATTTTTTATCTGATGACATAATATATTATGAATAATTTAAAAACTGAAACAATAAATGAATCAATTTACCGCCATGGAGTTGTATACATTATGCCACTGAGCACATCATAGTTCACCATATAGATGGGCTCTCATGAACATTTTGTCAGAACAATAAATAATGAGTTTTTATTTATGAAAATTATGTAAATGAATTTCATAAAAAGCTTTCATTTTCATTTTTAATTTAATAACAAAAGCTTAGAACACAACTGATTAACCTTTATCACCATTTAATAAAAAAACAGCATATATTTAACCTTGACTAAAGCCAATTTTATTTTTCTATAATATTGCTTAAATAATTTTCATTACATCAATAAACATTTTGTTTTTACAGACAATTACATGTTATAAATTATGTTGTTATATTTTACCATCAAATACATCAAGCTGATGATAATTGGTAATAATTTGTTGATGTTTTTGATTGGTGTATGCTGATTTGTAGTACAGCATGATATGATGAGATATCATTCGTATCGTCCAGAGATTTCATTTGTTCCGCAGTGTGTCTAGTAGAACACTTTAGTGCCAACGACTACTTGAACGACTAGTGCATTTACATAAGTATATTTATATAAGTGTCACTTTTTACTCTTCTTAGGAAGTTACCAGGATCACCTAAAAAAACAATATATTATTATTTCTATGTATGATGTTTCTGTAATTTTAAATTAAAAATAACTCACTTGCCTACTTATCAATTGTATTTAATAATACTTTGTTAATTACAAAATAGCCCAGGTGACATATACCTAATTTATATTACAAAATTAAAATATTCATGTCACAAATTGTACAAATAACATGTGTATATTAATATAAACTATAAACTTTCATAAAATAAAATCAAATTTAACATACATTATGGATATATTATGGTACATATAAAGATATTGCATACTCAGAGAGAAAACTAAACTAAACTTGTTAATCAAACATATGAGAGCTCAAAACAACTCAACTTGAGACTAAAGCTTAGTAACATATTATTAATTAATGTGAATAAAATCATAGTTAATTATCTCCATCGCTTAACCTATACCTATATAACCTATATATCCCTTGTAGCTGGAAAATGACCATGATATTGTCTCAGATAGCTCTCAGTATCAAAAAATAATTATGTAAGCAAAACTTGTAACTTACAATTTATTCCTCATATATTTTTTTACTGACAATTATGACTGACCTTGTATGCCTTTATACCACCACTGAGGGATTTAGATATATCTTATTTGCAAAAAATGCATAAGCATACTATGTAATGTATGTACAAATATAAATTTTATGTGAAAACTTAAACGTTAAAACTTACCATGTTATTAATACAAATATCATTTTGTTATTGATTTAAACACATGTAGGGTGTAATAAATTAATGTACATATAATACTTCTTCTTCAGTATTCGATAATTTCTTCTAACTTCTTGGAAACTTCAATTTCTCAATATAGTTGTTATATCGACTTTTTTTATAAATAACTTCACACACGTGTGTTTATTGGGTTCGGTATTCCAAAGTAAACAATAACAATGAAAATTTTTGAATAAATATCACAATAAAACACTAAAATGTTCTCACTCGATCCTAAAAAAGTACCTTTTTCAGAATCGTCTATTTTGACAGCCGCACTCGAACGAACGACTCAATTTACAGCTGTCAAACAAAATGGAGAGTACCGATTTATCGATCCTAACGATTAAGTCGATCGAAGTTAATTTTAATTTGAGCCACAGCACGATTGAGCGCTAGCGTTGATTTCAAGAGTACGAAATAGCCCGAGATCGAATAAAATTCGATTTGATTTAGAACTCGAAAGTGTCAAGAGTAAGGCGGCTGGTTAAGTTTAACGCTGAAAAGACCCAGGCGTGTCTTTTCTCTACAAAACGGAGTCCGTTCAACTTGACTCCTACTTTTCAAGGGGTTTCCCTACAAGTAACAGACAACCTCGAGCTTCTTGGGATCCAGCTAACTTCTGCCGCCTTACTCTTGACGCTTTCGAGTTCTAAATCAAATCGAATTTTATTCGATCTCGGGCTATTTCGTACTCTTGAAATCAACGCTAGCGCTCAATCGTGCTGTGGCTCAAATTAAAATTAACTTCGATCGACTTAATCGTTAGGATCGAAAAATCGGTACTCTCCATTTTGTTTGACAGCTGTAAATGGAGTCGTTCGTTCGAGTGCGGCTGTCAAAATAGACGATTCTGAAAAAGGTACTTTTTAAGGATCGAGTGAGAACATTTTAGTGTTTTATTGTGATATTTATTCAAAAATGTTCATTGTTATCGTTTAGTTTGGAATACCGAACCCAATAAACACACGTGTGTGAAGTTATTTATAAAAAAAAGTCGATATAACAACTATATTGAGAAATTGAAGTTTCCAAGAAGTTAGAAGAAATTATCGAATATTGAAGAAGAAGTATTATATGTACATTAATTTATTACACCCTACATGTGTTTAAATCAATAACAAAATGATATTTGTATTAATAACGTGGTAAGTTTTAACGTTTAAGTTTTCACATAAAATTTATATTTGTACATACATTACATAGTATGTTTATGCATTTTTTGCAAATAAGATATATCTAAATCCCTCAGTGGTGGTATAAAGGCATACAAGGTCAGTCATAATTGTCAGTAAAAAAATATATGAGGAATAAATTGTCAGTTGCAAGTTTTGCTTACATAATTATTTTTTGATACTGAGAGCTATCTGAGACAATATCATGGTCATTTTCCAGCTACAAGGGATATGTGGACTAACCATAAAAACATATTTGTAAAATCTATAAAGTTACCCTAATCTTATAAATGAAGATTTATATGTAAAAAATAATATAAGTTATATAGGTATAGGTTAAGCGATCGAGATAATTAACTATGATTTTATTCACATTAATAAATAATATGTTACTAAGCTTTAGTCTCAAGTTGAGTTGTTTTGAGCTCTCATATGTTTGATTAACAAGTTTAGTTTAGTTTTCTCTCTGAGTATGCAATATCTTTATATGTACCATAATATATCCATAATGTATGTTAAATTTGATTTTATTTTATGAAAGTTTATAGTTTATATTAATATACACATGTTATTTGTACAATTTGTGACATGAATATTTTAATTTTGTAATATAAATTAGGTATATGTCACCCGGGCTATTTGGTAATTAACAAAGCATTATTAAATACAATTGATAAGTAGGCAAGTGAGTTATTTTTAATTTAAAATTACAGAAACATCATACATAGAAATAATAATATATTGTTTTTTTAGGTGATCCTGGTAACTTCCTAAGAAGAGTAAAAAGTGACACTTATATAAATATACTTATGTAAATGCACTAGTCGTTCAAGTAGTCGTTGGCACTAAAGTGTTCTACTAGACACACTGCGGAACAAATGAAATCTCTGGACGATACGAATGATATCTCATCATATCATGCTGTACTACAAATCAGCATACACCAATCAAAAACATCAACAAATTATTACCTATTATCATCAGCTTGATGTATTTGATGGTAAAATATAACAACATAATTTAAAACATGTAATTGTCTGTAAAAACAAAATATTTATTGATGTAATGAAAATTATTTAAGCAATATTATAGAAAAATAAAATTGGCTTTAGTCAAGGTTAAATATATGCTGTTTTTTATTGAATGGTGATAAAGGTTAATCAGTTGTGTTCTAAGCTCTTGTTATTAAATTAAAAATGGAAATGAAAGCTTTTTATGAAATTCATTTACATAATTTTCATAAATAAAAACTCATTTTTTATTGTTCTGACAAAATGTTCATGAGAGTCCATCTATATGGTGAACTATGAAGTGCTCAGTGGCATGATGTATACAAGTCCATGGTGGTAAATTGATTCATTTATTGTTTCAGTTTTTAAATTATTCATAATATATTATGTCATCAGATAAAAAATAAACTATTTCGAGATATCACCTTCAATATCTCTGTATACTGTATAATATTCTTAATCAAGCAAAATACACTTAACATGAAATGTGTCATGGTTGCTACAATATTTATATATAAAATTGGTTTTAATTGATAATCTCAATATTACTATAATATTAAAGTTTAAGTAAAGATTGTCTGAAAAAATTACATTATTCTTAAGTTTGTAATGTCTTTATAGATGTTACAATATATACTAATAAAAGTTGAAGTTAATTTCATGATTGTTATCTCTTTGGTATATTTTAAATATGTTCTTGATATATGTATGTATGTATGTGACATAAATCGATATAAACTTTATATAAGATTAGAAATATGCTTCTTTTTGAAACGGTGGTAATATTTAATTAGCTGTACTATTAACTCCTATTGTTAATAAATGTGAAATGAAAAGAAATAATTTATTTTATTTTGTGTTATATATTGGCACAAATATTAAAATCAATTATTTATGGTTCATATGGGATATTAATTAAAGTTAAACGTATACTACCAACAGAAAACATATTACTTGGCTTTACGGTGTATTAGCAAGAACTTTACATATTACTTGATTTATATTTATTTTTGTCTATAATGGTAAATGGATTTATATAATTTATTGTTTAGGTTTTTAAGTGTCTCTTTATACTATATTAAAGCTATAATCATCACACTCAATAATATGTGTAGTGTATGAAATTCCAAATTCAAGAAAATACACTTAACGTGATAAAACATCACGGTTGCTATGATTTTTATTACGAAATCGGTAATGAGTGATAAACTTAATACATAATACAACATTAAACTTTTGAAAGGGCCTGCAAAATCTACAGTATAGGTATCTAATTTTAGTATGTAATGTTTACAAGTTTTCTAAATGTATGTTCATAAAAGTTATAGTTTTATCACACACACACTTCATGAATATTTTCCCTTACTATATTTTTCATAATTGCTTTACATATATCTAGGTAATATAAATTAATTGGTGTATTAAACATCTCATCATTTTGTAAAACATTCCAATGTTTTTATGATTAAATTTGACAGTCTGTACCACAGACTAGTAAAGATTATATTCTGCGACACAGACTAAAAATAACATGTTCGTCGTGTTCAATAATAAAATCAATTATTTTAGGGCGATTTTAATAGGTGTAGTATATTTGTATAATATTTAACATAATATAAATCATTATTTTAGCGTTATTGAGGCAGAAAACACCAAAAAAGCAATGATTTAAGCATATAATTATAACACTTTACTGTGACGTATTGTGTGTACACCGTGCCCGGATACACTTAACGACGCCGTTATGAATCGATCGTAACTCGATCTTGATTTTCGATTTGATTTGGTTCAAGAGTACCGTTTTAGATCGAGTTCGAAACAAAATTGAGTTCGAATCAGAAACAAAACCAAATTGAAATCAATTTCAAGAGTTAGCCAGCTGATCTCAACTTCGGGCGCTCAATTGAGCAAAAAGCGAAAACAGCTGCGAGAAAACTTGGGATCCTCTTTAAGGTTAAGCAGTATTTCACACCAGAACAGCTTCTCAGCTTATACCAAGCACAAGTTCGTTCATGTATGGAATACTGCTGTCACCTATGGGATGGATCAGCCAAATATCAGCTGGCCACTCTTGATTCCATTGAGCGTCGCGCTCGTCGGCTTGTAGGAGATGAAACGCTGTGGTAGGCAAGAATGCTTAATTTAGAGCATCGACGAAAAGTAGCTTGTCTGTCGGTGTTTTATAGGTTACACTTTGGAGAGTGTGCACAGCAATTACATGACATAATTCCACCGGCCCCATCCCATCAGAGGACGACTAGACGCCGTGAGGGTTTCCACCCTTATGTGGTTGACATTCCCGTGGTTCGTACGAAGCGATTTGCTTCCACATTTATTGCACGTACCGCGAAGGAGTGGAATTTGCTTCCGGCGTCTGTCTTCCCATCCTCCCATAACTTGGGAGTGTTCAAGAGGAGAGTGAACAGGCACCTAGTGGGTAAGCACGATTCATCGTCGGCCTCATCTACACTTACCATCAGGTGAGATCGAGGCCAAGCGTGAGCCAGTAAAACATAAAAAAAAAAAAAATTTCAAACCCTCCCTTAAGAAGGTTCAATTAAAAATGTGGAAGAAATAGACTATAGATGTGTTAATATGTACTAGAGAAGTGGTCACCATACAACGGACCATTCTAACAAACTTAAAAATAGTTAATGGCACGTACGTGACAGGAGATGTTCTTTGTATCATAAGAATATAAACACCGCTATCAAGGAAATAATACAACATATTCCTAGTAGACTAGTATTACCATTAAAATAATGGAAAAAATACATTATATAACGAGTTTTAAGGTCAAAACCTTTAAGATTACGACAGTTTTTATTGCAAAACTACAAATATGGGGGAAAAAATATAAAACCGGAGTAACGAGTAGCTCTACTTTAAGGTTCTTTACTAAAACAATGCTTGTGAGAAACGATCTTCAAGTTTTTAAAAAGCAAGCTTTTATTTTGCAGGCGTTCTCGTACTGTGCAGTATGAAATTAACAGCAAATATAACTTTGTCGCGTATGATACCGAAACAGAATTTTAAATATATCATTATCGGATTTACCAGATAACTTGGAAAATATCTTCATCGTCATCACAAGTTACAGTAAAACGAGATAATTACCTACTTCATTATAGCAAGTTACAAGATATGTGGTATTCCGTAGAAGAGTTCACTTAAACTTATAATACATGTACAATTTGGTTATCAGTTTGTAATACTTGGATGGATGATCCGCCTGAGGGCACCGCATAAAGTTAGCTCTTTGTTTTGTTGTATTTTTTATAAACAAGTTTTCACTAATTTCGTGTGATCATAACACACACAGTTTTTTAATAGGAACCTGTGCGTATACCTCATTCTGTCAGTGTCGATTGGGTAATTTTTTCTAATTTCAAACAACGCTCTAGCGAAATGGTCGCCGCTCCGTCGTTCGAACTCTACAGTAATTTTTTATAACATCTCATTATTCGTTTTATTGGACACTGTAAAAAAATTAGTAATTTGAAAACCGATATTTTAATCATTGACATAACCCTTGAACTTTTTGGCCGGCAAATCGGTAACTTGCACTATTACCTAAACAAATATTACTGGGTCTTACTGAGGCCCACATATTTAAAAGGCCGGCAACGCACTTGCGACTCCCCTGGTGTTGCTAGTGTCTATGGACGGCGGTGATCACTTACCATCAGGTGACCCACTCGTTCGTTTGACCCCTATAACATAAAAAAAAAAAAAGAGCTCGAAACGGGATAGTGTGTTAAGTTCATTATCAAATCAATTAAACTTGTACTTAATCATGTTTCTTTATCTAAATATAGATGATACTGGATTTACGAAATTACCATGTAATGTTCTGCAAATAATGTTACGCTTGAAACTACTTTCGAAAAACCATTGCAGTGCTACGCGACCAAATTCGAAACAATATTATGATCAACGACACACGGTATTACGTGGTTGTGTTTAATTTGTCAGGGTTATAGCAATTAACTGTCAAAAGTTAAGACCTGTTTACAATAGTAGTTTATTTCAATGTTATTTGTACCGATACTATGCCCTGTCACAGACCATAATAAATCATTAATGTAAATAAATTATTGAATTTATTCATATCGAGGGGTGGTGAGATAGCTGAAAATTTGGAACTATATGCTTCTTTGCATGACAAATATAATAACAGTGTGGTCAGAGAAACAAATAATTTTAGATATTGAAATCTAGCCCAATTGCTGCTAAAAATACCCTAGCGATTATATAAACAAAAAAAATGCTCATAATCGGTCAAGTTGTTTAAGAGAAGAAGAATTACAAATTTTCATGCATACAGGAATTTAATTGACTTTAATGAGTTGAAAAAAAAAGACTAATTATAACACAATTCATATTGATAGATTACCTAACGCAGTGGTAGTGAGCCCTACTATGGAGTCAAGAGGCTTCGAATTCGATCTCGGTCTATGACTGACTTTTGTGCTATGAATATTATTTCTTCTCGATGACTGGGTTGTTTTAAATTGAATAAAGTATATTTTGATTGTCAATTATGTATGGTAATTTCTAGTTACCTATCTTAAGAAAAAGGGGAGCAACAAACTAAAACATAAATTGGAGAACCGAATTACGTTCTTAAACTCTTTTCTATAACTCTGACTACGTGCACGCAAATTTTCACGATGATCGGTTGAATACCTAAGGCGTGAAAGCGTAACAAATAAACAAACTCACATTGGTATTTATAATAATAGTTAAAATTAAGATTGAAAATAAAAATACACGGGCATATATAGCCTGTTAAATACAATGTGTAAGTATGTGTTGATTCTATTTACATATTGCCAGGAGTAAAGGGAAGGACATAGGAGTACCGTTTATCCAGATAAAAGGACTATTACCGAGAGGATAGGTCAAATTACATTAACGCTACCGAAATCGGGGACAAAAGCTAGTATAGAGATGTTTTATTTACATCTTTGTGGTTATCAGAATCTGTAAAAGAACAATTTGAGGGTTATTGTTTGATTTCATTCAATTAAATTGTGGCGTATGTGTACTGAGTAGGTTATTCATCGTAATCATTAACTAGGTTTAAATAATTTATAGTAAACAGAGTTAAGTGTGAACGTCCCTTTATAATACTTGTACTATAGATTGTATTGTACAACGGACGGGTAACGTTTTTTTACGAAACACACAAAACTCTCGGGCAGTCTTTGGCTGTTTCGCGGACAGTGAGCGTGTGTACCTGTGCCGATAAAAAGTTTGAATTTAAAAAAAGTTGCGTCGACTTTTACAAGGTTGGTGACTTTGTTTTTGTAATAAATAGTTTATCACAAAGGAGATACGTTCGGGTTTTTTTTTTAATGGCCGCTCATTTAACTTATTCTGTTTGGTGTGAGTTAGTGCTCGCATAAATTAATGCTATTTGTCATCGCATGATGTTTAGCGTCGTTAAAACTCTCTATTGTACGCTGTTGTATTATTTGTTAGGTAATTGATTACGTTTTTATGTAATTTAACAACCGTATATGAGTGATGTATGTACGACTTTCATTCGACATGCAATTACAATTAAGGAATTATTACTTTAAAATATATTTTATACGTTTAAATAAAATTGAAATATGTATCATTTGTTCGAGCTAATATTCGAAATGGCTGAAACGTTTCTAACGGCATTTTACTGGTAGATAGAACACTTTTTAGAATATTATCCAGGCTATATAAAATTACGATTTTCCACATATGAGTTAAAAAGTAACAAAATTCAATGGAGATGTCTTTAAACCGATAAAAGGGTTAGTGGCTAAGCAGTTTTGATAAAAATAACATTAAGTGAGACGAAACACATACTACACACAACTTTTGAAGCGACTAACCCATTTACACGAGAGCTAAGTCGCAGACATCAGTTAGTCTATTAAACCTTTTTTTATATGTGGGGAGAAATCCTACATTGGACACCCACAGCTCTGGGAAGCTGTAGGGTGTTAGACTCTTACTGACTAAAAAAACCCACGAGATACCGTCTGCCGGGCTATGGAGTGGCACAGAATCGAACAAACAAGCACCATGCCACCCCGGAGACAAGGCCCAGCGCGAACACCCTGGCCGCGATGAGAGCCCGGTCAAGCTGCCCACCCGTCTATGGAACCAATGTGCAATGGAAGGACAGGTCCTCAGCCCCTTTCCTCCTTGGCCCGGATTGGCAGTCAAGGGGTCACTCCCTCCAACCACCACCACCTATAATTTTTAACGTGGTTTTTACCCACGGTGACTCCTTAACGAGGTTTTCTCCCTCTCACTCCGCCGGAAGGCCACCTCTCTGTCACTTTTTAACGTGGTTTCCTCCCATGGTAACTTTTTCGTGAGGATTTATCTCTCTCCCTCCATCCAATGGCGGTCCCTCTGTCACTTTTTAACGTGGTTTCCTGCCACGGAAACTTCTTAACGGGTTTTCTCCCTCCCATCACCCGTAGGCACCCCCGTTTGTAACTTTTTTACGTAGTTTTCTCCCACGGTAACTTTTTAAGGAGGTTTTCTCCCTCCACCCTCTGACGGGCGAGCCGAAGCAGGCCCGTGTTTACCTCATCCCCGGTTCCCTCTGATAAGCAGAGAGGTACTACGACGGATGCCGTCTGCCGGGGGTATACCCCCCGACCCGGTTCTGGAACCGAACCTCAGGAGTATTTATCGGCTTTCTGGCTTAGATTTGTAGTGTTCCGCTAGACAGGGTCACCTCGTGTAGGACGTGGCTCTTCACCGCGCACTGACGGTCGTGGGAGGCAGGCTAATGTACCACGAGGAAACTGTGTGTGTATTACAAGAACCTAGTCTCCACTGGACCCCTAGTCTATTAACCCTGGACTGTCTAAAACCATAAAGGTTTAAGTTACATACAAATTGTAGACCTTATAAGGCACACAGACTGTTGGCAGCCTAAGCTAAAAAATACCTGATTTATTACAAAACTTTAAAAAAATAATAAATGTATTGTAAAATTATAATTTTTATGTATAATGTATTTTTAGAATATAATTTTCATTTGTACGAACTATTTATTTTACTAAAGCATGAAATTTACAACGGACGATGTCGTGAACAATAAAAGAAAAGAATTAAAAACATAATCCGCCATTTTGAGATCTGGGTTTTAAAAGAATCAGCCCAGGGGTTAATAACACAAAAAAAGTTAACTTCGTCATTACATCTTTAAACCATTCATCAATCAAAATCAAATATTAACAACATACAAATTACCAACATTCAAATTCAAATTGCCGTTTAATAATCAAAGCAAATAAGACCTTGAATTTGGTATTTTGAATTATGTATTGCGTCACTGTGAGGTCAATGCAACCTATTCACGGTATTCTTAATAGACTTTTTTCCACGTTTTGTATTTTAA
Organism: Antheraea assamensis; assembly: GCA_035772565.1. Taxonomy (NCBI): domain Eukaryota; kingdom Metazoa; phylum Arthropoda; class Insecta; order Lepidoptera; family Saturniidae; genus Antheraea; species Antheraea assamensis. The sequence goes on along the minus strand of JAQQSE010000171.1, from coordinate 312,764 downwards.
TAAATTTATACTGGTTTATCATCGTCTATGAAGTGCTTGTAGGTAGGTAAGTATGTATATTAGTGTTGTAGCTAATGTTAAAAAGCCCCAATATCAGAATTTATCGAGAAATGGAAGCTTATTACTGTTGAATTATATCGTCCTTTCCTCGAAGTGTAACCTAGAAGCTATTAGAACTAGTTATAGAACTAGGGTTGCCACCTTTTTTTTTTGCAGATAAAGTACATTGGTTATTATAGGTAGGAAAAAAAGTACATAGTATTAAAATAAAGTACAATTTATTTTTTATTCTTATTAAGTATTAATCTATAAAGCTTTAAATCTTATTGTTATTGCATTAAAACAAACAACAAATTGTGACAATTAATGACAGTGACATTGTTGACATTTGAGGTTAAGTTGCGTTCAGAAATATTTGTTAACTAAACGAGTGCTTAGATTGAGCAATTGATATATTTCTCTTAACGAAAAAATACATATGAATAAACTTTTCAAAATCCCAAAGAAACCAAATCATGCGAAATAAAGTATTTTCGTGTACTTTATTGTTCGCATAAAGTATAGAGTACATTTACCTGAAATAACGTACAATACTTTATTATAAAGTACGGGTGGCAACCCTATATAGAACACTATCGTTATTTTAATTATGGATTCATTATGAGTCCTTTAATTATTTAGCCTGATTTGACTTTACTCGTATTACCCGGGCTGAGTAATCACTCAGTCATATATACATATAAACAATAATAGGTACTAGCAGCTACCCGCGACTTTGTCCGCTTGGAATCTAGAAAAAAGAAATTGTGTGCAGCGTAAATGTGCCCGTGAGGTGCGCTCGGTACTGGAGTTCTTTCTTCTACTTTAGCTTACTATATATATACGGAATCCTAGTTGTTTGTCTAAACAAATAATAGTTTACTGTTACTACTCACAGCATCAGTTATCTGTCAGTGAAATTCCAGTCAAAATCAGTCTTAATCGTTTTGGAGATCGTATCGATAAGTACCGTATAAAGTTTCCTGTATATTTACTAAAAAGCTGTTATTTTTTCTTTACAAACCGACACTTCTTTTTTATTTATTTGTATACTCGTATATAGACAAAACTAAATTTAACATTTGATAATGAGGCATCGGCTCACTGCTCCGATTTTTATATATATTCTACAATATTTTGTATTTTTAGAATATTCATCACTGTCATTATTTTGAAGGTTTTGAATTTAAAACGTGTTCTAAAGCGTATTTTTGTTCATTGTATTAATAGTATAGTTGTATTCAGTGTATTCCGTTGACTAGTTGGTGGAATATAGTTACGAATACAGTAAATCATATACACAGAGTGGTTATTCAACTCGGAGGACCGTTAATTTATTTCTCTATACATATTATAACATGTTTAATTTACCGTCATTATTTTAAAAATAACCGGTCACTTAGCGGTTTTACTATGACTATATGTTTCTCGTAGTTTCTCTATTTTTTAACAGATTATCTTTAAAATGTTCACACAACTCGTCGTTTGCTAATATTTTATTATTACAATCTTGTTTGTAGACTTATCTCTTTCTATCGCGATCATCTATCTCTCGCGGTGTATAGCTTAGTTCTGCCTCCCTCTCTCTTTACTTAAACAAGTATTTTCCTTCTTTTTCATATCAGAAATCAGACATTAAAAACGGATTACAATTTGACCTTGAAATAAGTACCTCATAGCATTCTATATACTTCAAAAATCATTTATTTACTACTGTACTGGGGTTTGTACTCGACTCTATTACGACCACCACAGACTTGTTAATAAATCCGCCATAGTGACTCTTGTTTTTTCACGTTTCGATAGAAGACATCCAATAGTTGTTGTTGTCTTTGAATTGCAAATTATAAGCTACACAGTGTAGTCACTTTGACTACAATATAAAATAATACTAATAGACTGACTCTTGAAATGTACTCGATAGAACATGATATAATGTCCTAGCATCTAATAAATCCCAATGAGATGATAATTGAGTGAACAAACTCTGTGCATACTTATTTTAACATATATATATATATATACTTTGTTGCTAACTGCTTAATCTAATCCACTTTACAGTTCCAGGTCGAGCGTGACCTAACACTTAATTTGTCGTCCGACTTGTACTCTGTATGATTCTCTGTAATAGATATATAACTTGCTACGTGTCGTTTTAATTCATATATATATAAAAGTGAATGTATGTATATAGCCGCGACAATAATGCCATGCAAAGCAATATATAATCTCAGACGATACACATAATATACATTTAAGTATTTCGTACAACAATTCTTCTTGATAGCAGTCTTCTAAATAAGTCTAAATTGAATTACAATAACCATAGACAAAATCACAATGCGATTGACTTCAGATTCACATAACTTCCTTTTTTCTAGAAGAGTGATTGTCTTTTTATATTTAAGTATTGCGATATTTTATTACAATAATTAAGAAAACATACAAAATGATAATTTGATAATAATTGGAAGAAAAAAATATCCCTTATAGGCCTTAAAGGCAAGTATTAGTCTAACACAGTTATCAAAAAATTAGTATTGCAAAAATTATATTAATTATAGATATTACAAAAAGTAAATAAAAAAAAAAACATTACAAAGCGACGATGGCTCAGTTGATAGTATGTTCGGACATAGCGTGCAAGAACGTATGTTCGAATCCTAGCAACTGAGTCGGAGCTTTCGGTGAAGAAAAACATCGTGATGAAACCATACCATGGTGGTAGGGCTTTTTCTAAGTCCGTCTGGCTATCTACCACCCTCAAGTTGAAAATCTATCGCCAAGTATATGTAGGTGTATTCCGGCAGCTGCACTTGAGAGCCAGTCTCCTTCGAGGTGTAGCGCGACTACCATCTTAGACATCATCATTTAACACCAAATGAGATTGTGGTCAAACGCTCACCTATTTAAAAAATATATATATTTTAATGATGTCACAGTACTGCTACAAATATTTATATATTTTTTCTGTCCTCTGTAAAAGAACAAATCCAATAGATAAATTGTAAATTTCATAATTCAGTAAAACTGCATTAAGTCGTAATGTCACCGAAAATGTTACGTACATTAAATTAAAATAAATGCATTTATTTAATACATTAAGGTAAATATATTAATATATTAAAACCCCGATTTATTTCATTCTATTTCACTTTATTAACCGTCTTCGGAGACTATTTTTTCACGCGTTTTGAATCAAAAAGAGAACTTATCGAAGTGGCTATTGAATTGGACGTACGTACTCTTCTCGTAACGTTAATTTACTTTTTGGTAAAAACTCGAAAAACGTAAATTAAGAGTTATTTGTTATTTTGATTAAAGGTGTAGTTTGTACTTTAGGGATCCACAAGCCGTTTTCTTAAAAAGTTTAAAATGTATATATATATAAATATGCCAGCGACTTCGTCTTTGTTTGTATTTTTATAAATGGTAAAGTAGCCTATGTCACCGGCTGTAATTTTAAATATCCGTCAGTGAAATTTATGTCAAAATCGGTCCAGCCGTTTCGGAGATTACCCGTAACAAACGGACAGATAAAAATTTAAAAAATTGTGTTTTTGTCCTCAGTATCGTGTATACGTTCATATCCAATCAGTAAAAAGTCGTTATTTTGATATTACATACAGACACTTCAGTTTTATTATATGTATGTATAGATAACGCTATACATTATCTTGCTTTAATTAACGGTTTATGCAACAAACTTCAAGATAACTCTCAGTTGATCGGATTTTTCCGAATTAATTTGACACTTATTCTTGGATTTGGCAAGTTGATATTTATAAATTATAAATTACTAATTTTTGCATACAGCGTCGCTCTATCCCTAGGGAACAGCACATTTTTCTGGATGACAGGTATCCTAAATTTCAGGGCACTTCTCTGAATATCTCTAGCAATATCGGGATCCTTGGTGTCAATATATTCAACGATGTGCAATTTCAATCTCATTTGGAAATCAAGACCAAATTGGTAGTTAAAAAGCTGGGTATACTCAACCGGTTAAAGAGTACTTCACCCCAAAGTAACAATTTGTGCTCTATACAGCGCGAGTACAACTATATATGGAGTACTGCTCACACATCTGCGCTGGTGCTTCTGCCTACCAGCTTTCTCCTTTTGACTTCATACAAACAAAGGCTAACTTTCGCATTGTTAATTATTCCGAATTACCACGCGTTCTAAAGTCATTAGAATTTGCCAAAGTCATTGGGCCTCTATGTGTGCTTTACCGCATGTATAACGGAGAGCGTTCTGAAGAACTTCTTGATATGATGCCGTCATCACCGTTCCAAACTTGTAACACCCGCCGCTGGCTGATTGTTCATCTTAAAACCCAGCAGAATGGCAACACCGTAAGGTTCTCTAGAAGCTTTATTATGAGCATGCTAGCTTTTTGGAATGAGTACCGAGCACGATGTTCCTCTAGGATTATGACATGGGGCTCTCTAAAAACGGATTTAAACACGCTCTTTAAGGTCTAAAATACAACAGTGATGCCCCTGGTGTTGCAATTGTCCATAGGCGACGGTAACCATTTAAAATTAAATGGGTCGTTTGCTGCCCTTTGGCTTAAAAACAAAAAATGACCTTATGCCCTTTTCTATACTTCTTACAATGTGTATGCAATGTTCTAACATGATGATCGGTTAAATATGTTTGGCGTGAAAGAATAACAAACAACAATATTAGTAAAGATAACTTATGTTTTTCTTATTCTGATGAATAAGCTACATTACTGTGAAGTTTCATCAAAATCGGTTGAGTATTTTTTTATTAAAAGACTAACAAACATACAAACATACACACATTCTCACATACTTCTCGTTTTATTATATCAATAGAATATAGACAAGTGAAATAATTATAAAATTATTGCCACGAGCAAGTTCGTCAGCCTGACAATCAACGTCGCGATAACCTTTGAGCCTCAACCATACTTGGGTCAATTACAGATAGTGTTGCCAGGTACATTGTGTTAAATTACCGGACGGAAGGTTTTCGCGTCCGTCTGTATATTCCCTTAGTTCTTCTTAACCCTCAAATGGATGATTTTTGTTTTGAATTTTGGAACTAATTTTAAAACAAGAACAAAAAAATATATATTTATAAAGTTATACTTAGCCGCCTAAAGTAATGTCAAGTTTTTACTTTTATACGTAAAGTATTTTCTAAGGTTTTAATATGCTTTCGGATACGCATACGATACGATTGGAGGCAAATGAACAGACGGGTTACCTGATGGTAAGTAATCACCGCCATCCATACACACCTGCGACTACAAGGGGCATCACAGATGCGTTGTCGTTTTTTTATACACTCAGGGTTTTTAAATAAAATTAAGTGGAGTGTAGACAATTAGCGACAATATACATTTAACTAGGTAACGGGCTTTGATACAGTTTTGTTTAAAGAATTTCTTCCTGACGGATTGTGTATACAATACTTGTAAAATATACATATAATTAGTAGATAAAACTCAATGATTACATACATAAATTACAATAGTAATGAAATCGTAAAAAAGAGTTTTCGGGCACCTATATTGGAAACGCTGGGAAAACTTTATGAGATACATCAAAATAATATAGTAAGGGATTGGACATCTTAAAATTAAGACTACTAAAAGATGACCGATGTCTATATGCATATATCTTAGGGATTACTCACAGTAATCATTTTTATTCTTTACATGTTATTAATCATATACTTTGTAATTTGCGATGGTATTTTCAGCAACATAATAGGAATTCTAATCCAATTAACTATTTCACTTGCATAAAGCATTTAATATCGATCAAGTTTACCCTTTACAGTATATCAATTTAATGGATATTTTAAAAGGTATCATAGATTTCAAATTACATACAAGAAAATCATGTTTCTTGTGTGAATATTCCTACGTAGCTTCTATGACTGTGATGAACTGTAAATATTGAATCCTAAAACAATAATAATAATATTGCTTAAATACTTCTGACGCCATATTAATACATTGCACCAATGCCAATCTCGGAAGTAGTTATATTATAAAACTCTGACGTTCCAAGCAATCCGATGCGCCTGGCAACGCAGATTACAACAAACTCTGCAATGTTTCAGACAGACAGACTTCGTATCGTATCAGATTTCTACGTAAGGTAATACAGTTTATTATTCTGAGTGTATTTAAATACATCATAGAGTGAACTGTGATTTAATACAAGAGAAAATTATAATAAATTTGAAAATATCTGTACATTAAGAATATTCTAGAAGATAATTTTCCGTGGTGTACATGCAAAAGGAGTTAAGTCTAAATTTAGTAAATTTAAGTACAATTTTATTTATTCATACAGCCTTGTTTTGTCTCATAAATTAGTCCTTTATTTTGGGTTACACATACCATTTCCTTAGTTAATATACTAATCATTTATTAGTAAGTAAGTAAATACAGACCTAGACTTAATGAGGGGACAAAAATATTGTGTTTAAAGATACAATATGCAGGGTTTCCGCCATACAATAAGTATGTCCGCCATAATGGCATGCTTAACCTTGTCACCGGGACCAGCTAGTATATATTTAATAATCAAGCTTGGGTAGGAAATACGTGAGTTACTTACTGCCATACTAAAAAATAAGTACGGCACATTTTTTTTATTTTTTTCTCGCAATTCGGGCTTAGTGTAGATCCAACCGCCGATAAAACTTTCAGTGGTCATTCGTGACCATTTATTGACGGTCACTGTTGCTATGAAATGCATATACATACATATTTAACCGAAAATACATAAAACAAATGTTAAATAAACTAAGAACAGTTAATAGTCTTCATAGTTGCATATAGATGTCGATATATCGAGAAAATTTTAAAAGTTTCATCACCGCTCATTTTTTAGCTGACCATTATTCTTAATGTACAGATACAAAATATAAATTCATAGATTGCGTATAGTAGCTGTTTACTTTAATAAGTTATTGTAATCATTTATTCAACTAAATAACATATTAGAAACGGTAATAATTTAATAACGCCGATGGTACACCTTTATAAGATATTCTATAACTTCTTACGAAAGGTAAGTTGTCTACATTCACTATTTTATTGGAAACACATTTTTATATATTTTTTCTCGTTACACATTATATACGAAAAAATCATTAATTCTCGTGATTTTTTCAATACGAAAAGGAGAAGGACTGTAAACCTTTGATGACACTGGCCATCAGATAGTGTATGTGCTAAAAAAAAGTTACAACACGAGCATGTAATGTAATAAAATGGCTACTGAATAACAGAACGTCAATCTGTCACTTTTGTGAATAATTTTGAGAATTCATATATGATTTAATTGTTCCAGAAACAGATTCTCCCTTTATGATGTCCTGCCTCCTTATATTCCACCTCCTACTACACCTTACGTGTCTCTTAGCGTTAGTGACTAATAACCCTTTATTTTACATGCCTTGTCCTTATTTAGTAAAATTAACAAAATCAAATTTTAATCAGATTGTCTATGTCATAATTGATATGATATTTAACATTGGCTTATTTATTTTTGTGTGAAAGATACAATAACTCGCTTCGAATACAAATTATATTAATTAATTATTATCTTTTTGCTAATATATTTTTGATTTTTTATTCGCTCTTCTTCGTTTATGACACTATCTGCCACAGATAGCGCACACACTGTATCTACATGACATTGGCGGAATTATGTATTACTCACACACGCCGCCATAAATTAAAAGATGAAGATATCCCTGCTATGTTCTGTCTCACTCGCTCATTCACCTTTTATAATTAGATTTTTAACCCATATTTTTAACATTTCCATAGGATGTTTCAAACAATTTCTTTCATACAAACCTTAACCTGACAATTGCAAACCCATACTCTTACATACAATTACATTACATTAAATTGATTGTCGTTTATATGGATATATTTCTTTGAATATGGCTCATGCTCCACATATTAACAGCGACATTGGTTCACAAAGCGTTTCTATAGAAAGTTGGTATACTTACCTTAATAAATAAACTTAAATATACAGTAAGGAGTAACAAACGCTGTTAAATATACTTACGGCTGTGAAACTAGTACGTGTCATGTTTGATGCAGTTCATAAGCGCAAGCGATTTCATATATTGCATCTTTTAAATTCATGATATTGTTGCATGCCTTCATCGACTTTGTACAGTTGACATTTTTTCGGCAACCTATCTTCTAGATTATTACTGCCATTGTCGAGTAAGTAACAAGTAAATAGTAGTAACGAGTAAGTAAATAATTACAAGTGTCTTGTAATTATTTCAATGTTCTAACGAGATGGTGGCCTCCTTGTTCAAATTTTTAAGGTATTTTTTGTGACATCTCAGATTTCATAATTCATGGTATTATTGCCGATCTAATTCATTTGCGCACAATCACCGAATTATGTTTCGTAAAATTCCCCCTATATTACAAAATATATAGTCAAATAACAAAAGAATAAAATATAAAAGTTATACCATAACAGACTAAGATCCCTCCAAAAACTCCGTTCATTAACTTTACACCGTTCATATTTACGTGAAACATTTCAGACATAGTAGGAAACCATCAATATTCTATAGATTGTGTTTCTTTCAATATTCAAAGCATTTCATATACATTTCAGAAATTCAAAGGAACAATCAAGGCTACCAATATATTGTTCTGTATCAATAAATAGAAACAATGAAAGAAGCTTACTTATGTTAATTCCATATGACATGTATTTCCCGTGAAACAATACAAGCATTTAGCAGTATTGTAAAGCTATAGAGTAGTAATCATCTTCGTCCAATAAGACAGGTGGAGGAGTTAATCCATACTGGCAAAACTAAAGTTGTCAATATAATGTCAAAAAAGCTATAGAGTATAAACATGTGATAGTTATTTATCTTTTCTTAAATTTGTCATCGCGGTCACATTTGCCAGTATCAAATAGTTTTTTAATTATTTGCGTAATTATATTTAAATTCTGTATCATTCGTATCGTGTCATGCTACGTTTTAAAATAAATATCTATTAAATTTCTAGTGTCTTGTATCATGCACCACAAAGAGTTCAAATCTCTCGTGGGCATTTCAGACGTTCGTCGCATACGAATATGTTCTGAGATTATTGTTTGTCAAGATAGTTTACTTTCTTCAAAACTATATTTTCGAGAGACCACTAGATATCTATTTGGGTGGAAATTCCGATTACTGAACTGGAGTCTACTCATTGACAACAGTGACCCAAATCATAATGTTTATATTTTTAATTTTCAGTACAAGATGAAGGTTTTTTTGGCGGTTTGCATGGTGACCATGATCTATGGTGTCCTGGCAAAAAACAAAAAGACTGACGACCAGAAAGTAAGTAATAAATTACCCACAATCTTATAACTGTCAGTCTGTAAGAATCTCAAGGGTTGAACCAAAGCCGTCTTTCCGAAAGAAGGTTCCAACACCAGTCTACGAAGAATATTTCTTAGGTTCAAGATTCCTCGCGATGTTTTCTTCACCATCAGTCGATACTGTTACCAATTTAAATAAATAAAGAAGGAATATATAAAAAAGACGGATCTAGTTGTAGAATTTGTTTGTCATAAAAATGATATCGAATCATCGTGGAAGTTACCAGATAGTCCGAGCTAGCCGACCTAATGTATGTCGTTCTATAATAAAGCAAAGTCTTAATAAATAAATTCACGGTAGTTTGATTTGTGTAGGAGTCACCTGCAAAACGGGTGATCGTACGCATCAATTCTCAAAAAGTATTGGGAGGACAGTATAAAGTTTAATATAATTTGTTTGATTCAGGTAAAAATAGCCGTATACTACGAATCGCTCTGCCCGGACAGTAAGAAGTTCATCACAAGCCAACTGGCGCCCGTCTGGAGAGACTTCAGAGGTCAAGTGAAAGTTAAGCTGGTGCCATACGGGAAGAGCACGGTTAGTTACATACTTCAATAATTAACTGCACACCCTGGCTTCGCACGGGAATACATAACGAAGAAAATGGGACTAAATATACCTTGTACAGTACGACCATATAATTAAATGAAATAGAGACCGGATAAGTGAACATCAATCTGTCAATAGTTTTTAATGAATTCCCCTCCTGTCTTCTGTCTTGTTCGCATTTCATATGGAGATGTTTTAATCCTTTATTTTCCCGTATCATTTTTCCTGTTCTAACAGTTTGAACAATACCCGAATAAAAAAAACAACTTGGTAAATAACAGACACTCTTGCAATTGATATCCATTTATGAATTTTAATAATAAGCCGAAGTAGGGCAGTGGTAGAATATAAATATTTATTCTCTTGGATACTACCACTAACACATAAGGCGTAATGCCTGATATAGTGACATGCTTAGCCGTCTCTATAAAAACAACAAACATGATATTCTACATTTAAAAGTTTTCTAAGTATCAAAATAACGTTTAGAATTACGTTCATGTCGCTTTTATTTGTCAAATAATATATCGCGTGCCAAATATAAAAAAGGCCCATCATAGAAGTTAGATGAGGTTTTACGCTAAAAGGGTTTTTGCCAAATACACCTTTTTGTCTTTGGAATTAGTTTTTTTATTATTTTAAGCATTTCTACTACGGAGAGGTTTTGGCGGCATCTTGGAATGTCATGTAGTGAATTATATAATTTATTTTTAAAATTTTTGTCTAACTGTCTGTCTATTTGTTTCGGGTAATCGCCGAAACGGCTGGCTTTCACTGACGGATAGTTAAAATTACAGCGGGTGACATAGGCTACTTTATTTTAGACTAGCTGTCATCCGTGGCTTCGTCAGTAGTACTATCTCCAAAACGATTGGACCTATTTTCATTGGACTTTGACTAACAGATAGCTGATCTTATAAGAAGTAATTTACAATTATAAAAAAACGCATGCGGAGCTGCGGGCAACAGCTAGTTATTTATAAAGATATCGAAGCAGAATAAGTCGCCAGCGGTTTTTTGTAAAATATATCGGGATGAAGTTTAGTTATAAAAGTATGACGTCATCTTTAGTGGCCGATACAGTAATCCGCTACTGTATATGGTTAGTTAAGAACATAGTAATGTGAACAGTCCGACGATTCTTGTGAGAATGATCCCCACTCCTTTTGTACTACGCTTATTAAGCTCTTCTTTGTATTAGAGGGTTGAGCTTATCGGTATACAAATGCTATTTGACGATAGAGTAGAGCTTTACTCCGACAGAATATATACAGTTGTGTTTCCCAGTTTCGTCTGCGCTTTCTAACCAGCTTCTTATAATAGTAATATAAATCTTCAATAACCAAGATATGTAATGTTGCACTTGTGACTAACGCTTCTTAAGGTTAGCAACATACAAATTGTATTACTTTAAAAACAATCAATGAATTAACAACCATTGAACTGTACGATTAAGGTCCAACGAAAGTTTGTTAAAAAAACTTTTTTTTTTCAGCATGATAAGATTAATGGAAAATGGTCTTTTATATGCCACCACGGACCCGATGAGTGCTATGGAAATAAGGTAATAATTTTAACACAAATTTATATTTCTCTTTCTCTCTTATTTATTTAGCTTTTCTAAACTTTTTCTAAGTTGGCTTGACCAGCTACTACACTCAAGTTGAAAATTTATCACACTATGCTCATAGGTGTGTTCCATCATATGAACTTGAGCCAGTCCTTTAGATTTAGCTTCTTACTATCTTAGGCTACATCGTGATTTAACGTCAAATGGGATTGTGGTGAAATGCTAATATTTATAAGATAAAAAATAATGAAATATATTCAGAATACAATTTAAATTATACTAAGCAAACTTATAAAATCTTGTATAAATACCATTTTATGGTTAACAGATGCAAGCGTGTATTCTCAAGGATCGTAGCCTCCAGGACACGGAGAAGATGGAACTCATAATCTGTTTGATGTCTCAGGCCAGCCCAGACAAATCTTTGGATACCGTGAGTTTTTATTTCAATAACAATTTATTCTAAAGCATTTTCAAAATGTGAGAACCTATAGAGTCCAGATGTATGGAGACACTCAAACTGCACTGTTACTTATAATTATTGCAGAATGATAACTGCTAATAGGCCAAGAACTGCTACAAATGGCAAATCTCACTTGGACTCTTTTTAGATGTAGTCTCACTGACGTCACTATTCATTCAGATTTATAGCGCCAGTCGTCTCTTGAGTTAGGTCTTAGCCTAAATTGTAGACGTACTATTTGTTTATATTTCCAGTGGCATACACATCTAATAGATTTTAACAGATCGTAAGATGAATTATAATTTGTATAATCAATAGATATTGATTGGTAGAGACTATTTAAAAGTGAAACTTCTTATAGGAGAGCTTTGAAGTTCTGATCGGCAACCGTTTTGTGTGACGAAAAGTGGTCGGGGTAAACACTGTGTCGGGTAGAGTGTTGAAAACACCGGTTCTCGTCCGATCACCGAAATTAAGCAACGTCGGGTGCAGTCAGTATTGGGATTCCTGTCCGCCAAGGCACACCGTGTCACGTTGGCTGTTTGTTGAATTTTTTAAATTAAAATATTTCCCTGTAATACAAAAGTTTCACTTATATCGTGTGTCTTTACGATACATCCCGTTTTTTTATATATAAATTTCGTGTTCAACGTCTGATAATCGCTGGTTAAGCGGTGTAAACTATACCATCCGAAGGCGCGTGGTAAAGCCATTGGATAGGGCCCCAGTAAAAATTGTCACATTGTAATATAATTTTAATAAATCATTGAAATAATTACCCAAAAATTGACTACTCTTGGATTGAAGGGACCTATGGCATTTTGCCGGCTTGGCCACCCTATAGTTGTGCCACTGGTTCTAGGGTATAAATAATTATGTCAAACAAGATATGTAGTGATTACCCGCTGCGACTAATCAGATTATTTCGTTTTTAATACATTATCAAATGAGATGCGCCTTACTACACTTTTCACTTCTATTTTATTAGTCCACGTACCATAAGTTAGGTATATATAAGAAAGTCGAGTATAATTATAATAAATAAATTCTGTGAGATTTCAAGCATGTTTAAAACTCATTGTTTCAGTGCTTAACTCAAGTGAACAAACAAACCGAATCTGAGAAAATTAAGCGTTGCGCGTCTGGTGATCAGGGAGACAACTTTATGGCCTCTTATGGAGATAAAACTGACGTCGTGATGAGGCCACTAGCTTTCGTGCCGACAATTGTCATTAACGAGGTATTCAATGAATTTATTAATTCCATAAAATAATCATTTCAACTTGACTTATAAGAACTCTAAAGTATCAATTATTATTTCTGTGCATTTCACGTTGGAATTCCTGTTCAATAAAAAAGAATTCAAATTAATTTCTTTACTTGAAACATAAATTATAAAAAGCCATTTAAGCTAAAAAATACGTGGCCTTGGAACGTATGTAAATATTGTAATAAAGTAAAAGATTATATATTCAGTTAAAAAAAAAACGACTTTAGAAATAATTATAGCGCTTATTAAAGCCTAAATTTAATTTAATGTTTAAAATTGTTATCAGGAAATATATATGTAAATGTATACTTATTTGGCTTTTTTATAGTCGATTTCAAAGAAAAAGTTGAAACATCTCATAGGTCATTAAATTTCCAATAATGTTAATTTTTAAATGATGTATTTTAAGACTCAACATGTAAAGTTCTATATTCTGTTGCAAGCAATGGTCCAACGTTTTCTTGTCCTAAAATTATATATATTATAATTTATACAGAAATATTACGATACAGTTTTGCAAATATTGCACGAATATCTAAATTAAGGTTACTGTGTAAAATGGAAGGTATATTTTTGTTTCTTTGTATTATATTAAAAATAAAACACAAACCCGTATTATATTACATTGAAGAAGAGGTAGGTAGAAGACATAATTGTAATAAAATATTTCTAATTATTTACAGAAATTCGACCAATCGACACAAGACGAAGCATTTAATAATCTCAAAGCAGTTGTCTGTCGTGTTTCACCGAACAAACCTTCAATCTGTTGATTTATGTCATAAATAATATGAAAATAAAAATCCGTAACTTAGTTTAAGTCACATATTGTAATAAGATACTCTTATATTTTGAGTACTCAGGTAACTGGACTATACGATTTTAATTTTTTATTTGTAAAAAAAAACACTATGATGGCTGTATGCTTTTATGACCATTGCTTATTTTGAGATGTATAATACTTTTTACAGACGTGAAGACTGCATAACACTTTTCTTAAGAAATTGATTGCACAATTGACGTGGTTAAAATTTATTAAAATATTTGTTGATTTCTCAAACTCACTTCTATATACTATTTAATTACTAAATTGTATAATTGTGTTTAAAGTAGATTTGTTGGTAGATTGTTGGTTGGTATAACACTATTTAATATGAATACTCTTTGGTCAGTATGTATCATACAAATTTTTGTTTGTGACTCAGCTGGGATTTTTGAATTCAATGATAAATTCCGAAAAAAAAAATTAAATTCTGTTAGGTCTGGCAATTCAACTTGAGTATCAAAGTTTGTACAATTTAATTGTCAATATGAATTTTGTATAAGTTTTTATTCAATAAAATAAGTACTTACTAAGCTTTATATTTATTTTCCCGATAGTGAAAACTAACTAATGCTCTCTATAGACTACCATCACTTCATTACTAGAGCAATTGATATTTTATTTGGGGGAAGAGGGAATAAAATAAAACCATTTCACCATCTATCTATGTGTGTACACGGTGATGTGCGTCGGCGTATTAAGCTAGTGAGTGAACAGTTACTGTATTGCGCTAGCAGCATGCTCGACTGCTCCATTCCTGGGGATCGAAGCTAGCCTTCAGCCGCTGCCGAGGGCTCCGTTGTACAAAAAACATGTCTTCAAGACAGCACAAGTCTGTAATGAGATGGAATGTATATTATAAATTCAAGCAACAAGTTAACCTACATCGTCCAGGTGTTCTTATCGTTTATGTCAAAGACCCGAATTATTAATTTATTATTCAGTAGTATACGTCTTACAAAATTAATTATATTAAGTTACTTGATATTGTTCAGTGTCATCTTATTTGATATTAAACTGAAATAAATTATATCAATAATTAGAACGTAGTTTTAGCCAAAATTCACTGTAATGTATACGTAATTGTTGTTATATCGCTCTGACACGTGGCCAAACTATGAAATGAAGAATGATGCTACTTGTTAGTGGTGCTTCATTTTTAATCCCAATACCTACTATTTCCTAATAACGTGGCTGTCAAGCTTTATCAATGTGTTGGCGTTAGGGCTACCACTCTCATTGAAAATCTATAAAACACCTTTGGATGTAATCCATAAATCATACTTGAGAACTATTTCTCTTATATATTTATGGTATTACCACTTCTTAAGCTATAACGTTATTTAATATCAAAAATCTAGGATATCTCTCGAGTTGAAAACCAAAGGTCAAATACCGCCCAATAAATTCTGGTCGAGGCAGTGTTCTACCATTTTTTGTACTGTGTCTAGTTCTTTGACTGTGCTGTGAAATTAATATATATCATAACACTGAAAAAATTGTCTTAGATTCAAATAATCGTTTACACTTGTCATAGTAATTTAAAGAAAATACAATTTGGTCTAACTTATTATTTATTTTGAATTATTTTGTATTTTTATTTGTATTATTTTGTTATAACTTATAATATAGTTGGTATTTTCTTAAAAAATAATATTATAAATGCGAATGTGTACTTTTTTTGTTTATTATTTACGCTTTCTTAACTCGTTAACTCAACCAAACGTAAGTACATTTTGTAAACATTCTATCAGGGGTGCAGAAAAGGATATAGGGTGACTTTAATAAAAAAAAATAAAAAATAAATGTTTCTGAGGGATGGACCAAATCTACATAA
Organism: Antheraea assamensis; assembly: GCA_035772565.1. Lineage (NCBI taxonomy): Eukaryota > Metazoa > Arthropoda > Insecta > Lepidoptera > Saturniidae > Antheraea > Antheraea assamensis. The sequence goes on along the minus strand of JAQQSE010000171.1, from coordinate 296,796 downwards.
AGTCGAGTTGTTATAAAAATAAATATATTTTTTTTATTGAATACACACTATTTTATAATAATTAAAAGATTCAGTGAATGTTGATGGTTTCACGATCCGAACCGAATTGACTAAACTCCCTATATAAAGATGGTTTAGAACTATATATGCTGACTATCTGCCTATTCACTAAAAGCCGTCGGGGAATATAACAGAGCGAAGCCGCGGGCGAAAGCTAGCTTACTATATATACAAGCATACAATTTTTCTGATATAACTTGTCATACTTTCTTTCTTCTGCAATCCGCATTGCAGTTTAATGATTCTAGCTTCCGTTTTTGTTTTGTAATTAAAGCATGATGTTATGCGTTAACAATACAATCATAAACATTTGGCCTCAACATAATGCCACAAATATATATTTTTACTAATATCGTCTCGCACATCTGATGACTAATGGAGGACGCTTACTAGTAAATACTTGTCTGTCTGAACTGTAGCCCTTAAACTATACACAAAACTAAAAATATATACCAGATTTCTTTTCTTTCGAGAAGCGTTTAAACACATTTGGGTAAACTACGTGTCTCTACGTACACGCATCTTTAATACTTAATGCTAATTTTGATAACGTTTTTTTTCTTGTTGTTCCTTGCTAATTTTCCTCTAACTGGCTGTAGATTTTCTTTTTTACGAAGGCATCGATCCTAATTCGCCTTCGTCTTTAAGTACAGCGCTGCGTTCATTGCAAGTTTTTCCATTTCTTTTCAGGCCTCAAAAGCAAGCGGATACACAGTGGCCAGATCACATATGGTTTCTAGTACAGATCTCGAATCGCTATAGATTTTTGCACCACCTACCTGACCGGCAACCTGCATCGCCTTCGGTAGTGCATAATTCCGCCTGATAAACCGTACAGATTTTGGTAACCTTAGAAATGCCAGTGTAAGAGTTTTATTTCTAGACGATATTTTCATTAAAAATTGGTGTAATAAGGTTGTACACCCAAAATTATAATAAAGTATTTATTCATTCAAGAAATATTCGTGATCTAACAATATTGCAATTTTGTAGCCTTTATATTCCTCCAATGTTCAAAACATTGTGCAAATATTTTACATTATTGTCTCAAAACCTGATTTGACCTCTGGCTCACATTAAGTTTCTGTAGATATTTTACTATAGTTAGAATTTACGATTTATGGCATTATTTTCAATATAATATTAATCTCCTTATACTTATTAAACTTCAAGATCTAAATTATCACTAAATGTCAGAGCTTAGGGTAAAGGAGCATGTCTATAAATTCAAAATAAAATACTACATGACTAATTAGTTTTCTTAATTAATTAATAGCTTAAAAAATTAAGTGTATTTCACCAATAGATAGAGTAATACATAAGAGAAGTTTAGGTATACAATTTATTAAGTTTTTGTATAAATTGGCTGATATATAACGATAATTGTTGGAAAAAGTCAAGCCACTTGAAAGCTTTCATCGAAAACGCTGCTAATTCTTTAGAGATATAACAAAACAATACATAGTGAGATATTCCTCTTTTATAGATCTGCAAAAAAGTTTAAGATAGCATACACCTATCTTTAAAAGACAGCTGTCTACACGAAACGCTCTTCTAAAAAATGGTCACATATAACGAGTTAATGGACGGCTATTTAGACGGATACAGTATTCATCCTTATCAAATGAAATATATTAGTTACTTTAAGCATCTGATGCACATAAGTATATATTTAGTATTATCAGGGCAGTACAACGTCCGCCGGGCTTGTTAGTTGCTTATAATTCATAACAATGAGTTCAATATCGATTTTAAGTGTCACCTTCCTGCCCAACTTCTAAATGACATGTTTCATGCAACACTAGTAAATGTCACAAAATAAAAAAAAAACATAAGATTGCTTGTAAATATTCTTCATTGAGCTGATTTGTTTTCATTTCCGATAATTATTTGTGAATTTTATATATAAAAATGCGTATTATTATTTTGTCTCACAATTTGTCGAATGTCGGATGAAGTTTTTGAAATCTATTATTGACAAAAACAATTTGTAAGTATAATTTTATCTTTTTGCAGATTTCTAACCTTGTGTACTTGATTTTCGCGCGAAAACATCGAATAGTTTTGTTTACAAACATAGTTTTTATATGAATTTCAATAGGAACGTTGTATTAAATATTGATTTTTATTCATCGGGAATTAATTACAGGGCGGTGTTATTCTGGTTATAGTTTCGTGAAGTGCGCTGTGTCTTTTGCAATAAACTCGACCTTATGCACGTTAGTTTTAGAGTTGAAAATATGTTTCGATACTGTTGCGATTTTGCGCTAACAGAATAAGGCGCTGCGACTGGTTCCATTTTAGTGTGTTCAGTATGGGATGCTAATGTGATAATCTAGGAATTTATTATGTATCATGTCCAAGATTCAAATAAACCTTATTAAGGCTCATTTTAAAATATTGCCTAATTAAAATACTAGGTAATTTATGTCCATTTTTACCTCTTTTATTATATAATTATACAATATTTAACATTTGTATGCTACATTGATATAATCATACATTTTTGGATTTACTTTATTTATAATTAACCCCTGGACTGTGCAAAATTATAAAAGTTTTCCATACATCCAAATGTAGACCTCATGAAGCACAGGTCAACAGATTGTTATCTGAAAATCTATCTGAAAAAAATATATCTGATTTATTACAAAACTTTGAAAAATTACATGATGTATTGTAAAATTATAATTTTTATGTGATTTTTTTCCATTTGTACAAACTTTTTTTACTAAACCATGAGATTTACAATGTACGATGTTGTGGAATAAAAAATAAAATAAAAACATAATCTGCCATTTTAGGATCTGGGTTTTAAAAATCAGCCTTTTTTATTTTTCTTTGTGTTTAAATTCCAGTATATGTTTATAGTGAAATGGACTTACACTATTTTCTCAATAGTATGAGCGATGTGAGTCTTAAATCCCAGGTAGCAATTATTTACTTTTTATTAACTATTTTACAATAAAACTTTTCAAACACTACATTTAAATTGGTCATAACATTATTATTCAAGATCTAGGTTTAATTTAAGTACTAACATTGTTTTTTCAAATTCTAGAAAGTATACAAGATAGTCACCAGTTAAATCATTAATGAAGTATTATTATAGTGAATATTATCTATATCTTTATTAACACACCTAATAATTGGTTTAATTCAAACTAATGAAATCTGAAAGCTTATTTTTGCTTTATAATAGGGCATCATTTCTAGTCTTTACAATGCCTTGCATTGAGCTTTTAGTCAAATACAGATTACATGATTGACCATTATTCATTTGAGGATACATTTGAGGCATACTCAACACATGACTGCATCTTTTATTTATATTTTATATTTACCCCTTACACAGTGATCACCTCTTTGCAAAGCCATCGATAGGAAAATAGTTTATTTAATAAATGTAATAAAGAATGGTGATAATATACCCCTGTTGTCCTCCATTAGGAACATAGGGTACTTAGACCAGATCGGATCTCCTTTAGAATTTGAGCATCCACAGGATTTCTAGCTTTTGTCAGGAAGAATACATCAAACACCCTCTTTCAACAGATCATTAGGTGAATTTAAAGAAATTATTGCTCAGTGGTTAGCATGTTTAGACTCTGCATCAATGCACATATGTTGGGAATGAGGCAGAATTTTCAGTAAATGAAACCCGGTTGGCTAGCTATCATCCTCTAGTTGAAAATCAGTAAGCTCCTATAGATGTATTCCGATAGCTACACTTAAGAGCTCCTCATTTTGTTTAGCGTATTTACTAATTTAAAATAGACCCTTAATTATCATCAAGTGTGATTGTGGTGAAAGTATATAAAGTTGGTGGTATGGGTGATCTGTTCCGTATTTTTATATTTGTCCAATATTAAAGGAATACGAAAAATAATTACATATCGGCATCAAAGTGACAAATTTAATTTACCAATCAGTTATAACTAAACCTTAGGGTGTTGATGCCTCTTAGAGTGCATATTTTAGTTTACACTACGGGCGACACATAATGTGAATTCACCCTTTAACCATTTCTGCATTGTTTGATCTCACCAAAGACTTGTAAACTGTCTTTTTTTGCAGGTAGATAACTATAACAGATCTCTTTTATTTCATTATCAAATCTTTGCAATATACACTAGAAAGAATCTAATGATAAACTTACTTGAATTAGTGCAATGTAACTGATGTTCCATTTTAATATAGCTTTTTGAAGCAAAATAATGGTTACTTTGGGTAATTCCCTTCAGGAAATAATTCGTAACTAAAAAAATAATTGAAAATGGAATACAGAATACCTCTATGATTGATACTCTATAATTTCTGTCTTTTTTAGATTTACAAATCAAAGGCAACATGAGGTCCTGTTGCGTCCTGGGATTGTGAGATTAATTCAAACACAGATGTTATATTTTTTGAGTAAGTATAATATATGAATTGTATACTATCCCAGTGTGGTGACTGTTCTTTAGCATGGTGGTAGCTGAAGTACACACTAGCAGCTCCGTGGTTGCTCTTGAGAATAAGTCACAATGCGATGCTAGCTTACTACATTCTAATTATGCAGTGAGCCTGGACTAATTGTGAAGGAAGACATCGTAATGACATTTCTGCCTTATCGACAGCTACTAGTCTGATTTGAAAGAATATGTATGCATATTATATTAAAGAACATCATGCTTTAGTTAGTCCTTAAGAGTGGAACATTAAGTATATAAAGTGTATGTCACAAAGTAGGATAACCGAGAATTAGATGAGAATAAAACTGTGATGGTCGAATAGTTTGAATGCTGGAATGTCAGTTCGATGTCCGCAGGTTCGAACCTCGGCATGTACTCACGAATTTTTTGGAATTATACATTTACGGTTGAAGGAAACGATCGTGACAAAACCTGAACCTGAGAAATGTTTTTGTGGTATGAACGTATATGTGATAATATAAAACTGGATTTCTCGATGTTTGAAATCGTCAATATGTCGTGGGCTGGCGCGGGGTTGCTTAATACCATACCTTTCTTCGGGAAGTGGCATATGGGACTGGAATGGTTCTTTATAGAGTCATGAGAAATAAGTAAAAAAAAAAACCTCGTCCTTTTTATTCATTCCATAAAATACATTTTTTTATGTCTTATTCTGAAAAATAGTAGACTACCGAAAAAATATTAGCGAAATTACTTAGCTTAAACATTATTATCTTCGAGCAGGTTTCCAACAAGCCGAGCGCTCCGTCGCAAATGGCTCGATGCTATACAGATAACTGGAAAATTGACCGTCGATTCTGTAGTCTGTAGCGAGCACTTCCCGAAAACTGACTATGAGGTTGTCAGAGGGAAAGTCAGGTTGAAGAGGAAGGTGGTGCCAAGCATCTTTCAGAGGGATGAGGTGATAAGACTTTTGTAATTTGGAGGTTTTTGTATCACATATCATTTTTAGGCAAATCTTGTGAATAGTGTGGGTATTTATATGCGAAGAGCAATCCTCATTTTCCTATGGTAGACTGTATTTCTTCAATAATAACAGATAGAGACAACTTGCGATGTACGAATCGTGTCTTCAAACAATTTGGCACTATCTATATGCAATAACTATACTTATAACTAGGTAGACGGAGTAAGACCTAACATAAAATAAAGAAGCCTATACATTTTACATACGGAAATAATGTACCAATCAAATAAAGCGAGATGAAATGACATACCAATCTGTCCTGAAAACGTTTGAAATTTGTCTAGTTACGTCTAAAGTTGCAACCCGAACTTAACAATAAAGTATTGTATGTTATTTCGGGCAATTGTACTCTTATGATTTATGAGAATAATTAGAAGAGATGATGGCTCAGTGGTATCATCTTCGAACTTCGCGTTGATCGCCGTAGGTTCGATTCCTGCAATAATAAGGTGGAGAGCTTTCGTGGAATTAAAACATCGTGATGAAAGTATAGAAGTACGTGGTAAGATTTTTTTATATTGCTCAACTAACTGGTCACAAGTTGAATTGTAGCCAAGTAACGTACAGGCGTAAAATTATAAAACGAATGAAAACGTTATATAAAATTTTAGCTTCAATACTGTTTTTTGTCAGGATTGGTATGGAAATTTAGCATATATAATTTATAATTTCAGGTGAAAAAACTTAACGGTGATAATAATGATATTGATACAGAAACAGACAAAGCTCAGGATATGAAATGTTCAGGAAATACATCAGCGGCAGATAAAGACACTCCATCACACACGGAAATTCCCGCAATGAGGGTAGATAGAGAATTAGAAAAATCACAACACCCTAACTCTAGATTAGATAGCGAATCTAACATAGATAAGTCCACAAATGATATTAGTATGAATAAATCAGAAAAATGTTTGAACATAAATAATGAGGGTAGATCGAAAAACACACATACAAGATCGAGTCAGACAAATTATTTTGGTTGTGAAAGTATTGTAAAAGAATGGTGAGTCAATCACTATTATATGTCTATAACAAATTATATTATTATAGTATTTTTCAATAAAAGTTATTACAGTAAGCGTTGTCAGTTATTCTGCTGTGTGCTAATCTGTTGTTTTTTACAGTATTATAATTTGTAACAGTGACACATTATTGGAGTCAATAACACTACGATTCATCTATAATTGTGCATGAAATTATATTTAATTGAAGAAAAACTAAAACAGCTTAATCAATGCTTATGAGTCTTTTCATAGTGTTATCTAGGCACACAGCATTACTATTTTCTATAGGAGTTAAGTAGTAATGATAAAATTTAAAACAGGTAACTTAATTGGTAAAAAAATTAGAGACTACCCACCACAGACACCAATTTGTAAGACATCAAGATCTATACTGATGACAGTAATTAGTTACTTGCTACACAATCATTAGCGTCATTAAAATTAATTTTTTACCATGTGTATGTATTCTTCACAGCATCCAAACAGACATGACGTTAGATCCAGATCCTAGACAGGATATAGAGGAGATGATAACGAATTATCACATAAAGAACAAGCCGAATAAGCTGATGAGTCCACCGTGCCACGTGCCAGAACCTGTAGAGGTTGTCCAAGAGCCCAGGGTGGTGGAAACTGAACCGGTGTTTATAGAAGTCGCTGTCGGGAAAGGTATGGGGTTTTAGCTTTTTTAGTCTATGATTTTTCAGCTCCTCAGGAGCAGTTCTTGCGAGTCCAGTCTTAGGTTGGTTTATAGATTTAAATAAGTTACAGTGGACTATATACTCTGCATGAACAAATATAATTTTATAAGTAAGTTTCATAAGTTCTTGTCCAACTACCCACGTTCAAGTTCAAAATGTTGAATTATAAAGTTTTATTTGATTTGAAAGTCCTACTTCTGAGATTTTAATCTGTTACTTTCTTTAACCCCTCTGCTCATATTTTTAGATCCTGATATCAAAATGGTGGATAATATTTTTAACTTTTTTTATTAAATTATTAATTTATAATACATAGTTTGTTATTTTTCAAAGTTTTGTAATAAATCAGGTACTCGTATTTTTTAAGCTTATACGGCCTGTGCTTCGTGAGATCTACATTCGTTTGTATAGAACTTAAGAACTTTTATGGTTTTGGACAGTCCACGGGTTAAGCATGTTATTCACTTAGTGACGGTTGTGACGGTATTAGATAAAAGCTATAACATGATAAACTGCAAACAGTAAAACCATTTGACCATTCACCACCAAATTTGGCATATCTGAGTATTTCTTAGACAAGGATTTTTATGTTATCCATTTTACTGTATTTATTATAAAAATTGCGTGCAAACCCACGGGTACAGCACTTGCAACTTATATAACTTAATCAATAATATACAGATGGGAGAACATCAGAGGTGAACACTGGCAACAGAGACTGTCTTATGGTGCTGGAGAGCGTCCAAGTGGATATAGATCCATCGACCCTGATGTTGCCAGAGAGAGAAGAGGAATCAGATGATGATGATGTAGTGGAGGTCACCAAGTTAGTATATTTATACTATCCTATTTGTCCTAACTAATAATATAAATGTCAATTTGTTTGTTTGGTACGATTTCATTACTCAACTGACCATTATCATATTTTGCATACAGATTATCAGGGTCACAGAATAGGACATAAGGTACTGTACTATTCAAATGGGATGGATCAAAACACATTAACGTGAACAAAACCCCTGGAAGAAACTAGTTTCAATAGTAAAAATAAGGAGTAATAGGACTATAGGATTTTGTCTGACTAAATTGCTACCATCATACATAAGGTGTAATACCCGCTATAATAGGACGCTTATGTGTGCGACGTCCCGAGAGCGCACTGTGTACAGTATAGGTAGGGGATCTGTTATCGACTGAATTACGACTTTCGCATACATTTTAATATAACCCGACACAGTGACTCTTCCGCTATCCAGCCGGTGAGATACTTGCAGGCCGGCATGGCGGCGGTAAATGTTGTTTATTTCTCCTTGGTCTCTATATGGTCAGACACAGTGACACTTCCGCTATCCAGCCGGTGAGACACTTGCAGGCCGGCATGACGGCGGTAAATGTTGTTTATTTCTTTTCACTATATGGTCAGACACAGTGCAATCAGTATATCGTGCTATTACAAGTACTGTTATGTTTATGGGTAACTAAAAAATGCATATAAGATATTTTTTATACAATTACTATAGAGTATAAAGTCTCATAGGAGACGGGCGCAGTATTTACAGTCCCCTAGTGTTTACACAAACTATAAGTCTGTAGAGAGATCGCACAATACACTCGGTCCCATAACTCTCATAGGTAATTTTTAATTATGGGTCCATATCAAATCTGATCTGTCGATGGGCATTTGTGGTCTGTTAGGATGTTTTAATTTTTTTATTGTTGTTGTTTGTTCTTTACGCTTTGAGTAGTTTAATTAAATAATAAGAAAAATTAACCAATCGCTGATGCTCATGATAACTTCAATGAGTTTGATGACGAGGGCAGAAGGTATTCTGCCGAAATCGCAACGACTGAATTTCTCCTTGTATTTTTTAGCAAATTGTTTATAGAATTTATAGTCTCTGACCATCTCCACAGGAGGGAGGACCCAATAAGTCTACTAACATCAAGCGATGAGGACGAAGTCATCATCGAGGAGCCACAGATCGATACCGTTGAAGTCTCAGATGAAGACGAGGACGATATACCACTGGGGAGGCTCGCAAAGTTGAGGCCGGATGATGATAAATACCCAGACATTGCTAAGATAATGTGGGGCCTCTATGAATACTACTGCCTAAAATGCAAGTTTAACACGACGAACCGTTCAGATTACAACAAACACTTGAAAGTCCACGGTATGGTGCTTCAAATGTGTCAGATATGCGGTTACACGACATCGAGCAAGAGCCAATTCACGAGGCACAAACGGAAACACCAAGACGAGAAACGATTCAAGTGTCACCTGTGCAGTTTCAAGTCGAGGCACCGGATGAGTCTCATTTACCATCTGAAGACCCACGATGGAGACAAGAAGCGATTCGCCTGCGGCGTGTGTAAATACGAGACGAGGAGACGGGCAGACCTGAAGAGGCACCAGTTCAGGTTACATGGGTTGGATAAAGATTTGGACAGTTATTGTGAAGTTTTATTTGTGTGGTTGAAAGTGATGTGGTGGTATCGCCAGACCTTTGTTCCTGTAATGTACCTGATGGCGAGTATAGTAATGCAATATAAGAACAACTGTGAACTACGACATCTCTACAATCTTGTTGTTCACCACTCGTATATATATCTGGTACCTTGTCTACAAATCAGATCATATATTATGTCTGATCCTGAGGCGTGATATACCAAAATAAAGTTACTGTATCGGGTTTATCACCATATATGTAGTTAGGGTTGCCACCTTTTTTTTGCAGATAAAGTACAATTTAATATTTTTATTATTATTAAGCATAAATCTATAAAACTTAAATCTTATTGTATTTAAACCGCTTCGCACGAAATAAAACAAGAAATTAATGACAGTGACATTGTTGACATTTGAGGTTAAGTTGCGTTCAGAAATATTTGTTATAGAAACGAGTGCTTAGATGACGTGGCGTTAGCGAGTGCCAACATCGATGTATTTCTCTTAACGAAAAAATACATGAATAAACTTTTCAAAATCCCAAAGAAACCAAATCATGCCAAATAAAGTGTTTTCGTGTACTTTATTGTTCATATAAACTATAGAATAGAAATAACGTACAATACTTTATTATAAAGTACGGGTGGCAACCCTAGTGGTAGTAGTGGTGGTAGCAACAAAGTCGAGTACAGAGAACACCCTGATACTCTGAATCCATCAGCTAACAAAGATACGCATAATAGTGCCACCAATAGTACGGGTGTTACAGTAACAATATGCCTATATGGTATTTGCATTCTATTCTGAGAAATTTATTTTGTCTACCCACTCGTATTTTATTAGTATTAAATGCAGGTCGTCATTTCTATTTGTCATTTAAAATTTTATTTTTATTGTTTCTCTCTCTAATATGTTCAAAGAATATATCCAGAAAGTAAAGAAATGAAGCAAATCTTAAGAATTATCTTTATTAAAAAAAAACTATATACATCCAATACATGTTATATGATATACAAACAGACCTGAAAATACGGTTATATTGATAGACGTTGGAAAAATAATGTTATATCGACTTATGACATTTTCTAGATGATTTATTGTGAAACAATACAACTGTACATTTATATACAAAGTCACAACTCTACAATACTATACTGAAAAGTTGAGTATTTTTTACTAAGCATTTTTACATACAATGACAGATATCATATGAAGGAACGTTTGTACATTGGACCGTTAACTTATATAACCACTAGATACAACAATTCTTACAAAACTTATCACAAAATACAAAAGCTTTGAAGTACTTACGAATTAAGTATGGGAGAACAACTTGTCATACTAAGGAAGCAATGAGAGTGGGATGGGATGAACGGGCTTATCACAAAATAATGACATTTATAGCATCATTATCATCAGCCTTTCAGAGAGCCATAGGCCTCATCCCAAAAGGAGGTTCGGCACAAACACCACGCCAGCCCACGGCGTATTGGTGATTTCAAATTCCAAGGAAAGTCACAGTTCTATATTGTTCCCCATATATTTAATGGTTGTAATACAAGAACATTTCTCAGGTTCAGATTTCTTCATAATGATTGTCTTTACCATGAGCTGACAGTGTTACCAATTGAAATTAGTCAATAGTATGCGAATACCATACAAATTAGTTGGTACATGCCAGGTTTGAACTTGCGGACATCAGACTGATATTCCACTAGTTAAATTGCTAGACCACGTCGAATTTATAGAATAATTGGTGAAGGGGATTTTGATACAAAATAAAAATGCTTAATCTACATAACTACCAACCCCATTTGCACTAACAAAGTGCCACTAATCAATGAACACCGACTATACGAAGACATTTCTATAACAATTCCAGATATTTATTTACAAAATAGATATCCTGTATCCTTTGAAAACGCAATATAATGATGTATAACCATTTCCAGTGGTAATTACATGAATGAAATTTGTATCTTGATAGCAGTATTGATATTGTCGTAACGTGAAATAGCTCCTATAGTGTACAAGATTAAATTATTTAAAGTTAAGTCAGTTTGATTTCTGTTGTCGATTATTATAGTACAGAACTACATGTTTTTAATCACAAGTGGAAACCAATTTTGTTGAATCTTGAAATATATACAAATGACACTTGAAAAATGTTTAGAAAAAACGCACAATTAAAAAAAAAGATTCCTATACACGCAGTTTCAATTAGCGAAGCAGTTTTATAATTTGAAAAGTGACGTTTATACAAGTTTTGACTCTAAAAAGTTCAGATTTTTTAAATTGTGACACTTTTTCTATTATGCAATAATTTTTTGTTGTATTTTAATAGGATATTGAGGTTTGGCACCACTCATACAGGATAAGGGCATAACTAATTGTATTCACTGAACACTTTCACTGTCTCTTCGTAATACGGAGCGAGGTGGGCGGCTAAAACACTCTATCCTGGTAACCGGAATCATGCAAGGGTTGTGCTGGCTTCCCCTGAGCGCTGGCAGCGTGATGGTGATGACGCAGGTGCCCTGGACGACGCGGGGGAGCCAAATACTCGAACATGCTCTGCGTGTGCTGGGCCAACATGTTGCCCAACTCGCACGGCATCGGGTCCGTCCAGAAGAAGTCATGGTTCAGGGCGGTGTCTGCATCGAACCTACACAAAGATAGATGAACTCTTATAATGATACAATGACAGTACTACAAGAATATTTCCTCACAATATTTTCCTTTACCGTTAACCAATACTGTTACCAATATATATTGGTAAATGTAAACAAATTCATAAAATATGTTCATGTATCAATGAAAAATTAATTGATACACGCAGGTAATTTAAATCCATTGATATTACCCTATTCAAACCAATTTCCCACTGTAACTCATTAGAGTCACTATAGTGTAGTAAAATTCTCTACCAACCAGCTTGGTTACTGGGAATAGAACAACATGTGTAAGTTGGCAGTTTAATAGTTTGTGTGTTGTGATCTCATACCTTTTAGCGGGGTCCAACTGCAGAAGTTTGTCCAATAGATCACAACCATAAGGGTCCTTCACGTAAGGCTTTAGTCTCTCCTAAAGACAAAAATACACTATCAAGACAATACATTTATACACAATCATGACCTTAATTCTCTCCTTGGATTATAATATTCATGTTATGACAGTGGCTACATGAAAATGTTCATGGGCATTCCTTTTGGACTGTAAATGAACACTAAAGAAGGATTTTTTGATATCCATCACCTGACGATGCGATGAGTGATGAAAGTTTGTATGAAAACCCAGAATCTCTGTCAGTCACTCTGTAATTCTTATATATATTTAAATATAAAGAGTCGAAAATAATTACTGCATTGAAAACACATGTGAAACTGTGAAAAATTGCTAGTATATATACAAATAAAATTCTAAAGTAAATTATCCGGTCATACTTTGGATTAAACTCTGAAAATGCTGAACCAATTTTGAAAATGCTTTTACTAGTTGATATAGTCATTTTCAAAGTACTGTCTAGACTTTACATCAGTTAGCTTTCCATAGAGACTTAACAATAATGATAAAATCTTCATAAACGAATTAATTCTTGATAAAACAATAGAATAATTAAAAAATATAGCATAACCACAAAGTTGCAATGAAAAAGTAATCTAATTCCAAGAGAACTTAAGTCGGGAGCCCAAACTAGCTTCCTAAAAAAGTTGTTAACATACCTTAACCTTCCTTTTCTGGCCTTTGGGTAACTCCATTTTGTTGTACAAATCAAGATTCTCAACGCCAGGCCACACGTCTGGAGTGCACGAGCCGCAGAGTTGTGATATCAGAATCAATTGCTGCTGTTCTGTTGGACCCTAGAACAAGGCCAGCTAGTACCAAATTATCATATAATGTCCGAGGGACGAAATTCAATTTTATTTCATTCAATCAGAAATGGGATTTCAGTTAATAGGAAAACTTTAGTTGTTCTAGTGTCCTGGTGCTGAATTTCAATGATGGTACAGAAAGCTGCCTCTGAAAGGTGTTCAAGAATATGTGACATTGGATAGACTTCTTAATTTAACTATATTAGCTGAGGAAGTATGTCTGTTACTTTGCCACTAGCTTTCATGAAATAACTTATACCAATTAAAGAATTGTTATTGAACATTGATAATACGTTGACTCTATATGAGGAGTCACCACAGTCTGATTGTTATGAGAAATCAGAAGTAATAAATAGCAAATGCTGTTTTTTCCTCAAAAAGGCAATGAGGAAAGAACTAAATGTCATTGTTTGAACATGACAATCTCTATAACAACCATTCAAGTTTGAAAATTTTTTTTCTATGTATTGAGGAAGTTTTTATGCTATCTAACTTCACACCAACACCCCTCGAAAGCAGAGAAAAATGTAATTAAAAAACTAGGGAAATAAAGAACCAAGTAATAATACGAACTGAGAGTGAAATGCAGCACAGAGTGTCAGAGGTCCATTATCACTTGACTGCCTGAAGACAACTAGGTATAAATAAGAGCTGAATTGTAAATGTCCATGTCAATTAGGTACTTTGCTACATAGTCATATGTAAGTCACATTCTAAAGCAAAAAAGTAGCAGCTAACAACTTAATTCCATAACACATGCGGTCACATGGGCCAGCATCAATATTGATGATTTTGGTAAATAAAAAACAAACAAACTGTAAATAAGTATAGCCTTAGTGCAAAACTAATTATCACATGCTTAGTTGAAGAATCCAAACAATATATCTTAATTTGTGAAACCACACTTTAGCTCAACTAATAATAACAAAAATAAAATAAAATGATATACTACTCTGTATAGGGGGTGTTACTATTCAATTACCTACCTTTTTCCTTTTACAATAATTTTACCTGCATTATTGGAGATCTGGTCCACATTTCCGCCATGATACACCCGGCGCCCCACATGTCCACTGGTGGCCCATAATTCCTGTCACCTGTTTATTGTGTTCATAAAAAATTGATATATATATATTTGGTTTGTAATATGATTTTTAAGAAATTTCTATATTTTACTAAATACTGTTACAATATGAAATTTTCTTAGGTGTGTCGTTATCTTCATAATGCGTTTTACTTAATTTTAAGACAATTATGCAAATAATTCAGACCAGATCCTCATATAGATATAAATCAAATGAGAAAGTTTAAGACTTGCTAACCACCAACCAATTACTAAAATCAAGTTACACCACTTCTCTTCGGATCGCAATCATATGTAATACTAATATTAGATGAAGTTGACAATCCTTTACAATATGACTAATCTACTAAATTTTTTATCAAACGAATCTTACCTAATAGTAACTCAGGAGGCCTGTACCATAATGTGACAACCCTGTTTGTATATTTATTTGCCTGTCCTGTTTTTGCAATGCTGAACGCTCGAGCAAGACCAAAGTCAGCAAGTTTTAATATACCATTCTTTGTTATAAGAACATTTGCAGCCTTCATATCTCTGTGTAGAATTTTATTACTGTGAATATAGTAGAGTCCATTTAGAAGCTGTTGCATCACCTTTTTGATCTCGCCAAGACTGAATTTTACATTGACGTTTGATAAAAGCCCAGCCAAATCGTGTTCGCAAAAATCAAAGACTAAATAAAAAGTAGATCTGTATTTGTTGTGGAGTGTTGCTTTCGTGCGACATATTTCGATTAAATTTACTACGTTCTCATGTTTCAACAGTTGCAGGATCTTTATCTCCCGGAGGGCTGTGATAGGAAAGCCTTCTTTTTCGTTGTCCATCAGGACCTTTTTCATGGCGACGAACTTCTTGTTGCTGTTACGGGCACGGGCTTTGAATACTTCCCCGAACGTTCCTTGGCCGATTTTGGCGACCTTCTCAGTATTTTCGAGGATTCATCGCAGAAGGGAAAGTCGAAATCTTCGATATATTTCTCTTTTTCTCGCATACTAAGTATTGTTGAACTAGTGCTTATAACTGCTTGCGTGGGCTCCCGCGGAGCGCTCACGCCTTGCATTTTGGAAGCAATTTTGGTGGTTTTAAAGTAAACACTAACTTAGGAAAGCCGGTTGAGCGTATTTTTTTATCATTTGTTATTTTCTTAACAACTTTATAGGAATATAACGTAAATGAAAACAGAAACTGACAAACAAAAACGTCAAGTATCTACAGACTAACATAAATTGTCAAATAGTAGATAACGTCAACCTAGAGTGATACTACGTACGTATTTAGCGTAGCATATATAATCATTCAATCATAAATTTCAATATAAAGCCAGATTCTTTATTTTACAGGCCATAATTACAAGTCTTAAATCATAATATTGCACAACCTTTATCTTCCAAGAGTTTTAATAATCAAGATCCAGAGAGTGACTACGATACCTCGTTTAAAAAAAATTATGTACTTCAGAATAAAGCGCTTAGAATTTGCGGACCATTTTTATTTAGTGCTCCTGTTTTTATTATGGAGAAAGAGCTTTTTTTTTTTTTTCGAACTGACCTACACTGCCAGCAATATTGCTTTCACAGTTTCACCGGACTACTAAGGGGAGCGCTTAAGGCACTCACCCGATTTTATATAGCCGACTAGCACAAGGACGCACGGCACGCCTCGGCTTGGGCTGTCGTCGAAAACCCGAATCTAACTAGCTAAGCTAAACTAAGCTAAGCCTAAAGGAGAAAGAGCTCTCCGTTCCTCCTTTATATATGCGAATATATTGGTTAGTATGTATATGTTGCGGGCAGTAAGTATTTCAAATCAAAATCAAAATATACTTTATTCAATTTAGGCTCTAAGAAGGCGCATATGAAAGTAAAAATTACCACCGGTTCGGAAAACAACCCAGTCATCGAGAAGAACCGGCAAGAAACTCGATCGTGTTTATCTTTTGACATAAATAGATGCATATTTCAAATACATTACACGTTACAATCGTTATTAGTGGCTACGTAGAAAAGATATTACTATTACTATTAACCTAGCACAAGAACATATGAAAAAATGTACTGGGTCTTCACTGGCAACTTAGAATATATCACTCTTGGTAGATGTTTATAAATAGTTTAAAAGTAAAAACCGTGTATAATTCTGTTTTAAGAATGTATATATGGAATATTTGGAATTCCTATATGGATGTAAGTTGCATTAGAGATAATATAAAGCTCAATAAACGTGAATTTTACGTCCTAATCATGAAACGAATACTATGTGACTTACTACATAATGACTATGCCTGTTATTACACGATATTTACTGATGGCCCAAATTCAACAAGGGGTGTGGGCGCAACCGTCTTTAATCTACAAGCAATTGTTAATATTCAATTCAAATTATGTGAGGAATCATGTATAATGAAGCCAGAATTAATAGCAATAAAATAGGCACTGCCTTATATAATACCAGTAACTGTCTCAAAACAGTCATATTATCTGACTCAAGAAGTGCATTACAGCTAGGGCATACTATTCGAGTATTCGTTTTATTAGAGTATTCGACCTTATTTACTATTCGAAAACCGACCCAAGTATTGGGGTTTTTCGAATAGTTGTCAAAGATTACCATAAAAGAACTATGCACCTACATACAAAACAGCTGGTGAAAATAAATACTAACTTTTTGCTATCACCGACACTTTTAACTTGTAACATAATAAATCATAGGCGAGTCTCAGGTAAACAAATTTACAACGTCCTGACATAAGTCCATCCTAAAAACAAGATAACTATAATACAATAATTACTAAAATGGCCAATCATCAATCTTTAGATGTTTGATGTATGATGTTTACATCAAGCAGTGTGTTTAAAAAAAAATTACCAAACATAATAAGAAAAGCAGTAATAGCGAAATCTTGAAAAATTAAACCTACATGAAGTCCATAAAGGGTGGTTATTTAAAAAATTCGTTTAACACCTTTACCTTGGAACACCAAGTTCTATGAGATTTTGTTTTCTAAATGTAACTAAAAAAATATTGTATGTACGAATCAATTAGTACGAATACTCACACAATATACTTTTAAACTACTAAGCATGTGTTGTTGCCAATAATTATATATGTTTTTTTCTTTTGTGATATTTCTTTATCATCATTCCTTGTAATTTAATTTATTTTCTAGTTTTGTCACGTCAAACAAATCAATAATGAGAGTACTTACTAAATATTTGAAAATATGACTTCTGCGTTGTTGTTGCTGCAATAATCATTTATATTTGAGCCTAAAGCACAGGTTTAAGCTACATATTGACAGTAGAAATGCTAGTTGACTAACGTGAATTTGTCAATTTTTACGTGTTAGTGAATTATTTTCCCCACAGACGATATGTGTAGGTAATCGTGTTAAAGTGATTATAGTTATTAAACAAGACCTAAACCTCGACCAAGACTTCGTTTCTGAGTTCAATATTAAAGAAGGTATACTACTCGAATAGTACTAATAAAACTCGAATAGTACGGACAGTGGTATTCGTAAAACTCGAATAGTAAAATCGGGCCCTCATTACAGCATTTGACTTGTGTTGCCCCGTCGAGCTATAATATATGTATATAACGGTTTAGAAAAGGCTTATGAGTCTTTAAAATTCTTTTATGACTTATAAGTGTCGTAATATTCATATTAAAGTCCAATAGATACCATTACATATCGGAATAATGATATAGTAGATATTTTTGCAAATAGAGCCATATAACGGTAAGAATGTGGTATGTAAGCTCCTAGCTATAGAATACTTATCTCTACTGAGGCGTAATTGTTCCAGCATGTAGAAAGAACACATGAATAGGACTTCTTCGGTATTTGCTACAAAACATTTGAAATTGTGGCATTCTCCTTGGTTTTATCATGCCAGATTTTCCAGACGGGAACTGATTGTAATATTTAAGATCCAGTCTGATCACTTACCAACAAATAAAAATAATAAGTACCTTTTCATAATAGAAAAAAATCTCTTCTAGTCTTTATAAGTTTGTCAGTCTACAGGTGATTTGGATCATATGTTGTGGAAATATGGCCGGATCAAGAAATTGCGCCAAAAAATGCTCATACAGTCATAGAACGTTGTTAGAGACTCTTGTATCTAATGAGACAAGAATAATTTATAAATTCGTTTCCTTACTCTCTAAACGTGAGAATCAAGTTAAGTGGTGCATGAATCTAACTGAATTACCCTATGAAACTAGTATAGGCATAAAGGATGTACTGAAACCTTGTAAAATAAATACAAAGCTCGTTAGTGTAACAAACTCAAAAGTGGAATAAAGTATTCATTCATTCATTAATTTACATTTCAAGTGATAAGGATAAGGATGGTTGGGCATCTGAATAATACTATAAATGAAGTTTGTCGTTGGTTTGCGTTAAATAAGTTATTGCAAAATGCAGATAAAGCGAAATGTACTTTGCCTATGTTCAATGGATTGATAGTAGACTCAAGATCGACGGAAATCTGGTAGGGTTAGAGTTGACTTTACTGTATTTTTGGGTATCACACTTGATTCTAAATTAGAATGACGCCCTAACATTAAAAAATTGTGATTTGTTCTGCTGCATACTCAGCCTACTTCGATTACTTACATAGTTTAATGTTTTATGTTACTTTGCTGTGAGGGGTACCATATTTTTATTACAAAAACGGGCAGTTTGAACAGTGTGTAATATGGAACCTCGAAAATCATTAAAGACTAAGTTTCATGTATTCACTCTAACCTCCCAATATATTCTTGACAATTTAATGTATGTCCGCAAACACTTTAAAAAGTTTCCTAAAAGACCGCCATGATTCAAACACTAGAAACTGTGATAAACTAGTTATTACATGTTTCAGAATTAGTAAAACCATTAACAGTTTTTTGGCAATAGTATTAAGTTTTACAATAAAGTTCCAAAGAATATTACTGATTTGCCGGACTGTAAGTTTAACCGCCATGTCAAGCCGGTTTTGGTGTCCAAAGAGGATCAATATGTGAATGGTGGTTATGTCTAGCATTGACACCTTTCTCGGTACATCCACTTAAAACGATTGTAAATCTAATGTATTTTTTAAATATATGTATCTTAAAAAGATAAACTCGATCGAGTTTTTTGCTGGTTTTTTCGAACCGGTGGTAGTTTTTGACGTTCATAAGCGCATTCTTAGAGCCTAAGTTAAATAAAGTATTTTGACTTCGATTTTTGTTTATCTTCTCAATTTTAATGTTCTAACGACATTTTAGACTTTCATATTCATTATTTATTGAGTAACAACATTAGACAACGGTGAATATAAACATTAAAGGATACAACTAAATTAAGTAGTGGTAAAATCGCTGGATATAGGTTCATGTTATAAAAATAGGAATTATTAATTAAACCAGTGCTAAAGCCTATACCTTTCACCAAAAAGAGTTCTTAGTACATTTATATACCAGTATATAATGATAAATCAAGAAGGAACGTTGTAAAGTGGAATTGTTGTGAGAAGGATATCGACTCAGGCAGTAGCTCTATGGAAGCGGCGTAAGTTTACTAAAAGGATAAAATAAAACATCATATTTGTAATAAATTAATTGTAATTGATGTATTTTAGGTATATACAAAGAGTAACACAATAATTTATTACTACACATTTCCGTACAAAGTAGATAAAACTCTAGTACTTTCAATGGCAGCTCTAGTTTTGAAATGAAATATTTCGATAGGCTTAGCAAATAATAATTCAATACATGAGTTTATTCAACAGTATGTTGAACTACAAACATTATAGATAAGAAATTTGATTACATAGACAGTTAATTTGAGGTAAGTCACACGAAAATACATGTAACTAGAGGTGCACTTATATGGAAATCATGTAACCTAAAAATCAATAATAATAATAGTTATAAATTTAAAAATAACAATAATATCTGAACAGTGATCCGGCCCCAATACTGGCGAGAAACAATATCCACTTTACTTTTTACGACATACGTTAACAAATAAAAAAAACATTTAAATTCTTATATTTTTCCAATGATATTATTACGTTAAAAATTATTGTTATCTGTGTAAAATGTCAAATCGACTTAAAAATACCGAAATTCATTTTTATTTTTGATCAGTACGTTGAAACCACAGGATAAAAAGACGTTTTCCAAATTTCATTAATTAGCACAGATAAAATTCTGATATTATCTAAAATTATGATTGCCAATACTGAGAATATATTATGACTAAAAATACGAAACAATTTCGTATTCATATAATTCGCAAGGAGTTATCGTTCGTTACCAACAGAGTAAATTAAAATTCCCAATTGTTTATTACGAAATTTTACATTACCATTGTAACTATAAAAATATATACTTGTTATACGATTATATATATTCTAATGGGGCTTTTAAGATTTAATTATTTTTTATTTCTTCTATATCATTTCGTCAAATGACAGACTACTGGGCTTGATGGTTAGTATTCGTAGGGCATCTTGTAAATGTAAGGATATTTATTAGATAGGTACAGTCTTTGCCATTTATATGACCGCTCTGAATATAGCTTTAAGTTCGGGCTTGCGCATAATATAGTCAAGAGTTTAATACAGAACTAAGTTTAAATTTTATTACAGAAATCTAAGATTAGGATGGATTTATCCCAAAGTTTTATACATATAATATAGTTTGTGAACCTGAAGTTGTGTCCTGCGCATCTATATCCAGAGCATTCAGAAAAATAGGGTGGACACCGCAATAAAAGGAGAGGATCTTAACGGATCATATATATTTAAATGACAGTTTATGTTAATTCCTACTGTTTGTTTTTTTTTTGTTATTGCAAACCTAAACAGTTTAATAAAGCAGACCAAGAGTATGTTTACAAATTACACAGAAATATCGGGTAAAAATAAATACATAAAATAATTAAAGTGCAAATAATAATGTGCTGAAGGCATGTATGTACTCATAGATAGTGTCTCTGATTCATAACTGCAATTAACGTATATAAAACAATATGTGATATTTTTATATATGTTACAAATCAGATAAAGTAATATATAAGAATAAAAAACACAGTAAATAAAATAAAACAGAGTATAAAATTCTTAATGAATCAACAATGAATATAACATTTGTTTAGACTCCGGAGAGTCTTAGATCAGTGTTCAAAAAGTTTGGTGTTCTTCAGTTATGATCTTCAAGAAAGCTGTGTCGAGGAGCATAAGATCAACCATAAATAAAACCATAGATTTATTTAGTTATTATGTAGGATTTATATAATCCTTTTTAATAATCTAATAACCACTCTCATTAATTATTATCACAAAGAAAAAGTTGTACAGTATTATTGAATCTTTTTGCCCGCTATGAGCTAAGAGATTAATACAAAACATATTATTATAGCAATCGAAAATTGACCTTCATTTATCCTGAAGTCGTCTCTACGCTATACATATAATATAAGACATAACGTAAATGTAACGGAAATTTTTGTTCTACGCGATTATATTCAGGGCGGTCAAAAGACTTCACGAGAACTGTACGCACATATCAATGTAATATTGGCACAATTTAAGAGATGGCGCCACTACTGCTATTAACTTTCAAATGTTTTAAGGAAAAGATAAGTCTCAAGAGAGGGCGACGTATATAGATTTTATATAAATTACTAAAACAGCTATAATTTTTTATCTACTTTAGGTAACAATGTACTATTATATTCACCTAAATCAATGTACATTATGTCTGTTTCGATGAAAGCAACATCTATAAACTGATGAGGTAACTAATTTATAAATTGCCCACAAATACAACATTATTAATTTTAAACAATTTCTGTCCTACTTTCAATTATATCTGTTGTGATAAGCAGTTATTTTAAAAATCATTAAGTTCATTGTGACAGAGTTAACTTCCACATTTATTTCAGGTTTAAATTAATATATAGAACCAAAGCATTCACTTGTCACTAAATATTAAACATCTCTACTCACATCATCTCATCAATAATAAAAATTGTTCCACATTTATTACACTTTGTAAGGGACGCTTAGATCACTACTTGTATTTTTAACTTGGTGTCTCACAAATATGAAATAGCTATCCCTATTAATGATTCTTTTAAAATAACAGAGTCACTTCCATTGACTAAAATCTCAATGGTTCCTCAGATGAGTGATAATTTTAGGCATTCCTAACTTCAATTAAAAATAAAAAGTTAGCAACAAATAATATTGTACAAAACTAGTAAACAAAAAGGAAAGAGAAAGATGTGGATACATCCTATTCTATTAAGAACATGACGAAATTTAGAGATTTATCTATGCGGTACCAGACATTTGTAAAGAGGGACACAGTTTCGTGTAAAAAAATGCAAGTCCGTTGACTGTCATCAACAACAATGAGTGTTTAGGGTAATCTAGAAATGGTTAATAGGGAACAGCTAAAGAGTTTACTTTTGTTCAAAGAAATGAATTTACCTATATGACTAGTAAAACGGGGAGAAAGTGAGGGTAAGAAGTGTTTTTATGCAGGTGGGCTGAGGAATGATATCATAATGGGAAAAATATAGTTTTGGATAACAAAAGAAGATGTGGTATATGTGACCTTTCTCCAGTCCATATTCGCAAATAAATTAATGTCTAATTATTATTTAAGCAGGTGAGCTGCAACGGTGAAGGCATACAACTGATTAATGATGTTGTCAAACCTTGAAATGAATTCTTCTGAGCTAAAAATCTTGATGTTACACCCAAACTTTGTAGTTTCGGAAACATTACTAAGGTGTCGTTCATAAAATATGTCACGCGTTTTAGACACACTCCTCCCATAGTTCACACTGTCATATTTCCCGCGACCCTCCTTATGAATATTGGCATCACAAATAACATATCTCCTCTCGTACATGCACAAATATACACGTAAAAATTTGTATATATTTACAAATACGCAACGAATGTATTCATATTGTAGCATAAAAATAGGAAAAAAATCGGGGGAATAATTAGCAGAATTGTTTGATGAGCTGCGAATGTCACGTTTCTTTAAGCCCCCCGATCCCTTTTGTCAAAGTAAGCGACACCTCTCCCCCCCCATAAGTACGAACGTATTTTATGAACGGCCCCTAATAAGTTACCATAACTTACAAACCTTTCAATGTCCAACAGAATTAGGACCTACCCATCAGCAAGGTGATGCACTAACTAAGGAGCACCTTCAAAATTTTGTGTAATATATACCAGCCTTTTAAACTACAACTGATCCTATGCCCTTGAACATTCCATTGATATGTTGACACAATAATTTTTAAAACACTTCTCAGAACCACTGTAAAACACATCCACACACTTATCACACATACCGTCCAGATATGGTCATTATAATTGCTTCAAAACATTATAGAACACTGTAATCAAAAAATCATGAGAGATCAACCTCCGAGAAGTCCCTCAACGGATCTGATGTTACATTGGTTCTCACTTTTTCTTCTCCTTCATGAACACTTGAAGTAGACGTCTCTTCAACCTTAACATATTGTCTTGTTTTTAATTCACTGTCATCTTTTAGAATGTCTTGGATAAAATCATCACTTGTATGAACTCTGGCTTCTGATAAACTGTCTTCTCCATTGAAGTTCCCAAGATCAAGTTTCCCAACCTTCAATTCCTCAGATCCGTTCTTATCAATATCATTATGTAATCCACTGTTCCGATAAATTCTCGCCCTTTTTCACACTTGTATCAAAACTTATCTCCGAGATGACATTATCAAAGTCTGTGACACCGTCCCTTGAGATGGAATCGTTGCTGTCTGCTTCTAAATCGTCCAAATCCCTTTCAGTTTCTGTGGGGGTTGCATCAACGCGGCATTTCGATGGAGACAGGTTTAAGACTGCGGTTTTGGAGACGGTTTTGAAGAGTTGGGTGACATCCGTCTCCGAGCAGAGTCTTAGGGCGTGTTCCCATCCCATCAGGATCTGGCTGTGTGCTGCCACTTTTCTATCAGCCAAATCTAACAGGAGACGCTTCAGTTCCGCTCTGGTTTTCGGAGTCCAGTCCGATAACTCGCTACGTATTGCTTCCGATGCTTGTTCCAACCTGAATGCAAAATGAATAATATTGAAATTGTACAGCCAACAATGTAGTAACAAGAATGTGCGGATAGATGGCGTTAAAAACAAATCTGTCTGCCAGCCTGTAGAATCCCTTTTACGTCCGAAAAAGAACTAGAACTACGAATTAAAAGAAGAAGAAAGAGAGGGGGTTGGTAGTTTTAAGAGCAATATGACAAAGCTGAGTCTTACCCATTCTAATATTAAAACTCGTATAACATACCATACACATTTTTATAACAAACTATAGTCTTACCGATTATGAAGATCGTCCGTACCGCTCCCGCCGGAAACGTAAGCCGCTGTTAACAACAATACCGATTATTAAAATAAAAAAGATTAATTTTTTATTAGGATGTTTATCGTTGAAAATTAAAACTATCTTCTCACTGAGTATATTTTCGTAATTAAAAAAAACAGGGTAGGTGTAAAGACACAGGATAGAAGTGAAACGTTTTGATTAACAGAAATACAACACAAAGCCAACGTGACGCGGTGTTTTCAAGTACTGGTCGCGCCAGACGTTGCTTAACATCGTTGATCGTACGAGAACCGGTATTTTCAACACTCTACTCGACACAGTGTTTTCAGTCACACAGAAAGGTTGCTGGTCAAAATTTCAAAGTCCTCCTTCTTATAAGAAGTTTCATTTCAAAAATATATGCGTAATTTTTCTTTTTTTTTTGTACTTGTTGCGTCTCTTAACTACTGTCTGCCTTTAAATGAAGTATTGCAACCAAAATTAGTATTTTTTGTATATTAAAATTAGCCTTCAAAATATATTGACCTGTGAGAATTTCTTAAAAACAGTGCCCGACTTAAATTTTATCTCCATAAATAATTAGAATTCTTTTACAGCGTCCCCAGTTTTAGTGAAAGGCAAGAAGTTGAATTGCTGCCGTAAGCAAAAGGGGGCTCTTCTCATTAAAACTCAAATTGGAGGAAAGTTGAAAAGCCTTTAGCGAATTAGCTCTAATTCATTTTTTGACTAAATGTTATTTGAGAACCAGAATCATACATGAACAAAGAATGCTTATTACATGCACCTTTTTCTTGGTTTCAGATATATATAAAATTGAACATTGTGTAAAACGGCAGATGCATCCCACTGTCTTTGGATACAATATTGTCACAATTAAAATACAGTCTTTTTCTGTGTCAATCATGTGAAACTACTGAACGTATGCTTAATAAAGCGAGCGGAAATAATTATATGAATAAAATAGGAGGTACCGTGTAGCGCGTCTCTCTGTGTTATCTTAGCGACGTGTGCGGACGCGTGCGCCGCCACCAGGGGGAGCAGCGCCGCCTCCAGCGGGGCCCGGCGGGGGGCACAAGCCCGCGCCGCGACCCCCGCGCCCGCCCCCACCGCGCCCGCGGCCCCCCACTCCGACCCCCCGCAGTGCGCGCTCCACGAGTCGCACACGCGCTTCATACTGACACCACATTCAATATATCAACACACACCGATATGTCTCCACTAAACACATCCTAAAGAGGTCATTATTACACTGCGAGCTAAACTTATACTGAGGGGTTAAATTGTCTTAAAACCTAATATTACAACTGTGACAAAATTAAGAAAAATGAAGAAAGTCTCCAATCGGAGAAAACCTACTTAGTAAAAATCTTCAACCTAAACAAGGACTCTGCCCTCCATGGTAGGGGAAACGCGTCGGGGGTCCCACATAGGGACTTCCACAATAAAAAAATAATAATAATATTACAACTGTAGACAAGTGTTACACTATTTATATCTTAGAAAAAAAAATGACACAACTTAATTAGACAGTTCATCATCATCAGCCGGTAAGAGACCCACTGCAGGGTCATAGGTCTCTTCCCAAACGAAGGTATAGAAAACATAATCACCATGCGCCAGCCTACAACTTATTGGCGATTTCAAACTCTGAGAAATTCACAGTTCTATATTTTTCCCACATACAGTTGTACTAGAAGAACATTTCTCAGGTTCAAGTTTCCTCATAAAGTTTTCCTTCAGCGTTAGCCGATAGTGTTACTAATATATATTAGTAAATGTACGCGAATTTCGAAAAATTCGTTGGTACACGCCGGAGTTCGAACCTGCGCACATCGGATTAATTGATTCCACCGGTTAAACCACTAGACCACGACTTCATTAGACAGTTACCTATTGTCTACTATGAAGTCCTCATATTTACATCGAAAACTTGTTGTTTCTTTTTTATTTTACAACTTAACGAATATATTGGTAAGGACTAAATTCTAAAACCTAATCGAGCAATCGCCCTCGACTTCGTAAGAGTTCATTTGGAGGATAAAACTTAATATAGGATCCTTATATATTGTTCGGTAAATCAGTAAAGCTTTTCCAGAGAATATTGTAAAACTCAAAGCTATTACCTAAAAAAATTCACTAATTAAAAAAAAGTATGTGTGTACAAGTACACGCGTTAGAAGTTATACTTTTTTGGCGTAACAAGATAAAAATCTTTTCAAAAATTTTATCTTTCGCCTTATTCTATGTTTGTAGAAAAAAAGGACACTAACAATAAAAAAAAGGTATTTAATATATACGTACTTTTTTTGAATAAAATGTTACCTATAGCTAACTTCAGGGTGTCGGTTTTTCGTGACGGTGTGCGCGCGCATCGTACAAATTTACTCTCATCCGTTTTCCCTAACTCGCCAAAAGAAGTATAACTTCAAAAATGACTATTATATAGTTATTTCTTGCATACTTTTTAGTGCACTTTTACATTCATTACTCGTAAGTTAAAACACCCTAAAGCAAGGACCTCAAATAAAATTACTAACCTAAGTAACGTGTTAAAGTAAATAGTAATTATGCAAAAGTGAAAAGTTCCAATAAAATTACTTCTCTAAAGTAACGAGACTAAAATAAAAGTTACAACCCTAAATTAAAGAGCTAAAGTAAAGTTACTATCCTAAATAACTAAAGTTAAATTACTAGTTCAAAGAACCCTAAAGTTTAATTATTAACCTAAAACAGTAATATGTAAGAAAAGGGACTTACTTCATGTATTCGACATTTAACGAGGCGGTCCCTTTATGAAGTTTGGTTGAGAGCGAGCAGAGAGTCGTCAGTTTGTGCTGCAACGATTGCAAGTAGTCGATGGCCGATGTGAACTCCGGATCTTTCACTCTGAAACAATACTCATCAGTCTATACAAACAAAATGAGGCCGGACAAACAACAGGTAATTTCATTTTATTTATATGCACAAATCAAAATTATTTATCCTAGTTTTGTATGTAATAGAAGATTAAAAATGAATTGCTGTGAGCGACGACAGCAGCTGAGGTAGACACCATATTTTTATTACAAAAACGGGGAGTTCGAGCAATATATAATATGGAAAAGCTCGTCACTCCTCTCTGTGCATCCACTAATAACGATTGTAACGTATAATTTATTTGAAATATGCATCTATTTATGTTAAAAGATTAAACCCGATTGAGCTTCTTGCCGGTTCTTCTGACTAGATTGTTTGTCTGAACCTGTGGTAATTTTGACATTCATAAGCGCCTTTTTAAGACCTAAATTGAATAAAGTATTTTTGACTTTGATAAATATTTCACTCTTAGATAAAATCAGTTGCCAGAACCTACATATAAACGATTGGCGACAGATTTCTGACGCAAGTGCGGTAAAATACACTAACACGGTGATATGATTTCATTGTCTTTATACCGAAAGCTCCGATTTATTGATAGAATTGAACTTATGTCAATCGACGCAGAAATCGAATACATTACTACGAAGCCAATATCACTTGGAATCGTTATCATAGTGTTAAATAACATAATTAAATAACTGCCTGAAATAACATACGATACTTTATCAAAAACTTCAGATGGCAACCCTAGACACGATAGATCAAATTTCGATCCAAGGTCTTAAAAAAATTTGCAATGTTATATGTCATACTAATTGAGGGTAGATGAGAACGTGTTATGCAATCTTGCTCTGTTTAATTTGTATATTAATTTCATGTCTAAAATGTATAGGTTAATTTATTTAATGTTATGTCTTATGCCATGTACTACTTCTAAGTATTGTTATTGTATATAATTGTTGGACCACGTTACTGTGATTTCTTTGTTTAAATATATTGTTTTATATTTTGTTCACCGGCTTGCTAGAATATTACAATATTTTTCTTTTTAAAATGAAAAAAAAGAATACATACCTTGCACCGTTGGTTGGTTTCGACTCCCCGCTGCCGTACGATAGTGTGTTACTCAAACCCCACAGGTTCAAAGCTCTGTATTCACTTTTGAATATCTATAAAATAGGGTATTATATTTTATATACGTATCTTAACACATCAAACAATTAAACAACTATACTTAGTGCTCTAAGTAAAGAGCTAAAGTTACTTCCCTACAGTAACAAACATTCATTCATGATCACGCTAACCAATAAACACACAGCCAAAAAAACAGAACACATATATTTAGTATTTTCTCACCAAATAATAATCATCCGTACATATATGTATAAATAAAATTCAGGCTATTGTTTTTTATCCGGGCTAACATCTTCAAAATGATCTTGGCGAAATTTTGGGAAGACTTTTATTGACAAGCAGATAAACTTTCAGAGTATAATGTAAGGCGCAAATCGTTACGTTAAGCTTTAAAAGCTTTAAAAGTTACTCATAAATTTGTGATGGCAAGAATAATTACCGATACAAGACAACGCAACTAACCTTGTCCAGTTCATCATCAGGTGTCGTCAAGAATATCCTGAAGTCGTCACTGTAGGTCAATATAGGATGCTTTGCCACACGATCTGTAAACAACACGTTCAATTTAGATATAATATAAAAAAAATGGAAACAAAGAAAATTCTATAACAAAACTGGCTATAAATTGTGTCGTTATGTCAAAACAGTTATCGTTATAAACTGCTGTCAGTTATTCTGCTGTAGGATAATTTGCCGCATACCGATTAATAATGAAGCGATTAATTAATTAATGAAGAATTAATAATGAATGGGCTGACACCCTCCGGGTGGAGGGGAGGTCATGCATAGATAGCCTCCCTTCCCCGGTCAAAAAGGTAAGTGAAGAACACCATGGGGTCTTAGTCCATGGAAGTCGGACATAACCCACGCACAGCTGCCTGGCGGTATAGTTATTCATAATGGATTTCTCCATGTACAAAACAAAAACAAACACTTGCTTATTTACTAATAGCACAAGTAATTTTAATAATGATAATGGATAACAGATAACAAATAACAGAATAACGATGTTATTAATGATATGTTATACTTAGTAGTTGTAATTAAAAAAAACACTTGTAATGCAATCAAAAACTTAATAATCTTTCCAGTGTTTAACGAATTAGCTACCATCATAACGGTGGAAACCACCAAGCAAGTGTTGGTTAGTTTTTCTAACGGTACTTTTAAATTAGCCCCTCCCACTTCTGAGTGGCCATCTTCAAACACACTTTGATTTAATGTAGTGTATCATTGTGAACTAACGATAAGAAAGATCTACTGCTTTATTCACCGACAATTTATAAAAACGTACAATTTAAATATTTACCTAGGAATGCGTGTAGAGCCATGGTCCGTATAGCGACGAATGATGGAGAGTACCGATCCAGCTGTTGCCTTGCTGTATGTAGTGGGGGGAGGGGGGGAGGCGCGATCAATGGGTGCGTTTGCGCAAGCCTCTTATGTAACGACTATTGGATAAAAAAAATCGATGTAAACACATTTTTTTTAAATATTTCTAATCTTGACTAACGTCATAAATGCGAAAGTGAATTTGTTTGTCACACTTTGATGGTCTAACTACTAATTGAATCAAAATGAATTTTGCATACATGTTGTCAGGAGAACTATTTATTTTTCATATCCTCGCCATTCATATCGTATTTTTTATATTATTGTAATATCAATAAATGTATGAAATTTTATCAATGAATACTCTGTAAAATACCAACTTTATTATTTGAAGTGAATATAGACCGATTTACGTGACACTAAAAACTCTGGAGCCGCGCAAGTAAATTATGTTATAACAGCCGCCAACGTTGAACAGAAACCATGGTATTACAAAATAATCCCAAAGCCAAATCATACCTTACAACATGATAAACATGGTGTACCGACCCAACTTAGGTGGGATAACGGTAAGATGATGGATGCGGTCAGGACTATACAAATGGACAAAGTATTTTCATATAGAAAAAGTGTACTGTCCCGATGGGATAGCTCAAATCTACATTGTATCTACACATGTCAAGCTGCGAGCAAAAACTAGTTTATTTTTTGTAAAAACATATGTTTTCACTATTATTTTTAATTATTGCCGCAAAAAGACTCAACTCTCATGGCGTTAGAATAACATGAAAAGACTCTAAAGAAACACTATTTTTATTGAGTAAAAATATACCAATAAGTCAATGACAGAACAATGTTTCGAAAAGCTACGACTCACAAGCTTAGTTAATAGCTAATAAGTTAATCTCTCTGGTCACGTGATAACAGAAATGTCTTACCGATTTTTTATTTAATTATTATAAACATATTTGGTCATGCAAGTTAAAATTATATGATATTCAATTTTATTATATTATGTCTACTCTGGCTCCACACGGATGCATGGAGGAATGAAATACTTCTTTTACAGTACAAACATATTAAATGTAAAATTATTAATTAAGTATGTGAAAACTGAAAGAACTTGATCCAAATCAATCTCTACTGGATAGATTTTGAGTGATTTATATACAAGCGCATTTTTTAAATCTATGATAAAACCTTAACATTTGTTGCTATTTTATAAGAAGTTAATACATACCTTAAAATGGTTATACCGTCGTCTAACATAAGGGGGTGTCGGCCATCGTGCACACACGCATCTCACCCTGTACGTGACAAATGTCTCCAGAGTGGACAGTTGCTTCATCGGGGCGTCCACCTGTTAAAAAATGAATATCATATGAATAGATTCTTCATCTGTAACTATGTGATCATTGAACAATTTAGGTTGAAAATATGCCACAATGTACCAACACCTGCATTCAAAGTTTTCAAATGACTACACCGTTGGCTTGTTAAAGCCGGTACAGTTTCACCTGATACATTTGTTATAGGCTTATTGCAATACATATTTTCAAAGAACCTATCATTGAAATTCACTTCACTGCTATGTTTACTCACATTTACTATAATTCCTTCTGCTTTAAAGCTTATGAATATTATGTAACTTACTTTAACAGCAATGTCATATCCATGCTCCATAATAAGTGGGGCACCTTCTCCTGGATCTTCGGTGGCATTCGGAGCCTCTGTGTCCTCATTGTCTGCATCATTCATGTTCAATACTGATGAACTGCTTTCACTTGCCATTTTCCTGTAATGTTTATTGTAACATAACCTTATCACAATTATCAAAAGAAGAAACAAATTTTGTCAATATTAATAATAGTATTATCTGTTGGCCATGAATAGCTTAAAATACTTGTAGTTCGAGGGTGGCATTGATTGAGACACGCTTAAAAACCTAAATAAATAATACCTTAAGAACATACAACACATGACAACACTACAGCATAATGATAGGGCTATTACTAATAACAGGCTAGCTACCAAGTTGAAAATCTCTCGTCAACCATCTGTAAGTATTTAAGCCACATGTAGTTCAGTCATACCCTTTAAGATTACCATCTCAGGGGACATTGTCATTTAACATGTGGTTAGACAAAAATACTCTTGCTGTTTTCATCAAAATTTTAAATTGATAATCACTATTTCACCTTGTGATGATTATGTGGTTTGACCAGTAGCATATCAATTCATTATCCACAGGGCCAAATCCTAGCTTGTACATATATTAACTTATTTTACATTGGCGACACAATATTAACCGAGTATGTTAAAAGGAAACCCGAATTTAAGAAAGATTTTTGTTGTACAGTAGGTATGTGGAAAAACATACAACAGAAGATTTCTCAGAGTTTCAAATAATCAATACAATAATCTTACAAGTCTCTACTTGTAATAAATATACTATATATAATACTAAATAGGCCTAAGGCCTAATGTTCAGAAAGTAATTCCTAGTTCGATTCTATTTAGTTTAATAAATTATTCTTACTTTTACCTTTTTAAATTCTAAGATAGATTACCAAAAATTTGATAGAAAATTCACATCCATTAACAAGATATACAATAACATATACCAGAAAAAAAACACTATTGTATGATATATTTCTAGATATTATTTTTATATAATATAGTTCTAGATATTAGGATAGAATAAAACAAAATTTGTTAGAAATTAAAATGGATATAATATAATAAGCATATATAAATGGGCGTAAACTTCACATTGTATGACATTACAAAATTGATAATATATCGAGTAAGCGACCAGAACTGCGATAAAGTACAATTTGCCAATTTTCAGTAAAGCATATCGCTTGCGAAATGTTTTACTTTAATTATAGCCGATCGATAATTAATAGTATAAACAATGTACGCACAAGACCAACATAACTAACTTTCACTTAAATTCATATATAATTGCTGTAATACTTACGTTTAAGTTATTTGTTTATAATATTAAAATTCGCAATAAACAAAACTACACAAAAATAATGACAACGGCGTACGTTCCGTTCCAAATTATGTTAATTCGATGCGTGACGTTTTGTAGTTTACTTTTACAGTCATTTATAACGGTATAACACCAAACGTTACTTATGCTGCGTGAATTGGAAACTTATTATTAGAGTACTGGTGTGTTGTAATATATGAAACCAAGGATATTGAATAGATAATTGACATACTCGTACTTATATTATTGACAAACGATAGTAAAAACTTTTCAGACAATCCGACCACGAAATACTCGTAATATTAATATTTATACATTAAATGTTACTTTACATTAACGTATTCTTAATTTCAAGTAGGTATTTATTGTTAATAAAGATATATAGCAAATATATTTTGTATATAATATGAATTTTAATAAATATACATTTTATAGTTTGGACATTGTAATCGTTTTAGATATAAATCAACTTCGTGAATATAAATCTAAGACTTACACTCGTGATTTGGGAATTATTCAACAATCTATGAGCTGCGTAATTCAATGTAAGTATACAATTTTAAAAATCCTATGTATCGTAAATAGTTTCAAACATTGATATTAAATACGAAACCAAATAAAGTATCAAAAATAATCTTTTTATTTGTATAATTTTCACAAAAATAACACTGTTTCCAAAACCATTTGCAAACTTAAAACGCAAAAAAAATCAATATTATTTAATTTAGTCCATAAGAATGCAATACCCTAAATATAAATTTTATTCATTTCGAACATAACTTTAAATCGATTAAACTTGGGAATACAATCTACATTAATATTGTAAAAGTAAGTTAACGCAACACTATTGTTCTCGTACCTACTTAATATATTAAGTCCATGGTATCTACACAATACGTAATCATTATTTGTATTCGATTTTATATTCTATTGCTTAGGCGCTTATTTCCATATCATAAAACCTTATACGATGATTCCTAATATGTATGTACATTTTATGACTAATTAATCTAAAAATCATTTGCTTCTATTAAAATGAGTATGTAGGAAATACCAATGAGCGTGATATATAATCGAATACTACACTTTACAAATATATATAATGAGAAAATAGTGTATTAGTTTTTTTTTTAAATCCTTTACATTATAAATTTTAAGTTGATTAATTAAATA
Source organism: Antheraea assamensis (assembly GCA_035772565.1). Lineage (NCBI taxonomy): Eukaryota > Metazoa > Arthropoda > Insecta > Lepidoptera > Saturniidae > Antheraea > Antheraea assamensis. The sequence continues at coordinate 262,312 of JAQQSE010000171.1, read as the reverse complement.
AATGATTTAGATTATAATAGCGCGGATTTACATTTTATTCGACGACATTTTTAAAGTACAAGGTGGAAATAAAAATTTATTATTATTATCACAATTTTTTATGTGGTTGAAAAAGTTAATCAGATTGCAGACTAGTCTCTGTAAATAAATTTATAAATGTGTAGTGTCAATATAAATTGTTTCTTATTCTACTATACAATTTATAAGATTGTAAAATTTAAGATAAAATAAGTTTTCCAACAATTATATTTTAAACAGCTTATTTATAAATCCACATTGGCTATCCAACTATCCATCTATCCAACTATTCAGCCAAACAATATCCGCCTCTGAGCATAGGCTTCAATGTAATACCTCCTTAATTGTTGTTTGATTCGCGAAGAAGTCGCTTGTAAACTCACCATCGATCTAACTTGTAGTGCGTTTATCCAAACTGCATCTTCTGTAAAACGTCAGGTAATCAGGATAGTGACAATGAATACGATAACACTTTATCTTCCTATAATAATTTTAATACATTCGGGCAGAGTTTCCTCATACAACTGTACTTGGCGGTGGTTACAAAACAATTCATTCTAAACAATTTTTTTTTTCGAACTGACAACATTTGGCTTGTTTAGGTCGCTACAGTTTTACCGGACTACTAAGGGGAGTGCTTAAGGTACTCGCCCGATTTTATAGGAACCAGCACAAGGGCGCACGGTGCACCTTGGATTTAACTGTCACCGGATATTCCGATCTAACTAAGCTAAGCTATTCCATACATATATGAATTCGTGAAATATACATGTGTAAACATGCATGTTCCCCGAATACATATATGTATTTTATATCTGACTACTAAGTTGTGTGAACTAATTCAGTTCGAAAAGGGATGAAAAATAGCCCAATCACGATGTGTACCTACTATGTGCACGTGTGTGGGGTGATCTGTGTATCTGTGAAACAAGCGTGAGACACTGTATTCGAGCGAGTAACATACTCGAAGGCTCCACACCGAGGGACAAACCTAAGCTCGAGTTGCTACCAGAAACAACGCGACGAGTGTGCGAGATCGTATGGTTGCTGTCACGCTCGGCAGCGAACAAGCATGGAGTGCGATAGCCTCCTTCTGCGAGGAGTTCATCTCGCCTCTCTTGAACTGTAGAGGCCTTCCAGGTCAACAGTTGGAAAAAAAAAGTTCTTAAACATATTTGTTATGTGGTAGTTACTAGTTACCCTGATGTTGAAAATTCATCGGCAAGTACTTATTGGTGTGTTCCGGCTGCTCTGCTTGAGAGTTAAACCTTGTCGAGTCTAGCTTTTGCATGCCATTTCCGAAATACATGGTTGAATTCGCGAGGTACACATATGTATCTTGTGAATTCCTATATGTATGAATAGTTTGCTTAGTTTTGCTTAGTTACATTCGGGATAAAAGGCAACAGTTCAAACCTAGGCGCACCATGCACTCTTGAGATGGTTGCCAATATAAAATAGTTCTAAGTTCAAACAACATGTCAAGCAGGTTTTAATGTCTAAAGGCTATTACAGGGTGGATCAATATGTGAACGACGGTGACGTCTGGAAATGATGCCCTCTCTGTGCATCCACCAAAACCGAATGTAATTATTTGTATCTATGTTTATAACAATGTTTTAAAAATATGAGTTATAATATGTTTAGTGAAAAGATAAACCCGATCGAGTTTCTTGCCGGTTCTTCTCGATGATTGGGTTGTTTGTCCGAACCGGTGGTAACTTTGACGTTCATAAGCGATTTCTCAGGGCCTAAATTGAATAAGTATTTTTGATTTTGATATTGATTGAAAATCTGGTGAATGCCCTAAGCGCTCGCCTTAGTAGTTCGGTGAAGCTGTGCGTGAGACCTGTCAGGCCATTAGCGTAGTCAGTTCGAAAAAAAAACATCGGCTAAATCGTTAGAGAGGCAACAATTAATTAAATGATTAGGTTAATAGTATTATAATAATGGATAACATAATGACATTAGATAAGAGAAAATTGTCATGATTTTATTTATTTATAACAACGCGTTTATTTTCTTTATTTTCTGGCTCCGTCACAGTTTGTGCACTAGCCAGCGTCAAGTAACAAGATTTTGCCAAGTGAGTATCTTGTGATAATTATAATGTTCTAACAAGATGGTGGTTTCCTTGTTAGAACTTTCCATGGAGTTTTGGTGGCATCTCAGAATGTATGCTCCATGGTATTATTTCCCATCCACTTCACTTGTGCATAACAACCGAACTATATTATGTAAAACACCACCAATATTACAAAATGTAGAGTTTAATAACACAAGATTATGAATAAAATATAAAAACCACTACATGAGAGACTAAGATCCCGCCAAAAACTCAACGCGTTTATTGTATACATGTAATAACATTTTGGCATCGCGTCGATGACGTGCCAGTCGGCCATCTTTGTGTCTTATCGTTTTTATGAATATATTAATAATGAAATTGTTTATGTTAAATTATTTAATACCGCAATACGGATGCATGGATGTTTATTACTTTTTCACGCAAAAAAAAACAGAACGGAGTTTGATGAAACTTTAGTAACACATAAAAAAATAAATTACGTCTGCGTGTATCAGTGTGCACACGCGCAGTAATTGCTTCTTTGGGTTATATGTATCAGATTATATAATAAAGTTTTATTTTCATTTAATCTCGTACATAAGTAACACGTTTATTATTACCATTACTGTTTTAAACTGTACTTAAAAAAAATGGCCTATTTCAGTTATACTTATAGGTGCTTCAGTATGTACTTTTATAATTTATTATTTAAAAATCTTGAATACACTGCATCAGTCGTTGTATACGATCTATTTCATACAAATAATATACTGTAATACATACAATAATAATACAATACAAATTAAAATACTTATTTGGATTTTTTTCCAAATTAATTTATTGTTTTTTTTATATCCATTATATTTATATTTCATATAAATTATTAAATACAAAAAATCTAGTTTATTGAATAGTAAAATAAAATTTGAGTCAAAATACAACAAACATGTTATTTCCTTAATTACAAACAGTTTTTTTCGTATAACGTAAATTAGTGTCTCAGTGTATATATAATAATTATATACAAATGTATACTTACAGTATATCAACGGGTTAAGATAACCTATAATTTAAAAAAATCTCTGTAACTAGTTTTTATTGTATATTAACCCCTCGGCTGTTTTTTTACGACCCAGATCTAAAAAAATAGCAGATTATAATTTTTTTATTTCACTACATCGTACATTGTAAATTTCATGGTTTAGTAAAAAAAGTTTGTACAAATGATAATATGTAAAATACATTATACATAAAAAAATATAATTTTACAATACATCATTTGTTATTATTCAAAGTTTTGTAATAAATCAGGTATTTTTTTAAGTTTATACTGCCAACAGTCTGTTAAATTGTACCTCATGAGGTCTACATTCGTTTGTATGTTTTGGACAATCCAGAGGTTAACATTATAAGATAATTTCTTCTTCTTTATTTTTTGGCTCCGTCACGGTTTGTGCACTAGCCAGCGTCAAGTAACAAGATTTTGCCAAGTAAGTGTCTTGTGATAATTATAATGTTCTAACAAGATGGTGGTTTCCTTGTTAGAACTTTCCATGGAGTTTTGGTGGCATCTCAGAATGCATGCTCCGTGGTATTATTTTCCATCCACTTCACTTGTGCATAATAACCGAACTATATTACGTAAAACACCACCAATATTACAAAATATAGAGTCTAATAACACAAGATTATGAATAAAATATAAAAACCACTACATGACAGACTAAGATCCCGCCAAAAACTCCTAAGATAATTTTAAAATGCAAATTTACCAAGTTACCATGGCAACGGTTTTTTTTCCTTATTGACCTGCTCTGTTAGACCATTGGGTCTTGAGGGCCTAGGGGTTAAGCTAATATTGAAATTGATAAAAATATAAGGATAAATGTCAAGTATTCTAAGTTGGAAAAAACCCTGTTGTCAGTTGACGTGCGTTGCGTAACCCGTTGAGAGTTACACGAATGTAAAGTACCATTGTAAAGATACAAATGTAAACCAAGTCGCGGGTATATGCAAGAAGTATGCAATACATTTTTTTAAATACTGTGATGGTGGTAACAATCTTGCGGGCCGTCTGTTGGTAAGCGGTCACCGCAGCGTATGAATGCTTACAACACCGGAGGTATGACATGCGCGTTGCCCCGACCCTACTCCTGTTTACTTCACTCTTGAAGAACTCCACACTGTAGTCCTGTGGAATAATATCAGCAGGACGTTCATTCTACAACCGGAGCGTTCGTGGGAGGAAACTCCTCTGGATCTGGACCGTCCTTGACCATTTCATGACAGTATTCCATATGGGTTCGGACCTGAGTTTTGCATAACAGCAGTCTTTGCCCAGGGATAAAGCGTCGTTTCGCTTTACTCAAAACAATACATGTATAATAGTGGAAGATAACTGGTAGTTTAATAGCTTTTGTCAAACGAATGTACGTTGGAAAAACTCGGGCGTCGCGTCGCGTCGCGTCGCGTCCGTCCGTCACTGTCTCGAGCAGCGGTCGTTATTCAAATTTTATTATCTCTGCTCGCGAAAAACGCGACTGCGCGGGATGATGATAAATAGGACTATTTGCTTCCTTAAACCATACTAACTATTATACAGATAATTTTTTTTTTTTTTTTTAATCTAATTATTCATTCGAGCTAACTAAATTTGCACTCGGAACTACTCCGCACGCGTTTTGTGTAATAACAACTAATGACAAGAAATTTTCTTTATTAAAATATTAGTCTGTTTGAATATGTCTATTTGTTTGTATATTCGGATTTAACTATAAAACGCTTTCACTGATTATCATTCCATAATATGGTTTAATGTTTCTCAAAAAAAATTTTTTTCTGAGATTACCCGGAACAAACAGACAGATAAATATTATAACCATGATGTAAATGAATTTTTTTTTGGAATCGTAGCATTTTAAAAATTGAGCACAATAATTATATAAATCATTTTGAATTAAGTCATGGGCGCCGCCCTATTAGTTTTGCCTGCTATGGCGAGCGCCTCTCACTTTACTCCTACTCCGTGGCCGGCTGTAATGCGACATGCGATAGATGGACGGAAAAAAATGAGGCGGTGTAAAAAAAGTTTCACTTCAAAAATATTTTTTTGTTATCAGTATCTTATGTATTTTATATCGATTTACTGAAAAAAAAACCTGTTATTTTTCCAATACCAACAGATATGTACATTTTATCTATGTATATAAATGAGGAAGTTTGTGAGTCTTGATATTACATGCTTCACAAAAAACTACTTAACAGATTTTGATGAAATTTTACTGTAATAACACATGTAAGAATAATACATAAGGTATGAATAATACATGGGCTATTAATAATAATAACAAAAAAAGTATTGTTTAATTAGGCCCCACAAATTACAATAAATATCATGTACATTGAAAAATATTTGCTATTTGAGAGCTATCGTGCCTTGCGCTGTTTATTCAAATCGTTAGAGTGACATCAACTAGTCGAATTATATATTCTGTCTTACGCGGGAATTGAACTCGAGATGGAACCATACAATCTTATCTTTTTAAGATTTTTTTTTTTTATATTATAGGGGGCAAACGAACAGGTGGGTCACCTGATGGTAAGTGATCACCGGCGTCCATAGACACTAGCAACACCAGGGGAGTCGCAAGTGCGTTGCCGGCCTTTTAAATATGTGGGCCTCCGGCGCTCTCACTGACCGAACGAAAAGCAACAGTGCGGGCGCACTGTTACTTCACGTCGGCTTTCTGTGAGAGGATGGTACTACCCCGCGCGTCGGGCGAGCCGACCCATTCATGCTGAAACCATTAATAGCTTCAGCGTAGCTCTACCACCTACAAAATCGTTTTAATATTGCACCACGATGCTTAACAATAAATCTATCTCGTAATTGATTTGTTAAGATTTATTACATTTCTCTAACATATGATACTTGTCGAAAATAATAAATAGTATGGCCTTTTGACCCTACTTTCATGGTATGAACAGAACCAAATTGTAATATGAGGTAGGTACTTACGAAAATTTTGTAGGACCAAAATTTAACACTTCTATGTCTGTCTCACTCTAACACGTTATGTTTGTGTGTGACACCCTTCACTGTACTATAGGGCCCGTGAAAGCTTTGCGTTTGTTTGCGTGAGGACAGGTATCAGTTTTCGTGATACCAGCCTTAAATAATTTTCACAAATTTCGGGTAAACTTTTAAGAGTTGCGGAATTTAAGCAGTATTTATGTTGCCGATTTTCAATGTACAGTATACATGGCAAATGAGATATGTAAAAGAAAATAATGTGAGCCAAATTACATATCAATTCAAAATTATGGCATCAGCAAAGAATTTTAAATATTATTAAGTATACAACAAAATTACATAAAGTAGTTAATGCATCTGATAAAATTGTTATCTTTGTATGCCACAGAAGTATAAAGAATTATTTAAATCTTATACAAATTGTAGTAGTGTACTTGTTTTAGAAATCGCAGGGCCGACATATAAATAAATATATGTCTTTTATATGTGCTTAGGCCCTGCCAAACTGAATCAAGTATTTTGTTTTTTTTTATTTTATCTATTAATGTGTAAAATATTTTAAAAGAAACCTTAATAAGAAGACAAACGTCCTTGGAATCACAAAAGGTTACGCTGAATGGCTGCGGTAGGCTACGATGTTAAAAGAAGTAAAATCTTGTTCAATAATCAGGTAAGAAGTTGATAGATTTAAGATATCTTTTCGTAAAAAGGGTGTAAACAAATAGAATCACTAACCAGAAAAGGAAACAACAAAAATATTGAATCTTTACTTGGTTATATTAATTAAAAAATGATTTAATTGAGTATTAGTAAGTTAAAAAATAATGTTAAGCTTTTTACATTCACAGACGTCGAACTTGAATTGTACGTTTATTATATTACTCACATAATAAAGACATCTTCATGTTAAAGTAAATCAAAACGCTTAGGCTACAGACTGTGATTAAGAAACAGACATATGTGCACACACACACTATAAAATATTATTTTCAGTTTGAGCATCAATTGTGGAAACAAAACAAGGTAAATATTTTTACTGTCACGGCAACACTGCCTCGTTGTACTAGCAAAACAAAAATTCTTGCCAGTACGCGTTTCCCTTTGAACTCGTAGGGTGTGTGTCGTGTTCCTCTTCGGGAATTGTGTTTTTGTCACATCGTGTATTTTTCTGTGTGCTCCACCGTGTACTGTTCAGTGTGTTGTGTATTAACAAACATATCACGTGTGTTTTCCAATTGAATCAAGTAAACGGTGAGTGTTTTTCGTATGAAAATTTGACGATTTAGTATAATACAAAAGCTGGTTTCTAAGGGAGAATGTACGGTCTGTTTGGTTCGTATAGAATTCTCTCTGTATTGAATTATGTTGCTGGTAAACATATAACGCTCGTTATATATGTAGGTAGGTAGGCAGGTCTAATTTATTGTAGTTGTTTAATAACGATATTTTCCTCACGAAATTTATCGAATAATTTTGGCATGTATTTTGTCTAAATTTTTAATATGTTTGTAATAACTATTTTCAAAGGTTTTTTACTAAAACTGTACATATATTTATATAATACAAGTTGTATTAGCGGCTCCGACCGCTTTTTTAATAATTAAAAATATGTTACTTTGTCAAATATATGGGTATAATTTTTCACGAGAATCTTATGAATGGTACACAAGTTGATGTGTTATGGGCCACCTACTGCCGAGTTATAATACAATGGATATATTTAAAAATGTCCTCTATAAAAGAACGCAAGGTTTTATAAACTTAGTTGTTTTTCGTTATCAATGTCATTGATATGCTCAAACATATACTTTCCTACAATAACATAGAAGTGTTCATACTAATGTGATCACGAATGGATCCTAACGTTATGAAATTTGTGTGACAAAATTTTTAGATGCACCTTTACATTTATGTCTAATATATATTGTCATAAAAATCAAGTTTGGGTTATCGCAGTGGTCGGCAAAGCGCGGCTAGCGAGTCATATAGGGCCCTATCACTCCTACACTATGGCTTTTTAAAAAAATGTTTATTTCAGACATGGAATATCAGCTATTAAAATAACATTCATTTACTAACGTGTTAACGTTTGCCCGCGACTTCGGTTATCGTGAATATGGTTCAATTATTTCAGGTTCACTACTTGATTTATTTAGATTTATTATGGTCCGTCTTCTATTTGTTAATTGTGTTATTATTACCCACTAGCAAGCACCCGCTACTTTGCCTCCGTTTATATACTTATATTATCCTATCCCATCTAATATTATAATTGCGAAAGTCAGTTTCTTTATCCTTCTGCATTAGTTGCGTATTCAGCATTATCTAAAAGGAATATACTACTCCGGAGCGATAGATTAAATCTACATTACCGCAAAAGCTAGTAATATATATTTTTATTTTTTCGAACTGTCTACACTGGTGACCTGGCAAGGCCTCTATAGTTTCACCGGACTAGGAAGCAGTTAAACTAGTAATATAATCAATGGCAGAACCATACATTGTCTTGTGTAACTTGTAGCGGCTTACGCAGCGCAAGACGAGATAGCTCCCAGGTGACGGGATTATTTCAAACTTACTTGATAGTTGATACTTATTATATTTTGGCCAATCTAAACCGTATCTTTATAAATTATAGCCTGTGTGTTATTCTGGCTTGTGAGCTATACAACTGCAAAGTTTTATCAAAATCGGTTCAGAAGTTTTTACGTAACAGAGTATGAAACGATGCAATTAATTTTCTTGTTTATAATTTGAATACGATGTTTGTAGATTCAATTGTTTTTTAAACGACTTCTTTATGCGTGATATTTTCTTAACTAACTTGACCTCTCCCGCTAGCACAGGTTCAGGTGTACGGCGATCTCGTGTTATCAGTAGAACGGTACCAGCAGATCGTGAGAATGGTTAATATTTATTTTATATATATATAGAAAAAGTTATCAAATATGAGATATCTCATAACGGGTTCGATAACGTGTGCTTAGTTACAAGATACTAGCGACCGTTCGCAACTTCGTTCGTTTTTGAAAACTACATATAAATAAATAAAAAAATTAACAATAATAAAAACTTCCGGTCATGTAGTGTTGGTTTTTTTTTATAGTTTATTTATTTTTACTGCAGACACTTTTTTTTTTGATTTTAGATTATAATCAGAACATTCTCAAATACTAGGCTTAATAAAAATAATAAAGTAAATTGTTTTTGACTAAATCTAACGTATTTATACTCAAAATACAAGTTTTTAAAGATCTCATGTGAAATTAGGAGAGGAGGATGAGATAAACCTCACTACATCTCACCGCTGAGGAAGAAGCGGTCAAAAAAACTTCTAAAACTCCTCACGTAATTAATGGACGCCACCTAAATCCTTGACTAATGAATTTTGGTATAAAGATAGAAGGGATGTGTATCATATTTTAATGGAATGTGTCCGGAACGATTCTCAAAGAAGACAGATATTTAAGTAGAACTATAATATAGGTTTTTGTAATGAAATATTGTCACGCTCAGCATCGGAAGAAGCCAAATTAATTTATAATTTGGTAGACGTCGGTATAAGGGCAAGAAAGTGATTGCAAGCTTCTGTTTTTTTCTGTTGTAATTTCTTTATTGCTATTCTTTTTTTTTAAATTGTTGTTTGTTGTATGCATGAGGTTGGCAAATATCTACCAAATAATAACGCATACGGAATCGCGGGCAATTGCTAGTATAATACTTAATATTATAAATGCGAAAGTGAATTTGTTTGTCTGCTTGTTACGATGTGACGCTTTAACTACTCAACCGATCATGCTGAAATTTTACATAGACTAGTCAGGGGTAAAGAAAAGGATGAAGGGTAAGGGTTTTCATTTTGAAATAATGTACCGTTCCCATGGGTAAGGTGAGCGAAACAGTGTGAAGAGCTAGTTTATTATAAAGACTACTGTCACGGATGTAATGTTAATTTTCTTTATCTGTTTATCTCTCCCAATTTAAGTCTGGACCGATTCTAATGATTTTTTTTATACGAGAAGTATTTAAAATACCGCAGTTAATTATATAATAAGAATTGTTAGTTATACTTTTAATAAACATAACAAATAGATAAATTGAAAAGGGTTTTTATCAATATTGATGTACATTTATACACGAGACGATAGTTGATGTAACAACGGTTTGTTACTTGTCTGACGCGAAAACCACGGAAAAATTGATACTTGGCTTGAGTGAGAAAAGAAAGAACTATGAACGTTATGGAACGAGATAATCTTACGCGGGCACGAAATCTAATAAACAGTTTTTATAATATTAATTTTAACAACTAAGCTTCTAGGTTATTACTGCCATTATCGAATAGGTAACTAGACAGGTAACTAGAGGTAAAAAGATGGCGGCTCCCTTGTTAGAACTTTCTATGGTGTTATTGTGACATCTCAGAATTCATGCTCCGTGGTATTATTTCCTGTCCACTTAACTTGTGCACAATAACTGAAGTATATTGCATAAAACACCACCAATATTGCAAATAATAAAAGATTAGGAATAAAAAATAAACACCACTACGTGACAGAATAAGAAATCCCGAAGTAGAATGTTATAGATAAGATTATTGTAGTCTAAATTGATTCAAATATATAGAATTTTTATTACGAGACTTTCATGTAAATACTTACGTACGACGACTCTAGAACATTCTGTGTTCGTTTGTGATTATAATATTTGAATGAAGAAAGGTGCTTCTTAATGACTGTCGAAACAGATGAAAATTGACAATTGTTTGTGGCTCGTTATTATAGAGTTTTTAATAAAATGTCACAGCAATAAGAAATCCTGAACTCTGGAAAATCCTGCGCCATCTGTTATAATGTCTAGACGGGAAATACGATTTTTCTAGACACTTACTTTATTATATAAATTCCATGCCACACGTTGCTTTGATTATCTTATTTAACTGTCAGTCACCGGCGCCTTCGTCTACATTCAAATAGGTACCTATCTTTTATTATTACTAAACTAGCTGTTACCCGCATATTCGTCCGCATAGAATTTAGCATAAAAGAATTATTTAGTATAAAATAATGCACGGGGCGCGCGCGTTTCTGGCCACTATTTCTTTATTTAGTCTAGTCTTCTTATAACCCTTACATTGTTTTAAAACAGACATACCTAAATATATTTTTTAACCTCGTCCGTCTGTTATAAAATGGTATGAACAGACAAAATGACTAAATTTTAAATATATATAATTAAGACGAATATAGTATCTCTGAGCGCTTGTAGATAAGCTTCATCAGTTAAATAAACATACAAACAAGCTGACAATATTCAGCGCACCATGATACACTGTCTAATTATACGGTCGATAACTAGATAGGGAGGGGATCGTGTCGATCCTTATACAAGTTATCGACATATTTTATATTGTTAATAATAAATATACTGGAGATAATATTTTTGTACCATTGTTTAACTAAATATACTAAAGTATTTGTTAAAAAAACTATATTATAATGCTTATATTAACAAAAGAAACTTAAAATCGGTTAAAATTAATAGAATATATCTTTTTTTCATGTACTAAAAGTATTTATAACAATTTTAGTATCCTATCAATTGACGAACGGCATGAGGTTCCCGTGCATGAGATCTTATAAAAATCGATTAAGCCGTTTTTGCGTAAAATTCAGTCTTGCAAACATACATACAGACAAACAGGCAAAAAGTTTTTAACGTAAGATTCGTGATGAGTCGCGTTTCTACTCGATATTTACCGCAAAATCTCTAAATACAATTAGCTGTACAGACACATCTACCGATTTATTAAAATATACAATGGATATAACTACCGTACTGCATCTTAAAACTCTCTCTTTGGTGCAAACCCATATTCAGTATTATATAATAGGTTATATTTTATTAGAATTAAGTTTTTAGGAAGTTTTTGAGTGCGATTTTGGTCAGTCATGTAGTGGATTCTATATTTAATTCATAGTCTTGTGTTATTTGACTCGATATTTTGTAATATTAGTGGTATTTTACGTAATATAGTTCGGTTGTTGTGCACAAGTGGATCGAAATTAATATCACGGAGAAATGAATTGTGATATGCTAAAAAACTCTCTAGAAAGTTCTAACAAGGGGGCGGCCATCTTGTCAGAACACTGACATAGATTATCATAGGATACTTGGGAATAATTGTATTACTTACTCGATAATGGCGACAATAATCTAGAAGATTGGTTGCCAAAAAGAAAATTAATAGAAATATTTGGAAAAGTAATTAATTCATACAAAGTTGAGAATATAAATCGAGAAGAAGTATTTGTGGAAGTTTTACCACCTTCAATATTGTGTACTGGATGACGGTGAAAGAAACCTGTGTTCTTGAGAAGTATTCTTGATTCACAACATAATATTTCTATATCACAGCGTTATATCTCGCAGTTATATAATTCTTCTGTACGAGTGTATGTGATTTAACTCCTCATAAACGGCTGGACCGATTTTGATGAAATCTTTTCTGTGTTCAGATAGATTAAAAAATGGTTTAGATAATTGTATGCGATAGCTGGCGCTGCCGTTTGATTTCAGTTTTTTTAAGGTTGGACAACGAGTGCCGGACACCCTAGTATTAATGTTTAAAAGTTAAAATATTTTGTTTTTTTTTTATTTGAATGATCATTTTTGTAGTTAACTGTATTCTGTAATTAACAGTTAGATTTGAATTTTGTTTAAGCAGTTAAACCGTAACAAACAGCGTACCAAACTCACATTCCTATTTGTGATATTAGTAAGTAGGCTTTTAAAAATCGCTCTACAAACCCTACGAATTACCATACATATTATATAGGGATTGGTTGTCCGCTCGACCAGAATCGAGCATTACCGAAAAGAGCCGATCTGTGAATGCGTATGTAAGCGTGATACCGTGCCGTGTGAGCTTTACGTAACAGACGTGTTTTAAACAAATAGTCAAATACGAAAAATAAGCATATGTTCCATAGTTACTTTCAAATTGATGATAATTAAAATGCTTCTCCATTTAAAATGAAAGAAAATTTCTTTTCTATCCAGAAAAAAGGGTACTATTCCCAAGGTCATATTTAAAATAATGTGAGCGAAGCCACTAGTAAAAGCTAGTTAAAAAAATATTACAATTAAATACCGTATTGTCTGTTTTTAATTATTGCAATAAAAAACTATTTATTCATTGTTTTTTGCAGCAGCTAAGTTTAATGAATTGCCGGGTGTGTTTATTTTGCCCGCCCCTAATACCTTACTAAATTTAATGATGTTTTTTTTTGTTTTAATTTAAATAACGCAGACGATGATGAGGGTGTATACTATATATATGTATAATTAAACAGTTAATATCACTGGCCAACCCCGCTGAGTTTTAATGCCAATTTAACGCAGCAGGTTGAAAATCTATTTCGATAAATTATCATAATTTCCAAATTTAGCTTATACTTCTTGGAATATGACGCTTTTATCATTTTCTTTACTTTTATTATTGCGTTTTTATGTATTTGAAAATAGTAATTTGATAAAAGGTAGTGAAGAGAGGTGAATACCTTTAAACTCAGCCATTAAAATGTTATTTCATACTGTAACACCATAGCATAACTGTTCTGTATCTGATAGGAAACAACCACAGTGATACCTGGGTAGCGTCAAGGCTCTCGACTACTGGATATACAACACTATATCGATTTAAAAGGAATGTTTTTGAAATGAAACTTCTTATGGGAAGGCTTCGAAATTAGCAACGGCAACCTTTTTGTATGAAGAAAAGTGGTGGGAGTAAATACTAGTAAACACCTGTTATCATCTGAAGTTAAGCAACGACGGGCGCTGTCAATACTTGGGCCTAGGAACACCGCTTGACGTTGGCTTTTTGTTTTGTTGTACTTTTTATATACAAGTTTTCACTTCTTTTTTGTGGTTATAAGCACATGTCGTCTGTCGCGTCTATCTGTCTGTATGTATGTTCGCGATAAACTCAAAAATTACTGAACTGATTGTAATGCGGTCTTCATCAATAGATAAAGTAATTCACAGAGAAGGTTTAGGTGTATAATTTGTCAAGGTTATTTTTTTGTAAATTAGTTGAAATGTAATGAGAATTGTTGAAAGAATCGAAAAAAATCAATCCGCCTGGGAGCTTTCGTCGAAAACGCCGTCTAATCCGTTTGAGATATAGTAAAACAATGCATACTGAGATATTTCTCTTTTATAGATCTACAAAAAAGTTTACGATGGCATATACCTATCTTTTAAGTATAGCTTACTATACCCATCTCTCTCCTAAAAATGGTTACATATAAAGGTAATTGGAAAACTATTTAGACGGATACAGTATTAATCCTTACCAAATTAAATACATTAGTTACCTTAAGTATTTTTTACACATAACTATATATTTTTTTTTATTATCAGAATAGGACAACGTAAACAATAATCATGGTAAACTTACAGAGGCTATGAAATGTAGCCACCGGAACACATCCATATGTGCAAAGCGACAATTTTTCAATTTCAGGATGAAAATTAATTAGCCAGGGAGGCTTAAAACCCCGTAGCACCCACCATGCTATGGTTTCATCACAATATTTTCCGGCACCGAAACATCCGGCGCGGCTTATTCGTCAGAATTCGAAGCTACGTCGATCGACACAGTGTCTGAACTCGCTATACCTTATCGAATTTAGGGTGATACTTTTGGCAGTTCACGCCTATGATGTGTTGTTTTTTTTTTCGATAATATGTATTACAAATAATATAATACTTTCTTGCTTGGTAACATCCCTTTATCGTAGTGTAGTGCCCCACGCATTTCGAACAACCACAAGCTGTATTTTATTATATATTAATATTAAAGCTATTTGCAATTATCTATTACCTAGTTATATGTAAAAAAACCACAACATAACTAACTAACTACCTTCTAACTTCATTTTCTAAAAATTATTAACCATTGTTGCCGGCTCTGACAAGTAATTGTTGTTTTACCTCAAGAAAAAAATAAAATTAACAACTAATGATTCCAAGTTCTGTGAACTGTCAAAATTATCATTCTAAATTTGACAATATATAATAAAGGAGCCATCTTCGTTTATTCCTAATTATAACAAAATCAAGTATTTTACAAAAGATTTGTTCAACCTAGGCAGCAACCTATTTGTTACACCGTCGTCGATTGACCGATTCTAAAAACTAGCTGATGTTATGTTCGCCATTGTGAATAGTGCTGGAGTCTCTTCTCCCTCCTAACCACATTCATAACAACAAACATTGCTTCCGTTGGTACAAATACCAAAGTACATCATTATTTACAACCATATTCGTGTCCTTAAAATATATAACTAATTCTAATAAATATATGGTAATTTAATAACACTGTTCTATGGAAAATATTACTAGAGACAATCCATAATACGTCACGTACTTCCGTTACTTATTTTAGTTGTTTTATTCGTTTAAGTCCTTGTTAAATTCAAATAATATAATAATTAGGTAGTTAATAGTATTCAGGTAATTAAAATACTAATAATAAATTTTAATATCGCTCACAACATAATGTTTAAAGGTCGAGATATAGTTGCGCATGCCTTCGCGCCCTAGAAACCGATAAATCACCGAACAGGTTATTAAATAGTTATTACTGAGAGAGATACTTACCGGAAAATATTCCACTTTCGTCTGAGGCTTCATCACATTTTTTAGGCTTTCCTTGGGTTGATGTTTCATAGGAGTTCTATGTAAATGAACTATTATTGCGTATACTCCTTCAAAATATTGTGGTACAGTAGCAGTGGCACCTCTGTAAGCGACCATATATCTACTGAATTGCTTTACCGTTTGAGTTCATATCCGCATTATTATTTCTTTTATTTATACGATAATTCAAATTAATTCCAAGCGATAGGTGGCATCTCAATCTTTATTGATAATTTGTGTTTATTTATAATATGATAAAGATCGATAGTTTTTAAAATTATCGATTTGTCTAGCAACGGTCTCATCACTAGACTGCTGTAGCGAAATGTATTCGCGCTGCGAGGACGCGATAACCTGTTCAAATAGTGATGCGCTTGCATTCAATTTGCATGTTATTATTTATTCAGCCACCCTCCATGTATATTTACATATATATTTATATATGACGATGATATTGGGCAAGATATTTACTGCAACTCGAATGCATAGTAGTACAAAGCTTTTATGTTAGACATTGTACACACAATAGTGCATGGGTATCTAGTATGAAATCTAGGCTAGACTTGGGTGTAAACTTTAAAAAAGTAGTGTGTACTTATGTACACGCGTTAGAAGTTATACTTCTTTGGCGTAACAAGATAAAAAATCTTTTCAAAAATGTTATCTTTCGCCTTATCCTACGTTTGTAGAAAAAACGACACTAACAATAGAAAAAAAGGTATTTAATACATACATACTTTTTTTTGACTAAAATGTTGACTATAGCTAACTTCAGGGTGTCGGTTTTTCGTGACGATATGCGCGCAAATCGTTAAAATTTACTCTCATCATTTTCAAAAATCAATAGTATAAGGTAAAATCGCTAGTGCGCTTGGTTCTAAATTAACCGATAGATTTTGATTTGGTTTTGTCTATCATTTCGAAAATTTCTTCAATACATATAATTTATATTTATAAAAAGTCGAGCAAATTCTACAATTTGTTTTTGTGTGCTGATATATATGTTAGATATTTGTGATAGATTGGTTAATAATCCTTTTGAAATTCATAAAAGTAACGTATCATGTAATTGTGTGTACGGAAAGATCCCGGATCATGTGTGTATTCTAAGAATAACTCACAATAATCATTTTTATTATTTACAATACTAAAGCTCGTCAATAACGTATAATGAAAAAAAAAAACAAGAAATCAGTGAAAAAGTTCCAGAACTGTTGTTATCATGTCACTCCATGTTTCAGACTCAGTAAAACCAGTAACAGTTTTTTAGGCAATAGTGTCAAGCCCAAAAAACGTTGGCTGAATGTTGTGATGGTGGACATGAAGGACGTCACAGAAAAGGATGCCAAAGATCGGGCAAAGTGGAGAAAGCTATATAGGAAAGCGAACCCGTGGCACCAATCCGGGAAAACGCTAGGCAGAAGAAGAGTGTTAGGTTTTTTGACAGAGTCCCAAAGCATATTATCGATTTACCGGACTGTAAGTTTAAGGACAATATCAAGCGGATTTTGGTGTCAAAAGGGCTGAATGAACAATTTTTTTTTATCGTCGCTTATTAATATTCTTAAGATTATTTGAAAAAGTATTGTTTGACTGGTTGTGTCTAGGAAACGTATAAGCTTATACTGGATGTGTTTTTATATAAAATAATCGAGCACTACGTTTCTTTAGTTCAACCCCTAAACGTGTTTAATAGGGCGTTAAAAATAGAATGATTCATTAGATGTTGTTAATGGGAAATCCAATCGTTCGTGGGTTTATTTATACATAGAAATAAAATTGGAGTGTCTGTTGATTTCCACTTTTACTGACAGATATTGAACTTCTCAGAGTGTTATTCAGCCTACATGTTTTATTTAGAGGCTATGTAGTAATGACGAAATTATATTTAAAAAAAAACACGAAGGAAGAGTCGCGGGCAACAACAAGTGCACTAATAAAAATGAATGAAAAGTCGAGGTAATGCTTATTGAAAACTTTGGCTTTCAGCAGAGCAAAACAAATATACTGTTTTATAACTTTTATAAAGGTGTGTATAAAAGCGTTCTCAGCCACACCCGCGGTCCGCCGCCATCTTTAATTCCGCAATATTTCCTAATAAAAGTCAGAACTGAATGCGCCAATTTACGGGATTACGTGAGAATGGGAATTCTTGCACGTTGACGATATTATGAATTAGGGATGAAGAGTATAATAATATCGATATCGGGAACTGGTTATGGATTAAAATCGAAATGATAATAATTTGTAATATACAAGTTCTGTCTCTTTTTGTTGTACACGTATGTGCATGTGACACATTCATAGCATAAATTTGAGCATCGTGCGCTGCCGGTTATATAACCTTAATAATGAAAGCCGAGAAAATGTATATTCTGATATATATACATATATTTAAGTGAAACTTCTTTAATGCTGAAATTCTGATCGGCAATCTTTTTGTGAGACAAAAAGTGGTGGGAGTAGACATACACACTGGTAGAGTGTTGAAAACACCGGTTCTCGTTCGATCACCAATATTAAGTGACGTCGGGCCGGTCAGTACTTGGATGGGTGACCGCCTCGGAATTCCGCGTGATATTGGCTTTTTGTTTTATTGTACTTTTTATAAATAAGTTTTCACTTCTTTCTTGTGGTCACACGCACACGAACTCATTTCATATTTTATAGGGTTTAGCGGTAACTTTATTTTTTTATGTAACTTGTAATTCACTTCTTTACATCACATTTTTAATAAATGATTTTTTCCTAAAATATAAAATGAAATTTATAATCGACTGCTTCCCCTATAACTTAGCTTCTTGTCGGACAAAGTTTCCTTGACTGCACCCGTTTCTTTTATTAATAAAATTACTAGGAACTATGGAATACTATTTGGTGAATCTTAAGCGAGGTATTTTTGTAGGCAAAATTATAAAAATAATTATACAATATTTGTATGTGCATACCTAATAATTGTGATTGTGCCTAAGAATAATTTTGCTTTTAGCTAGAAGCAATTAAATCAACTATACAAATGATTAAAAATTATTTATATAATAATTTTATTTATTAGGTACAATTTTTTTATAACAAATATTGCATTTAACATATGCTAAATATAGTTTCCGACAAAACCACGGTATTATCTAGTAATCAATTATTGGTTTACAGGTTAAAAGTTGTTCAAATTTGACAACCTTAGAATATTTCTGTCTCCCATCGACTGTTCCAGTTAATTGGCTTTCTATTTAAATATAACACCTCACTCCAACTATATAATACCCTATTAGACTATTTTTAAATTTTTGGTTTAAATCCTATCTAATTTTCATCGTCATCATCTTATCCTCATCCCACCTAAGTAGGGTAAGTAGGGTCGGCACAACATGTTTGTCATCATGTATGATTTGGCTTAATTTTTACGATCGGCCGCGCACCTCACATCGACCCTCCTTGGCATTATTTTATAGTACCACTATAGTTGCAACTTCCTAATTTCGTATAAATTGCCTTTTCAATAACATGTGTTAAGGATTCAAATGAAGCAATTGTGTACGATGTTTCCGTGAATCGCACCGCCGCAGGCTCTGGTTTCTAATCTGTCGTAGCCATAAAGATTTCTTCCTACAAATCTGATTCAGGAGGTTCACTGGATTTTTTTTCCTTTTCTTGTTCTTTTTCGCCATTATTATTAAAATAATATACTATTATGAAGTTAAATATCAGTTTTTGTTTTCAATTGTAAACTAATTTGTAAATTAAATTAATTGTAAGTCTTTACACATGTTATCAATACGAAAGTGAATTTGTTTGTTCGCTTGTTACGCTTTCACGTTCTAACATCATGCAATTTTGCATACACGTTGTTAGGGGTAAAGAAAAGGACATAGAGTACCTTTCCGAAGTACTGTTCCCAAGAGGTAGATTCAGTCTATATTAAGTGAAAGGAAGCAGCGGGCAAATGCTATTTAAATAATAAGGTAGTAAATTGATATTTATTGACTAAAAGCTTTAAAACGGTATTATATTTAGCACATTTTCGCACGAAAAGGCAAGCCGCCATGTTGCTCTGGTTCGTGACGTCATTACATAGTCGACACTTGTGAACTGCAAAGAACATACTGAGCGTGCTTTGTATTTTGAAATGAAGAAAATAATTTAAACAGTCGACGATTACTATATGATGACGTCACGTAGGAATCCATTATGGCGGCTAACGCTTCGTTTATTTGTGCCACAGATCAAAAATGAGCTTATAAAAGTTCGATATAAAGAGCATTTAGCATTTTTAAGAACTATAATTTACATTTGTAGTCCGGTGTAGCTGTAAAAGCTTGTCAGGTGTGTGTGTAGTGTACTCAGTTGGAAACAAAAATATATATTTCTATTGTTTAAGGCGATAAGCACCTTATTTATTTATTTTAGTTTTCTTTACAGTAAAATATCCTAACACATCAGAAACGATGCAATTAAAATCTAGAATAATAAATCTGGAAAAAGGCTTTTAACTATTGTCAATATTTAATTAAGTATACTTTTTATATTTCAGTATCTATTTACCTTTTGCACGTCTATCAAGTTTAAAGAATACGTCATTCATCACGTTTGTAATTATATTACTTAGTTATTATTTTGAATATGGCAACTATAATTTGTCCAATTAAAGTTTTTTTTTTTTTACAAAAAAAAACAATAAATTTAACACAGTTTAATACAATAGAAAGTTTAAATTACTTATGTAAGCAAGACACAATATAAAATAATTTCCATTATATAAATACTGTAGGGCAAGTGGAGGTCTGAATTAAAAAATATATATATTCGCAGGTACCTAATTAATGAACGTTGCTTATTCTAAAAAAGAAATATTTATTTTTCCTTCTTAACGGCATCTCCCATTAGAAACCATAGAGTTGTGAAAAAATAAAAGAAATTACCCCATAAGTATGCACTGTTGTCTCTGCTCGTTAACTTTTGTCTCACGTCGTCCATATTGGTTTTTCTCACCGGTAGTGATTGGTGTTTTATCGACAACGATTATCGATAACCGGAATATTTATAACGATACTAGTTATTCACCTGCGCATTGCTCTCCTGGATTATTATAATTTTTTTTGTTACTATGAAGACATGCCAGTATGTCTATCTCACTTAATCTTTAGTTGAAATACGTTAGTTTAAAATGTACAATACTACTGTAGTAATTTAATCAAAACTATATTGTAATGGTCTCGGCTTGCCTAGTTAAATCATATAAAACTTTTTAGTTTTTGTTTTATACTGGAGATCTAGTAGAAAATAATACGTACAAATAATTGAAGACATTATAATTCAGCTTATTATTACTGAGAGTGTCAATAGCGGTTAGTGTTATCGCAAGAAGCAAACAGGCAGACAATATGTAATAACCAATAGATGTGAGAGGAAGAACACTTCACGTCGCTGACACTCAATCTCGAGATCCGAACAACGAATTTCTATTTCATTATTGTGTCACTGATGCGAATAATACTATAGAAAACAGCAAATTACCCAACAACAGAATAACTGATAGCAGTTTATAACAAAAACTATTGTAAAACTAGTTGATAGCTTGGTTATTATCTTAATTGCTTCATAGAAAACGCGTGCGAAACGTGTAGTTTAATACAAAATTCGTTTGTAATATCGATAAATGGTTGTACGTACATCACTAGCAGTGTAAATATTGGCCTATTGATCCTAGTGAAGGACCGACCAGTCCGTTGCGTCTCGTCAGCACACCACTACACGTCATTTCAAACACGAATGTATTTCAAATTAACTCACTTCGAGCCATGATGTTTCAATATGTCTCGTTTTGTTTATAAAATTACTAGCTGAAGCCACCGGTTTCGCTTAGAATTTTGTCTTTAAATTGACAGTTATTTTATACTGCAATATTTTACAATACAACACATGTTTTTTGATTTTTTTTTTTTACAAAAAGGTAACGACTAGTACAGCTTACAAAGAACTAGTATACTATTCATAGTGGTCGAATGGTTTGAGCGATGGAATGCTCCCATTCGATGTCCGCAGGATCTGAAGCCCGGAATTTACCAACGAAGTTTTCGAAATTCGCTGACATTTACTACTTTATATTGGTAACGCTATTGGCTGGAGGTGAACGAAAACATCGTGAGGAAACCTGAACCTGAGAAATGTTCTCGTAGTACCTCCGTATGTGGGAACAATATAGTATATACGAGTATAGTAACTGTGGGTTCCTCGAAGCTTGAAATCGCCAATACGTCGTGGTCTGGCATGGGGATTATACGCATAGCTTTCATCGAGAAGAGGCCTATAGCCATACAGTGGGTATCTTACAAAATACAATTACTAATCCTTACTAATCTTTCTACATAAATTAAATGGAATAGGTATGTCATTGTGCGCGCACCACTCAAAAACTACCAGATTGATTGCGATGATTTATTTTTAAAAACTTATCACGATTGCTTCATTTAATACAAAGTTATTCAAATTTAAAGAAATTACGATTTTTGTATTTACTATGTCGTTGAACGATATGTGAAGCAGGGCAAGCGGTGCGATGCACATGCGCGTGAGAGGGGTAGTAAACGAGGAAGTGAAAATAACATTGTTTACTAATAAATTTTGTAAGCAATGTATATTTATCCTTTATTTTCTTATTTGTTTTTTCTTCTATACATAAAATATATTGCTAAGATAATACAGAGCGCTAAGGAAGTCGCCGGTCATTAGTTATAGAACACTTGTGTACATTTTGTCAGAGGTAAGGTACCTTTTATCCAGGATAAAAGTGCTATTCCTGAGGGATACGTTAAATCTACATTGACGCGAGCAAAAGCTAGTATAATATAATAAATACTAGGAGATAATTATATAGTATAAGGATGAACGAATTGAGCCGTAAATATCACGTGACAATTACTTACATATTCTTATCTTTTTTTTTATGAAAGCACTACCTTTTTCTACATACATAAGTACTCTATGTTCTTTTCTTTACTTCTGAGAATTTCTATGCGAAATGTCATGATGAGCGTTTGAGTAATTACGGCGTGAAAATGTAAACAAACTCATTTTGAATAAATAATACTGGATAGGACTGATTAGGATTTCAAATCAATGCTATAGTAAATTACATTTTGGATTATCTTTCTTAACTTGTGCAATAGTTTATCTTTGCGAGTCCCCACGAAGCTGTCATTTTAATTATTAAAAATATACTACAATTTTTCGGATCTTATTAAACTGACCTATTTAAAAAATATATCGATGTGTTTTAATTATACCATCACTAGTAATACAAATATTGACGTATCGACCCTAGTGGTGGAGTGGCTCGGTCGGCCAGCACTCTTAATTTGAAGCTGTACGGCGGCTAAAATTAACTCCTGTATATTTTCTTATACACCTTGTATTGTTTTAATGGTGTGTGTTTTAACCTCTTACTGGTAATAATATAATTTAAATTAGTAAATCTACATAAATTGTGAAAAACTCATTAGTGACGTAGAGCTTCCTATCTGCGTATATACAACATCCATATGACAAATAGTCTCGTTGTAGGATTTTAAGCTTATGTTGCAATAAATACATCGATCGACGTATGTAGCTTGCAGCGTGAGTTTTTGGTGAAGAAAAACATGGTGATAAAACCATAGCATGGTGGTAGGGCTTTTTCTACATCCGTTGCTCGCTAGCTACCACTCTCAAGTTTAAAATCTGTTGTCATTCACCTGTAGGAATATTCCGGAAATTGCATTTAAGAGCCAGTGCTCTAAGTTCTAGCATGTTTATTATTTAAGACCACATCGCCATTTAACATCAGTTGAGAATGTAATCATACGCTAAACTTATGAAGAAGTATAAAAAATCTTTTAACAAACAATAAAACTAAAGCCTTGTCACCTTATAGCCATCCACATTTATTTCAATTTGATTTAAAATGTTTTCATTCTAAAATACTGGTATGTTTGCAATCCATGATAGAGATTAGAAAGATTATAGTATCTTATCTTCTTGTACAAGAGATCTGGCCGAGATAATTAGACGCTATTCCACAATGAGGTCATTGGACGCAGTATCGAATTACGTCGATTGTAGAAAATATTGAGTACATCTTAGTAAAAATTCACTTGTATCGTGGCGTGGCAGGGAAACATTATTTGTACACCTTACTCGAGTTGAAAATATATGATTCAATGTTTTATTTTATTTTTAAGGCCATTGGATACATGTCCTTTAAGCTTGGTATCGAACTATTTTCTAACCGCCAGTATTCTAAAAATGGTAGTTCCTTTAAAATTTATTGCGGACTTTTTATGGGATCTCAGGATTCATATTTCGTTTAATTGCTTGTTTACCTATTTCACTCTTTTACAATAACCATTCTATATTATTTGAAGTGCCACCAATATTACAGAATAATGGGTGACATAATCCAAGTCTATGAATAAATAAACATTAACAACTGAATGATACACTAAAATTCGGGCAGAACCTGTGGTTTTTTTTATAGTAGGACGGTATAATGACATTTTTGCCTATGGTGGTTAACGCAGTATAGTGTAAAATCCACGGGGATTAAAAATAGAGTGCCAATTAATCACCGTTCGTAGATGCCATGCCAGCTTGTGAGCCTTACGGCTACTAGATAGACATACCGACCTAACCGGGTTACAAATCTCTACTATACTGGCTTATTAGAAAAGGATAGCTGTAATCGTGGAGTCGTACCATCTTTGAATCATATCACTTAAAATTAGTTATAACCAACAGACAATGAGAGAAGACCCTAAAAATGTAGCAATCGCCAAGTTTTATCGTTCAATAAACACTATCGATTACCAATTATTTATCGACACGTGTCCCGTCACTGCTGTTCAAATATTTACACTAACCAGTGTCGTGTGTTCTGTCAATGACGGTGAGGGATGTACTCTCGTATAACATTAAGCACTAGATTATTGAATAGCCCAATATAATAATTATAGTAACAACGGACAGTAAAACAAATGAAATTATATAAATGTTTTTGTTAAACTAACATTTTGTTTTTGCGTTAACTTACATTCTAAGAATTTTTTTTTAAACGCAATTTTAGTTTTTTTATGGATTTTAGCGTTTGACCAGAATCTCGCCTAATGTTAAATGAGGATGAGATCAAAGATGGTCAATACGCTAAACCTACAGAGGGACTGGCTCTCAATTGCTGTTCCCGGAACACACCAACAGGTGCTTGGCGACAGATTTTCAACTTGAGGGTGGTAGGTAAGAGCCTTAAAGCCGTGCTATAATTTAATTACAATATTTTCGTTTATGAAAAGATTAAGTCCATTAGTGATTCGGTATCTGGGCTATTCTCGTTTCAGGGTCACGTGGAAGGACTGTGTTGTGATCGTTCTTTAAATGTGTGCTATTATGTTAGATGCTAACGAGTCTTGGTGGCCGAATGTTTAAGGACAGAGGATAAGCCCTCGGCAAAAGCTTTGACCACTCTGAATATAGATTCACAGAACACAAATTTAGGTATAAATGAATATACGTATAACATCGAGACAACTCAAAGATAGACAAATACGAATTCTAGATTCCTATAATATTTTAATGTTGTTTTGTATTAAACGCTGGACTTTATTGTGCCCAAGCCCGAACTTAGAGCTACATTTAGAGTGACGAGAACTGTAACAATATTTTCTAATGACAACTTGTACTAGGAAAATACAGGACAAATGTAGATTTTCCGCTGTTTAAAATTGGCAATATGTCACGAGCTGGCATGTCGATTAAACTTGCGTTTTTATATTGATATAAAGCGTTTTAGTTAGAAGTAGAATATTTACAGTTTAATATTAAGTTTTTGAAGCTTTGGTGGGCTGGTATTGGTAGGGATGGATGGGATTTTGCACCTATTGACATAGCTTTTACAATGAATGCATCTTTCAGTGAAGGAAAACATTGTGATGAAACTATGACATTGGTAGGACATGTTCTAAAGTTATGAACTGCTACCAAACATGTACACTTCTGCTCCAACAATTGTAGTCAAAAAACAGTAATCCTTTAAATTTGTCGTTTTCCCGTTTTATTCCACTTTGTTATTTAACCAGCACGATTACAGTCAATTAAAGTTAGAATAAGAATGGGTCTCCGTTAAAGCTGCTAACATACGAACAACAGCGACCATTCGACAACGTGTTCGGTTCTTAGCAGGTTAGACAAACATCTCTGTTGGAATTATAATGCAAACATTTATGTAAGGAACGCGATAGAACTGTGTGAAATGGGACTTCGGGTCGTGTTTGTTTTTTGATTAATTACTATAGTATTTACATAATTGATGTAATCAATTGACCGGTTCCCCTTTGTGCGTTTAAGTTGTTTCAAGCGTCATAGTTCACAGTTCCTTTATGTCTGCATATATCTATAATATAAAATTGAATCGCTGAATCTGTTGCTAGGCGCAAATCTCGAGAGTAGCTGAACCGATTTCGCTAATTCTTTTTTTAGAATATTCCTTTAAGTACGAGGATGGTTCCTACGGAGGGGGAAAATTAAAAATTGCTTGAAAAAGTCTAAAAACAACACTTTTCTATACACCCATACAAAAGATTCGTAATAATACTTAAAAGTCAATTTGAACTTTAATACCATACCATCAAGTTTAAGTGTTAGTGGAGAGGTTCCGGGAAGACAAAACAATTGAGTGACGTTAGTATCGCATAAATATTATTGTCAATATTTGTCAATATATATACGATGGTAACATTTAACATTACATAGCGACCCGAATAGCGGAAAATATATTTAAAAAATAATTAAAGAATCGACTATTGGGCGGTACGAAGTTCGCTTGGTCAGCTAGTTATTAATAAATGTTAGTAACTTTCAATCGATCATCACAAAAATTACTACATAACTCGATTATATGTTGCGACAAATAATAATAAATTCATATGAAGACGTAAACACAGCTAGTATGTTATATATACTTAAGTAACTTATTTTACAACTTGGTTGAAATGTACATTGACCTATACTATACCTCCGAGAGAACAATGCGACCATAAACTTAATCCTAGTTGAAACCGGACCACGCAAACTTTATCACTCAACTAGCTTTTGCTCGCGGTGTGACACGCGTTAATGCAAATTTAGAAAGTAAACTACAACCCTATTACTCGCTTATAATGTATAAGATTTGTACAAACGAAAAATCAAAACTTTTCTCTTTATAATGTTCATATGTAACACGAAGTCTTTGGACCACGATCTCTCTGTACTTTCAATACACTGTAAATTAATTAAAGCCCTTCACATATAAATTATTACATCATCAGAACCAATTAAAATAATGATCACATTAGAAAATATCTCCATAAATCATTTCTATTTAAGAACATGTAATTGTAAAAGCATGGGACCAAAAGCGCGACCCTGAGGTATACCCTACGCGTAAATCATCACAAAAAACGGTTACGTACGTTAACGTATTGAAATATTACGTCGTAAATTATGAATGAATTTTACTGATGTTAACCCTTTTATGCTGGGAACTGGGTACTGTGTTATAAATTTATAGGTGACTCTATCGAAAGCTTATGTCAAATCGACTTATTGCTCTCGAGATGCTATGTATCATAAAACTTTTAAATTGTAATAACACTAGCCGCTTACCGCGACTTCGTGCTCGTGTATATAAAATAAAAATCAAAAATACTTTATTCAATTTATACCATAGTTCACATATTGATCCATCCTATAATATAATATCTTTAAACATTAAAACTAGCTTTGCACTGCGCTTGAACTTAGTATGTGGCAAGTCTATAATATGCTTTGGAATTTGATTATAAAACCTAACATTATTACCTAAAAAACTGTTGCTCGTCTTAGTGTGCCTGAAACATGGAACATAAAACAATAAACATATTTGGTAGGGCGTTTTCTAAGTCTGCCTGTCTAGCTACCACCCTCAAGTTGGAAAAGTGTCGCCAAGCACTTGTTAATGTGTTCCGGCAACTACATTTGAGAGCTAGTCTCCTCTAGATTTATGTATTTAACATCTTAGACTACATTATCATTTAACATCAAATGAGATTGTGATCAAATGCCTACCTATAGTGTATAACAAAGAAAAGTTATCTTAGCCTTACTTAGATTAACAAGACAACAAATTTTTTCTCAAAAATATTGTAGTTTTATCTATGATTTTTGTATTAGACTCAAAGGTCTGTATAATGGATTTATTTTACAGAGAGGTTTGCCTATATAATTAGCAGCGTTATCCAATCTATACATATAAATAAAATTGGAGTGTATATTTGTAAAATCAAAATAACGACTTTTTACTGATTGGATATGAACGTATATACGATACTGATAACAAAAATATAATTTTTAAAATTTTTGTCTGTCTGTCTGTATGTATGTTCCAGGTAATCTCCGAAACGGCTGGACCGATTTTGACAAAAATTTCACTGACGGATAGTTAAAATCATAGCGGGTGACATAGGCTACTTTATTTTAGACTAGCTCTCATCCGTGGCTTCGTCTGTAGTAATATCTCCAAAACGATTGCACCTATTTTCATGCGACTTACACTGACATGATAGCTAACGTTATAAAAAGTAATTCAATCTTTTTTATTTTGGACTAACTTTTACCCATGGCTTTGTTTGCAGTACTATCTCCCAAACATTTGATCCATTTTTCACGGAACTTTCACTAACAGATAGCTGATCTTATAAGAAGTAATTTACAATTATAAAAAAACGCATGCGGAGCTGCGGGCAACTGCTAGTATTTAAATAAAATGAAAGATTGTGGCTATCGCTTTACATAGGAACTGTTTGTTCTCTTTTATTGCATTTTTTTTTGCAAATAATAACTCTGATAGATTTTTAACCTTTGTTTATCGTAACTGCCATAGAGGCAAGCGCTATGATATGTAATGCGGTTAATCCTCTGAAAAGTCCTGTATCTGCTTGTAAAGGTTTCGTTTCGAGAAATAGCTCGTGCTAACAACGGACAATTTTATTTGTATGTATCAATTTATGTGGTTATTTAGTTAGACATATGAAATACATTCTTTTATCGATCAGAGCGTACAAAGTGAAAGGGGACTGCAGAATCGTAAGTATTTACGATGCCATGGAAATGTTTCCTGACATCATAATGAATGTTATGATTCGACAGCGCTCACACAAAGCTCTGGTTTATATAATTCTAACTCCAATACACTCGTCGGTGTTTTCTATTATAGTTTAGTTAATGGTTGAGTGGTTTAACGCGTTTTTAGTGATTTTAGTGTTTCGTAGGTTCGTATCCCGCTGCAGTAGATTTATTAATGTGATTCACAAATTTTGTTCCGTGTCTCGGTGTATTTTTTTTTCATTAATGTAAAACAGGTCTTAATGAGTAGTGCAGGAGTTTATTATTAGAAAACAATATCACGTATAGATTTTATGGGATTATTTTAAACTCATTCTTACACTCATTCTTTTTTTATCTTATACTGGCTGTTGCCCGCAGCTCCGCATGCGCTTTTTTTTATAATTGTAAAATATTTCTTATAAGATCAGCTATCTATTAGTGAAAGTTCCTTGAAAAATGGTTCAAACCTTTTGGAGATAGTACGACAAACAAAGCTATGGGTAAAAGCCAGTCCAAACTAAAAAAAAGCTTTAATTACTTTTTGTAATGTTAGCTATCTGTCAGTGAGAGTCCCATGAAAATAAGTCCAATCGTTTTGGAGATATTTCTACAGACGAAGCCACGGATAACAGTTAGTCTAAAGTAAAGTAGCCTATCTCACCCGCTATAATTTTAACTATCCGTCATTGAAATTTCTATCAAAATCGGTCCAGCCGCTTCGGAGATTACCCGGAACATACAGTCAGACAGACAAAAATCTTAAAAGTTGTATTTTTGTTATCAGTACCGTGTATACGTTCATATCCAATGAGTAAAAAGTTGTTATTTTGATATTACATACAGACACTTCATTTTTATTATATGTATAGTTATATGTTATAAACGACACTAATACCTTAACACTTCGCGTTGTCTGGCTAGATGTTATAGATTAAATTAAAAACGGCTTCAATAATTTATTAATTGTTCACCCCAAGTAATATCATTGTTCAATTGATTGTGTATGAAAATGACAATACTATCTTTAAAATGCGTCGACTCCTCAACAGTTGGTAGTAGTGTATATTGTATTTTGTTGTGTTATATCTTGCGTCCTATATTGTTGGTTTTATTGGCGCGTCAACAAAAACTTAAACATATATTCAGATATTGTAAGAAAAATTAACACGGTACTTATCGAATTATCTGTTAACGGAACAGGGTATGGGCATGTTAAATGAAAGCGAATTTACAGTAGATGTACAATCGATAAAACAAGCGATGAAAATAAATACAAACACAGATACAATACGAACAAGGCAGACCATTCAAGATGTGCGTGGGATGTGTTGATAAACTTATGTTAAGGGGAACGTTCTGCTACGAAATGTCCGACAATACATTTTTTATATAATTATCACGTAGGTCAAAAAGCGGTGCTCTTATTTTGTCGTAATGTGTACCTTAGGTAATATAAATAACAATGTTCGTGCGCCAATTTTGGTGCCTTATATAAAATTTGTTGGTTCCTATCTTTTGACGTTTTTGTATTCGAGAATTTCTTTTTAATACATCACTATTAAAACTTTCATCCTTTGTTAAATCATGCAAAGTACTGTAAAATATATATAATAAGTGATGAGATAAATCACGTGTCTTGGTATACATATCACATTCGCATGATTTTGAAAATTACGTGTTACAACAGAGATTTTTTTTAGTGTAATTGGCTTTGATATTCTTGAATTATCTTATAAATTAAGTACGAACGTGTGAGGAATTATTTATTTTACAGCCTATTCTTCATTGCCTTGTTCTGTGACCGCGCTACGTTGTTGTTAATGACTATATGTAAAATATAACTAGCCGTGATATATCATACGTTTTATAACAGTTATAACAATAAGACTACCACGTTTGAGTTTGTTAATTTTCACAATAGCTTCCATTCCACTTTGACCAACCTATAATAGAATTGTTTTTCAAAATTAACGAAATTTCTCTCCCGCCTTTCTTTATCAGCTCTCACATGATTCTTCACACAATCCATTTATACCTTCCTATGTTTTCGTTAACTCCTATATCCTTTAACTTTCATACTTACCTTTTAGTTATATAAGTTTTATCCCTCATGATATTCCCATATCACGTTAACCTGTTATTTATCATTTTTTTTTATCACATGTGCTATTTAAAACTTAATTATAGATTATCTTGTAAGTTATTTTAATAATTAAAAAAAAATGTGTATGAATGTCTTCCACTTAAACACCTTAACTAGGTAGGCACGTCTTTATGTCTCAATATAAAACATGCGTTTTAGTCCAAGCGATAGTGTATAAAATTCGAGACATAATATTTAAGCCGGTCTGTGCGATGACTTTAAATGGATTCCCATATATTACTTGTAGTTGTAAAACAGACCTCACAGGGTCTCTCTGCGTCGATTATTTTTATTGAGTCCATTTGCACATATGAAATGAATATATCCTTACTCCTTACTAATATTATAAATTCGGAAATGTGTTTGTATGTTAGTTATGCTTTCACGTCTTAACTACTCAACTGATTATCGTGAAATTTTGCATTCACGTTGTCTGACGTAAAGAAAAGGTTATAGGGTACTTGACATCCCGAAAAAAGTATTCCCAAAGGATAGGTCAAATGTTTATTAATCCTAGCAAAGCTGCGTGTAAAAGCTAGTATTGTATTGTAATATTTAATTATTGAAGCTTTTTATTTTACTATGACTTGCAACTTGGTGGCATTAGGCTATATCTTATTGTTACTAAGTTTTTTAGTATAACTAAATATGTTCCATGTAAAGAAGAAAACTTTGTTTAGAAAATTTCTTCGTAAACTATGTTCTCGAGGAGGTGAAGTACGCGAACAATGCCGTGGTTTAAAAGCAAGTCTATATGTAAATATAAAAATAACGTTCAATACCTTTATCTCGTCTATTTGTCATTCAATTTTCTTTAATTTATGTCAAGTAGCTATTGTTGAGCTCCGTTATTATTAATAAAAATAAATGGAAATAGATTTTAATCTTATACCATCAACAAGCCGACACCGTCATTCACAACTCTCTATTCGTCATACCTCATGTACCCTATACAACCTAGAAAATGTACACATGTTCTATACAAATAATACTCTACAAATAAAATGGAAGTTCAGTTACTTTGAGGGTCATAACGTCAAGATTACGCAACGTATCGGCATAGGACCACGACCATTCAATGTGGAATATGTCGTGGATGATTCTAGGCTCTTTATTTTTTGGATTCGATTGACCATATGCCATTATTTTAATGCACACTTAGTAGTTATATATTAACACGTGAACAAAAGAGCTTGTTGTTCAAAGGTTTAGTCGCCAAACTGAAAACAAATGGTTGTCGGTTACGTAATACCGTTCCCCAGGGAACTAACTATGTCTTCTAACGGCGATAATCAAATTAACGCCTGCACCAACACCCGCTTGTCTCTTTACCACCTGCTCTTGAGAAATATGCTTCACTTTGTTTGGAAGCTCTGTTCGTTAACTTCTCACGACATATCTAAACTTCTAGCTCTTGAAAATGGTGTAGGAATAGCCTGACATCCTTGACATTCTTCAAAATGACATTCTTCGCTTATCATTTCGTCTTCCTAACTAAAATTATTTGTTGAGAATGTGGATCTGTCTGCTTGTTACGCTTTCCCGCCGTAATTACTTAACCGATAATTATGAATTTTATAAACACTTTGTCAGTACTAGAGAAAAGGGAACAGGGTACATTTCGTTTAGTAAAAAGTACTTTCCCGAGGGATATGAGAAATTTATCACGACCGAAGCCGCCGGCGAAAACTAGGAAATTAACCTAGTCACTTTCTTTAACATAAACAACTTAACTGAACACAACATATAACTTAGTCGCTATCCGCATCTGTCAGTGTGCTCTCTTAATTCTTCTAAACTATGTAATTAATTTCATATGATTTTGACTAATGGTTTTGATAATTTCTTATCTCTATATCTACTTATCATTTATCCAGTGTATGTAAGCGCATCACTTCAGAATGACCGCATTAATTTGCCATTTTTTTTATCATGTATATCAGCACAAGGACAAAGAAAGTGTTTGCAAAAATAATAAAGTATTATTTCTCATTCCGTTAAACTCTTCCATCGAAAAGATTTTTAAGTCAACTACTCATTTTAATACATTGAATAAAATATACGCAATATTGTGCCCTAAACGGGCAATGAACTTGTAGTTTTGCAAGCAGGTGCGTTACCCACTGCGCTTACTGGACAGTAATAAAGGATTTCCACGGGGAGTACTAACATTTGACCCCTTCATTTCAACCCCCCAGTAAAATTAGGGTGTAAAATGTATTGACCATAATTCTTTAGAGACAATATGTATATTATTATTTTTTACTTTTAACTCTAACACAGAAGCTAATTATAACATAACTATATAACAGAAGCTTTATAAATGATGACAACATATATTATCTTTGTGTAACTCTAATGGTTTACGAAATACACGCTGAGATAGTTCAAATTTACTTCACCGTTCTTCTTATATTTTGAGTATTCTAATCAATACTTTTATATCCAATATATTACTTTGGTGTATAAGCTATATTACTGTAAAGTTTCATGAAAATTCGTTGAGTAGTTTTTGCGTGGAAGAGTAACGAACATACATACACCTGCATAAACTTTGTAATTTATGATATTAACAGAATTAATTATTATTTGCGATTAAATGTGTTATCTGTGGGTTTTATTTTATTTAACTGTTTTTGTCCGTTAACACTCATGCCCAATACCATTCTACATTTCATAACTCTATTAAATTGCTGCTTATTACAATACTGCTCGGCTCCGATGGGTTGAGGTTTTTTCCGGTTCTTCTCGATGGCTGGATTGTTTTCAAAACCGATAGTAGTTTTTAGTGTAGTAGTAATGTGACAGTCTTCTCATTGTTTAAATAAAGTATTTAATTAATATTTTTGAAATAAAGTCTTATTAATGGAATAACGCGTGGCTCAGATAAGACACTGAAAAGTACTCTATCTATGTAAAATTCTCATCAAAATTGCTTTAGCCATGTCGGAGCTTAACCCGAATAAATAACATAATACTATCATGAACCCATAGCCATCCATAAATCTACCCCTGTGTCTCTCTGTTATTTAGAGACTTGCAGGCCGGCATGACAGTCAATGATTTGTGATGGGTTGTAGATTTCTCGATGGTCAACGTCCATTTAAGATTGTACTGCCTTTACCGTTGGATACAGTGCCGTAAATACGTCGTGCTACTTTGACACAAAAAACGCGATATTTCCTTAATCGATTAGAAATCAATTGTTTAAAGTAAATTCAAATGTATGGTCACCCTACAGGGACACGTGCAAAGTTCAGTGTGACGTCACGGGGGTAAAACGCAATACGTCCCTTTTCACTGTCGGAATTTGTACAAAACGGCGCTGCGTCACGGAATCCACTTGGTTATTTCTTAGCCTTATTTAAATAAAATATGGGTAAAGCTGCCTAATTTTTTTTTTTGTCATCAAACTGTCTTGACGGTTGGAATCTGCAAATTGATTTAAAATCAAATCATAAACTGCACTTAATAAGTTTATGCAATAAAAATATAAACTGAAATGCCACTTAAGATTCTTAACTTTAGGCAAAAGTACAGCGTCGCTCATTGATATAAAATGTTATAATTATGTGTAATAAATCTCACATTAAAACCACATTCAGTATAAGATAATTAACTCCAATTATGAGTAATTATGTTGTGAAAATATTACAGGTTTTATGTTCTTTACAGGATATACTATATTTTTTTTGCTTTTGTGTTATCAATTTTTGTGTTACGAATTTCATACATTATTATGTAGAGTAAGTTTTACAAAATAATTGGGTTACTTTTGTGTCACATTAATGTTACCATATCGTAAAAAGTTACGGAGTCATTTATATGTTAAAATGGTTATAAACTCACAAGGTGCTTCAAAAATTAGAAGTGAGACTCTTGTCAGCTTGATAAGAAATTGGCTTTAGTTGAGCCTCAGGGTGATAGCAAGATGAACATTAACTCTCCAGAATCCAATAATGAAAGTCCAAACAATTATATACTAGTTCTTACCTGCGTCTTCGCTTACTTTTCTATAGATTTGATTAAATCTTTCGTGATATATATTTTTTAATTTATAGTAAATATTA
The DNA here is from genome assembly GCA_035772565.1 of Antheraea assamensis. Lineage (NCBI taxonomy): Eukaryota > Metazoa > Arthropoda > Insecta > Lepidoptera > Saturniidae > Antheraea > Antheraea assamensis. The sequence goes on along the minus strand of JAQQSE010000171.1, from coordinate 227,123 downwards.
TAGACCGTTATTATTGTTTTATTGATGTTTTTTTGTTGGTAAGGAGAAATAAACAATGCTTTTTAACATTTCAAGATGTTTCAATATTGAGAAATACAGAATAAAAATGTTCTGAACTGTTTTATATTCGATTGTGAACAATACATATGTAGTTCAAAATGAAATCATAAAAAACAAATGGTTAAACGAACTCATCGTTGCTGGTTCTTCTTGGTTACTGAGTTATCTCAAGCGGTGGTAGAGTGAGGCACCATGCCGGGCATCGCAAACTCAAAGACGGTCATTTTGAAAAGTTCATCGCCAAGTCTATGATGGACACTTAATCATCATGCATTTCGCATGATACAATACTATATTGTTACATTTATAGTATGGAAAATGTCATCTTTTGAGTTGTGACGCCATCTGTTAAATTATTAACGAAGTTTCACATAATGAATGCTGTCCGTATCGCTCATAAATCATTGTACTATATTTCTATGAACATGGCCATTAATATTAATTGTGTTTATTCCAAATAATTAATGTTAAAACTACTCCTATTATATTTCACACTTGAATAGTTGCCCTAATAATTGCTAGGACTCTTAAAATTATAAATAGTCATTATTTCAAATTATATAATACCTAGCTTTTACCCGCGGCTTTCATAGGAAATGAAACAATTTTTTTCTGCAATAAAGTTACCCTATGTTCTTCACTGTACTACTGACAAAGTGTATGCGAAATGTCTTAATGATTGGTTCAGTTAATTGTGTATGTGGGTAATGGGTTTACCCATTCTCACTTAAAACAAAAAATGGTTGCGTTTATCTTCTTCTTTTTAATTTGTCAGTATGACGCGCGCGCCACCTATTGTAAGTTAATGTACTATGCCTACAACTATCGCGCAACGGTATGGACAGCTCATAAAATACGAACAAATAAATAATAATTTTCACATATTTTTCCATTTGACATATAAAACGTTTTTTAGACATGATAACGTCTTATAAATCGATAAAAGTCGGTTGCACTCACGACAAAGTATGAGTTATTGTCACGTTCCGCCTGTGCCGGGCGTGCAAACGAGAGCTAATCTATCTCTTTTCCATTAAATCGGTAATTCAGTGATAATAATCCAATTCATAAAAGTATCCAATTTTTCATCAATGTTTTCTTATGACGTTATCACGTAAAATTATCGTCCATAAACCGACTTTACAGACAAACCATTTTTTTTTCACATGGGGAAATGCCTACGGATAACCACCTCACCGGGCAGCTGAGGTTGGATTATGGCTGACTTGCACGGACTAAATCCCCCTGGTACCTTCTCATACCTTTTGGGCCGGAGAGCAGTAACTACCCGTAGGCCCTGCGCACCCCGGCAACATATCAGACATTATCTTAAGTCCCATAAAAGGGTTTTGCTTTTAGCAAATAATAATAGTATATTTAAGGAGGACTTTCACATACGACTATTTTTGATATGAAGCTATACATAGATTATACTACGTTCAACACACTACCGAGTAATAACCGACAGTTGTAACAGTTTAACTAATCACAGGCTAGAATCGAATCTACGATATATCATCTCAATACAGTACATCTATTAAGAAAAAAACTAAAATTTCAAGAATTAACCACAAAACGAATCTATAAAATATAACTGACAAGTAACCATAGATAATAAACCTATATCATATGTCAAACGGCGCCCACGCAGCGGGGATTCTATTCTGATCTTTCTCTAACACGACGGGAGACAGAGACGGCGATAGGGTTATTATAAAAAAAAATTGACGTCGAATTTCTCGTATCAGATTACCACGAGTCATTTGTGGTTTACGCACCTGCAGTGTTCGAGGTAACGAGTTCGCTATTTGGGTTGTGTTTTTTCTATAATAAACATTAATAAAAGGTAGGCAGGGATAATAATTATGGTATTTAGCTAATTTATTTCGTTTTTTTTATGCGTTTCAGAGGTAAATAATGTCTAATATTACTCCGAGAAATCAAGATATAACTTTTGCGTGATATACTTAATTTTTTTTCTATATTTTTTTTTTGACCTGGTCGTTGTTGTTTAGCTTCACCGGGCTTTTCAAGCGCACGCTATAGTCATTCAGCCATGTGGCAACGAGCTCAAGGGCGCTTAAGCGACCGAACCTTGGCTTGGGCTGTTTCTTTAGATGTAACACCGCGGATTTGTCTAAACTAAACTAAATTAGCTATTGATACATAAAGGACTTCGTGAGACACACATGTGTACCGGCATGCGTGTCTCACGAATTCAAACATGTATTTCGTATTTAACAACTTTTTTTTTTATATGGTAAGAAATCCTACATCGGACACCCACAGCCCTGGGGAGCTGTGGGGTGTTAGACTCTTACTGACTAAAAAACCCATGAGATACCGTCTGCCGCGCTATGGAGTGGCACGGGATCGAACAAGCAAGCACCATGCCACCCCGGTGACAAGGCCAGCGCGAACGCCCTAACCGCGACGACAGCCCGGTCAAGCTGCCTACCCGTCTACCGAACCAATGTGCAATGGCAGGTCAGGTCCCCAGCCCCTTCCCTCCTTGGTCCGGCTTGGCAGCCAACGGATCACCCGCTCAAACCACCACCACCTGTTACTTTTTAATGTGGTTTTCTACTACGGTGACTTTTTAACGAGGTTTTGTCCCTCTCCCTCCGTTCGAATGCCACCCCTCTGTCACTTTTTAACATGGTTTCCTACCACGGTAACTTTTTAAGGAGGTTTCCTCTCTCCACCCTCTGACGTGCGAGCCGAAGCAGGCCCGTCCTTACGCCATCCCCTGTCCCCACTCATAAACAGAGTGATACTGCGAGGGGCGCCGTCTGCCGGGGTATACGCCCTAATCCGGTTCTGGAACGGAGCCCCAGGAGTGTTTATAGGATCTCTAGCCTAGATCCGTAGTGCTCTGCTAGACAAGGTCTCCTCGTATAGGATGTGGCTCTTCACGAGGCACCGATGGTCTTAGGAGGCAGGCTAAGGCTCCACAAGGAAACTGTATTCGCCTGTGGGTCCACCCGCTGCGGTTCCGAGGTACAAGTATCTCGTGGCCTTGACCCCAGGCTAATCTAAACTAACCCAGCTCGTAGATAAGGGAGAATAATAAAGAAAACATTTCCACCATATGTGTACCTACCTGTGTGTATGTCTGCACATAAATGGGGGTGATCTATGTCATGTTGGTCAACTAGTGATAAAAAAATTTCAGTGTCACTGTGTCGTGATACCAGCGTACTCGAAGGCTCCATTCCACAGGAACAAACCTAGGCTTGAGCCGCTGCCGAGGGGGGTCGCTGCGAGTAAACACATAGGAGTCACTTCGCACTATATTAAAGAAGAATTTATTTACCTACTTCATGCTATAAATCTCATGTCGCTGTGCGCTCGCAATTCACTCTCAAATTTAAATAGATTATGTTACAAAAGGTCTGATTCACAGTCTTATGTTTTCTTTGAGTACAAATGAAGTTAAAAGGAAGTTGTAAAGAACCAATGAACAACGCCGAGGGATAAAGTTGTTGAATGAATATTTGTTGAGACAAGTAATCGAATAGGGCACTCCCGCGGGAGGGCGGAGGGCGTTCCCTCTCTCCCGACCTATGTAGAGGCATCCAATTATTAAATTTATTAAAATGGGTTCATTGAACTGTCGATTGTGCGGCGTAGAATTTCATTCCGCTCGGTTCCGAAGGCTAGGTTATTTCTTTTTCTCTTAGCAAAGCATGGTTTACGCATCTGTCAATATCAATTGTTTTACTCTCGTATATAGAATAAGTCATCCGATTTTTTTATTGCGATTCAGTATATCATAGAGTCTAAGATTTTTCACAATGGTTTTGACAGTTCAAATTAGATGTTGACACTAACACCAAGGCAGAAATATGTTGCTTCGTTAATGAGCTGCGGTATTTATTTTTAACGTAACTAATATCCGAAAAAACCTTTTCACACACATAAGTTGATCCGAAGCTACATAAGAACTGTAAGGCTAGGTTCGTTATTGCAAGAAAATTTTCTTAAGGTACCAATCTGCAAAGTCTTCTGATCTATTTTCTGCTTCCGAAGATATTTTTTCCACAAAAAGATTTTTTAACGCTCAATGATTTTGCAGTTCGATGAGTTCTGATTAAACTTAAACTGATTATAAAGGTATTTATAAAAAAAAAATATATTTTGTTTTTTACTCTCAAAATCCTGAAATCTATTTTGAAATTATTGTAATAAGCATCGTATTTTCGATTCGTACTTAGAATAATCAACATTGCCGAAAATTGACTTGTTTTTTCAAGCCTTACAGAAAATTTGGAAATAAGTTAACTGAGTAAATTAGTTCAAAAAAGGTTTAATTTAGCTTTGAAGCCACTTTTTAAATTAAACATTATTGGAAGTATTTTTTGCCTTGTAATTTAAGATTCAAAATGTTGAGGTACGTGATTTGTAACGTCAACAAGAAATGCGAAGTCACTCAACCAGGACGTATTCTTCAGTATATCATTCTGCAAAGATAAACTCCAACACTAGTTTTCTCAAGCTAAAGAAATGTATCTAGACGTAGAACAATGATTTGTGTCATCTGTACCGCGGGAATAGACGAGCGGGATGGCGCGGACAATATTGCAAGGCGAGGATGTCAACATTTTCAACTTGCCGGGAATTTCTGAATCTAGCATGCGCGGGCCATGCAAAATGCGTCTGCGGACCAATGGTTGAGCAGCCTTGTCCTAGACGTTATATTCAAAGTGGAGTCGTTGCGCTCTATTATACTATTTAAAACTTACAGTAACAAAACTGAAGCGCATAGAATGTCATAAAAATTACGAAAATGCAAACATAACATAAAACATCAATCTATGTATATAATAAAAATTAAAGTGTGTTTTGTTCGTCCGTGCGGACCTTCAAACAGGCTACCGATTTTAATGACACTTTCATTGGCTGATATAATATTTTTCAACTGGGGCTAATCTTAAAACATGTAAAAAGTATATAGATGTTAAGTAGTAACGAAAATATTACGCTTAATTAAAAAAAAAATTAGAGGCAACTAATTAATAAATCCAGATATAGAATATTGATCCCGCGAAACAACAACACCGTTATCACAAGGTCAGATTCGCTGGAGCTATGATTCTGATATAAGCGCATTACAAAAGAGCAGCTGTATTCGATATAGTAATTGTCAGGACAAGGTTTGTGTGTAAGGAAATGTTTGAATAATCTTGGGGAAAAGTTAAAAAATTCCATTGAAAAATCTCCTAAATAAAACTGAATCAGACTAAAATACTAGGGAGTTCATCAAAAATATTTATAGAATTCACATACTGCGTTTAATTGTTCAGGTGTCTTTTATTTAATTAAATGGTAGTACTGTAAATGGAAGATTTAGTCTTATTTTACAGGCGTACGGGGCCGCGGCCGGTTACTAGTTATATATATAAATAATCAATCGTTTTGTCTGACAGATGATCCCTACTTAGACTTAAATAGTAAAAGTTTTAATTCATTTAATTCTTACAAGGAAGGAGACGGATGAAAAAATATGACATGTGGCAGAGATGCGAATGTTAAGACGAAAGTGTGGTGTAACAAGAATGGATAAGATTAAGAATGAATAAATCAGAGGAAGTTTGAAAATAGCACAAGTGAGAGAAGTTGAGGAGTAATGGTACGGTACGGGCATGCCATGAGATAAAAGTCATATAACTTGAAAAGTTTAAAGTATGAAGTATATGTATGTAAAAGGCGCGTATAATGATATGACAATAGACAGAAGAGAGTGGCAGAGGAATACATATTGTGCTGACACTATTTAAGTAATATGTCGTGGTGGCCGAGTGGTTTCACCAGTTTACATAGTATTCAGATAAAAAATACACGTATACATTAGTGAAACATACATGGCTATACATTTTCTATAAACTCGGCGACAGTTCAAGCCGAGGCGCACCGATTGCCCTTGCGCTGTTCGCCTAAACAAAATCGAGTGAGTGCCTTAAGCGCTCCCCTTAGTAGTCCGGTGAAACTGTAATATCAGTCCGATGTCCGCATTTTCGAACCAATCAATTTTGGAATTCGCATATATTTCCAAAATTAAATTTGTAACTCTTAACTCTACTTCATTTTGACTAATGGGGCGAGCGCTTATGGTACTCATCTCAAGGGTGCCAAAGTGGTTGAACCACGGCTTGCGCTGTTGCCTTTAATGCAACAACGCGAATCTCGTTAAACTAAACTAGCTAAGTTAATCATACATACGAGTATAAGAATTAGTGAGACATATATGTGTATCAGAATGTGTGCCTCACGAACTTAACATGTATTTTGTATTTATCAATTCGGACTAAACTAAAAGGTATGTTTGTCCGAACCGTTGTTTCAGTGTTAACGTTCATAAGCATCTTCTCGGGGCCTAAACTGAAGTAAGTACTTTTGATTCGATTTTATGTCAATCTCGCTACGCTACATCTCATGATAAGCCCAGGATATTCCTTTTAGTTCGATAGGTAAATAACTTGGAGAACAAAAAATTGATCCTTTAACCCTTCGTCGTAAAATGGCCGCGCACGCGCCGCTGCGTTCAAACATGACGCGTTTAAAGTGATGTGGGTATAGTCGATAAAATAAAACCGTAGAAAACGTTTTTTTTTCTAGGATGGCTTGCAGCGCAAACGGTATGATAGATTTTAACATACATTATTAGATTCGTTATAATTGTGTGTGAAACAGACATTAGATATAATATGAATTCATAACGTTTGTGAAGCAAAAGACCAGATTAAAAACGTTTCTTATGTTATTTAACAAAAGTAAATGTTATTTAAAAGCCGTCGTAGTCAGATTCTTTAGTTCTCCTTAAAATATACCTACTGCGTGCATTTTAAACACGCTGGCGTGGTGGCCGTATACTTATATATAGAACATAATACGACGACAATTTATCCAAATCTCAGTACTTGTACCTGGCTGTGAAGGAAACGATAAAGGCCCCAAAACTACTCAACGGGTGCTGAAGAAATTTTACAGTAAAATAGTTTATACATCAGAATCACAGATACGTTATAATTCATTAATATAATATTAAAAATAACTAAAATATAATGATAATAGTCATGGAAGTAGTTGGTATAAGATCTTATGACCTGAGAGCTATAATATTGGCATGCGCTGTATAAACAGTAACGAGGTGCAAGAAGATAATATAAGACCTCATTATTTACAAAGATATAATGGCAGACGAATTCGCATGTCTTTAATAACTTTCCAAAAATAAAAAGGAAGAAAACCTCGACTGTAAAACATTTATTGATTGACAGGCATCAACACTCCAATATTATTATAAGCTGTTTTACTCAAACAATTAAAATAAATTTAACGATATGGTTTGTTAAGATAGTCGTCAGTCAAGCTTGACAACCAATAACAACAATTTTCCAAAAAATATCAGTAATTCTTCTGTCAAATCCAGTAAACATGTCAATAATCTTTTAGACTAATAAATATGAAAACAATTCTGTGTCTGTTTTCTTTGTTAATTTTACTTTCTTTTATATGTAAATAGCTCTTATTTTTAGTAATTATGTAGTTCCCATTCTTTAAGTAATAAAATAAATATTGTGACGCTTTAGTAAATGTATACATAGAAAAATGATTGTCCGCGATGGAGAAACCCCGGAGACGAAGTGTTTTTTAAAGGAGAAGTTTTTATACTATCCATTTTTTATAACACACCAGTAGATGGCGCAATACTATATCGTATTAGCGTTAAGTTTATATTGTAATTAACTCTTGTTCACGGTTTCGCTCGCGTTAATGTAGATTTGACTTGTCCTCCAGTAACAGTACCTTTCTTCTACATGAAAGGAAACCCTTTTGTGTACTCCTAACAATCTGCATGCATAATTTTATGATGACCAGGTGAGTATTTAAGGCGTGAAAGCCGAACAAATACACAAACACAACCTTTCATAATATTAGTAGGAATTCAACGCGCACAAAATCGCAGGTGAATACTAATATGTAATGTTTAAAAACCTTTACAAACAGGAACACCTGAAATTACTCATTTAGCTTATTAGCGACAGTTATAGCTGGTAATATTACAAAAATAAAAGTAATTTTGTCTATTTGTTTGTTAACTTTTTTATGTTAACATATGAACTAAGTGTATTAAAAATTGACATTTAGGTAGTATGGGATTTATAGAAGCACATACCTACCGCCCCTTTCTGACTAAATCTCTCAAGCGAAAAAATTACTATTTTACATAAAGCGACAAAAACTGAATATGAGACACAAACTCATCTCCGAAAATAGTTCACCATCATTCATTATGTTTTACAGGAACTGAAGTATTCAAGAATGTTTTCCCAAATATTTTAATTTCGAGAAGAACTGTAATTACAAGGTTTCCTCTACAAAGGGGACGATAGGCTGATTACGTTCTGAGTATAGAAAATAATCAGGTAGATAAAGTCGCAGGAGAAGTCTAGTAACATAAATAAATAACCAAAAAAAAAACAAACCGGTAGTGAAGTATTCCGATTATTTTATATTAGGAATGTCATAGCGTTGTGTGCGCATACGCACGTCGCGTCCCCACACCGCGCCGCGCACTGGCCCGCGGTAAATCACTTAACGCGCCCAGTGATGTGCCCGTGTCGATGATATATATATTTTCTTTGTTAATTTCATTCCATTATTATTGTTTGTTTTGGATACCTTTTGAGTTTACTTCTTAAAATCGTATTTTCAGCTTTAACGATATAAACAGGATATAGTTTGTGTTTCGTAAATGACTCGAGTGCGAGCTTCCTGTGAATAAAAGCATTGCGATGAAAGAATATAAAGGATTAACTTTTGCTCGCGGTTTCGCTCGTCTTTATATAGATTTGACTCCCTCCCTCGCGAACAGTATTTTTGTTATATCACGCTGATGGTGAACAAGCGTGCGGGCTTCCTAATGGTAAGCGCTCACCGCAGCCTATGGACGCTTGCAACACCAGAGGTATCACATACACATATGCAAAGATCGCACTTTTAAAAACTTATTTACTTCCCTCGTGAAGAATCCCATACTGTAGTCCCCTTGAAAACCTTCTTTCTGGATTAAAATTACTCTGCCCTTTTATTTACTCCTGACGTACGTTACATGATAATTACTTGAGTAGTTGAGGCGAGAATATTAAACAAACATACAAACTCATATTCGCATATTTAATATTAGTTAGGACTAAGATCGGCTTCGTTACGCGAAGATAGGTCGTTGATTCGTTTCCTGCAGATAACTGAATTGTGATAGGAGCGTGATTGTCAATTATATGTTTGGGTATTAAATATATCCATAAGTGTATGGTATACAAATTGTTTGTGTTCCGTAATATAAACAGTTTTTAGATTAGATTTTTTAAAATTTTAAAATGGTGATACGTTAAACCTGAAGGAATCTAAAGGAGGCTCAGTGGTTAGCGTATTCGGACACTGGGTCGAGCAACGCAGGTTTTAATCCTTGCAAATGAGGCAGATATTTCGGTGAAGGAAAATATCGTGATGAAACCATAGCATGGTGGTAGGGCTTTTTCAAATGTTCACCTAACTAGCTCCTACGTTTAGGTTGAAAGTATGCCGTCAAGCTCCTATAGGTACGTGTGTTCCGGCAGCTGCATTTGAAAACCAGTTCCCCTCTACATTTAGCGTGTTTGCCTGCTGCTTTGCTCGTGTTAATGTCAATTTGATTCATCTCTCAGAAAGAGTACATTTTTTGTGGATCAAAGGTAGCCTACGTCCTTTTCTGTCCCCTGACAATGTGTGTGAAAAACATTTACGCTGTAATTATTTTTGTTTAGTTATAGTTCATAAAAGTACTGTTGGCGATTATTATTATCTTTATTTTGGAATTAAAGATACCTCAGTGGTGGTCAACCCCGCGCCCGCAGTTCCAAGTGATCTGAGTGAGTTGATCTGTGATGTGCTCGCTGCAAGATTTCCAAAAAACTAAATTAACAATACCATTTCTTTTTAACTTATCTTAAAAAGTAAGTAATAATTAGTATTTTTTCATCTATTTTAGTGGTTTAAGTATTTGAGTTTGAGTTTATTATATTCTCTCTCCTACCCACCTAAAAAGTGAAAATAACACACGTCTACCGCCTTAAAAATTTTTCATTGCGCACTTGCTTCGAAAAAGGTTGGGTATCACTGATATACTCCTTATGTACAAAATATCATTAAAAGCGATTGTGAATAAATGATTATTCCAATCGCATGTACAAAGTTTCTTGAAAATCGGTTGTGAATGTAAACAATATTTGTTTTTTAATTTTTTTACTCTTTCTAACAATATTTTGTTAATTCTTTTACCTTATCAATTAAGAAAAGGTATATATATAAATTTCATAAAAATCAGTCCAGCCCTTTTAGAGTTAAATCGGGACATACAAACCAACAAAAAAATGTTCGTGATCAGATGTCCCAGATAAAAGATGTCTATCACAATGTTTCGAAATAATAAACATACGTACAGACAGAACTATAGATTTATTAATATACATCTATTTTTAATATGTAATTAGTATAATTTTGGAATAGTGAATTAAATTTATCCCGACAACCAAAGGTCATTAATACAACTAATAAGAAAGTGTGAGCAAGCACTATGTAACAGCCAAAAGGTATGAATGAGAAAGCGCTTCACACTGTTCACACTCGTAGTCATTATACGAATAATGAATATTAATATCTTTATCGTTTCGCTGTTGCAAATTTCAATACGATACAAAACAACAAATTGCTCGACAACAGAATAACTAACAACAGCAGTTTATAACAACAATCGTTGGGAAATATATAGTTCTTATTATCATCTGTATCTAAACTATAGGATTTGTGCTGAGTCTAGGACCTGTTCTAAGATCAGATCATCTTCGACGTACATCAAGACAGGGATACGTCAAAATATTTACGCTGCACTGAGCTTAATTTTTTTTTTTCAAATGTCTGCATTCTGTGATGCCGTGACGTGATGGTATCGCTATCACTGGGTCCGGTTACATTGCAGAGGTTGAAAACCTTCGGTTCATTATTTATTTCTATACTCTATAGGTTTCAACCTTTGACCACAATTTCACCTGATGTTAAATGCCGATGTGCTCTGAGACCTGGCTTCATACAATAAAATGAAAGGAGAACTAGCTCTCAAGTGCAGCTGCCGGATCACACCTGCAGGTACTTGGCGACAGACTTTTAACTTAAGGCTGGTAACTAAACCAGCTTTATCCTTATGATATTTTCATCACTATGTTTTTCTTCACCATGAGCTCCGGCTCATTCGCAAGGATTAGAAACTACGTCAATCGACGTGGTGTCCGGATACACTAACTTCCGAATCATTATTACTTCGTTTAAGCATCGGCTTTTTATTATATAACACGTTGTGACAACTTTGTGCCTGAGAACATGTATGGTTCAATTCAGACACAACGCGACCAACGGCAGATCGGCAGTCCATAGCAGAAATACGCTGATACACTCACTTCAACTTATTGTGTATACATATTTTGAATCTAAAAGAGACTAGAAAAGAATAACTACATCGGGCTTATTACAATGTACATGAGGAGTTGACACATTTGGGGTATAGAGTATAGTAGAAACCCACACGTTCTTTACTTTACTATACTAGAAGCGGACTCCAAATCTTAATAAATTTGGCCGCTATGATTATGACCTAGTGGGGTGAGCAGCAACTACCAGTGGCATCAAGGGTCACTACACCGCAGATTCCTCTCACCAATGACAGGCAAAGCACGGTCTTACTCACCTGATGGTGGTTTATGGCCTAGACCGTGAAGCTCGAGCATGAATCCGCGGCAGCGCCGACCATGAGATATATACAAACGTATCAGTCATTTAAATATTATCGTTGAGCACGTCTATGTAATTAATACATGAACATTAAAACACACGAGCAGCGCGGCGATCACAATGTACAGTCTTGTATATATTCAGAGTTTCAGAAAAGGGGTTGTATAAAAACAACAGTCTTCAAACGCAGCGACGAGTGAATTTTCATGGGTAGTACCAACATAATGCAAACGAAAACTGCCGCGTATGATGATTTGTTGAAACACATTTTGTTATGTTTGGCGACAGCGTAACTAACGCTTGTAATTTACGCGCCGATTGGTATTGAGAGGCCCCGTACCTGTGATTGGGGATTACAGATCAATTAGGGAATTAGGCCAAATAAACAAGTTTCTCAAAATTTATTTAGTCTAAGTATAATTAAGATTTTCCGTACGAGTTTAGCAGTAATATCGTAAAAAATGAAAGGCAGGCCACAGAGTTACTCAAGGTAAAATACGTAACCCATGTGAAATAGCAAAATAGGAACGAAGCCGCGTACATTACTTTTTTTTCTTTTGTTTAGTTAAAAACAAAATTTGTCAAAAAATGTTGTCAACCCCCGACCCCGTAGATCAGATTAAGCCGCGCCCGGTTCGTTAGGCGAGCTCTCTTATCCACACACGAGTGACGTATCAAATTCGGCTTTCGGCGTAACGATGACCGATATATTCGGTTTAAACTTCCATCTATTTAGTCATCGATAAATTATCCAGATTTCATCGTTCCGAACCCTCACGTATTTTATAGGTTATAATCTGTTTCTTTTTAGTCACTGGATAAAAGTCCTTCAAGCCTAATCTCGTCATTTTTTTTTCATATCTTTAATCATCAATCTAAGAAAATACTTACTTGTTTGAAAGAATGTCGAAAAGTTATTTTAATGGTTTTTTTTCAATGATTTTTATTGCATTTTCATGTATTATCATCAGGACTGAACAAACATGCAAATTACAAAGTCTTAGGTGTAAAGGAATCTGATACTAATTCAACTTGCAACATTTGACCTAAAAAAACTGGCCAAAGTTGCAAGCTAATTAACATTTTGTATTAATCAATTATATATATCGAAATAAATAATCGCGGGGTAGCGCAGTGCATTGAGATTTCTCACCGCTGCCGCAGTACTGAGTGTTGCAGGTAGAAATCCAACACACGACAATTATTTTTATTATCTAATGTTTTGAGTTTCGGTGTATCTAGTGTTTGTTAATTGTATCTATGTAAAGTACCTCGTAACACAGTGATTGAAACCTAATTGGCCATACATAAGACAAAGGTCACCAGATAATCCCATTTCTGATTTTTGCTTATTCTATATTTATCTCACTTGCGAGATGAGATTGTGAAGAAATTTAACTAACATCTCCAATCGTTTCGTAGTTGATATATAGACAAATAAACGGACATTGCGATTCGTATAAATCAAATAATCTGCAAATGTCAGGGCGAGACAAAGTGAGATTGACGCGCCACACGCGGCTTATATAATCTGTAACATATAGTGAACTTACAGTTCATGAATGGTTTCATCAATGAGTTCTTTGAAGTAATGCGCTGTCTTTTGAAAATAATATGTAAACTCGTTGTTTCGTGAAATGTAATATATAACTTCGTAGAATATGTATTGATTATTATAGGCGGTACTGAGTTATATATATACTAGCGGCCCGCTCCGGCTTCGCGCGGGTATAAAATATATAGCCTATGTCATTCACTGAAAAAATGATTAAAATCGATCCGGTAGTTTTGATTTATTCATTACTGCCCGTGGCCCGCACGCGTTACATTTGTAGTAACCTCAAAAATAACAGTATCTCTCCACTATTTATTTTATGTCATTATACATATAAACCTTCCTCTTCAATCATTCTATCTATAAAAAAACCGCATCAAACTCCGTTGCGTAGTTTTAAAGATTTAAGCATACATAGGGATATAGGGACAGAGAAAGCGACTTTGTTTTATACTATGCAGTGATAATATGCATATACTTATGAGTTGATATTTTAGTTTGTAACTGCGGTGTAATTTTGTTAGTGTGTTTGAAATTTCGTCCATGCTTCTGTGTACACAGCAGGTCTTGTCAGAAAACCATCGCTCCAACGCTTACACTTGCACGTCTCCAGCGTTATGCTGAGACAAAGAGCTTTTTGACTCGATGCAACACTTAGTTATCTCTCTTGAATTATTTTGTGTATATACTTGTAAATAAGTGTTGTATCTGTAATTAAATTTTTCTTCTCTAATTCTGGATATTGATATTGCAAAAATATTGTAAGTGTACGCAAGTAATATTATATTATAAGGAGTTATTTTAGAAAAAGAAAATGGGGTTCCGCGTAAACATATTTAACTATATTAAAAGGTGGTAGAGCTACGCTGAAGCTATTACTGGTTTCAGCATGAACGGGTCGGCTCGCCCGACGCGCGGGGTAGTACCACCCTCTCACAGGAAGCCGACGTGAAGTGACAGTGCTTGCACTGTTGCGTTTCGTTCGGTCAGTGAGAGCGTTTTTTTTTTTTTTTTTTTTTCTCGAACTGACCTACACTGTTGACCCGGAGGCCGCTACAGATTTACCGGACTACTAAGGGGAGCGCTTAAGGCACTCACCCGATTTATTTAAGGCAACTAGCGCAAGGGCACACGGTGCACCTCGGCTTGGGCTGTCGCCGAATGTCCCGATCTAACTAAGCTAGCTAAGCTATGCTATCTCATACGATATGAATTCGTGAAAAATGCATGTGTAACCATGTATGTTTCACGAACGCATATGTATATTTTGTGTCTGACTACTCTAAGTGTGTGACCTAATTCAGTCCGAAAAGGGCAAAAAAACAGCCCACCACCATGTGTGCCTATGTGTGCACGTGTGTGGGGTGATATGTGTAAGTGTAAAAACTAATGTGTGTAACTGTATCGCGCAAGTAGCACCTCGAGGGCTCCATTCCGGGGGACGACCTAGGCTCGAGATGCTATGAGAGAGACGCGACATGTGTGCGGGATCGAATCTTCAACCCCTACTCACGGCGGTGCGAGCAGAGAGAGTCGCGGGCGTAGGCGCAAACACGCAGCATTAAGAGGTGATCGAGACTAATAGTGAGACGGCGACGGCGCCGTAATTAAACTAAGCAATCATCCGGATTGCCCCTAATGGTTCGGTTTATTAGGGAGAGATAGACATAAATACGCGGATTTATTCCATCTATATCTAAAATAAAGTTTATTTGACTGACTCGCGCGCGAGGCGCTGAAGAGTGGCCGCGATGCCAGGAAAGCTCGAGATGGCGTTAAGCAAACCGAGGTTCTGACTACTATTAACCATCGCGTTGAACGCAATGATTTCGTCGATTTCATGGACAATAAGGAGTTGGGCGATCCAGTCTATACCGGCTAGGGAAAAGGAAACAGGGTTCGCCTGAGCGGGCTTACCCTGCTGTGGTCGGGGCTGGGAGTAGGACATGGGCTTGGATGCCCACGGAGCATGAGGGGCCCGCGAGGGCCGGGGCGGCGCATAAGGCGCAGGAGCGGATGGTTTCGGGGAATGGGACATGGGTTTAGGAACCCAAGGGGTCTGGGGAGGCCGAGCAGGCCGGGGGGGCACGTAAGGTGCAGGTGCGGGCGCTGCCGGTGCACGAGAAGCGCCCGGCAGGCTCGGGAAGGCCTCTGTAGACAGCAGAGGCGGAGGCGGAGGGCGGGAGGAGGTGGCGGGCGCCCTAGATGGGGAAACCTGCCTACGGAGTCGGGGGCGCTTTGTGCGCGGTGCTCGAGGACAGCCACGATAATTCGCGGGATGACCCGATGCACCGCACAAAACACAGCTAGGAGGCTCGGGTGAGGATAGAGTGCGAGAACACTCCCTAGTGGAGTGATCGCCGAGGCACTTTACACACCTGGGGCGCAGGTGGCAGTTTCGTGCGGAGTGACCGTACACCTGACAGTTGTGACACTGTGAGGGAACGAGCTGTTTGCGCGGGGGCTCAACTGTGACGCCAGTGAGGCCGCACAAGGAGGACAGGGTCGAGATGGCTTTGCCTTCCCTGGAGCGGTCCAAAATGACCAACACCAGGTTGTAGGGGGCCTTCGTGTGAGGGTGGTACATACGATGTACCTCTCGGACAGGATAGTTAGATGACTTAAGGTCATTGGAGATATCCTCGATTGATAGCTCAATCGGGACCCTACGGAGGACAACTCGGAGGAGACGCTCGTCCTCGAGAGCATGGGTGAAGTAGCCATACTTCTTTTCCCTAAGGAAAGAAGTTAGACGACGGTGATCGTCGGTGGTCGGCACCTTAACCTGGATTCCAGTGGAAGTGTTAAGGGCGGAGGTGTAGGAGATCTTCCTCGAGTTGAGGCTCGAGGAGATAGCGACCCAAGACGACTTGTCTTGAATCGTAACAGGTGGCGGTGGGCGGGGCTTCTTCGCTGAAGCTGCGGAGCCCGCGGCTTGTGCGAGAGAGAGGTCGGAGGGGGCGTGGCTTAAGGCCGACGTCTTGTTGACGCGTAGAGCGGGTTCCGTCTGTACGGACCCGGTGGGTGAGGCAGGACGGGACAGACCGGTTTTCCGGCGGTATGAGACGGTTATGAAACCGTTCTTTGCGGACTCGACAACGGGTACGGACGCGTCTACGTCCATATCCGAGTCTGGAAGAGGGCTTGAGACAAATGACGCGACATTACAATCCGGAGAAAGTGGCGAAAACGAATTCGCCACTGGAATGTCGAGTTGAGGGGGTGAGACGGTCGGAGGCTTCTCCTTCCGTGACTTGGACTTGGGTTTGGCCTTATTAGTAGAGACTGGTGACCGCGAACGGCCAGTCTCGCTACCGGACAGAATTTCCCTTATTTCGGGGGACGGTTCGCCGCCATGTGCTGCATAATATGCTAGGACAGATTCCGGCTGACGCTCGGCAAAGAACTTCTCCAATCCATCGACATAAGCTTGAGCTTCTTCTTCAGACTTAAACGTGCGGTGGGACATGACTAACCTCCCTGCCGGAGGGGCAGGGGGGTGCGCCTGTTTGAATTTAACGGACAACCGTGTCCGGACCAAGGGAGCTGTGGGCGATGTGCAATGCCTCACAGGGACCTACGAAGCCTAGGGGGAGTTCCCTAACACTTCTTTCTTCGAACTTCGTTCTTCTATCTCCAGATGCAAAGCACAACACACGATGCAACACGACGGAACGACGAACTGCACGACGACACGACGCGCTGCCCGACGACTCGATGTACTGCACTCAGTGTGCTCGGCTCGCACCGAAAAGTGCGGTTTAATTGGTGCACTAAAGGAGGTGCACCGGCGCTCTGAAAAGAGCGTAACGATTGACAGTAGCCGATCGAACACACAACTACCGAGTATCACGAAATAATTCAATAACT
Source organism: Antheraea assamensis (assembly GCA_035772565.1). Lineage (NCBI taxonomy): Eukaryota > Metazoa > Arthropoda > Insecta > Lepidoptera > Saturniidae > Antheraea > Antheraea assamensis. Next base: position 209,812 of record JAQQSE010000171.1, on the reverse strand, counting down.
ACGTACGAGTTATCGAACGATCTGACCGTTAGGGCTGCGAGAGAGCGCACGTGCGTTCCCGACGAGTCGAGAACAATGCGGGTCGGGCGGCGACGAGACCGTTGGAATGCGGACATCTGGCGCGCAGGTAGGCGAGCGCGGCGACCGAGGATAGCCGAGCGCGGCGAACCGAACGGACTGTCAGAGCTGCGAGCGGGCGCACGTGTGCACTCGACCGCTGTTCGAACGAGACTCGTCAGTGAGAGCGCCGGAGGCCCACATATTTAAAAAGCCGGCAACGCACTTGCGACTCCCCTGGTGTTGCTAGTGTCTATGGACGGCGTTGATCACTTACCATCAGGTGACCCACCTGTTCGTTTGCCCCCTATAATATAAAAACAAAAAAAAAAAGTGTGTTTTTGTAATAGCTTCGAGCTGTGTTTTGTCCAAATATAAATACTATGAGCAATAATTAAAGAAGTAGTGGAACAATTGACTAGCAATGCGTTTTACGGTAATGTACACACACATCATATATTACGATTTCAATTCTCATTATTAATTTCATGCGAACAAAGCTGCCGGTACACTTAGTCTTTGTCAAAAGTATTCAATACTTATTTCATAATTCAATTGTGCTTTAACAACTCTTCAAAGTTATCGCATGGTGCGAACGGCCATTTTGAAAAAATTAAACAATTGCGCCGAAAATATTTAAATAAGACTCTCATACAATTATTACCAGAGCGAATAAAAATGTGCATTTGAGATCGTATTTCAATAAAAAAATTAATATCGTATGCTATTTGTTTTAGTGCATTTACTTACTTCGAGAGGATTAAAAAAGTCCCGTTGCATGATTTCCTTTGCGTTGTTTTTACAGTAATGAGGTAAGGGAAGTTTTGGGCGGGATCTTAGTTTCTCATGTAGTGATTTTGTTATTATTCATGATCTTGTGTTATTTGACTCTATAATTTCTAATATTGGTGTTATTATACGTAATATAGTTCGGTTATTGTACACAAGTGAAGTGGATGGGAAGTAGTCGTACGGACCATTAATTAATTCTGAGATGCCACAAAACTCCATGGAAAGTTCTAGCAAGGCGGCTACCATCTTCTTAGAACATAGAAATTATCGTAAGACATTTGTATTATTATAGCATACTGGACAAAAAATTTAGATGGCTCGCTTTTACCTTGAATTATTTTCACCTTTGCAGAATACCTGAATTGTATCGTGTAAATCAAAATTACATGACTTACTAGTCGTTTTCATAAAAATGGTTTATTATTTCATGGAAATTTCATTTTTATCTGCGTTAATAAAACTGTGTAGTCTTTTATTACATTTTTTTTAAACCGGCGAATTTTGCGTGGAACATCCCATATACTACTAACTTCCCGCTCCGGTTTCCCAAGGGTATGTTAACGAAGAAAATGTGACTAAATCTTCCCTTTACAATACGACCATACCGTGCCCTAACAGTTGTAAACACAATTAAAAAATAATTAGCCTAATTCTGAAGTGATGCGCCTACATACATACATACGGCAATTGATTTTTATTTGAATAAATAATCGATTTATTCACTAATATACTAAAAAACGAAGACATTAATAACCTCCTTTATACTCCAATGAAATAACAGTAACATACTCTATGTTTATAACAGAAGTAAAGTTCGAGATCGTTCTACGCGAGCTGTAAAAGTTTTAGAATTCATTAAAATATAACATAATAAAGGCACCACTCGGACGTTTACGACCTGTTTGTAAATAATACGAGATTAATGGACTAAATATTACCTTTTATAATGGTTAATTAAATATACCTGTGTGTCTGTGGTGTGTGTGTGTTTTTTTCCATTTTTAAAGGTGCTTTCAACCGCAATTATATTTTGTTAATTGCGGAAACGTTTGAAATGCGATAAAAATCAGAAGTGGGATCGGTTTCCGTGCGTAACTGCCGGAACACACAAAGCGTTTGATGATTTCCAACTGGAAGGTTTTCTGTCCTTTACTAGGTAAATTTGATGTCAGAAGTGTTGAAGCGATTTACAAACGCTATTTATCTGGTTTTTTTTTTTGATCTTTGATATTTACGTTTGAGAAATTTTAAGCTTGACACATACCATTTTTTCTTTGTTTCGCGTAATTTTAAATCTGTAATATTTTCTAAGATGTTCGTTGAAATGATATTCTGTAAAGGGTCATTTTAATGTATTTTAAATGTCCAAAGTAACTAAAATATCTGATTAGGTAAGGATTAATACTTTGTCGAACAAAGTAGCATAGCATATAACGAATTAGTTTTTAATAATGTTTACAAGGTAAGAGTAATACTATCCTGGAATTAATAGACGTATACTTTCCTGGAATTCTTTTGTAGATATTTTTAAGAGTACGTTAAATACAGTTTTTAGAGGTACAATTACATCATAACTTTTGAACGTGTCGGCATTGAATTATGACCATTAGATTCGGAATTTCTCGTAGATGTTTCTATGCTACATATTTTTTACATTTGATTAACCCTTTCTCTTTATTTGAATACCCAACGAAGCGGGTATACTCATAAGATTTAGGCGTCGTTTCCAATATAACCACTTGAACAATATTTTTTACAATTTCACTAAACACATCAGCTTCTCTATACCTTGTACATACATGTGTATATACATATTTATGTTCCGGAAAAAAAATCATAATGTTAGTGAGTCCGCTTCGTAGGTAGTTTAGAAAAATTAAGTACCTACACGCACAGACATATGGGGATAGTGATTTTGTTTAATATAGAAGTAAAACATGTTATGGGAGGGCTTCGAAATTCTGATCAGCGATCACATTTCTGACGAAAGGTGATGGCGGTAAACACTGTGCCGGGTGGAGTGTTGAAAACACCGTTTCTCGTCCGATCACCGAAGTTAAGCAACGTCGGGCGCGGGCAATACGTGGATGGGTGACCGCGTGGGGAACATCGGATGACATTGGCTTTTTCTTGTATTGTTTTAATTAAAATATTTCCTTGTAATACAAAAGTTTCACTTTATCATGTATCTTTATCATACACTCTGTTTTTTGGTTGGCTGATTGTGTATTACAATTTAACATGATGCTATGGGATAGGACGATGTAGTCTAAAAACACGCTAAACCTCACACGTATAGATGTTTGGCTACGGTTCAATTTGAGGGTGGTAGCAAACTAAGCAGAAATTAGAAAAAATCCTAGCTATGTTTACATCAGGCTTTTCTTCATTTAAACCTAAGGCTTTTATTGTACAATTCAAATCTACTTCTCTAATTAAGTAACTTTTGTGGCGTTAGGTGTTGAGTTTATAGTTCTTAGATGTACGGACATCCAAACATAAAGATAATACGATCAATCTATTTTATATATGTATATATTTGTTTATTACAAGGTCGTAAATCGAAAACCCGGTTCATTTAAAATAATTAAAAACACGAGACGAGAATTAATGAATTCAAACCATAAACATAAAATTAATTTGTTTATGATAAAAAAAAACCTGTGGATGTCGCGCTCGAGCTTTTGTTCTTTTTTTCTATATTATAGGGGGCAAACGAACAGGTGGGTCACCTGATGGTAAGTGATCACCGCCGTCCATAGACACTAGCAACACCAGAGGAGTCGCAAGTGTGTTGCCGGCCTTTTAATATATGTGGGCTTCCGGCGCTCTCACTGGCCGAACGAAACGCAACAGCGCGGGCGCACTGTTACTTCACGTCGGCTTCCTGTGAGAGGGTGGTACTACCCCGCGCGAGCCGACCCATACATGCTGAAACCAGTAATAGCTTCTGCGTAGCTCTACCATCTACCAATTCACCTTTCTTATGACCTTTTTATATTAACAGAGCATTTAACCCTTAAATGCATAGCGTCTCAAAAATGAAGCGCTGTCTCTAACTTACTTAGTGAAAATTTTACTTTTGAGTGTTTGCTGTAGTGAATATACAAACATAGTACATAAATGACATTTACATTGACTAATTTTTGTATTGCATGTTGCATGCATCTCTTCGAAAACTTTTTATAAATCTGTATAATACTTCAGACACTATATAAGTTTTTGGGTGAAGTTGCAGAAGTCATGCATTTAAGGGTTAACTAGCCGGTGCACACGACTTCGTTCATGTAATATAATCTTTTATTATCTCCGATCACTTTTACTGATATTAGGTTACCTATGCTATGTTTAACAACTAGCTAATGACCGCGACTTTCTCTTCATTGTATATTATATTAATAATGTATCTTATGTACATAGTAATAATGGAAATACTAAACCGTTTGTCTAATCGCCACAGCGCTGAACGTGTGATATTAACTTAGTAGTAACAGAAGGTGAGTAACTTTATAGCAAATGAAGACATCGTGATTTTTTTTTTAAGAAAAGGACAAAGTGTCTAAGAAACGGCACTAAAGAAAATGATCGAAATCTATCTATCTGTTTTGTACGTGATCCTCGCAAATGACATACCTCTATCATTCTATTTATATATGTTACTGCTTAATGCATATCGGAAATTGTATTGGAATGTGGACAATACTATAAAACTCTTCTATTTAACAGTACAAGTTTTATCCAAATCGGTTCGGCCGTTTCGGAAATAGCCCAGACAAATAACCAACACCTCAAACCTCAGTTAATTGCCAGTATTTTTTTCGGTTCAAGAACTGAAGCAATAAGCGTCCATTGTCAATACGTTGATCTGAAAGCTCTCGACGCGCTCAATAACATGAGACAACAATAACAGAAGCAAATAGAGACAAAAAAGGTATATTAAACAAAATTTTCTCCGGTGGCTTTCACAAACTGTCCCCGTGCCGCTGACCCAAATCGCTTTGTAGCCGAATATTAAAAAAAAATAAAGAAAAGATCCTTCCGAGAATTCACTTGCTCCGTACAAGTGTCAATTTAAGTTTTATATCGTACGTCAGAGGGGACCCGCAGAGAGACTCGTTTAAAAATGGAACGGAACAAAGCTCGTACGATAGGGATGATGTTACTTTTGGTTAAAGAATTTTTTATCGATAGTTTGGAGATACATTTCTAAACGTAGAAAGAACAAGGACATTGAAATTAGAGTCATCGGCAAACTTCGCAACCTCTCTGAACATAGATGCGTAGAACACGTATTTAGTTTTAATTTTACGTAGATCAATAAGTCCGGGAGTGACAGATAGATGGCGGTGCCAACAAAAGTTTTATATGATTTTTCATGAGTACCAACCTTCAAAAGATATCTGTCAAAATGTCATGACATTCTGATGTTTGGTCCACGGGTTACAGTGATTTAAGTGACGCTAGTCTTGATATTCTCAAAAGAATGGATTCGAAAAAATTTCGTGTGTTGATTTTTCATTGCTTTTTGATTAAAAAAAATCACAGTACAAGCTCAGCAATGGCTGCAAAAGTGCTACGGGGACTCTGCTCCATGAAAAACATCTATTTGTCGGTGGAATGCTGAGTTTAAACGTGGTCGTGCACATACTGAAGGTGCTGAACGCTCCGGTCGACCAAATGAGGTAATTAGACCGGAAAACATCAGAAAAGTCCACCAAATGGTTTTTGAATACTATAAATTAAAATTGCAGGAGATAGCTGACACCTGAAAGATATCATACGGTAATGTGCACGCTATTTTGCATGAACATTTGTCTATGAGGAAGCTGTTGTCAAAGCGGATGCTGCAATTGCTCACGGTGGATCAAAAACATCAACGTGTCGTTGATTCCGAACGCTTTTTGGAGCTGTTATGAACTTATATATATGTTGTAGCTAGCTATATTCAGAGCCCCTAAAAAGATTGTTGAGAACTGTAAACAGAGCGCGACGCTTTAAACAACAGAGGCTATACGCTCGGACGCACCTTTTTTTTTTTTTTTTTTTTTTTTAAAGAGGGGAAAATCCATCATGGATACCCTCACACTGCCGGGGGGCAGCGTGAGGGTTATGTCAGACTCCTACTGACTAAAAACCCCTCTGCCGCTCAGCGCGTATGTGTGCCGAAGTTGAGGGATCGCTGCAGCATTCGCCTCTAAACTTCGGACACGCGCTTGGGTCAACCCGTAGATGTTGAACGGGGGACCCCCTTCTCGTAGGAAGTGATTCTTCCTATGCTCCTCAGCATGGAGCAGCGGCTAAATCCGTGCTCTTCCCGCACGGGCCTTCCTCTACGGCAACGAGCGCCCCCGCGCTCGTCAACGCTCGGACGCACCTGAAGTAATGCGTTTAAACTATGTTGTTATATAAAATTTAACACGTCCGCAGTGTTTGTTTAAACACGTACAGTCGTTCAATACAGTATTAATCGTATATAATTATAGATATTAGTTACGTGTGATATATAATATAGATCAAAATTGCCCTTTACACCATATTATCTCAATGACTATCTTAGAAGATATTACTGATTTAAAATTAAGCGTAGAAAAAGCTGTTTGTGTGAAAATTCTTACGAAGATTAACTTTTTCACATTAGTACATTGTATCTGTGCGAAGTCGGAGTGAATCGCTAGTATGTAAATAAAAATCGTCTCTCTGTTTGTCCAGAATAAACTGAAATGGTTCAATCGATATTGGTACCACTTTTTAGAGTATTATTCAGTAATTCCTTACGCTTTCCTTGTTCCCGTAGGTAATAATGTTATCTTAACTTAGTCCTGAAAGGTGTATATATAGACTTTACAAATGTAAATTAAATTCCGACATGTACGTGATATACTTTAATAGAATAAATTTCAAATTAATTATTGAGTTAAAAATGATAAAAGTATAAATATTTGCATTTATTAATTAATTGTATATACTTACAAATATAAATATTATCAATTATATCAAAGTATGCTTTATAACCAAAGGATAGATGAAAGCGGTATCGGAACGGTAACCTACAAACGGAAAGCTATTGCCGGAGAGACCACCATTCTAATAGTTCAAAGATACTGCGAAAGTGGGGTGAATGGAAGCGATGATGGCTCAATAGTAGAGTGCCCGCATTGATCGACGTCGGTTTCGAATCCCACAATGTGTCTTTCAGTGAAGCAAAAACTCATGACGAAATCATAACATTTTAACGTTCGCCCGAATTTTTCTTGCACTTATAATATTCACGGGAAATTGCACTCTGCGTTTTGCAATATGACTTGTAAAACACAATTTGTGTTCGCCATCATATACATATTCGTAATCGACAACAAGTAAGGTTCGTCGTAAATAGACACGTCAAGGGGGAAAACACAGTGTTAGGGCATTTTCTAATAACTGTCTGGCTAGATAACACCCTCAAATGAAAAATGTATTGTCAAGCACCTATAAGTGTATTCCGGGAGCTGTTTTTGTGAGCTTTCTTTTAGGTCTAGTATGGTCTAGTAAGTTTGGCCACATTCCTATTTAATATCAAGTGAGTATTTTTTATTATAGGCCGTAAATGAAGATGTGGTTCAAGATCATAAGCAAGTTAAATCTAGAGAGAGGATTGGTTCCCAAATGCCGCTGCTGGAACACACCAACAGGTGTTTGGCAACAGATTTGCAACTTGAGGGCGCTAGCTTTACAAGCGGGTTTTAAAAAAAAACAATACCATTATGCTATGCTTTTATCATGATGTTTTTCGTTACTGAAAGCTTCGCCACATTCGCACCTACATCAATCGACACGGTCTGAACACTCTAACCAGTAAACCATCAACGCTTCCTATGATTGATAATGGGTAAATGTTGACTGAGTGAATTGTTTAAATAATTCTATAGTAATTCATGGTTTCATCATTTTTATGACAGAAAAAGCGAACTGTAATACTAATTTAATCGAGTAAACTACTTCGATATCGACATAATATTCGCGGTAACATCTCTAACGCGAGGTGTGAATTCGAGTTTGAAAATCGAACAATGGTGTTTGACAGCTCAATTCATTTTTTTTTCTTTCTAACCGGCTCAGGAAGTTTGGTGTCAGGCCTTTTATGATTATTTTTTAGACTAACGAATGATTGATGTAAAACCGTACACGTCTGCGGGGCTTTGGTTTTACGTTAATTATCTCGTGTTTTAAAAATTATCTTAAGGTATGTCACGGTGTAGATAGAATAAAATGTTTATATATACCCCTTTCCCAATACCATAATTTAATATGAGGAGCTAAAAAATACTGTTTATGTTATTATCTAATCCCAATGAACCCTTGATTTTCTATACACATTAGCATACCACGAATTCCAAATTGGACGGAAATATAATACAACATTTTAGTTTTATATCAGGTTTTTATGTTCATTTTTATGTCAGAGTGTACTAACAAAGAAAATGAAATAAAATCTTCCCTTAATGCTACGAGCATGTAATAAAATAAAACGGTAACTGTACAACTGAACGTCAATCTGTCAATATTTTTGAAGATGAGATGTCTTCTGTATACTCGTTTCCTTTTTTGTAGAGACATTTTTAACACAAAATTTTTCACTTTTCCATACGATTTTTCAAACATTTTACTTCATACAAACCTTGTCCTAGCAATTGTAAACACAAAAAAAAAATTGGTTGCCTGTAAAGTCGATTTACGGACGATAATTTTACGTAGTAACATCATAAGAAAACATTATTGCAAAATTGCATACTTTTATGAATTCAATTGAATTAGTATCACTAAATTACGGGTGGAGTGGAAGAGAGATAGTGGAACACAAGTCGAACGCTTAGGCCGCTCGCACCTCTCTATCGCTTGTTCTGCGTTCTTGCTTATACGCTCGGCTTAGGCGGAACGTGACAATGAGTTATGCTTTTTCGTGCATGCAGCTGGCGTTTATCGATTTATAAGACGTAATGACGTCAAAAACAATTTTTTTTTGTTGTATATGAAAAAAAACGTTTCTCTGTACTATGTACAGCCTATCTGTCCCTATGTCACAAAACATACCAACTGTCCTAATTCTGTATTCATAATTAATAATTTCGGCTCTTAAATTCATCTCTCTCAATCGTTTGTTCTTGTATAAAGTCATTATATTGACAACCCTTGCAATCAACGTTTTAGAAATTAGTGACAACCCTAAAGGCATCTTTTACATGGCTCCAATTTACATACGAATATTATAACACGACCCTAATAACTCCCGTAACACGCATTACAAGTCGTTATGATAAAAGCAGCAACCCACTCTGAGCACTCGAGATACCCCGGGATTCGAACCCGCTATCTCTCCTAATGGAACACTTAGTGGCTTTTATTTTCGTTCGCGTCTGGTCATAACGTATCAAAACGATTAAATAAATGTATGAATGGACAAACAAATATACTTTTTATTTCTTTGTTTATATAATTTGCCTTTTCAATTATTGTTAGGTCTTCCTTAATTTATTTAATTTTTTTAGTAAATTAGGAGAGTCCAAAGATTAGGTGTATTAAATTTATAACTAGTGATATATCACGTATCACAGTTACATGCAAATCATCAGTTAAATATCTTGTATATACTTTGCAGATTTCATGGTGTAATAGGAAATTAATGCGCGGGAAAGAGATAAAACTAGTTAGAATAGAACTGTTTAAGTGAAACTGAATCCTTCTTAAAACTGTTAGGCATTAATTTATATAGTTTTTATAAATCTGAAGTAACGTCACGTGTTCACTCGCGATCTACGAGTCGTCGTCGAATTCAATAGCAGTTCAGTATTATATAATGAGCGTGATATAACATACGTGATATAACGTGACAGAAAAAATATGATAAAAGATATGAAATTCTGTATTTGAGTACGATGAGCTTAACAGACGGGAAAGGATTGTACCACGATAAATAGTTGTGCAAAGGTTATTTTTTATTTGTAGAAATTTAATTTGAACATTCCAATAAATTAGACTTTTACTATTAAATTTTGTTCCTCAGATATGTAGCCCTTTACAACGAACTAGGGGCTACTCGCGTCTTCGTCTACGTTTGTATGTTTGTTATGTCTGATTCCGGCGACTTCCTCTACGTTGTTATTATCTTGCCGCAAAGAAAAAACAAAAAATATCACAGCATCGAAAGAGCCTCGTTGATGAGCAGTACGAGTGTTGGCATAACATAGGTATTTGTGTCAGCATTTTGGCAGAACCATGTTCGGGTAAAGCTAATATGTTGTATGCCTTTGTAATAAGATCTCATCAGCGACTCTCCTTTGTACTTCCTTAGCTTAACAAAGACATTAAAAGTGATTATAAAACGTCGTTGGAAAAAGAAAACTAACTTAAAATTATATGCAGTGTCAAGAAATTTACTAGATAATAGTAATTTATATTATAAACTAATAAAAACAACACAAATCGACACTAAAATCTATAAATCCACTTAAAAACTGCTTTTATTACGAATACTGACAAAAAATTAGCATTCTCCAGCATATATAATTTAAAATTACACGCAAATATGAGTACATATACATATATTTATGTATGAATTTTTTTTTTCATATCTCCACTGATATAAAAGACGTGTACATATACATATTTGAGTAACCACCTTGAATATAGTTATCAGTTCCCACGAGACAATTGGTCAACTTGAAAGACAATTACCAACCAACTTCATGGCGTCTCTTTTCGGTGTCAATATGCGCGCGCATCATAACACATTCACTCTCATCATTTTTCACAACGCGTCAAAAGAAGTATAACCTCAAAAATTATTTAAGTTATATGTGTTACTAGCGGCCTGCTCCGGCTTCGCACGGGTATAAAATATATAGCCTATGTCATTCACTGAAAAAATGATTAAAATCGATCCAGTAGTTTTGATTTATTCATTCCTGCCCGTGGCCCGCACGCGTTAAATTTGGAGTAATCTCAAAAATAACAGTATTTCTCCACTATTTCATTTATATTATTATACATATAAACCTTCCTCTTCAATCACTCTATCTATTAAAAAAAACCGCATTAAAATCCGTTTCGTAGTTTTAAAGATTTAAGCATACATAGGGATATAGGGACAGAGAAAGCGACTTTGTTTTATACTATGTTGTGATTACGGTATACACAAGCCACTAATAAGTCTTAGCAAAGTGACACAATCTTACTTTTGTATAAGTTATACGATTAAATGACGGTGTGTGTTACCTCGTGATGATTGAGAATGCGAGTGAATCCGTCGGCAAAATATAGTCTATTGTAAGTTTAATAAAAGTCAATTAGATCGAGGTCGGGCCGGTTCAATTGTGTGTCATCGGGATTGAATTTACGCGTTCGACGCCCGCCCGACTCAATTGAGGACGTCTCTCGACATTCCACTGTACTGTGGTGATTCGTCTCGTGGTGCTTTTTATCTTTCTCAATGAAGTAACGATCACTATTCATTAATAATCTAATTGGCATTATTTATATATAAATAAACCAGAGACAAAACAGTCAAGTACATCTTCCTTCTCTGTTTCTCAAAAGACTTTCTTTAGTTTTGTTTAGCAGATATTGTCGAGCATCAGTGTTATCGTGAAAAAAATTGGAAATATTTTTTTATTTTCATACTATCGACGTTTAGGCCTTTATAAGTCTCCATAAGTCTCTATTCGTCATACTTCAAGCTTACGTCTACAAGCTAGAATATTTGTACAGTACTCAATACAGTTGTTACTGTTTTAGAGAAATACGCATAATAATACCTTTATATCATATTCACATACGAAAAAATATCCTTGAACCCCTTGTTATGGTCGATTTTAGCATGTATTAAGACTCTTCCTAATACCTAACTGCTTAGCTGCCACCCATAAGTATAATAACTGTAGCCTAAGCAACGGGAGGTGTGTTCTAATGGGGAGAATTAAAAGTATCATTAATAGAGACCTTTTTCATGAAAATAAATAAAAAAGTGTAAAATATTAAAAAAATTCGATTGCATCACCGAAGTAAACTGCTGAAGTTACGTAATTTTATAAAAAAAAAAATATTTTTTCAGGTAAAAAATGACTTAAACATATCAAGATACTCCGTGTAGTGAGGTACTTGGCCGCCATGCGCGCGCTTCTACCAACGATGTCTGCGCGTGCGCTGGTCCGTATCGCGCTGCTGAGTGTGTTGTGCGCATGCGCAGCGAGCAGCGCCCGTGGCTCCTGCCCGTGGGCGTGCTCCTGCCGCGCACCCAGCGCCGACTGCGCCCATCGCGGTCTACTCCACGTGCCCAAGAGGCTTCCTGCAGACTCGCATCGCTTGTAAGTAAAAACATTTTACTACCCCAACGTAACTGTCTTGTATCTGATGTAATGTACAAAACAATCCAACAATAATAACAACCAAAGGTAGATCCAACAAACAGAGATCAATTCACTTACTTCCAAGAGAACCCTATTCCACCGCACTAATATTAAAAGGGAGCTCGGTGCACGGGGCGCGGGATTCTTATTACCGTACAATCGTCTACATAACTGTTAGATTTTTTTTTTTAATATTATTTTTTCTATCATATATTTTTAATAAGTTTGTCATACATACTCAACGCTTATAACTGTTTTGACTTCTTTTAATTGTTATAATTACTGCTTAGTCCGCACTGAAAATCGTATGATATATATCCTACCTAATACACCGGAAAGTCTTCATCTGTCTGTAAATTTCTCGTCAAAATAGGTTTAACCTTCACGAGGATTAACCACAACATACAAGAGACGCTCACATTTTATTTAAATGTATAGATTTGCGAAAAAATATATATATATATATATTTATGGCTTTAGTAGACGCGGTCCTACGTAAATCTCTCACCACGTCCTAGATGTTAAGAACAAGATATAGCTGGGTTGTTTTTTTTTATTTCCATCATCTCTTATAACATCGCGTGTAAAGTGTTCTGTTTACATACAAAAAAGGTGACAAATCTTTTGTTGTATCTATAGTATGCCTCATTTTTTAACCTATTCCTTCTATATTAATGTGATAAATTCGAACAGAACGACCAACATATCTAGTCTTGTGGCTTAAAAAAACAGAATGTGTCCTAAAGACACAAAAAGGAAACTTTTTTATAACAAAGAATCATTTTACTTCAAAAAATACAACAAAAAACCAACGTCACGAAGTGTTCTCAGGCGGTCACCCATACAAGTACTCACCGCGTCCGACGTTGCTTATCTTCGGTGATCGGACGAGAACCGGTGTTTTCAACACTTTACCCGATGTTTACCCCTACCACTTTTCGCCTCACCGAAAGGTTGTAGATTAGAATTCAAAGTCCTCCCATAAGAAGTTTCACACCAAAAAAGTGACAGATCCTTTGTTGGCTCGTGATAAAGTGCGCAAGTTTATAGTAATGCATGTCTCATGTAGATTTGCTTATTTCTCCTACATTCATCTGACAAATGCGTTCAGAATAACCTATATAATATAAGCTACAAGGCTTTTAAAACTGCTGTTAGTGGTATTATTGCAATTCATGATTAACTTTATATTTAAAGCAATCATCGATAATTACTCTACTTTTCGTTTTGAAGTTATGAACGCGATTGTACAAAGTAAGTGCCGGTTCATTTTGCCATGATATTGGATTCAGAGGTACCGACACGCGTTGTCGGACACCAATATCTCTGTATTACGTTTGCTATTACCACACGAATAGAGAATAACTTGTTTTTTTGATTCGCAAATGTTTTGTTTATACCTCGATGATATACAGGAGAGATTTTAAGAAATGATATAACTGATTATCAATGTAAATATATTTGGAATTTGTAATACGATGATAGCTCAAAAGTTAATGTGTTGGGACTCCGTGTCGACGTAGTTTCGAATCCTTGCAAGTGAACCGGAGCTAACGGTGATGGAGGTCATCGTGATAAGACCGTAGCATGGTGGTAGGACTTCTTCTAAGCCCGTCTGGCTAGCTACCACTCTCAAGTGGAAAATCTGTCGCCAAGCGTTTATAAAGATCTATCACTTGAGAGCCAGTCCCCTTAGGTTTACCATTTTAGACTACATCATCATTTAACATCAGGTGAGATTGATTAAGAGAGACTCAATAGAAACCTATATAGCATAAAAAGAACGTTAAATACAAAAGTGGGATCGGCTATATTTAATACAGAATGTTGTCTTTAGCCATGAAATTACTAGACAATTCCTTAGGTGACATAGCAGAATTGGAAAAACTCTGTCGAATCCAATATTCTTTCTTCCAGTGAATAATTCCTCCACACTGAGCAAATTAACTGATCTATGTAAATTGTTCATTAGCATTTAGTTAGTTTTACTCGGACGGAACCGTATACGAAAGTTAGTAAGTATATACTCAATAAAACTTCGACATTCCTTTTGTGATAACTTGAAGCACAGAGTCCTCCCCGACTTTAACTTATCGTGAACTATTTAAGTGAAGTTAAAACTTGAGAGTTGCGGGTGGAACTCGCTTCTGCGTTGATTAATTTCCGTCTGACAAAGTACTGTCTTACACAGATAGTATATATTTATTTGTTTGTTTTTGTGAACATTGTAATGCTTCTAATAATTCTTCTTCTTTTATTAATTCTCTTCTCCATTATTAATTCTTCACTTTAAATCACAATTTAGATCTTAATAATATAATCTAGTGGTAAATTATAGGTTTTAGCTATCCCTCGGTAACAGTACATTTTTCCTGGGTGGTAGCTACCCTGTGTCCTTTTCTATGCCCCTGACAAACTGTATATAAAATTTCATGATTCCTTGAGTTCTTAATACCTGAAAGTTTAACGAATAAATTTACATTCGCATTTATTATATTATCAAAATCAAAATCAAAATCAAAAATACTTTATTCAGTTTAGGCCCTGAGAAGGCGCTTATGAACGTCAAAGTTACCACCGGTTCGGAAAACAACCCAGTCATCGAGAAGAACCGGCAAGAAACTCGATCTGGTTTATCTTTTCATTAACATATTATAACTCACATTTTTAAAACATAGTTATAAATAATTACATTCGGTTTTGGCGGATGCACAGAGAGGGCGTCATTTCCAGACGTCACCGTCGTTCACATATTGATCCACCCTGTAATAGCCTTTAGATATTAAAACCTGCTTGACATGATGCTTGAAATTAGTATCCGGCAGATCGGTAACGTGTTTTGAAATTTTATTATAAAACCTAACACTATTACCTAAAAAACTGTTACCGGTCCTAGTGAGCCTAAAACATGGAATGACCAATTTGTTATTATTTCTTGTATTTAGATTATGTCGGTATTAGTAAGGAGGGATTGCGTAAACCATAATGCATAAGAAAACACTTGATAATTAAATAATATAGTTAACCATAATAAAACTTCAATATTGACCAATAGATGGCGTTATACCAGCACACAAATACCATGAACTTATAACTATTGTAAATCTAGCACTTATAAAATTTAATTAAATTCGTATTAGACATAAATAATGATATAACATAGAAACGTATCCAAAATAAACTAAATACTATTATTTTGAGCCATGGAAATAATAACAATTATATTTGTGACTGCTATTTCACATGTGATAAATAAGTCTGCTGTATTTTCGTTAATTTTGAAAAAACTGTCATAATCGTGAGAGTAATATAGTAACAAAATATTTTGTAATGACATCAATGATCCAATAATATAGCGGCTTTCTATTTAGAATTTTCCAGATAGTTTTTTTTTTTACATCTTACAAGTCATACTGTGTGTTATAATTTTCTATCCATGTCACTTTTGTACAATAATCGAAGATTTTTTTTCGAACTAAGCTACACTGTTTGCCGGGAAGGGCCACTACAGTTTCACCGGACTACAATAATCGAAGTATATTACGTAGGATCGTATAGATATTACAAAGTCAAATAACCTAGACAGATCACGGCCCTGTCTAAAACTCCATTTCTTTTCTGTTTCTTCCTTATCAAAGTTTTTTTTCTAATATTTTTAAGGGATCTTGACATAATCTGTTTCAGCCACATCATAACCTAATCATAATAAAGTTCTTAATTTCTTCTTTCATAACATGAACGGATTATAATGAAAGATAATATATACCACTGCATAATAGATAGCCTATCAAAATGTGCAACAATAAATTTGTTAGTTGAAAATAATTACTGCGTAACAATAGTTTGTATAATCTCGGCCGTTTCTAGTTGTATGAACTAAACAAAACAAGCACGAGTTATTTAGTTTAGCTTTCTTTGGTTTACATTTGAGATCATATTTCAAATTTCTATTAATGAATAATGTTTTCATAATAAGTTATTACTGAACGAGATTTGTTTGCGTTATTCTACGAACGGTACGTGGATCAGTAATTAATCCGTTGCTAATAATATACGCATGTACCATAGCTCTGGTATATAAAAAAGTCAAGGCAGTCGTAAGGACTGCTGACAGAAGTGAAAACTCCAAACAATACCTATGCTTTTTTGTACTTTTAAATCAACTATAGCTTGAATTATTGAAATGTTTTATTTTGTTTATTGCAATTATTAATCACTCTGGTTTTGTGAGAAAATAAGCTTCTTGTGACTTGGTAATCTTCGTATCAATATAAAAAAAAATCAAGTTTTAGGCCCTAAGAAGGCACTAATGAACATCAAAACAAGCACCGGTTCGGAAAACAACCCACTCAG
This sequence comes from Antheraea assamensis, assembly GCA_035772565.1. Classification (NCBI taxonomy): domain Eukaryota; kingdom Metazoa; phylum Arthropoda; class Insecta; order Lepidoptera; family Saturniidae; genus Antheraea; species Antheraea assamensis. The sequence goes on along the minus strand of JAQQSE010000171.1, from coordinate 193,229 downwards.
CGAAAAGAATCGGCAAGAAATTCAATCGGGCTCATCTTTTTAACATATATAATGTACATTTAAAATACATTACACGTTCCAATCGTTTCTATTGGATACCATAGAGAGGCGTCATTTCCAGACATCACCATCGTCCACATATTAATCCACTCGATAATATTCCTTTGACACCAAAACCCGCTTGACATGGCGCTTAAACTTACAGTCCGGCAAATCGGTTATATGCTTTGGAATTTTGTTATAAAGAAACCTATCACTATTACTTAAAAAAACTGTTACTGGTTTTACTGAATCGGAAACATGGGAGGACCAGTTCTTCACCGTTTCTAATATGTGGTCTTTTACGAAATCCAGCTTTTCAATTTTTTTGCAAACGTACATTAAATTATCGAGAATGTATTCGGGGGGTAGAGTTAAGATACCAAAAATCTGCAAGAAATTTACAGCTGGCAGGCATTTATAAAGAAATCTAATATTAAATAGGTCAATAGACTTAACCAAACGACAACGACAATTCAATGGATGGTAATTCAAATGACAAATTGCCAAAAAATGGTATCGTATGTCTAAATCATTTAGTTACTTATGAAGCATCATTAAAATGGGGGGCGTGGCGCTGGTATGAAAGCCAATGATACTAATTTACAACGTGTTAGTTGTGTGCTGGGTAGGATTTGTCACCAGCAACAGTTGAGTAAACTCCTATATTTTAATAGATAAAGAATTACTCAACACAATTTGATGCTTTTAATCTTTCTGTTTTAAATATATGTATGGCTGAGTTTACATATGGACGCATAAAGGGGGCTAAAATTTTTAGGTTCACGTATCAGTTATTATTACCTGTATGAAGTATTGCACAAATCTTGTAGATTGTAGAAGTGTAATGTGTAGTGAACAGTCTATAATAAATATCCAAGCAACCAACACGTGCCATCATTTCATACGCCCTTTCCCCGAACTATCGACATAACGCAGAAGTAACAAGCGTGAAGTATGACGAATAGAAACATAAATAAATGGTATTGCACTGTTTTTATCTTCTCCTATTTTAAAATAGATATGGTAGGTAGTGGTTACCGGTATCGATAAAAAGTGTGCGTATGCTTATGACGTTTGGTCCTTTCGTTTGAAAGGAATGAAAATTTCATTATAAAAAGTCCAAAAAACAAAAAGTCAAAATTGCGCGCGGTGCGATGTTCCAAGGTGGTCACCCATCCAAGTAATGACCGTAGTTAAAATAGAAGTGTCTGTCTGTTTTTAACCTACTGTCTGTCTGTTAAGACGAAGCCGATCCAAGTAATGACCGCGCCCGACGTTGCTTAACTTCGGTTCACGGTAGAACTGGTGTTTCCAACATTCTACTCCATATAGTATTAACCTCCAACACATTCTGGTACACAAAAACGTTACCAATCAGAATTTCAAAGCCCTCCCATAAAGAGCTTCATTTTAATACCTACGCAGATAATTGTATTAAATAAAATTATTAAAAACACTTCTCTCATCGCCAGTACCGTGAATTCCTGAACTGTCGGTCGAGTAAAAGTTTTAACGAGTTCCCTCAACTCCTAAACGGTTCTAATAACTGATACGGGGTACTATAATGATTTTAAATACAAAAAAGTATGTTGTATTTTTATATATTATATTACATTTTAACTCTCGGTTATCTACTAGAAATTTAATAAGATCCATCTATTTTTTTATTTTATTTTTCGAACTGTCTACACTGTTGACCTGGCAAGGTCTCTACAGTTTCACCGGACTACTAAAATCTACCTATCTACCAATATGCTCCAGTGATTACATTCGAAAACCTATCTGGCTTCAGAACGGTGAGTTCGCCACAGCCTTATTCATCAGATCGGCTGTGACTGTTCGTCAATAAACGCTAAATCGTCCAAATACAAATCCGTCTTCAATAGTTAAATTGTAGCAAAATATATGTTATTATATAGAGGAACCGATAAATTTGATGATGCTGGAATTCCCTATATTAATGATAGCGTTTTTTTATATCAAGGATACTTTAAACTTTGGGTTATATTTTAGACTAGCTATGCCCGCTACTACGTCCGCGTGGAATTTCAATTCTAAACAAAGTAATTAATAAAATGATAGATAAAAAGTCGTATCGAAACTCGACACCGATCCTTTGTGAACGATTTTGTTCTTCGAGGCGTGGCTTGGCTCTACAGTGTCTAGTAGTTGCTCATACTGTGAATGTATAATTCTGACTATCGATACACGGTGAGCCACTCAAAACAACATTCAGCAATGCCAAAATCTATCCAGTAGCTTTTGCGTAAATTGTTACTCTTTTGTGTTTTCTTATAAGTAAGATAAATATATATACGAATGCAATATATGTACATAAAACATGTCCTATATGTTATACCGGTAGATAATCTATCAACATACCAAATTTCATCAAAATCCGTCCAGTCGCTTTTGCGTGATGCGCGATCAAACAACAGACAGATAGACAGACAATTAATTCTAAAAACAATAGAAATGCGTACTGTCATTTATTCCCAGCCCCCCCCCAGAGTATTTTTTCTTAAATACATTTAATGTATAGATTTCGTCTCATTAGCCTTTAATTTATAAGCATAGATTTAATAAATATAGCAGCCTTTGCGATGTTCTTATTGTTAGCGTCGCAAATGCATGTACCCATGTAAAGACGTAAATTAACTGCAAATTAGTGTCAAATGTGAACAACATAAACGTTGATTATACGGGTGATATTATGCATTCAAAACAAAAAAGTAAAAATAAACCAAGACTACATAATATCAGAACGTGTTGGCGTAAAGATTCAACAGATTAAATAACGTCAAACGCAATGCGTCCGCTCTTAATTGAACCGGACGGTCATAAATTAAGTTTAGCAAATGGCCGACGTTCTCAATTTGAATTGCGAATTGCGCGCGACATTCCCGATTGTTGAATGAATGGAACTTTTTTTAATTTCATATCTGTGATAGCTGTAAAAAGGGACGTTGGAAGTTTTAATCTGCCATGTAATAGATTTAATTTTTTATCTTTTGTAATATTTGTAGCATTTTGCGTAATATAAATTGGTTATTGTGCAAAAGTAAAGTGGATGGGAAATAATAACATGGAACATAAATTCTGAGATATAACGAAAAATTCTCTAGAAAATTCTGACAACGGAGCCGCCTTCTTATTGAAGCATTGAAGTCATCACAAAACACTTTGTAATAATTACACGCTTGTTTATGATACTAATAATTATCAGTAGTGTGGTTTAGTTACCAAAACGGAAGAAAAATGAACAATAGTTCACTTGGAAAGCTGACAATATGCATATATCAAGCTAAGGAACGTGATGTTGGAAAATTTGAATTCAAATCACACAATAAGCTTGTTACATTGATAGTATTTATCTATATATATAAAAATGAATTGTTGACTATAAGTAGGCGCACCACTTCTGAACAGTTGGATCTATTTAGTTAATTATTTTTTGTTATGTGTGTAGGTAATTGTCAGTACAAGGTTTGTATGAAGGAAAATATTTGAAAGATCATCCGGATAAGTGAAAAATTTGGTGTAAACATTTTCGTGGATAAAAGTGAGAGGATGAGTGTGTTTGATCTTCAGTTGCCATTTTGTTTAATTACACGGTTTTGCTGTAAAGGGAAGATGAGGACTTATTATCTCGTTAGTATGTCCGGCGCCCGTGTGAACCCGGGTAGGGTCGTTAGTATATCATAAAGTCTACTTTTTCGTTTACGAAGTCATATGTTTAGTATTTTTCTTTATTGATTATTATATGTTTTTGGCGTCACTTGATTTTAAATGGTAATGTGTCTTAGGAGCATACTAGCTCTCATAGCAGCTATCGGAACATACGTATATGTGCTTGATGACCTTCCACTTGGCGGTTTTGTAGGTAGCCAAGGAGTTAAGGAGTAATAGGTTAGCATGCTGTACAAGCATGTCATTAGAAGAGTAATTACTATAACAGTGTAGGGGCAAACTCCGTGCCTCACCATAGCTTAAGTCAACCAGTATGCATTACGGATTGTGACGGTACGGACGCGCAATAAATATTATTACCTTGTATCAATGTATTAATAAAGGCACCTTAGTAAGCTACCTATTTATATACAGTACCCAGCATACTAAACAACAGTTTTAAGTATGAAAGTGGATGGATATAGGAGTAGTGCAAGACTGAAGAAGGTATGGGTGGATTGTGCCAAGACTTATATGTGTATAAAAATTGTGTGTTTTTTTGTAGTTTATAAGTTCTAGCGTTTAATCATCATCTCATCTGGTCTTAAATGACGATTTGTTTTAAGATAGTAAAGATTAAACTGCGAGGAGGACTGGCTTCAAATGCAGCTGCCGCAACACACCTATGGGTGCTTTACGGACAGATTTACTACTTGAGCGTGGTAGGCTAGCCAGGCAGGCTTAGGAAAAACCCTATCACCATTTTGGTCACTAGTACCATCTAGATGGTAGCTGACAGAAGAGAATGCAAGAGTCAAACTATTTTCTGCCGACACTACTTAGATGAGATAAGGGTAAGAATGGTGATAATGATGGTTGTAGCTAGTCAAGGTTTTATTGCAATGTTTTCTATTCACTTACAACTCGGGCTGTTTGTAGAGATCCGAAGACTATCATTGCGTTATAATGTCAATTCATTACTTCATTTTTGTATAATGATCCATAACATAATAATATACACGATAAATTACTACAATTAATTAACCAAATTCAGGTCTTGTTAATTGACTGCGTCATTTATATCTGGCGCTTGTGTATAGGGTTGCCAACACTATCATAAAAGCGGGGAGGTCTCGTATTTAGAAACTGGAATGGTAACTCCGTGCAAAGTGCGAGCGAGATGCTACAATACCCGCGAACGATAAGAGTCGATGCGTTCTGAATTCGGAAATCAAATATTAATGTTTAACGCGCGTTTGTTTCTACGTATTTCAATTCTGCGATATTTAATGCATGTCTTTGTCGCGTCCCGGTGCTTTCGTCGGCGCGCATTCTCGCATTTCAATTTTCCAAACTATAGTAATAATAGCGACTCACCCCGGTTTCGAGCGTGACGTTATAAGCTTCTAAACGATTTAAAAAGAATCTTTCAACAAAATCAATCTTTATCTATTGTTGAGCGTAATTTTAAATCCGTAATATTTTCTGTCATTTTCGTGGAAATTATATTCTGGTAGAGTAATTATGATCTAAAATGAATGCTCTACGTAAATACAATATTTAATTGCTGAAAAATTTATAACATTTCAAGAAAATAACTTCGCAGAGATGCGAATGTTAAGATGGATGTGTGGTGTAACTAGAATGGATAAGATTAAGAATGAGTATATCAGAGGAAGTTTGAAAATAGCACCAGTGATAGAGAAGTTGAGGAGTAATAAGTTAGCATGGTATATTATGAGAATACATGAAAGTCATGTAACAAGAAAAGATTTGAGTTTGAAAGTGGATGGATTTAAGGGTAGAGGAAGACCGAACAAAGTGTGGATGGATTGTGTAAAAAATGATATGTGTATAAAAGGTGTGAATACTGAGATGACATTTGACAGGGAAAAGTGGAACAGGAAAACATGTTGTGCCGACCCTACTTAAGTGGGATAAGGGTAAGATAATGATGATTATTTTGATGTATCTTGTAGGGTTTTACCACCATTAGTAATGTAAGTGCTTGAAAACTGCATTGAAAATATATCCGAGTTTTCTTTACTTTATATAAATCTTAACTAGTATGAATTTGTTTATCTGTTAGACTTTCACGCCTTAACTACTCAACCGATTGTGGCGAAAGGCGAAAAGCGCCGGTTCATCATTGTTCGGGCGAGAACGTAATTAAACGCGCAACGCTCGCCAGTCGCTTACAGAACCTTGCCCGTCACGTGTTAGCTTATGTACCTCATGTAAGGGAAACATTTTATTACCAAAAATTATATTACAGTGCTTACTACAGAATTTCGGACATTTTGTTTGACATAAATAATGTCACGAAAACATTCTATATGATCAGAAAAAATATACTGTTCCTAATGTTTAGGATACATCTACATTTACGCAAACAAAACCACATGCAAAAAGTACTGTATTACACATAAGCACTTTCCGAAAGAAATTTTGTAAATAATAGTGAGAACATAATCAAAATGTGTTAAGTAGTTTAGAAAAAATAAGGGAACACCCCGTAGACTGATACGAAAAGCAACATTGGTTATAGAGATTATAGAATTAGCGAGTCTTTATAACACGTTAACCTGAGAGACTGCTGATCCTATTAAAAAAAATAATTTTCGTGTTAGTTAGCTCCTTTACTTTATGTAAAATCATTGTTGAGACACTGTCTTTTGTTAAAATTTCCCCGTTACCTAGAGTTTGATGCCTAGGGCCAGTCCGGAAGATGTTTGCAATTACAAAGCAAAAGTACTTATTATTCCTTACCCACCTAAGTAGGGTCGGCACAATATGCTAGTCATGTAGTGTGTTGATTTGGCTTAATTTTAAAAGTAATTATTATTAATTTCCCGTAAACTTGTGATATGAAATGGGCAACCCTATGACCTTTATTCTGTGAATGCATTTATCCATTAGGGACTGGTATACCATACCATTTAGCAAATAATACGTCGCGGTTATCGAAATTATAATTGAAGTAACGGACCTGCTTTATAATTGAAGTTGGACCTACCACAGAGTTTAATAAGATATGAAACGACGATAGCTCAGTGGTAAGCGTGTTTAAACACTGCTTCGAACGATCTAGAATCGAATCCTGGCGAATGAGCATAGTGGTAGGGTTTTTCTAAGTTCACCTTCCTAGCTACGACTCTCGAGTTGAAAATCTGTCGCCAAGCGCCTATAGGTGTGTTCCGCGGCAATTGCACTTGTGAACCTGTCTCCGTCTAGGTCACAACATAATTCAACAACAAGGGAGATTGTAGTGAAACCGTAAAACCTATGATGAATTAAAAGCACAATATATACTGTCCACCAGCGCGTCCCAAATATTTCTATAGTATCAAGGCAAAGCGGTGTCACTGTATCTGATAGTTCAGTTGAGTCCAATGATAACGGCGACTATCGAGAATGAGTATCGATAGTTGTTGCTCTCATGCCGGCCTGCAAACCTGTCGCAAGCTGAATATACTGGCAGAGTTAAAACAAGTCTCAAAAATATTTACCAAACCACTTATAATTGCCACAATTACTTAAAAAAATCCCCTAAAATAAGAATGAATAATAATGACACTGAAGTTGACAGTTGTACAAGAAGTGTATAGGTATTTTTAATACAGTACTACTAGAAATCTATCATGCTTAAAAATATTTTTTTCATTGAAATTACTCCAAAAATTTGTCTTCATTAGGTTATCTGAGACCTTGTATTTGTTAATAAAAAAATGCCTAAAGATATTAAGACCCTAAAAAATGCCATTCGGTTTATTGTCCGCCTAAATTTTTGGAGGAAAACCCTTAAATAGGGAGCCCTGATTACTGGGCATACACTGACTCATAACAGAACGCTATACGCTTAAGGGTGCTCTTTTGGTAAAGACCTTATTTATGGGGGGGTCGTTATTGAATCACAAAATTATCATATTCTACTGTCAAGCAAACTATAAAGTGTCCAGCTCAATGTTTTGTAAAGTAAATCTCTTTAGAGGACCCCTGCGTCGTAAAGGTTCGTAATCGTGACCAGCAAAGGTAGATAAGATAAAAAATTCCGAGAATCCGTTTGTGTGCAATCAAATTAAATTACATACAATCATAAAAGATGGCGAGCGTGCAATGTTGCCCACGAAACTACGGGCTCGAATCACCACCGTTCGCGTAGAGACGGGAGCGGTCGATGAAAATTTATTCGATGTTTAAACTTTATAGACTTTAGTATTTTGATTACAATCTCACCTGATGTTAAATGATGACTTGGTCCAAGATGGTAAATATGCTAAACTTAGAATGACTGGCTGTCAGGTGTAGCTACCGGAACACATCAATAGGCGCTTGCCGACCGAATTTTCAACATGAGAGTGGTAGTTAGCTAGGCGAGCTCAGAAAAACCATACAATCATGTTTGTTTCTGTGAAAGTCGTTGTATATTTTTAAATTGTAATTTTAACATTACTCTATACACCCGTCAATGATTTTATTGATTTTAAGTTGCCTTTTTTACATTTTATAGTTACTGCTTAGCAGTTACATAAATTTGTAATTTTTTGTAGCACAGACAATACGTTAACAAGTACTGTAACTATCGGTATAATTTTGTTAGAATCACATGAGCTATTTCTGAGACTGGTTCAAACAAGCAAACTAAGAAATACTCTAAGTATATTTAATTTAGCAGATGCTTGAAACTTCGTAAATTTGATATAATTTTAATGTTGCACGTTTACCACTTTTTAAATCATTGTGGTCTAGTGACTTGACCGGTGAAATATCAATCCAATCCCCGCATGTTCGAACCCCGGCATGTACCTTCAAATTTTTCGAAATTCGCATACATTTACTAATTTAAATTGATAATACCATCAGCTAAAGGTGAAAGAAAACATCTTGAGAAAACCTGAACCTTCGAAATCAGAGAATCCTTGTAGTACTACCGTTTGTATGAAAATATAGAACTGTGGATTTGTCAGAGTTTGAAATGGGCAATAAGTCGTGGGCTGGCTTGATGATTATGTTCATACCTTCCTTCGAGAAGAGGCCTGTGGTCCTGCAGCGGGTCTCTTACAGACTGATGATGATGATGTAAATCGCATTCTTTATCTGTATTAATAGTGAACCCCCTTGTTGCAATGTTATCATGTTTTCATTTTATGTGACCAATAATAATTTTAATAATATGAGATTCTTGTTGAGTCTCTTACCAGTAATATTAGGGATTCAATTTTACAACTGTTTATTTAGATGTACATAATATAATTGTAAAACAATATCAAAAAATTTTTCTATACGTATAATCCTATTATCTCATCCTATCCTATCCTTTCAGTATTGTTAAAGAAATTTGGCGAATGTTTCTCTTTCACGCAAAAATAACTCAATGGATTCTGTTTAAACTTGAAAGTATAACTTAAACAACATAATGACATATGATTTCTAACTTATAAAGATATTATTTAAATTGACCAAAATATAACATTAAGTGTCAAGTAAGTTAAATCAGATACGGCTATTTAAGAGATGTGTCGGCATGCACTGTGTATAAACTGTCATAATTAAAGATTTCTAATATTAGGCTACGACCACTGACACCAAATAAACACATTTCAATATGAATATTCGAATGTGAATATCTATCATAATATCACTTCATGATTTCTCGTTGGTTTTCAACAAAAATATTTAATCGACTATTTATTTGTAAAGCTTCCCATCACTAGCTCGCAGCCGGCCACGATTGTTAATCCAGCAAGTAATTACGAAGCAATTAATGTATAAAACTTCCGAGTAAATAATCGGGGAGTCATTGTCGTAATCAACGACTCACTGCGTCATAGAGCCGGTAGGTATTCGTTACCGCTAACTGAAGTTTTGACTTGAGTAAACCAATTATATAAATTTAACGCCATGCGTCAACAATGGTGCATAGTGACGTAGATTGGAGATGTGGAGAGGGTAGTAAATGATGGTGATAAAAATGGCTAACTTTAAACTGTTAATCTAGCTACGTCAAAGAGCCCGCCGTACTCGCTTATAACCTACATTGGCACCAATATTTTGCATGATGATCCCTCAGCTCTTGAGGGTCATAGCATAATATTAGACAATATGTAATTTTCGTCCCTCGATAGACTATAAAGTTAATATTTTTTCAAAAATAACTTTTAATTGCAGTGATTAGTGCGTTGAAACGAACAAAAAATATTTGTTTCATAACATTATTTAAAGTTTAAGCAGTAGAATGACAAATCAGAACACAAAGCATGCTTCAAACATAATTACCGGCTCATGCACTTTCTTTTTTATCCTTTATCCACGTATCAGAACGAGACAAGTAATGTTAGTCTAAGTATACAGCTAGCTTCTGTAAAAATAGTCTTTATTTATTTTGTAGGGTTGTCATTTATTAGTTTTTATATAAATGAGTTCTGTTCCTACAACGTCGCTACCATTTTGAACACTCTAATTAATTAATATATCGTATTCTCTGATCACGTGTGAGCCCTAATGGCATACTCAGGACGATATCGGAAACACCAGACATTCTGTAAGACACGACTGAACAGAACTAAGACACTGACAAATAAATAGTATGTACGATTCATGTACGTTTAAACATGTCGGAAGATATTCTTTGACATCTTTATTAACGTGCTACCTATTGCCCGCTGTTTTGCTCATGTTAATATAAATTTAACCTATTTTATAAAATAATTTTATTATACAATGTTATTTCTATTATCAATTATAGATCGTTATACTAGAGAGTGTTTTTCAGGGAGGAAGAAAATGTTACAGTTTATTTCGATAAATATATTCATATCGTTTGTTATGTTCATCGACCCTCTCTATCGACAGGTTCACATCACTATCGTACAAGCGGCCATGTTTGTTAATTCGGTACTTAATTACGAAGCAATTAAAGTTTAAAACCGACTTTGATAATCGACGTATCATCATCCCATTTATGTCGATATGGGTGGCGGTATAACTGTTTTCGACATTTTAGCATCCTAGTCGTGATTCGTACCTTCAAAATATTATAAAATTACAGACACAGCTAACGGTTTCCCTTCCCTCACAATACGACAGGGAGTATCATATTTTATTATACCTAGATGCCTTAGATAATCTACATTTCTACAACACCAAACAGCAGTATTCATTCGGACGTATCGAAATTTGAAGTACTTATTCAAAACCCTCAACCTGACCACCCGTCTCCAAAACACGTCACGTGTCACAACAAAGTATTTCCAATGTATTGTATTTTAGGGTTAAAGGTATCACAACCTATTTCTTTCTCCGCGACACGAAACTACAAAGTATATTCAAGCGCAATTAGTTTTAGGGCACTCAAAAGCCTCAGCCTAACTCGTGATTGGTTTGATCATTAAAAGCTAAGTTCCAGCAATTCAGTATCTTAACTATGCCCTCCAAATACATTCTTGATAATTTAATGTATGTCCGCAAAAACATTGATAAGTTGGATTTCGTAATAAGCCGCCGTGGGCTAAATACTAGAAACAGTGACAAACTGGTCATCCCATGTTTCAGATTCAGTAACACCCGTAACAATTTTTTTACAACAAAGTCCCAAAGCATATCAAAAGCCTGAAATAAACCCCTCTAATACGACACGAAATGACATTTGTTGTAACATACAATAGTAGGTAAGAAAAACAGAGTGTGTTGTAAAAACATATGACAAAGATGATATTTTTGTTTTACGGGGAAACATTTTAAAAGTTAACGTCTCGAGGTAATCCAGATGGTCACTCATATAAGTACTGACCGTACCCGACATTGCGTAACATCGGTGATCGGACAAGAATCGGTGTTTTCAACACTGTAACTGACACAGTGTTTACCCCCACCATTTTTCGTCACACAAAAAGGTTGCCGATCAGAATTTCAAGGCTCTCTCATAAGAAGTTTCACTTCAAAGATATGACATAGAGGTATGATAGAAAAGAACATAAAAAAAGTAAATATAAAACCAAAATTCTAATATCTATTATGAAACGTGTTTCTAATATGTATTCTGCGGTTCGTAGTAACTCGGGGTTTTATTACCCCATAAATATCTACTTAATGCGTGCGTTATAAAAAAGCTATAAATTAATCGAACCCTGACATAAATTCGTGAATTTAGGTCGCGAATATTCCTGTAAATTTTACCTCATTCCATGTTAGAGAAAGGGGTTTAATGTGTTACTTGAACCTGTGATTTCAAATCATGGACTGCATTCATTTAGCATGCAGGTCCTGGGAAGTTGCTAATAAATGCTAAAACTGCTTTGATAAATATCGTATATTGTCTTTACCAGTATTTTTTATGGGTGATTGAATGTTTACTGTACATACAGAGAGGGTACTACTTCACTTCCAAACTTCAAAGATAAGGTTGTGGTCAAACGCTTAGACCCACAAAGTCTATAGAACAATTTCCTCAAAACCGATCCAACTTTTCGACGATGAATTCGTAGAAACAACAGACAATTGAATTTTATTTATACGTGAAGATTAAGTGGTATTTTTCCTTTCCAGAGATCTCCAGGGGAACAACATCAGTATCATATTTCAAAGCGACTTTCAAAACCTCAAGGAATTGAAAGTTTTGTGAGTATTACCAATTTATTTTAACACTCAAACGTTCCTTCTGCTGTATATAAACAACTGACCATGGCAGTTATCGTGTTCAGGACATCGCATCGTTCGACGTAGGTATGAATTCTTGGGAATTAGACGGAACTTTCGGTAAAGGAATACATCGTGATGAATGGAATTTACACCGTATTTCAAGTTTATATATTGTGCGTATGATATAAACTCTAATGTGCATGTATTTATTTCTAACTTTTCACTTTTATCGTAACGTCATACGCACACGTATACTTTTTTTCCTCAATATAGACTCACAAATTCTCACCAATTTGCATTCTCGTGGCTCAGAAGTGAGAGGGCATACTATATTTTAACTTCAAAAACTAAAGATTATGTAATATTTGCAGACAACTCTCCGAGAATCAGATACATACCATCGAAAGAGATGCATTTCTCGAACTGAACGCTTTGGAACGACTGTAAGTACTACAATAAATACTTACAACTAACAATAAAATTCAACCAATCACAGGCCTTGATTTTAACATCGTTGTAATCATCAATTACTGAAACTAATATATTTCAGAACGAAGTCGCTCCATTTTCAACTTCGAATTTGGAATATTAATAATCGCCGTCCAATAATCGTTTTACAGAGTTAAAATAAAAAAAAGAAAAACTATTTGACGATTCTTCCAAAGTCACAGCGTTGTAAAAATGACACCGGCTAATCACAGACATCCGTTCGAAGAAAAGCGCACTATGACTTAGTGACGGACGTACCTACGATGATGATTTTTATTTTGCAGGAAATTGAACAATAACCGTCTCGGGACATTGCCCGATGGTCTTTTTACGAGGTTAAGACACCTACAGAGATTGTGAGTAGTTGGTAAAGGGCTCCGTCCCTAACCGTGGTGTGGTCCCTGCGTACTGACCCTGGCTTCCCACAGCTGTGTTTATAACCGATGCTTATGAAAACACAGCATTAATATCGGTACATTATCATGGTGCTTGTATCCTCTTAGCTTGTGTGCTTGGGATGTCATTATAACAAACTTACGAGGGTTTTCTTTCTCGAACTATTTTCCTATGGACTTGGTAATATTTAATGAAACGCCATCTATCGATCACGAATGGTAATAAGTGATCTATGTTTTTTTATTATATTACATTATATAGTGTTTAGACATACCTGATGTTAAATAATGATGTTAGTATGAATTTCGATTTCAAAGACGTATTTTTTTAAATTATAACCCTTTCCAATATTGAACGATAGATGGCGTTTTTTCCAATTTTTGTATAATGACGTCGTTGACCAGTAAACACCCTTCCATACCCCAAGTACCGCTTGTCCAAGGCTCAAAGGGTTCTGTTCGATGTATTAATTTGTTTCCTAGTTGTATAGAACTAAACCCTAAAATAATGTACCTGTCAGTGTAATCTAATATTTTTCATACATGGGTATTATTTTCTATAAGATCTGGAAGTTTCGTCGACGAGTTTGTTTTAATTTTTCACTCAAATAACAATTAAATCTAAATTATTATCTCGTTACAATAAACTTGTAACTTCTAACAACTTTTGACAGATGTAAATCTATATACATAAATAAAATTCAAGAGTCTGTTTGTAATGTCAAAATATAGCTTTTTATTAAAGCGATTATGGTAGTATGATATCTGCAACAAAAAAATAAAACAATTTTTAAATTTTCTGTCTGGGTGTTTCGGCTAATCTTCAAAAAGATCTTGTGACGAAATATTCACTGGCAGACAATTGATCTTATAAGGAGTAACTTATTTTTGCAAAAAAAGGGATTTGGCAGGATCACAATAAAATAAAGAAGTACTGTACAGAACCGAGCGCGCACTACGTCTCGCTTACAGTGACATTTTTTTTTTACTTCGTGCCACGTTGTCAAAGTTTCGAATTACAGCTAGTATGACAATAAATCGATATAAGTCGTGGCGTTCGAATGGTATCAACGAATTTTCAGAATTCGCGACTTTTATATTCCGAACTCGAGATAAATCTTACGAGACACAACTAAATAATGTACTACGGAATTGTGTACCTTATAAAGATGTCTATGACGATGTATGTCTATTTCTTACGGATAACACATAGTAACCATTATCTTTAACGGGATTGAAAATTGACCATATGTCATTTGCTATATCCCTTGTATGAAAACTTTCATGATAATCGGTTAAAGAGTTAGATAGAGTACTCACTTTCACATTTATAATATTAGTAAGAGAGTTAGGATTAAGATAATGGGTTACATACGATATTCAAGGTTTCACTAATGTAATGTTAATTCCTCTTCATTTTCTTGCCCTTATCCCCATTTAAGTAGAGTTGGCACATTGCACAGGTCCGGCTGACGAGAGGAGGTAGCTGGTTGTGTACCCAGTCTACCTCCCTATATGGACAGAGCCTGGTGGACAACTTTCGCCGGGCTGAACGCTGGGGCGGCATGGTGATAGCACCCTCAGTACGGCCTCATGCCGCCCCACCCAAAAGCGACGGCCGGTGCGCCGTGGGTTTTAGTCTGTGCGAGTCGGACATAACCTATTCTCTCCCCCGGGAGAATAGGTATCCGTAAGGGATTTCCCCACAATAATAAAAAAAAAAACATCTTTGCCATGTTATGGCTTATTTGGCTTAATTTGTACGAAGGGCTGCGCGCGCCTCACACCAACGCTCCTTGTGATTATTTTCTAGCACTATATGATTTTCATTCAGCATTGGCGACTGTTATAACATAATTCGCCTGCGCGGCTCCAGGATTGTTGTATCACCGTAAATCTTCGTGGTTTGACTTGAATTAATAAAGTTTTTATGTTTCGGAGTGTTTAATTGTGGAATAATTGATACAATAAACCATTAATTACAATAATATAAAAACTTTAAAAATATAATGAAAAAATAAATGCAAATAATATGACATACTTATTTAACTTTGCAATGATGGCTCAGTTGGTAGTGTATTCGGACACAGCGTCAAAGGACGTAGGTTCGAATCCAAGCAGCTGAGTCGGAGCTTTCAGTGAAAGAAAAGATCGGGATGAAATCATAGCATGGTGTTAGGGCTTTTTCTAAGTCCGTCTGGCTAGCTAGTTGAAAATCTGTCGCCAAATACCTGTTGGTGTGTTCCGGCAGCTGCACTTGAGAGCCAGTCTCCCTCTAGGTTAAGCGTGGTTTACCATCTTAGACCACATCATCATTTAGTATCAGATGAGATTGTTCTCAAAACGTTTACCTGTAAAGTATATATAAAAAATAAAATAATATCCTATTAAATATTTTATTTGTCAACAATTAATTCAAATCAAAATGCTTATTTGCTCGTTATGAATATCTTATTACATATCACAGATTTGAAATTATGAGATACATAAAATCAGGGTGTGTCGTAAAATCACACGTTAGAAGTGAAACTATTGTATTACAGGGAAATACACCAAAAAGTCAATGTCACGTGCTCTTCCCACGCGGTCACCGATACAAGTACTGATCGCTCTCGACATTCCGTAACTTAGGTGATCGAAGAAGAATCGTTGTTTTCAACATTCTATTCGACACCGCCACCACTTTTCGTCACACAATGAGGTTGCGGATCTGAATTTTAAGGCAATCATATAAGAAGTTTCACTTTGATAAAATTAGCTTTTGACGCAACTTACAAAGCTTCTATGACTTTGATTAACTGTCAGTGTAAACGTGTCAAATCGCTTACACTTCTGCCGCCGATGTAAGAGGAAGCGCGTGCGGTTTTTATTTCACACAAACGTATTCGTCTGTTATATCCGGGGATTATAGAATTATAGTAAATATTTCTATACCATGTATTCTACATTTATTACTGTGATGTTCATATGTTATTATTTTTGCCATAAATTAAAAACATCATAAGAACTGGGAGTCTTCTATCATTATTAAAGTTGCCCAATTATAACGCCGTGTTCAAACAATCGGCAAAACAAATTTAATGAAAAAAAGAAAAACATAGATACAGCGAAATTTATTCTTATATTAATTATGAAAAAATAACTAAATTCTATTTAGTTTTGGGAGAGGAACAAGGGGAACATGAAATCATGACTTCGTCTGTTCTATGGAGGTACAGTCAATCAATCCAAGCTGGCAGTTGTCTCTCTCATGCTCTATTTAATATTTCGGGCTGAGTGCGACAGCTATACTATAATGTTTTAACCTATTTTTCTAATGTCTTGCAGACCGCGTTTCCTAAATAAATAGTATATTTCATTCAAGCGAATTCGGGGCGGATGGCTAGTGTTAAGTGAAATACAACTTTTACAGCTCTGCCTACTCTCTTGTTAATCGGTATAAGGTAAAAGGAAGTGTTGCGCTACATAATCCATTCACATACGCATATATCATGCGCTGTCAACGACTACTGACGGAGGGCTAAGATTCGGCGCGTACGCATACTTCATAGTGATGTGTACACAAGCGCTTTGCCTGTGACAAAATCTATCGATACTTTACGTCAGGTGTTAGAGACATGACAAGCCGCCGCGACTTGTCGATAGATTTTAAATCTCTCTGTGTTCGGCGTTGTTTTCAATTTAAACTGTGTTTACCTTCAGGTACAGTGACGTCACTATGCCGTGCTGTTATAAAACAGAGCGCATTCAACTCACTATACGTGTTAGAATAACGTACGTCGTCTGTTTCTTACAAATTACTTATTATTATTACTTTATTAAATCTGTGCGTTTATTTATTTTATTATATCGAAATCGTCGTATCTCTTTCGTTTTACAGAAATGTATTATTTTTCTCTGTCTTGCAAATATACGATTACTAATTAATATTACGAGTGGGATTTTTCGAAGAATGCAATACGATAAACCTTAAAAGAGTATTGGTTTACAAATTCCTGCTTTCTAGATATCATTTTCTAATTAAGTATACTACTTAATTAGGTAAGCTCTAGAAATTGAGAAAATGCAAACAATTTGTAATGCTCACCGAAGTATCTTTTATTGTAGCATGAAGTAGCAAACAGCATACTTAATGTTAAATAGCTTGCAACCTTTGATTATTTATAAACAATACCAAAGAGAAAACCAATCATGAATATTGGAAGATTTCAGCTTTTACTTTGAAAGTTGGTTTGGTTGATCTACGCTGTAAAGCGGTTGATAGCGGTCTAATACCTTGAAACTTTGTATGAAACTTCTTAATTGAAGTGAAAGGTTTATCTTATGTCACCGGTTATAAATCATAAAGCTTGGTGGTTACTAAAAGATGCAATACGGCGGTATCTCTTGCGAGATAGATTGTTTACGCAACTTCGAATCGACTTGTTTACTTTTTCATTTTCCTAATGGTTATTTTTGAGAAATCCTTGGTATGGTGCTATGTTACTAAAGAAGCATGTTGCCCAAATTTGATATTTTATAGTTTCAGTAATTTTGATTCCGAGTTAATCTCTGCTCAGCCAGAACTCAGTTTAATACTGTTATCATTAGAGAAAAACATATCTGCTAAATAGAAATTACAAATAGTAAGTGATGAGGGAAGCGAATTCAATTCGGACTAAATCGTACTGGCAAATCTGATCTCACATAGTATATTGTCAAACCCATTAAAGATGGAAAAATAGGTGGATAAAACACATGTATATCTATGTATTATTTTATATTTTTTATAGTTTGAACGTGGTAATTACATTTGTGAGGTAATATGATACTCGTGGTCAGGTAAATCGAAATAGTTGTGTATAAGGTAAGATAATAGAAGTCGTTTCGTCGTCTTTCCCTCTGAAGGCTATACAGTTGTGATACTAGCAGTAACTAGTAATCTTTGACTTGAAGCCATTCTTGATTGTTATTTTATTATGGGTCGTATAATCTATGCATATGTGTCGTATATCTATGCACTCTTGCTTCCACTGCTGTGTTACAGTCCGATGTGTGTGGTCGAAAAGGAGCAGGGGCTCAAGAGCCGTACCGTACGCAATTCTCAAGAGTACAAATCTATCAATGACTGGCCACAGGATTGCAGTCCTTGTAGAATTCACATCTGTATACACTACAATGGTCATTTAGCATCAAGTATAATGAATTTCTTTAATTATTTCACCAATTATCTGCATAATATACGAATTGCAATGGACATCGATTGTATGCTACAGATGTTTATTTGCTCTAGCGCTACCTAGTGGCCAGTTATAGGAAAATCAATCGTGTAAAAATATTCAGCATAAAAATCACCCAGTTGTGTCAATATTCATAGTGTTCGGTCAAACAAGTGTACGAGTTTATTAAACAAAAATAGCACTAAAAACATTTTGTACATAAAAAAAAATATTCTGCCAATAAAAGTTACCAGCTCGAATTTATTCATTTCCCGTACTAACAATAACAACACTGGTAGCAATTGACAAATACAATGATACTAAAGCTTACAGAAGCACATTCACAAGGCACGTTCAACATAATTTATCGACTTTTCTGACATCGTCTAATCCAATCACTAGACGAATGGTCACGGAGCTGTTCAATGAAAATACACTGTTATTGTTAGATTGATAAGCCTATTATGAAATGGGCATCCTGTTCAATTGTGTAGTTCACGGTGCGCTCGTAATGTGACCGGCAGAGAACTTTTCAAGCGGTGATGGCGCAGTGATTACGGCATTTTACTGCCGTCTCGATCGTGGTAGGTTACAACGTAATGAAACCATATCGTGATGGCTTTTGCTAAAGCCAGTATGGCTTAGTAACCATCCTCGAGTTGAAAATCTCTCGACAATCACCTATATGTAGGTGAGTTCCGGGAGCTGCACTTGAGAGCCAGTTCCCCTTAGGTTTAGCGTGTTCACCGTCTTAGACCATAACATCATTTAACATCAGATGAGTTCATGATCAAACTATAAAATGTATAAAGTATAAAATTGCCTTAGTTGTAATTTAAAATTCCGTTACCGGATTTTTTTTATCACTACCGACTTGCCCCGGATTCGCAAGCGTATAACGTATTCATTAATGTGACATTATAAGCGTCCCAATAATTTAGACGTATGTGCCCTATCTCGTTCATTTTTAGCGCCCTAATATCTAGAAATCTTGGAAGTTCATAAGATTCGAAACATAAACAGCTTCTTTTGCATGGAATAATTTACCATTTGTACGTAAACGAAGCAGTTGACATATGATAGTCATAAATATAAATAATTAAGAAAAAAAAGTGTGTGTGTACTTATGCACACGCGTTAGAAGTTATATTTCTTTGGCGTAATTAGATAAAAATCTATTCAAAAATGTTATCTTTCGCCTTATTCTACGTTTGTTGAAAAAACGACACTAACAATAGAAAAAGGTATTTAATACATACATAATTTTTTGAATAAAATGTTGACTATAGCTAACTTCAGGGTGTTGGTTTTTGTGGACGGCGTGCGCGCGCATCCTAAAAATTTACTCTCATAATTTTTCCCTTACGCGCCAAAATAAGTATAACTTCAAAAATCTCATGTAGCTTATTCGAAGAGACATATAACTACTTACCACAGGCTACTATATTTCAAGTTACATAATGTAGACAAAGATATGTCGTGTCTCTTAGTAAAGGCCTTACATAATAATTAATTTAACTAATTAGAACGCCCGCTCTCGGGTTAATAGGTATATGACATGAAACCGGCGCCATTTTGCGGCGGCACGCAAAATGGCGCCGGATGTCGCTAATGGATTTATTAAAGGCGCCTATTATTTTACCATACTAAGTAATATTAACGGCTTTGTCTGCTTTAAATTATTGTTTGTATTGTTCTTATGAATTATGCAGTGACAGTGTGTTCAGAAATGACTAGATCAATATAGGTTTTAATACTTTTTATTTTCGAATTGACTACACTGTTAGTCTGGCCAGGCCTTTACAGTTCCACCGACTACTAAGGGGAGCGCTTAAGGCACTCACTCGATTTTATAGTAGGCAACCAGCATAAGGCCGCACGGTGCGCCTCGGCTAGGACTGTTGCCGAATATTCCGAATCTAATTAAGCTATCTATTTCATACATATATGAATTCTGAATCTCACTACTAAGGTAATTTAAACTAACTCAGTTCAAAAAAGGCTAAAAAACAACCCACCACTATGTGTACCTATATGTGTACGTGTGTGGGGTGATCAGTGTATGTGAAGCTAGTGTGAGTCACTGTATACGCGCAAGTAATATATTCGAGGGCTCCACTCCGAGGGACAGACCTAGGCTCGAGATGCTATCAGAGAAAATGCGACGTGTGTCCGGGATCGTATCATCAATCCCCGCTCACGGCGGCGTGAGCAAAAAGCGTCGCGGGCAAAACACGCATTTTTTAAGAGGAAATCGAAAAGTAAAACGAGGTCGGCGCCGGGATCTAGCTATACAATCAACCGGATTGAATACTAGTACTAATGATTCGGTCTATTAGGGAGAGATAGACATAAATACGCGGATTTATTCGATCTATATCTAGAGTAAATTATTGAACTGAAGCGCGAGGCGCTGCAGATTGGACGCGAAGTTCGAAATAGCATTAACCAAACCGAGGTTCTCCCTACTATTAATCATCGCGTTGAAGGCGACGATCTCCTGAACCTCGTGGAAAATGAGGAGCTAGGTGAGCCAGTGTATACCGGCTAGGGAAAAGGTGAAAAGGGTTAGACTGGACGGGTTTAACCTTTTGAGGCTGGGATTGGGGTTGGGGCATGGGCTTGGAAGCCCAAGGGACCTGAGGGGAGGGGGCTTGCGGGTGCATATGGCGCATATGGGAAGTGCTCGGCAGGCTAGGGAAAGCCTGTGTGGACATCAGAGGCCGAGGTCGAGAGTGGGTGGAGGTGGCGGGCGCTCTGGACGAAGAGACCTGCCTATGTTCTCTGTACATTCATTTATACAAAGTAACCGAAAGCTTTCTCCAGGTCTTATACCACCTCTATATGAAATTTCATTCCGATTAGTTCATTGCTTTAACCGTGACAATATTACAAACAAACATACATTTAATTTTACATTGGAAATATTTAGAGTAGGTCATTCTTCACACAAACCATTCATAGGATTACCTTTATAGAGGTCCCATTTAAAAATAGCATATGTATACTTCTATGCATTAAAACTATTTAGAACAGTTCAGACGTTTCAGATAATGGTGGTCCTACTGGATGAAGACCCTCATACACTTATTGTAACAGCCGTGATAGTGGCATGTTAGACGTGTTACATTCCGGTATAAGTTGGTGTATACATGGCGGCTAAGCGTAATACCAGAAAGTTCTACCTGATCAAATCACTACTGCAATTCCCATGGCAATAAAACAGTCACAGTGAGTTGTTTCGTTTTACGCGTTGCCGTCTTTTTTGTCGTCATAGTGTTTCTCATCAGGTATAATGCAGTCACTTGGTCGTGTTATAATAACAAGAATATAAAAAAACTAAAACCGTCTTCAAAAAAATCTACTCTAAAACAAAACACTAGAACGTCTTTAACCATAGTTAGGTAGATAGGTAGGTAAAAAAAAAAAGGCAGATAGCTACTTTGTCTAGGATTGTTATAATCCTAGCATATCACAATTACTATATATTTCTTATACGATTTTAAGAGGTTCCCTGGTGCATCTTCAAAGTCCAAGGTTCAACGCTAATGAAATGAAAATGGCGGTCCCTTGCAAATATCCCCTTCCTAATAAAATAAGAATTTTCCAAATCGCTATAGAAATAACGAAGTTCTGTGATAACAAACATGAATAAAAGTTAACTGAATTGAGGACTACCTTTTTGAATACGGTTAAAAACTATCCCACTGGCTTGTTAGAATAGAAATCAGTAAAACTATACGCGATCCAATTACTTGTCAGTTATATTGACAAGAAGTTACAAAGCTAAAAGTAACCCTTAGTCTAAACAAGTATCTGAAGAACTCATTAACTCGCGGTTACATCCGGCGACGGCAAGATGGCGGCGGTGTTTCCGGTAAAGTGGCGCAGATGACGTCTACTCGTCATCCGGAACCGACGTCCGTAGTGCTGCGTCCTTATTGGAATATCGATTAAAACGTTAATTTTGTAGCTTTTCATTTGTTTAGTATCTTCTGGCGTTATATAAATTATATAAGAAGCCACCCGCGATTTCGTCTACGTTTTGTATCTTTATAAACGATGACATACATTTTTACCTTTGTACAACTTTGACGGTTATAGCCCATATCGGAATACCTCGGAAATGGCAGGATACACGGTCATAGTTTATAGTGGAAAGATAATATGGTATAATAAAAATACTTCAGAAACAACAGTAACACAATATTTCCACGGGATATAAAGAATTTATCGCCTTCTTTCGTATCGCTCGCTCGTAGATGCGTCCCCTGGGAACTCTGCCTGTATATCGTAAATATGACGTAGGGTTCGCAGAGCATCTGCATTTATAACTTGGAATAAATAATAGTGTTCAGGTAGAAATATGAATTTTGGACAACCTTGTTTCATTTCTGATGTAGGGGTGTACTAAAACATAAATTGTATTATTTAACTAGCAACCCACCCCGGCTTTACATCGATATATTAACGAAGACAATATCATCTAATCTTCCCTTTCCAGTAACCTCATGTAATATAAGAAAATGGCAACCGACCGACGGAACGTCAATTCTGCCAATATTTTTGAAGATATTTCTAATGTCTTCTGTCTCACTCACTTTTTCTTTATTTGGACATTTTTTTACTGAAATTTTTCACTTTTCCTTACTATTTTAATTTTCTTTTTAAATACAAACCTTGTCTTTATACAGAACAAAACAAGAGTGAGACAAATAGCTGCAGCCGTTCTGAAGTCATGCGATTAGATACATTCAACAATTGATTTTTATTTACATAGAAGAAGAAAACATTTATGGATATAGAAGGATTACAATTTTTGTTCTATTCTACCAACCTCGCCCGATTTCGTTCGCGTTAAATTACAATATTAATTTCAATACCAATTTTCATAGTGATATGTCAAAAGCTGTTGGATGTCCGAAGTAAAGAAGAAAATGGTATTAAACTGTTTTATCTTCGCTTAATTGTGTATAGATAACTCGTTCACTCATTACCAGGGTTGTAAGTACCGGTACACCAATGATATGAGACCCCCGATGCGACGCTGGTAATATACCTCATTGACCCACCACCGCAAATCCACTACATATGTTAATAGTAAAAATAAGGACGATGTTTCTCAATTCTATTGAAAAGCAAAAAGAAAACCAAGACTCCTTTATTCAATCTAGATTTTGGAAAGGCGTTTGTGAACGTCAAAACTTCGAAAAAACAACCCAGTTCTCGAGAAGAATCGGCACCGACTTATCTTTTTATCATAAACAATTGCTGCGATAATAAATGCGAATGTGCGTTTGTATGTTACGCTTTCAAGCTTTAACTGATAATTATAAAGCTGACAAGAGTACAGAATACACATTGACAAGAGTACAGAAAAGTATATTGTGTACCTTTCATCCGGAGAAAACGCACTGTTCCTGAAGGATAGATCAAATCTTCAAATCGATAACTTAATTCGAATCGACTGTCATGGTGATCATGAATCTAAGTTAATTAGCCAGTATTATGTCGCAGTTTGACAACCCTCCGTGTGCATACACCCCCGGGTTCCTTGAAGAAAATTAAACGCGCCCGCGTAAATAATGCAATATGGCTTCCTTTGTGTACATTCACCCCCGTACCATTGGGACTCACTGTTTCCTAATACCCATGTTAAAGAATTTTTTCTTTACAAAACTGCCTTCCTTCGTATGCGCTTGTGCCGTTGCCGATCAAGTGAAATTGTATCTGAAAGATAGTGGAGATGGGTAAATATACTTGCAAGCTTACATCTGCATACGTTATCATCATTTGTGATAATACAACTGCAGACGATGTCGCGGGTGGTCATCAGTCTGCACATATTTATAAATCTGTACATCTGTCTTTACATTTAATTTCTTCTCCATATTCTGTGATAGATATCGTATTTTACAGACAAGTAATCACGAATGTGACGTTAAGAAAGCAAGTTTGACTGTCTGTCTGTTGAACGATTTACAGGAAACTTTCTAAACTGGGACAATAATCTTTCAACAATTGAAAGCTTATTAAAATTAACAATATAATAACGAATCCAAAATAAATTGTGTATAAAAAAGTATAAGAAGCGCTAAGTGATTTTTAGTTTTATTTAATAAATCTTTAGATTTTCATGTTGGGCAAGTAATCGCCAGTGTCAAAAGAAATGAATTACAATAGATTGATAAAATGTGTATATCTGATGGTAACATACTGTTTTTAATGCTATTTTTCATAGCTACTATATAACATACGAGAACTTACGAATGTCTCTATGAGGAGTTAATCGTATTATTTGATACCGGAACAATATACGCTTTTCCTACGATTTGACTAAGATACAACACTATGTGTTCTTTTCTAAGGCGCTAATACTTTTCTTATTTCCATTTTCGAAGCTCAAATATTCGCCTTCGGTTTTAAAAGACTTTCCAACAACACAACTCATGTTGAAGCACTTGAAAAAACGTCCACTCGAAACGTCCATTAAACCCTCGTATTGGCTTAGACGCCATCTTGTTCGGAGAACGCGGGAAAAGCGCAAATGGCGGATTATGTCGTTCCGAAACGATTTCTAAAAGGATTTCTTATTGACAATAGTAATTTTATTTAACTGCTTAGGGTGATGCTGTTTAAAAGCTTTGATTATTTAAATTTAACATCGCAAGATTTTAAATAAATATCTTAATTTATTTACCATGCTAAATTATTATATTTTTGACTGGCATTTTCACTACCAGTTTATGGCGTCTGTACGGCTCCGAATCAGTTTATCGGCGATACTTTTGTCGTTTAAATAAAAATACTCGAAATTGTTATAGGAGCTAATTATTTTATTTCAATTTTCACAAAATCTTTTTTCTAACAACTTGTTACCATGGCAACCGAATACGCCATCTCGCGGAAACAACAAAAACGCTTCAACATACCGCCCACCAAGAACAACTAATGTTCTTTATTATTCCACCCACCGTAGCGTTAGATAGCCACTTAAAACATATAATATACTACGAAACCTTAACTAAAACTACGTCATAAACTAATATTTTCTAATTTTATTTGTTGACTCTACTGGCAGTAGACACAACTTAGATATGGGTCTTTTAAGAAAACCGTTTTTGATTTTTAAAGTTACTACACGAACTATACTATTCAAACCCGGATGAAGTTCTATTACTCTACCAATCAACCACCTGCTCGGAGGAAGACCATCCTTTCTTACTGCCGCAATGTTGCCTAATTTAGGTTGAGGATTTTGACATGCCCATTTATATCTGTTGTAAAATGTGGTCAAATATTGTTGTGACCAACGACGCCAAAAATCCTGCAATATCTTCTGCATATATTGTCATCTTCTCAATAGTCTGACATTTACCAAAAGTAATTTCTATCTGGAGAAATCATCAATGGTTCTCCGACCAGGAAATGACCCGGGGGTTAGTATCAGCATGTCTTCAGTATCACCAGTAACTATAACTAAAGGCCTGGAATTGAGGAATATTTCCACCTGTGCCAAAAACGTTGGCGTTTTCGGTAATGCAATCTGATGAGCTGTTTTGCTTCCAATAACCAAACCTTTTTTGTTATGTAACAGAGTATAAACTGTAGACAGCCATGAAGAGTTTGTCGGTGGACGTCTGTAATTATCAGACTTGTCAAGTGAGACCCTTTAGGAATCAAAATTGAACATTTTCTATTTGTCTCCACTTCCTTCACAAACTGATGTCCCTTTTCCATAACTTGTATGAATATCTTACTATTGTTTGACCATTTAAATACCTCAGATTTTTCTTTACATAGTAATTCGTTTATTTCCTTATATAACTGTAATCTCTTTTCTGTAGTATGACATCCTGTTAATAAACCATTCATATAGAAATTTGTCATTACCCTTTCAGAAGCTAAGTGATAATGTGTACCTTCGTCTACTGCTAACTGCTGACGTGCTTTGACTGCTAGGTAAGGAGCAGACGCAGTCCCAAATGTGACTCTCAATAATCTGTAATGTTTCATCGAAGAATTTGCGTCTTCTCTCCAAAGAATCCTTTGATAATCCACATCAGATTCATTTACTTTCACTTGCCGATACATCTTCGCAATATCTGTCGTCATACAAATCGGTGCCGTTCTCCACTGTATCACAAGATGTCTAAAGTCCGACTTAGTTGTATCCTGGTCTTCACGCACGACGACATTATGAGGTGAGTAGATGGCCTGAGAATTTTTTCTTTTCTTATCAGATACTAACTCCATGTGGTTGAGAACCAGGTACTCTTTCATGACATCAGCATATGCTTCTTTCAAATCTTTATCTGCGATAGCTTGCGATTTATCTACTTCAGGCTCATCTGTTCGAAATGGCATTTTTACCACATATCGTACCTTTTCATCTTGGAAAGTTGTTCTAGCAAATGTATTTTCACATTGTTCTTCTTCTTCCTTCAAAATCTTATTTTTCGGCATACCTGTTTCTGACTCAAGCTCCCAAAATGTCTTCAGAAGTTCATTATTCTCCGTTCGGCAATGCAATGCCTTTACCACACAAGATCTGTTTATAGTTTCAATTTCGCCAAATAATATCCAACCTAAAGCAGAAGCTTGTGCAACTGGTGCTCCAATTGGACCTCTTTTCAAACCAGGTTGAATTATTTTGCCGTACACACCGGCTCCTAAAAGTAAATCTATTTTACGTGGGGTACCATACCCAGGATCGGCTAGAGTTAACGTCTTGATTTCTGGCCAATCTATGTACTCAATTTCGCACGATGGCAATAGTCCAGTAATTGTTTCCAACACATAGGCTTCAATTTTAATAGTGAAGCTTGGATCAACACGTGATTCTATATCTAATACAACCATAGCTTTACACGTCGATGCCTGTTCACCTAATCCTGAGATCTGTCCTTTTACAGAAAACTTTCTCAAACCTAGCAGCTGAACCATTGCTTCCGTTATGAAGCAAGATTGTGACCCTTGATCCAACAATACTCGTGCCGGATAACTTCGCACTTTCGACTTAGCCATGACTAAGGCAGTAGCTAATAACTGATGACTATACACCTCTCCTGTCGAAAAACATGAAACCACTCTATCTTCAGTATCTGCGGCTGTATTTTCAGCAAAACTTTTACCTTCATCACTTGATACACTGTGATTATCAACGTAAATATTTACCGAATTGCCTCGTGGGTGTAAGAGGGAATGATGTTTCCTTCTACAAACTCTGCATCGCCCTTCATATCGACAATATTTAGCTATGTGACCTTTTCCTAAGCAAATGAAACATAGACCGTGAGTTTCTACAAATTTACGACGCGCATCAACGGTTTCCTTAACAAACCCTTTACA
This sequence comes from Antheraea assamensis, assembly GCA_035772565.1. NCBI lineage: Eukaryota > Metazoa > Arthropoda > Insecta > Lepidoptera > Saturniidae > Antheraea > Antheraea assamensis. The sequence continues at coordinate 165,448 of JAQQSE010000171.1, read as the reverse complement.
AAATGCAAGCCTATGTTCGTTCGAGCAAAACTCGCATTGCATGTTTTTAACATGTAAAGTTCTTTTTACAGGATCCCCCTGAGTCTGACCTCGTTTAGCAGTCGATCCAGATTCCAGGAACTCAATGGCCCGATAACGATTTATTATGAACTCTTCGAACTGTTTATATGCAGGAAGTTCATCTAATGAGCTACCTTGATTAATATAAAACTCCCATTGTCTCCTGGATTCTGGGTCTAGCTTCAACATTAATATGTATATGATTATAACATCCCAGCCCTTTATGTCTATACCAATATTTCCTAAAGCATGTAAACAATCATTTGTGGTATCTATTAACTACTAGCAGACTCATTTACAATGTTCTTTTGATTGAAAAACCTTTGCAAAATGTGATGACATACATATCGCTTATTATTATATCGTTCCTCCAATATATTCCAACATCTATTATAATTAGTATGTACAATCGGTATGTACCTAAGTAATTGCTCAGGTTCTCCTGTTAAATAACCCTTTAAGTAGTGTAGTTTCTGAACATCGTCCAGACTATCATTTGTATGTACTAGTGATAGAAATAAGTCCCGAAACGTAGACCACTCAGAGTATTTACCCGAAAATGTTGGGATATTTATTTTAGGTAATTTAACTTGAGAAGACTTAACGGTCGACACTGTTTGATGGTCACTGCTGAATTTCTCCAAAACCTGTTTTAATTCACACTTATAATCAATATATACTTCTTCAGTTGTACCGTATAGATCTTCTTTCAAATAACTTGTATCTTTTAACTCTCGTGGACTGTAATTACGCACAATTTCCTTGTGACCTGATAAAAATTCTAACCATAACTGTTCCAAAGTATCCAAACGCGTATCAGTATAACCTTTTACCGCTAATCTTTCTTTAGAACTTTTTTTATAATTTGTAAAACCCTTTTTTATTCTTGAACTTAAATCTAACTGGAAATTCAGTAGTGCTTCCATGTTTATAACATAAACAAATATATGTACAATATTTGGTTAGTACGTGACACAAATTTCAAAAGTACCTACTATATAATAAACAAAATATTACTGACTTAAATATGTAACAATTAAAAGAAATTATTACAAGTCTTTATCAATGTATAACAAACCCAAAATACCTTATATATTATCTCTCATTTACCTTCGAATCTCCCAACACTTTTTCTTTTACAAGTAATAAATTTCAACAAACAATTGAATTTTCGATTTTTCTGTTATGTCTAACGTAATACCGTACACTTCATTTCATATCATATCGTATCATGACGTCACTATGGCCAATTTTTCTGGTTACCGCTTCCGTGCGCGCCTCAGTTTGTTTCTACTTCATATACCGATTGCTCACACAAACGGACACCAACATCACCCGGCTCCGTCTACCACATCAATTATTGAACCTTGATAACACCCGTTCTGGAAATTGTCTGCAACCTCCTACTGGTGCTGTTACACCAGTGCTCCTGAATGGAAATACGTTTTCGAGAACGATCCTCCGTTCGAGTTCCACCGAAGACAAAAAGTATCAATTTTATCCGCCTGCCGATATATAATCCAGCTCGATGGACCAAATGTACGGCTCCGAATCAGTCTATCGGCGATACTTTTGTCGTTTAAATAAAAATACTCGAAATTGTTATAGGAGCTAATTATTTTATTTCAATTTTCACAAAATCTTTTTTCTAACAACTTGTTACCATGGCAACCGAATACGCCATCTCGCGGAAACAACAAAAACGCTTCAACAGCGTCTTTTTTGGTGGTATTTTTTTTTACCAAAGCTTTGAGGAAACACAAACGTCTTTTACGATTAATGCCATGATACAGTAATATAATTTAAGCACAGATTAAGTCATGTAGGTGTATTAAGATATCTATTTAATTTTGCTTGTAACATAATTATTTTTGGATATACGCAAATAAACTTGTACAGTTGGTTGAGCGGGTTTATCTCCAAAACGGCTTCACTGATTTTGACGAGACTATTAGTGGCAGATAGAGAAATTTTCAGACTATATTCCATGTTACATATCATTACGCTCATCTGTAGAGAGTAGGCAGCAATTATTTAAATTTGACAGATATCAATTTAAATCACTAAGATTATTGCAGCGGTTAAGGGCTAATGATAAAGTTGCAATTAAAAAGATATAACACATGGTGTCTATGAAATTATAAATCATAGCAAGTTTGGGCATCGTCTAGACTTTTATATATATATAGAGAATAATGGAGGGTTCTCATTGTGCGCGTATCCCGCGAAAACTACTCTATAGATTTTGATCTAAGCCTTTAGTTTTACGTCTTAGACAGTTTGTCCCTGTCTAATATGTTATATACAATTATCACGACATCTTGATTGAATATAAAGTTATTAAAGTTTTAATAATCTACGGTGTTTATAAGCACTACAGGTTCAGTGATGTGTATATTTACCGTGGAGAAGTGGGGCAAGCGATGTGGTGCGCATGTTTTTCCCTCTATACATTACGGTATATTGTTAAGATAATAAACGAAGCAGACGAAGTCACCGGTATCAGCTAGGCTAAATTTTAAATGATATATCATAACTGACTAAACCGAAATAGCTTTGATAATTGTGACAATTAAGCGGAGTGATAAGTATTTATTATAACGACATTGACATTTTTTCTTGTCTCATAATTGCAATTGATTGTTTGCAATAGTCTGTTATTTAATGCGTTGTATAATATATTTCCAGAATAACGCGTCTAGTGTAATATAGAAGCCTTTAAAAATGTCTAATAACTTCGTGAAACTCTTACATAATACTCCTAGTATTTTCCTTTATTAACAATAATTGATTTTCTTGTAAACATTTAATTTCAAGCCCTATTGTGTTAATGGCCATGTATGTTTAGCGCTAATATAATGAGGTTATCCTGTATGTAGGCTACTCCTGGTGTGAGTCCTAGTGTATTCTAGTATACCTTCTCTATTTTTCGTGTAACTTATTTTTGTTTTGCAGGGATCTGAGCAGGAACGAGCTGACGGCGATCAGCAGGAGGACATTCCGAGGGTTGACTGCGTTGAAGAATCTCCACCTTGACGGAAACCAGTTGAAGTGCATCGACGAGAAAGCGCTGGAGAACTTGAAGAGTCTCGAGGTTTTGTGAGTATATTATTAATTATCTGACATTTAATCTATACGTTGGACGAATTAAATGAGTGCAAAAAAAAAATTAGATTATAGATTTCTCCTCTAATTTTAAAGCCATGTTTTTTTAAAAGTGAATTAAATGTATACTTTGATATAAAAACTAAAACGAAAGAAAGAATTTAAGCCAAAGATACTTTTAAAGATTAGGTACTACAAGAGTTAGTTTGTCGGTTGCTATTGCCAAAGTGACGATTTATATAATTTGATGATATTTTCTACTTTATATATATCCAAAAACAATCTGACAATTATATTTCTCCCGTAGTTCTATGAAATAGGTATAAAAAGTAAGGCATTTTAAGAAAATTCATGTCGTCTGGTAACCTACGTAGATATGTTACTCGTATAAGAAATGTGTCGTAACGACACACGACAAAAGTGATACTAAAAGCGGTCACCCATCCAAGTACTGACCGCACCCAACATTATTTAACTTCGGTGATCGGACGCGAACCGGTGTTTTCAATACTTTACCCGACACAGTGTTTACTCCCACCACTTTTCGACATACAAAATGTTGCCGATCAGAATTTCAAAGCCTTCCCATAAAATAATTTAGTTGAAAATGTTTGATTGGCTGCAGGACCCTAAACAACAATAACTTGACATACCTGGCGCTGGAGCCGGCTGCAGTGACGCGACTCAGCACGATGCGACTCAGCGACAACCCTATCGTGTGCGACTGCCGCGTCGCGCGCCTGGCGACCGCCGTCCGCGCCGCCGCCATCATCGGCTTGGGAGCCAGGTTCGACTCATTCAAATACATTCAGATCCTTTTCATTAATCATAATTCCATCAAATAGATTATAGGCTTTGTTCGTTTGAGTCAAATCTTGCAAGCAGAATCAGAACCACTTCTTCAACTTAAACGAATTCAACTACAAAATTTTAGGTATCAGCCTGCTTCAGGGGAAAAATGTTTAGAAATTCTCATCTATCGTTCACCTACGTTATACTAGCGATTCTTGTCAAAATTTCATGCTGCTAGAATCACCAATTTAAACTGTTTTTTAATCGATGTTAAGAATTTATGAAGAAATACAGATTAGTAATTTTTCGCATTAAAATTTCAGATGTCAAGCTCCGGCGGCTCTGAGGGGAGCGTTGCTCACCGACCTCGAAGTACACGAGTTAATCTGCAGCGGTAACTTAATCCAGTTAACATTATCTGTTATTTCTAAGAATATTTCATTAATATTACTTTAGTCATTTTTGTCTTGAACTATTGCTAACGGAGCAGAATTACAAGATTAAAGTTAGAGGGTTTTAAAGGGTCTTGGGGGGGGAAATTTAAAGCGATTAAATAAACGGATCCAGAGGAATTCACTTGGTGAAAATATAATGCAGTGGTTTTTTTTGTACCAAAGTACAGTGAAAATGTTGAAGGTTTATCTGAAAGTAGAAGGTTAACGACGCCTATGAACACACAGCACTAGGGGTATTTGTATTGTTGGCGACTTTGAAGGGCGTACTTCAGACACTATTTGAAGGTCATAGTTCTGGGCGAAAACCATATTGAATGACCTATTCCGTAACATCAACGTGGACATTTACCTAACAATAGTGCTGCCACGATTTTATTAAGTTTTACAGTGTAGGGATGCCTAACCAGCTGGACGGTTTACAGGGTTTTTAGAATTTTTCGAATTCAGCGTATGTTATAGGCATTGTTTACACCGACTGGTGACGGATTCTAGAAGTCTCGATTGACGCTGTTGTCGGAAGGTTGTCTAGATGAACTCATGATTAGTTTACGGAATATAAAGAGACAGCAAGTTGGCAACATCGACTTGCACCATTTTCATTACAGGAAGGAATACAGTACGACTCTGATTTTAGATATTTAGCATAGGATATTTCATATTTCCAGGTCCAACAACAGCTGTCGCTGGCGAATGTTCAGCCGAACCTCGCTGTCCGCCTCCCTGTCGATGCACTCCGGAGGGTATAGTAGACTGTCGGGAGAAGATGCTCTCGGAACTGCCCCCGACGATACCTCACAGAGCTACTGAGATGTGCGTAGAAATGGTTAAGTTATCGCATCTTTCCGTCACTTTTGGCTCCATGTCGATCAGACCTACGATACTCCATACTTGCACAATATTTTCCTTTATTCAAGGGTATTATTCATTGAAAATCTTATGACTTATTGGTAATTCATTTGGACAAATTGTTATTTAAAATTATATACTTTTTACTATGTACCTAAATAAGACGGTTTCAGAACAAGTTCATCATCAGCCTCTAAGAGACCCACAGCATGGCCACATGCCTCTTCCCAGAAGGAAGGTATGGGCATAATCACTGCGACAGCACACGACGTCTTGGCGATTTCAAACTGAGATATCCATAGCTCTGTTTTCCCACATACGGTGGTAGTATACGAACATTTCTCAGGTTCAGGTTTCCTCACGATGTTTTTCTTCACCGTCAGCCGATAGTGTTACCGTTTTAAATTAGTAATTGTACGCGAACTCCGAGAAATTCGTTAGTGAACATGCTGGGGTTCGAGCCTGCGGGCATCGGATTGGTATTCCACCAGCCAAACCATTAAACTACCGTGAGTTGAGGACAAGTCCCACTTTTTATTTAATCGTGCTTCTAGTTTTGAGCACATTGATGATTTCTGAAGTTGTCATTGGTCGTTCTAGCCGATTGGAACAGAACGAGATAGCGGATGTGGGCGCCGGCGCCTTCGCGTCGGTGAAGAGGGTCACGAGGATCGACTTGTCGAACAACAAGATCACGAAATTGGCCGCGGACTCGTTCAGCGGACTCGTGCACTTGACTTCACTGTGAGCCCTACTCTTACTTTAACTATTTATACCAGCTCCAGGTAATTAATCTTAAATCCGGGGGGGCTTGAAAACATTGAGGGAATTTGCGAGTGATTGGAGAAGAATTATGACGGGGGATTTAGGGGTTTTGTGTATATTTGTTTATTTAGTGGTCGTAAACATAAAAAAAACGCAGGTTTCCAATAGAAAACTGCTATCCACGTGAGATTTGTACTACTTTAATTCTAATTTTCCTGTTCCCAGTGGGACGATTTACAGGGTAACTTCTAAGCTTCAAAGTAAAAGTTGAGTTTAATTTTTTTTTATTTGAAAATTGAGGTAAAGAGGGAGGTTTAGAAGTCCCCCTGGCGGCACCGCGTAAAACTAAAGAAGTACAATTATCACTTGATTCGCTTTAACTACGTGTATAATGTATGATGAATGTTCCAGAGTACTGTACGGGAATAAAATCAAAGATCTACCTTCTGGAATATTCCACGGGCTCGCTTCCTTGCAACTGCTGTGAGTGTCGCCCTCCTATTCACTATTTTTTAGATAAATCTGTAGTTATGTCTGTACGTGTATTTTTTTATAATATGTTATATATTTGTACAAATATTTCTAAAGAGATAATACATCATTTTTACTTTGTAATAAAGAAATCTAAAAAATATCAGATTTAAAAATGTATTTATCTATAAGGAAACTACGTTATCATCGAGAAACGTGGATTATATTTAATTTTCGGAATCGATATTAACTCTAACGAAGCCGCGGGAAGAGTTTAGTTTTGGATATGTCTATAGTTTTTTTTAATGTGTAATTTTTGCAAATTTGATAGTAACTTATAGTATACAGGCTTTTGATCACGAATAACATTTTTATTGTCTGTTTGTCTGCCTGTTTGTGTGTTTGGATTTAATGGAAAAAAAACGGTTCCACCAATTTTTATGAAATAATATGGGAAGGAATGTAAGCTGAACCGATTTGAACTAGACTCTCACTGACAAATGGAGGTTTTTTTAGAGTATCGTCTAGACTACATAACTTTACGCTATTCCATAAGTGCTAAGCAGAGACAATCAAATTTGACAGAAATCAATTTAGAATCAATAAAACATTATAAATGTCAAATAATGACTGCAATCCTATCTAATATTAGAGATGCGATTATGAGTTTGTTTGTTACACTTTCACGCTTTAACTATTCAACTGATCGTTATGAATTATTGTATACACATCGCGAGGGGTACAGTAAAGGACGTAGAGTACCTTTAATCCAGATCAAAGTACTATTTCCGAGGGATAGATGACCAAAAATACGCGACCAAAAGTTAATCTAAAATATTTGTATAATACAGATAATAATATCTGTACATTAAGACGTGAAGATAAACGATATGTTCAAATTTTAACCAATGGACGACCATTGCTTAGAGTAACAAAATCACAATTAATTCATGAAGTAATAATACCACTGACACAAGAGCGAAGTCGCGGGCTACAACTTGTATAATGATATAATATTATTGTCTATCACAGATTACTAAACTCTAACGAGATAACTTGCGTGAGGAGAGACACCTTCCGGGACCTCGGCAACTTGAAGCTGCTGTAAGTCGATCAGATCGGATTTCTCTAATATTTTAGCACGACAGAGTGTCGACACTGTGCCGACACTGTGCCTCATCGTGAGCACATCACAACCCTTAAAACGACAGTAACCACCGCCTATATCTATAATAAGCGGTCCTAGTTATAATGTTTGTCTGTAATGCAAGCGGTACGTCGATGTTTTAAAACACGAATTATTTCTATAACAGATATAAATGTTTACTGCTGGTTATCGTTAGGAGATACAGGAAACATATACTATCATAGTCTTTTCTCTAGTCATTTTAAAATGTACATTATTTTGATGTATATCGCAAGGTGTACTCAGCGTTGCCAACGTAACGCCACTAACAATTCTATCTTACGACTTCATTAGAATACATCAACTTTCCTCTGCTTTATATTAATATAATATACATCTGTTGTACATGTAAATCTTGCAAAAAAAGTTCTCTAAACGATAGCAAAAACTGTATTAAAAATCCGGTAAGTAGTTGAAAAGAATTAAAGGAACACACAAACAGACGCGAAAAGCGACTTCGTTTTGAAATAAATAATACAAGGCCCGAGAGACGTTATACCCTGAAAAAAAAAACGCTGGAATCAGATCAAAAAAGCTCCCTACCGTATGTAATTATGAATTTAAACCAGTCTTGAATCCACATAAAAACACAAAAAAAAAATTCAAATCAAAATCCGTGTAGCCTTTTAGTAGTTAAGTCATATACACATGTGTATATATAAAGATTTATAAATGAATATTGTTGTTCACAGGTCGTTGTATGACAACAACATCAGATCCCTGCCGAATGGAACCTTCGACACGCTCACCGGTATACAGACCTTGTGAGTAATACTGTAACACAACACATTCATACAACGTTTATACACAAAATGCATCAATATAACATATAAAAATCATCGAAAAACTTCAACCTGATATATAGAGTAGATTTTGGTTAAAGTCAAATAGGTAGCTGTTTTTGTTGATATTAAACTACAGTTCATTATACTACACTACATTACATTATACTGCAATGCACTACACTACATTACACTACACACAACGCTATACTATATTATACTAAACTACATCTCATTACAGTACACATTACGCTACACTATATTATACTTAACTACATCACATTACAGTACACACTACGCTACACTATATTATACTACACTATACCACATTACACTACACACTTCGCTACACTATATTATACTACACTACACTACGTTATATCACACTAGATTATATTACACTACCCTTTACTATATGACATCATATTATAGGTATTTCGGCTCACGTAATTCTGTTTTAGTTGATGAACGCAAGAAATTAGTTCAAAAATTGTAACTGGGTAAGTTAGTCGGTAAATAATTACAGAGTTTGCTTTAATTATAATTATCTTCATACACGAATATGCGTATTTTACATTATTTGTAATTCTTTGGTTAAGAAATCTAAGGAATGGAATTTTTAGCGGAAACTAGTCTCAGTTTCTATTTTTCATTTATAAATTTGTTTTTCTTTGACCTTTTATCGTGTGATGTTAATGGCATCTTTCGTAATATCATCTGGTTATTATTCAGAAGTGAAACGGTTGCCAATAATGACATACGCTGGAATTCCGAGTTGTTACAAAAACTCTAGAAGGTTCTAACGTGAGATGCCACCATTTTGTTGGAGCACTATATCATTATAGTCCCTTTGTAATAATTATAGATGTGATAATGGGAGGATTATTCGCCTAAATATATATTGGCAAGGCATTGAAAATAATAATACCTAAGACAATTGGCAAGTGTACTCGTATATAGTTTAGGATTTGGTTCTAATGAAACGTAATTCGAATATGAAAATGTCGTTTGTCCGCAGACATCTGGGCAGGAACCCGTTCGCGTGCGACTGCTCGCTGCGTTGGCTCGCCGCTTACCTCAGGAGGAATCCGATAGAAACTTCTGGAGCGAAGTGCGACGCTCCGAAGCGGATGGCGAAGAAACGTATCGACGCTCTCAGAGAAGACAATTTTAAATGCAAACGTAATCATTTATTTTACTTTAAAATGTTTCACAGCATTTTATTTCTTCCAATTTAGCGAAATATTTTTGATTTGATTTGATTTGAGGAGCCGAGCTATTATTTTACGAAACATATGTCAGCAAGCACGCTAAATACTAAGGAAGTAACGGTGGTGGCGGGGAGAGCTACTGATACTTTGAACCAATCATATTTCAGAATAGATCAATATAAGGTAGTCATTAGTATGGGTCAATAGTACGAACGCAGGTCAATAGTAATCATCTTGATATATATATATATTTATTTCTTGAAAATGGATCCATTGTTGAGAAATAAATGTGATGTATTAAATGACTTTAGAAATATATTGTTTCAATGGCGGGTAAATAATATTTATAGATTCTAAAGAGTTCACGTTTTATGAAGTGACGTCACTTCAGGTGTAGTTTGAAAGGACAACTTTTGCAATAATTCAATTATTTATCTAAGCTTTTCAATATATGTGTAAAAGAATTCATTACCTTTAAGGTATTGAAAGAAAGTTTGTTTTTCTACAAAAGTCGTGGTTTTCTTCAAACCTTAATAACTTCGCATTAACTGAAGATATCATGGTAATTGTTGTTCGGCTAAGAACCACATGTCTGAGGAGTAAAAGTAAATATAATTTATCTAAATCTGTCGGACAGATTTCCCGTGATGCGCGCATAACCTCAGCTCTATCATTTTGTTTATATAGAAAACTATATATAAAATATAGATTCGAACTGATTTTAAGGAAGAAAATTTGTGCATATTCGAGTGATTTAAATGAGTAATTGGATTCAGTAGGCGACGCTGCGATTCGATTCCAGGGTATTTTGGAGTAAAACTTATGCGAGGGCTTTGAAAATCTGATCAGCAACCTTTTTGTGTTAGGAAAAGTGATGGGGGTAAACACTGTGTCGAAGTTAAACAAAGTCAGGCGTGCTCAGTACTTGTATGTGTGATAGCCTGGGAACACCGCGTGACGTTGGCTTTTTGTTGTATTTTTTTGTAAATTAAAATGTTTCGCTGTAATACAGAAGTTTCACTTTTATCGTTTGTCTTTACGACATACCCTATATAAAGATTATTTCCCCTTGTATTATAAAGATTTTATAATTGTTTCTATGATGTAGCCGGTGAGGAGGGAGTGAACAGCTGTGGTGGGCTGGGTTCGTGTCCTCGCGCCTGCTCGTGCGAGGTGGCGGTGCGCGCGGTGAGCGTGTCCTGCATCAGGGCGCTCCTCACAGAGGTCCCTCGGGATCTGCCTCTCAACACAGACGTCCTGTAAGTTACTTCTATTAATTAAACTCCCCAAACGCTTTTATATCCCACTTTTGATATTCATGTAACAAGTAAGTTATGAAAGAAATAATTGTTCACACATTTATGTTTTCTTTGTTGCAACGAGATGGCGCTGTGCTTAAAATTAACAGGCTATCGTTTTGTTGTTCGCAATTAGTATGGTTTTAATTAATTTTTTAATAAAACATTTTCTACTGCAAACACTCAGCTATATTTATTTATCTCCCGTGAAGAGTTACAGACGTACTGGTTTGGGATTTATACAATAATTGAAAGTGTATATATCGGGTATAGTAATATTTTTCTGGACGAAAGTTACTTTATATCTTTTTCTGTATCCTTGTCAACGCGGTATGCAATATGAGTACAAACGGTACCAAGATAATAGTGGTATTGAGTGAAAGCGTTTCGACGTCCACTGCGTATTATAGTCTGATGTTGCAGTTTTGTGGAGTATAATTTTCCCCGATAAATCTTGCGTTGCCCAAAACGAAATATATATAAATGCGGTATATGGCTGCGGTATCATTATTTTTATAGTAGTAATGACATGTATTCAAATTTTTCTCTTTTTCCGTCGAAAATGACAGAGCTTTATGACTTGCAAAAGCGTCTGCATGCTCCGTACTCGATCAATGAGATGCAGGCCAGAAACACATCTCATTATTTGGAACGTAGTCATTATATTCATTTATAAGGGCGATCCAAGTGGTTTACCAGTTTTCACTTTCACTTTCGTTTTCACCCATGATTTGGAGTATATCTTGACCGTTAAATTTAGGAAGTGTTCAGTTTTTTTACTTTTCATTGTCGCATGACTTAGTGTGTGTCATATAGGCATGGTGTGGTCTAAAAACAAATGCGTGGGTATTTCTCAACAGACTAAAAGGGAGGCACTGTGACTGGTTCATCATCACGTGTGATGGTATCAAATCGAGTACATATCCCTACCATCTTGTTTGGTTACTGAATATATGTCAACTGATCTCGGGATTCGATACGTTTAACCTTGCCACAAACTGGGTCTTATGTCTTCTTGTTCTACTCGAAGTACGTAGATAAAAACTAGATTGTACTTTTAGACTATGGAACGAGCCTTATGGATATAATAATGTTATGGTCCTCTCTTGGAATTCACCCCCCAGTTAACTTCCGAATTGATTTTCCTCCAGGCTTATGTCAGACAACAACTTGGGGCAGGTCAAATCCGATGGACTTTTCGGCCGTTTGCCGGACCTGCTCAAAGTGGATTTCCGGAATAATGGTAACTTACCTTTCGATTTACTTTTGAAGTTCAAATAATAGTTATTTTTATTTACTTAATTCGATTAATTTTAATGGTAACTTCTGGTAAATATAAAAGAGGTCAGGTAAAGGGTAACTTAGTCTTTTGTTAGCTTCATCTTATTGGGGTGACTGTATCTCAATTTTGTCTCTTTCTGTCAAATAATGTCCGATCAAGTGTTAGTGTGTTCGGATGCCGAATGTTAATCGACGTAGATTTGATTCCTTACGAATGAAACAGAGCATTTGGTGAAGTAACACATTATAATCAAACCAGAGCAAGGTGGCAGGGCTGCTTCTAAACCCGCCAATCTCGCTACCATCCTTAAGTTGAGAATCTGTCACCAAGCGCACTTGGTGCTGCGTTCTGACAGTTGGACTTGAGAAACAGTCCCCCCTCTAGGTTTAAAGTGTTTACTATCTTAGTTCACACCGGCATTTAACATCAAATAAGAATGTGGTAAAAAAAAAGGATTCTTCGGCGATATTTCAGGTATTACAGTGATAGAAGACAATGCTTTCGACGGCGCCGCGAACATCCAGGAGTTGCTTTTGGATGGAAACCAGCTCAGGACTGTCACCGATAAAATGTTCTTCGGTCTTCACAGCTTGACTGTTCTGTAAGTAATTTGGACAATCAAAATTACTTTATCTAATTTAGACCTTGACAAGGACTTTAAGAACGTCAAAACTGCAACTGGTTTGGACAAATAACACATTCAACGAGAAGAACCGGCGAGTGAGTCGAGCGGGTTTCTCTTTTTAATATATACATTGATATCACAGTCATTTTTAGTGGATGCCACTGAACGAGGAGTCAATTTCAGACATCTTCATCGTTCACATATTCATCCACCCTATAATAATAGCGTTTACTAAGAAATATGAGTTAACCCGTTCGTGTCGGTGATGGAAGGTGTCTGTCTGTCTGTCTGTTTCTATTAAATTACTATTTTTGAATTCGTTATAGGTTTTAGCTTTTGAGTAATAGGTAACAGGCAGATGTCTGTCTTCGCTAAGGACTGTTCGCTCAGTGTTTTAACAATCACAATACAATCCAAGAACAATGGTGATCGTCGACAGGTTTGCTATCGATCGCTGGCCGTCGCTGTCATGCCAGCCTGCGAGCTTGCCGATTGTTGGGCATACATTAATAAACATGCCAATATGAAGGGTGTTTGTATGTATGGAAAAGTTTTTTAAGTCCTCAATTTTACCATAACTCTTTACTACGTAATATATAGGTATATTTCATTCGGTTTATATCTAAATACAGAGTAAGGTTTATTTCAAAGTTGGTACGTATATCTGGGCTTTCTTATTTCAATACGACCTGAACGGGTGGAGAAAATGGGTTAATGTTTGTATAAAAAAGAGTTATTTTTCCTGGTCAACTTTATTTTGTGTATAGATATTCGTTTACTTCACAATAAATATATAAATTTGTATAATTGCGCTTTAATAATGCTGTTCTGTTTTCAGATCCCTCGGAGATAATAAAATAAGGTGCATCACACCGGGTTCGTTCGACCATCTCACGTCTCTATCAACTTTGTGAGTGATTCTCCTTATTTCCTTTCTTTTTTTTCAATCTGTAAACCATTTTTTTTAGTCTTTTTGTTGTCACAAATAACAAATCGCATGAAAGAAGTTATTAGAGTAAATTTGAGCTGGAACTCGTGAAACTTCTGTTACGTCTGGTACACGGCCCCCATACACATTGTTAACAAACATATCAAAGTATGCTGCATCTGCCGTATGTACAAATATTACGAAACAAGTCGAGAAACTTCGATATATATTTGTTATCTTGAATCGGATGTCGAAGCTCAAGTACCTAAAGGTGTGTTCCGGTAATTACTGATCATCAGGTGTGATTGGAGTTGGAAAAAAGTCAGACCTGAAACAAATACATGTTTAAATCATTACTTTTACAGCTGTTTTAATATAAGGAGTGAAATATAATTTTTGTATGTATTTCACAGGTGATAAATAAGTTGCTATATTTTATGGTTGTAACTATTTCACTTTATTTGTACAAAGCTTTTGCGAGAACGACCTTTTTCATTCTTTGGTTATTTGGACTCCTGTTCAAGCCATTTTTTTTTATTTTGTAACCTGTATCCTATACAAACAAAATATATATATATAGTGAAGATCAAAAATTCGTAGGATATTTATTATCTTACAACCATTTTCGATTTATAATATGCTTTACACCTTCATATCATATGTAAAAGATAGCTGCAGAAAAAAATCACAATTATCATATGATAAATTAATCTTCATACAATATAATAAATAACAGTGATAAAATTCACAATTATCACATGACAAATTACTTTTCAAATCACATGGAAGGTAGCAGTGACACAATTGATAATTATCACATGGTAAATTATTTTTCAAGTAATACGTAACGTAATAGTGAAATTATATTTCATTTCACACGAAAAATAGCAGTCATAGATGAAATGCTTCATGCCTACTAGACATTAAAGTTACAAAATAGTTTGTATGCCAATCTTTTTGACTGGTAAATATAAATTTTATTATATGTATATAATCTAGACAACATCAGGATAAACAAATTCTAAGTCTAGATTCGTATAATAATTGTATTAAATTCTTGACTGAATTATGCGCAAGCCCGAATTGAGGCTATGTTCAGAGCGGCCGAAAACTAGTTAGCGCAAAGTATAGTAGTACAAGCATCGGAATACACCGATGTGTGGCCTAGATATAGATTATCAATTAGAAACAATGGGTGTTTGTCAGGAATTTGGAGAACAATCCATTGGAGTGCACCTGCCACATCGCCTGGCTCCCGAACTGGTTGAGGTCCAGGCGGTTGGCGGCCGCCGCCACCTGCGGGGCCCCGACCCCCCTCCGGGATGCGAACCTGCACCGGCTCGAGCTAGCCGACTTCAAATGCACCCGTGAGCATCCTTACCGCATCTATCTATATCTTTTATTATATAACTAACTCGCTATTCGTGTCTGTCTGTGTGTTTCCTTAGCTCTTCTAAACTACTGCTTATAAAAATCACAATTTCTTTAAAATTTAATAATATTGTAGTAAATGATAACATCTTGATGTTTTTTTAGATAATATTAGATATTTGAATAAACTAAAACTGAAAAAAATATATATATCACAAACTATCGAGTAGTTTATGAGTGATACGCGCACAACAAAATATTTCTCTATCATCGTATTATATATAAATGGTGGTATCCCCAGCGGAAGACAAGGGTTGCCTCGCGCCGGACTACTGCCCCGCGCAGTGCGCGTGCGCCGGAACGGTGGTGCGGTGCTCGCGTGCGCATCTCGCGGCGCTCCCACAGAACATACCCAAACAGACCACAGAACTGTAAGTGTTCATCCGCATATGTACATCATCTACATAATAACCGACGGACTGACTGACATAAACTTATAAAAATACTCCCACAGAACATACCCAAACAGACTACAGAACTGTAAGTGTTTACTTTGAAAATCAAAAAAGTTATGTATTGTAAAATATATGTATGTTATGTAAAATGTATTATTGTTTCATTTATATAATTTTTTAAATCATTTATAATCTGAACTATTTAAATTTTATAATTAGTAAATTGAAATTAATAACATTAGTCTGTTTTTCACGTGTATTTTCATTCCAAGCAATTATTATATACAGTTTATTAATGAATCAAACATATAATGATGGGCTGCACAAGCTCAATACAAAATATCAATATAACATGTACACCTGCCACTGTAATGCGTGTCGCTAGTCTCGCGCAAGTGCAATACGTCACGAGCATGTCGAGGCCATCGGTGACGCGAACCAAATAGCGTTTATGCCCAACCAAAAATCGCGCAAAACGACTAAAGAAGATATTACTTAAAAAAAAAATACAAATAATTTTGAAAAAACTTTGTGTTTTTCTTTATGGTTAGAGCTTAACCACTCGACTACATTAGCAATAATAATACACTCAATTCATGTATTTTGCTAATGATTTCGCAATTAATTTGTTATTAAATAAGTATATTGATGCGCTCACTCTGAAGTGACATTTGCAAAGAAGTACGGCATTCATCAGATGTCATATCGGTATTTTACTTGATCGGAACTAATGCAGTTGCGTATCTTTTCTTAGTTAATTCTGTTAGGTATTTTAGTGTCCGATGCTCGGGGGCGGTTCTTCTTACAAACGGTTACTGTTCTAATTCATAAAACATTATACAGAATCCTTGGCAATTTTTTTGACCGCTCGGAATATTATATATATTCGTGTCAGCGCATAATATAGACAAGAGCTTAATACAGAAAAAAATTCAAATAATATATAAGAGTTTAAAATAGGAATTTATTTATCCTTAAGTTGTCTCGATCTTATGCATATATATATAATGTAATACCTATTTATTTTTAAATTTATTTTCTGCACAACTATGTTCAGAGAGGTCAAATAAGTTTATCGAGGAGGACACAATATCATTTACTCTCTGTTATATTTACAAACCAAACGAACAGTTATCTCAAATGGTTTCTATCTATCCCTCTCTAGGTACTTGGAATCGAACGAGATAACAAGCATCCTGCCGGAGCAGGTCCGCCACCTCACTCAGCTCACCCGTTTGGACCTCTCGAACAATAAGATCAGCGTCCTCGGAAACAACACCTTCGAAGGTCTAACGAAGCTGTCCACACTCATCGTCAGCTACAACAGACTTAGATGCGTACAGGTTTGTTGTTATTCTTTATTATTTCCCAACCCTTTTGACTCATATTTTGGTTAACTTAGCGACTATTGGGATTAAGGTAATAAACAAATTTTGTCAAGGCTTAAACTAAACAATAAGTTTCATTTCAAAAGTTACACTATGCGCTTTAAGTTAAAAAAAACTTGAGAAAACATATAGATAGTGACGTCATCGAGTATTAAAAAATCAACAGGCAAAGACCCATATGGGTCTTGCTTGCTTATATAAGCTACAGTCAAGTATTAATATGAAATGCAATAGCAACCACTACACACTTTATTATAAAACCGTTATAATGATACCGTTTGCAACAAAAGTGACTTTTGCATTACATTTAATTATCTGCTACTATTTATGTTTATTGTTAAGAGATGGCGCGACAGTCGAGATAGCTCGCGCATTCATATTGTCGTACGGGGTTTGCCGATCCAATAATGTTAATTGAATTCGCTTGGTATCCCAAACCATTAACTGTCCTCTTGTTTGCTCGTTGTCTTGTTGTTGTTTCGCCATCTTGCTCGGTGTCAGTCACAAAGTTCCCGTGAACAGACTCTTCTTTAGTGTCAGACAGTGTGTATTTAGCAGCCGAATGACCTATTGACATATAGCATTCTGGTGTCTCATTATCCAGTTCGTATTGTACTGTAGTTACTATCAGACATAGTGGTGACACTATGCCTCGCTACTATAA
Organism: Antheraea assamensis; assembly: GCA_035772565.1. Taxonomy (NCBI): domain Eukaryota; kingdom Metazoa; phylum Arthropoda; class Insecta; order Lepidoptera; family Saturniidae; genus Antheraea; species Antheraea assamensis. The sequence continues at coordinate 147,764 of JAQQSE010000171.1, read as the reverse complement.
AAAAACTTTATGATAGTATTGAAAAACAACATGTATTTCTTATTTGAAAGTCGCGGTGGTCAAGTGGTTTGACTGGTGGAATATCAATCCGATGTCGGCAGGTTTGAGTCCCAGCTTATACCGAGGAACTTATCATAATTCGCGTACATTTACTAATTTAAATTGGTAACAGTATCGGGTGAGGGTGAAGGAAAACTTTATGAGGAAACCTGAACCTAAGAAATGTTCTTGTAGTACCACCGTATGTGTCAACGATATAGGAATGAGGATTTCTTGGAGTTTGAAACCACCAATACGTCGTGAGCTATCGGGGCTGATTATGCTCATACCTTCTTTCGGGAAGAGGCTTATGGTTCTGCAGTGGGTCTCTTGCAGGTAGATGATGATCATATATCTGTTCCCAGAGAGATGCCCTGCGCGGACTTACACAACTCCGTGTTCTATCGCTCCACGGCAACAACATTTCGATGCTGGCTGATGGGGTCTTCAGGGATTTGGAATCAATTTCACATGTGTGAGTATTTATCTATTGGATTGTTTTAAAAAATATTGATAGTTATTTGTAAGGTGTCAATTTCAGGGTAATAGGTAGTCAAAAAAGTCATAGAAAGTTCCCTACCAATAGACGAGTTACAAGAGTTTCTTCACTGATTCGAACTGATGAACTACAATGTAATGTGCCGCTTTACGTTTGTGTATTTATTTGTCTTCGTATTTGACACTCATTTTTGTTAAAGTTTTCATTAGAGATATCATTTATTTATATCTTAATTACAAACTGTATAAACACATCATTACCTACTGAAGCAAGGAATCATAAAGGAAATGACATAGAATAAATTCGAGTGACGTTTCACAAAATAGGCGCGAAATTCAAATATTCAACATTGGTTTCAACACCCTACCTGAATTTAAGCCTTGATGACAAAAAAACTGAATTACCTAAACATTATTCATCAATACAAATGTAAATTTTACAATCATATTTTTAAGCTACAACATTAAACCCATCCTGATTCAACAAAAAACTGTGTTATGTAATATCATTCCAAGCTTTGACCTTAAATGTTGAAATTTGTCTTTAGACAATGCTTTGGTAAGTATGTCTGCAAATTGACAATCACTACTGACAAATTTTAATACAATTATCTTTTGATGATACTTTTCTTTAATAAAGTGATATTTAATTTCAATATGCTTACATCTCTTATGGAAATTAATATTTTTAATGACACTAATAGCACTTTGGTTGTCTAAATTAAGGCACATAGAGTCCTGTTTATATTCACTTATATCACTTAAAAACTGTTTGATCCACATTGTCTCTTTGGTAGCAGCACAGGCTGCCATAAATTCGGCCTCTGTAGTAGACAGAGCAACTGTTTGTTGTCTTTGGCTGGACCAAGTCACAGCCGCCCCATTTTTGATGAATACATAGCCAGTGACCGAACGACGTGTATCCATATCGTTTGCATAGTCTGCGTCACTGTAGCCTGTGACATCTGATGTTTGTGGAGAGTGTGTATAGCACAAGCCATACTCTTTTGTATCTTTCAAGTATTTGAAAATCCGTTTTACTGCATTCCAATGGGTCTGATTGTAACAATTAAGGAATCGACTCACCAGACTGACAGCAAACATAATATCTGGTCGACTCACAATGGCTAGATGCATCAAAGATCCTACAGCTTCTCTGTAGGGTACATCCTTCTCATCTTCTTCATTTCCTCTTTGCAACTTCATATGGGGATCAACTGGAACACTATTAGAATTAGCATTAATCATGTTAAATTTGGCCAACATTTGTTCTACATATTTAGTCTGATGGATAAATATGCCTTTACAAAATTGTTCAATCTCCATTCCCACAAAGTTTCCAGGTTTAGTTATTTTAATTTCAAATATGTTTTTCAGTTCTCTGGTTATCTCCTGTAAAACCCATTCATCTGAAGAAAATAACAATCCGTCGTCTACATATAAGCATAAAAAACATTTCTTATTGTTGACTTCACCTACATACACACATTGGTCTGCTTTGCTGTTGACAAAGCCAAACTTCTTAAGAACAGAGTCAAATTTACTGTTCCAGCATCGTGGAGCCTGCTTTAGGCCATATAAAGATTTATTTAATTTACATACCAGACCGTCTTTATGATACAGGCCCTCTGGTGGTTTCATGAATATGGTCTCCTCAAGTTCTCCATAAAGAAATGCTGTTTTGACATCTAATTGTATAATTTTTAAATTATTTTGTGCTGCAACTGAAAGAAGCAAACGTATAGAATCATACCTGACTGTCGGAGCATAAGTTTCATGGTAATCAATACCCTTGGTCTGTGAATACCCTTTTGCACACAGCCTTGATTTATATCTTGAACCTGTTGGTTCATCCTTAATTCGGAATACCCACCTACATGGTATAATTTTTGCATTCAGAGGTTTTTCAACCAATGTCCAGGTATTATTTTTCTGGTGAGCTTCCAGTTCTTCAGCAATGGACTTAATCCATTTATCTTTATCATCTGAGTTCACAGCTTCTTTATATGTTACTGGAGCATGAGAATGAATGTTTTCACTTTGACACAGGTAAGTACTTTCTTCAGAACCATCTTGTTTTACTTTGTTTCTCTTGTTCCGAGGTCTCAATGTTATGTTACGAACTATAGGAGAATCTAAACTGATGTCAGGTGAGTAATCACTGTCTGAAGTTGTTTTGTTTTCACATACAGTATCATATGAACTTGTTGAAGATTCTATATCTATTTCAGTGGTATTATTTTCTTCACTAACATCAATTTTTGTTACAGGATTCTTTTCTGACAGTTGTACTGGTACATAATCTCTTTTGACAGTTGATTCAAGAAATGTAGCATCCCTGCTTTTTATTACTTTTCTAGAGTTTGGTATTATGAATCTATAGCCTTTACTGTGATCACAATAACCAATGAATATCATTTTCTGTGCCTTAGGGTCCCACTTTTTACGCTTCTCTTGTGGCAAGTGTACCATCGCTTCACAACCAAATACGCGCATGTGTTTTACATTTGGCTTCCGTCCAGACCACAGCTCTTCTGGTGTCTTGAATGACAGGGACTTAGTCGGAGAACGATTAATTATGTAGGCAGCTGTGTGTACTGCATCAGCCCAATGTTGCTTAGGTAGTTTTGCATTAAGCAGCATACATTTTGCTCTTTCACTAATAATCTTACTCTATCTATTCTCTCTAGATTATATATCTAGACTCTAGATAACTTATATCTTAATTACAAACTGTATAAACACATCATTACCTACTGAAGCAAGGAATCATAAAGGAAATGACATAGAATAAATTCGAGTGACGTTTCACAAAATAGGAGCGAAATTCAAATATTCAACATTGGTTTCAACAATTTTAACATAAAAAAATGTATTAAAAGTGATGAAGGTCTGTCGTCGAATTTTTTTAAGAATTTCCAATAATGAGGCATGTTGAATCATCAAAGACTAAATTTCGGTAATTCAGTATCTTAATTCTTAATATGTTCTTGACAATGTAATATACGTTCGTAGAAACTTAAATAAGTTAGGTTTAATAAAAGCCCGGTTTTAATACTAGAGATGAACACAAATGAACCGTTCCAGGGTTCAGACTCGGTGCGGTCAATAAAAGTGTTTCAAATAACAATATTACATTTTACAATAACGTTTCGAAGCTTTCTACCGAGTTGTCCGATTCTAAACTCGAACATTACGTTAAGCTGAGTTTATTGTTAGAATTTTATTATATGGGGATCATGATTTTTGACACTCCTCTCTGTCGATCCACTAAAATGATAATTGAAAGAGATGATATCTCAGTTGATTGTGTATCTGGACACCGCGTCTTTAGACGTAGGTTCAAATCCTTGCGAATTAGGTGGAGCCTTCACTGAATGAAAACATTATGATAAAAACATAATAGTATAGTGATAGGGCTTTTTTAATCCGTTTGGCTAGTTACCATCTTCAAGTTGAAAATCTGTCACCGATCTATCCGCTGTCGGTGTGTCGGTGTGTTCCGGCAGCTGCACTTGAGAGATACTGCACCGTTAGATTTAGCGTGCTTGTTCTTTTGGAGCACAACGTTTTTAATAATCATGTGAGAGTGCGGTCTATTAGAGTCCATGTTGATAAAGGTGTTTTTGTATGTGCGCGGTTGAGGGCGCTGGGTTCGAACCCGCTGTACTGCTCGTGCGGGCTGCGCTGGCTGGCGGAGTGGGTGCAGAGCGCGGGAGAGTACGTGGAGGCCGGCATCGCGCGCTGCTCCGACCCGCTGCGCATGCGCGGGAAACTGCTGCTCAGCTCGCCGCCGCACTCCTTCCTTTGCGACGGTAACACCCTATACGCCCCTTCCTGGGTATTCATTCATTTCGTTGCGATTGCAGCCGATTATACACGATTGAACGTCACTGACCTGAACGTGATGGTTTATTTACATATATTTTTCAACGCGAGTAACGAAATGTTCACTTGAAAGAACTGTGATGGATTTATTACCATGTGCGCGGGAGGGGGTAACGGGGTCTCATGCGGGGTTTGGGCTGCAGAGCCGGCGCCGGGCGAGATCATCTCGAAGTGCGACCGCTGCTACAACAACCCGTGCCTGAACGGGGGCGCGTGCGTGGTGGGCGGTGCGGGCGGTGCGGGCGGCGCGGCGGGGGGCGCGGGCGGGTTCGAGTGCGCGTGCGCGCGCGGGTACCACGGGCGCACGTGCCAGCACCGCATCGACGCGTGCTACGGGGCTCCGTGCGCGCACGGCCGCTGCCACCTGCTGGAGGAGGGCCGCTTCCAGTAAGAGTCCCCCTAAGCCTTGCGACAACTGACACGACCTCACTCAACTTCAACATTTGTCGATAAACACTTTTCTACTGGTACTTACCGGTAACTGCACTTGAGAACCAGTCCCTCTCCAAGTATACCGTGTTCACCATCTTAAACTACATTATTATTTAAAACCAAATGACATTACAGTCTAAAACTGAAATCTATTCAGTATAAAAAAACACTCAATTTGTAAATCTTTCACCGAGCACCTGTAAACGTGCTCCAACAGTTGTCCTCGAGAAGTACAATGCTGAGCTCTCTATAAACGTAAACTGTAACTTGAGATTAAGGCTTCTTTTAAATCAATCTCAAGTCGCAAATCCGTTATCGAACACCTGTAAATATGTCCCAGCATTTGCACTTAAGAACAACTCCCTCTGGACATTTTTACTATATTAGATAACATCACCATTTAACGTCAAGTGAAATTGTTGTCAAACGTTAAAACTTGTATAATATATAGAAAAAAGTAACGCTGGCAATACCTCAGTCACGTTGCAAAATTGGAAGCCATTTCGTTCTAGAAACATCAGTTTGCTACGTGACATGTCACCTCAGAGTACATTATACTACAACAAGTTAAAACGAATACTCGCGATCTAGAGATGTGTGGTATATATGGAACGATATTGCATAAGTTTTATGCTAGATTTTACACAAGCTTTTAGTCACTTATATATATATAATACAATTCACTTATACATCATACTTTACTAATTGCCAAAATGTTATTAGTCTAGAAAAAGTAAAAAAATCCAGAATTACACAACAGCGCCATCTATTGATATATGCCATAACAATAAATGATAATAGTAAAATGCTTCAAAATAAGTAACAAAGAAATGAAAAGTCCGTGAGAGTGACTACAGTATCCCTGCACGGTACAATACAATCCAAGAACAACAACGATAACCGAGAGATTTCTGGACAGCTGTGTGTACATTAAGATTTGCAGTGAGGGGCTTATTAGTATGTGTAGGGTGGTCGCGACCCGGTAGTGTAGTGGGGTACGTGTTGCAGCTGCTCGTGCGAGGCCGGGTACACGGGGGTGCGGTGCGAGGGGAACATCGACGACTGTGAGGGGCACCGCTGCCAGAACAACGCGACCTGCATCGACAAGCTCGAGGGCTACTCCTGCAAGTGCGCACCTGGATTTATGGGTGAGTCTGTGCACCATGTATTCAATAATCATTTCAAAAACGCACGATATCCCTTTAACGGGCAAATCAGATAAATGTGAAACTAGAGGACCCGGTAGACGTATTGATGGAATGATAAAAAAAATCCTAGTATCAGATGATAGTGCCATTTGCGGGACCCAAAATGAGTTTAAACTATTGAATGATCCACTTAAACACAAACGCTCAAATTCAGTCCAGTCATTTAGGAGGATTCTATTAACAAACACACGTACGTATATAATAATTATTTTTGCAAAACTTAATGTAAATATTCCTCTATTGCAAATATTCAGCGAAACAAATATTTGTTTTAATAACTTACGAAAAATTGTAACAAATTAGCTATTACAGTAATACTAGTCTATGGTAGTATTTAAACTAGTCTCTGATAATAGTTCTTATGTAGATGTTTTCCTTTTATATATGCCTTTATATACATGATGAAAACGAGAGGTGGAAAGTTCTAGAATTTTAGTAACAATTGATGATACCAAAAACATTTCTCAAGGAAGAGTGAAATTTCAAGGCAAAGATATTTTTAAAACTCGTTTGTATATTTACAATACTCAGAGCAATAAGATTTTATAACCTACATGTTCTCGCGCATCAATGGGTCACCATGCTGCCTTATTTGTTACTATGGATCTATTCCTTATGCTTATGGAATATTCTCGATATCTGTTCAGTGTTCGGGAATCATGAATTTTATATATTATAAATATATATAGATGTAATATATTAATTTTATACATACTATAAAATAATAATAAGTTCAAATCTTACAAAGGCTAAAAGCTTTTAGACAAAATAATTTCATTATGACTATTTTTAATGCTCACAAAAGTTCAAAATTTAACTACTATGAAACCTCAACAACTTACCAGTTTTAACTACTGAACCATTAGTCAAAATTCAGCTAATAGGAAAAAAAGTCTACGAAGTGTGGTCCCTCATCTGAAACGAAACTCTTTACAGTTTAACTCTGGATGTAATACAATGTGGAGATTCATATTACTTATATTTGTAGATTTTCTTCTCGTAAGGAAAGAGCGTTATGCTCTCTACATGTGACTCTCTCTTTTTCTGTGATAAATAATATTATAAAAAGTACATAAAAACTTCTAATTAAATAACGAATCAGCTTAATCTAAAATTCCACACGGTTACTACTGAAGTTACGCAACCAGCATCGCACGATACGAATAGTCAAAGAGAGAGGGAAAGTCGAATGGAAGGGGTGTAACGCTTTTACTTATGTGACGATTTCTACCGGTCAACTGTTACTGCATGCTGCGTTAAGGAACTTCGTTCCAAAAACTGATTAGTAAATTGAATCAGTGGTGGAAATATGTCCTTTCCAGGTGAGTTCTGCGAGAAGAAGATTCCGTTCTGCACGACAGAGTTCAACCCGTGCGCGAACGGAGCCGCCTGCACCGACCACTACAGCCACTACACCTGCTCCTGCCCCAAGGGCTACTCCGGCGAGAACTGCACCATCAATGCTGACGACTGCATCAACCACATGTGTCAGGTAACCTTCTTAATTTATCCTATCAGTCTTCGAACTTCCCATATGCTCATATTCTTAAATCATGGTATAAATAATTTGAGAAATGAGATGCGGTTCGAGAAGTTCTTAATGTTATTGTTGGCTTATGTTTAGTAACAACTCGGATCATAATTCTTGTTATCAGAGGTTTTGAATAAAGCGCCATCTATTAATTTGTGTATCTAATGAAAATATAAATAATAAATTAAGGTGTAACTCATGGTGATACAACAATTTCAGAAGTGGCGCATGATCTTACAACTGATGAATATTATTATTAATTTATATTTACTATTAATACAGTCCGTAAACTATAATCAATTCTCGTTATTACAGGTTTTAAATTTAGCGCCATCTGTTAATCTGTGTGGTAACTGATAAAATTATAAATATTCCCTTGTTTTGTTAAGTAACTGGCATGTTATTAATTGGTAATTTACACAAATTTTGACAAGGTCAAATAATTATACTCTCATTTTTATAAAACCCTAAGGATTTGTAATATCCTAGTTGTATAACAATATGTGTACGACTGATTGATTGTATTGATATTATACTTATATCAAGTGATCAATAAATACTGTAAAATAAAATTATTATTCATCTTTTTTTTGTGCTAGTTTTAGTTTTAGTTCGAATCGAACATTTGAACTATTTGGATTATTCGAATATTCTTCAAATTAGAAAGAATGATTAAACTAAAAGTTATATGTAAAATAGGGTGAAATTGAAAACCTTTAATAACGAGAGTTCATTATAATCTATGGACTAAGTTGATAGTGAATGTATATACGTTAATAATAATATTTGGCAATTCTAAGAGATTCTAATTTCAAATCGAATTATCCGGTCTGATTCGGTAATTTTAATATTTGCACATCCCGTAGACATATTCTAATGGAGTCGTGAGAAGGAGTAACGCTTGCTGAAGATTTTGAGATATATTAAAATAATGTACTACGGAATTGTATATTTTAAAAAAGCATACAGAAACATTTGTAATGATGTCTACGTCCTAGATATAATCCAAAATAATCCTAGTGTTATATATGATTAAAAAATAAAGGGTTATTTTCAAAGTTATTTTTACCACTATGATATTAATTCAGGTTGAATGAAACGTCTCCAGTAACAGTAGGCATTTAGTGAAGGTGAAAATAGCCCTTTACAACTATAGTTTAACAGAATAGTTAGAAGGTATCACAAGGTGTGGCTCGCCTGCGCGTGCGTGCGTGCGCGTGCGTGCGTGCGTGCGTGCGTGCGTGCGTGCGTGCGTGGGTGCGTGCGTGCGTGTGGGCGCGTAGTGTATCGTATAGTGTTGTGAGTGTGTGTGTGCGCGCGGACAGAACGGCGCGACGTGCGTGGACGGGCTGGAGGAGTACCGGTGCGCATGCGCGGCGGGGTACGCGGGCCGCTACTGCGAGGCGGCGCCGCACGCTGCGCTCGGCACGTCGCCCTGCGCGCACCACGACTGCCTGCACGGCGTCTGCTACCTGCCGCCCTCCTCCTCGCCACCCTCCTCACCCCTGCAGGTAACACTCACCCTTCAATCAAGTCCATTGGTGAATAAAAGGACATTTTTTAAGAATTATTTCAATTGCACTCCTGTGCAACATAGTGGTTCAGTAGGCGACAAAATGACAAAATCGCGGATTTAACTCTATGATTTCTTACAATGCATGTAAACAACACAGAATAATAAATAACATGCTAGTTATCATTGTATTAATATATACGAGCACTAAGAATAACCTTATGACTTTATTTATGGTTCATGGAGTATAACTCAAAAATATAACATCTGAGTTCACAAATAATGACACTATTGTTTCGCTTGCTGCCATTGAGATTTAAGTTAGTATAAACAATAGTGATCACTTAACGTCAAGTGAAATATACGCTTGTTTGGTAAATACGTAAAGAAAATAAACTTGATTGGGTAATCTATAAAATCCGAAGTAGTTTTCGGTCGGTTCCTGTACGCTCCCGTGCGCCCTTCTACACTGTCACTTTGGTTTTGTCATCACCAGGACGATATAATAATGGAGAGGCCGCTGCTGGCGCCCACTAACGACTACTTGTGCAAATGCGCTCCCGGCTACTCAGGTAATACAATAAACAAACATTTACACCTACATACATTTTGTTATTTTTACTAAAAAAAAATCGAGATTTACATTTAAATTTATGCTGGAATTAATGCTTTATTATAACAGTTTTTTTAAATTAACGGTGACCATCCGGTTGTTAATATATACAGATTAAAAAAAACTCGGTATTGTGTCATGTTCCCATTAGACACGATTCGACATCACCTGTACATATAGAATGACTTTTAAGATTTTGTATTATAACAGCGTAGAGTTGAAACTTTTCTATCAAGTTTTGTGTTTTCCAGCAGCTGTTCTGGAAAATTTCAGTTTTTTAAATCTCAGAATACGAATGATACGTTATTTGAGATCGTTCTCGAAATTTCCAGGTCGACTTTGCGAATATCTGACGTCACTCACGTTCAGTCACAATGACTCCCTCGTGGAACTGGAGCCGCTGCGGACAGTGCCTCAAGCCAACGTCACTTTAGGTAACTGTCTAATTACACTTCATGAACTGTACTTTTGGGCGTTCAGAAAGATACTTGCTGTTTATAAGATTATAATAAAAAAAGGTAACAGACCGCAGTGTTACCAGACAAAATCGAATTATTTTACCACAAACTATAATCGTATGCCATAGAGTATTCCAAACATGGATTAACATTATATTTATAGATCTCCAACAGTAACCGTTTTTTTTTAACTTATAAAAGCCACTAAATACATGTCTTTTAAACCAGTGACTCTCTTTGGTTTAATGTTGCCCGTTTGTATCTATTTTCTCATATAACTTGCAATCTAAATCGATATTTGTTTAGTTTTTTATTTTAATTTTATTAATAATCACCGATCGTACGTCCGTCTGTCGTTTTGAGTTTCCCATTGAAAACTACCGCTGCAGTATTGCCTTTTCTGGAAACAAATCTTCTAGATGATTACTGCCATTGTCGAGAGAGTAATAATATTGCATGATACATGATGTGTCTTGAGATCATATAAATATTCTAACTAGACAGATGCAGTTTTTGTGGTATCATTCATGCTCCGTGGTATTAATTCCTATCCACTACATTTGTGCACAATAACCGAAGTTTATTACGTAAACACCACCAAAATTACCATATATAGAGTCAAATAACGCAAGATTATGCATAATATATCAAAGACACTACATGACAGACTAAAGTCCCGCCAAAAACTTTCGGTATTGCCTTATACAGTAGTACGTAGCTGAATTGGGTTACCAGTTGTTGGTATCTATATTTCTTAATTGTGTATCTGTATGCCATTTATGTTTCAACATTATAAATTATTTCCTTCTCTATTTCTCTCTTTATGGTTTCCAATAGATTAGTGGTAGGAAATTTTAATGCCCATCCACCAACTTCAAGTTGAACTGTCTCCATGCTCCGATAGAGTGTGTTCCAGCGGTTCCACTTGAAACCCAGTCCCTTCTAAGCTTAATATATGACTAACTTAAGTCACATTACGAGAGCTGATGATCAAACGCTAAAAATGATTAAAAATAGAATGTAAAACACCACTTATTATAGATGTATAACCCATCGGTAAATGTCACTGCTTGCAAGCATCTCAGCCAACTAGACATATAATGGCGAATTTGGAAACTCACCAACCATAAAAGAGTCGTTGAGAAGATTTCCATGTGTGTAGTAGTCGTATCCCAGTCGCGTACAGATGTTTCTCACCTTGCTTCTTATTGGATATAGGCCAGTTGATTCCGACACATGACATGCATAAGCATGACGTGTGTGACATTTGGTGTATGGTGGTGTATATATGCTAGCTGTATGTATGGTTGTTGCGGTCCACGCGGATATAAGACAGTATGAAAAAATTACCACGATACAATAACCATGGAAGTGGATTTTGTCGTGTAATGTTGGCAACCGTTCTTATACCATCTTGTCTGAAACCTTCGCTAAATACTGCATAATTTATTTTCCATGTATATATGTTCCGCATTTTTATTAGTTATATGTTAGCAGAAATCCTTTGCTATATTAGTTTAATAATGAAATGAAATGTATCTGTCCATTGATCTATTTTAACGCATTTTAAACGAACGCAATTGATGCCTTCTGTCAAAAAACGTAACGTTAACGTTTGAATCTCGCAACGTGCAAACCGCTCTGAGAAACAATTATAAAATTGGTAAAACCTCTAGAAAACCGTGTTAAAACCTAGCGCCAGTTGTAGTAGACTAGGGCCTTGTTATCAAACTCAGCCCGGGTACCTCAAAGTAGAGGATCTGTGGATGTGGTGGATACATGTCCTCATCATTTCATTTCCTATACAATATATATGAAAAAGGAAATACAGTTCAAATTAAATAAATCACGAGCTTCATCTTAAATTACAGTCCTCAAAAGCACTGAGCTGATGAGGACAGTTTTAGAAAAACTGTGTCCCTTAAAGTTCGGATATTAACAATGCCACTTACCATCGGGCGGATTGCATGGTTATCTTCAACTTTCGTGAAGATCCTAGAAATTTGTATACAGTGTTCAGCACGACGCAACACCACGGCGTGCTCATGTACTTCGGACAGAACGAGCACCTCGCGGTGGAACTCTTCAACGGGAGGGTCCGTATCAGCTACGACGTCGGGAACCATCCCACCTCCACCATGTACAGGTTAGAACCGGTATTTACTAGTATTCTAGAACGTACTGTCATTCTACAATTAAATTATCGCTTTACACGACCGTTGCAAGTACTCCGACATAATGTAACATATCCTAGTGCCGCACTACACGGCGCCGTGTACTCGATACTGAACCCTTCACAAGAACCCACAGTTCAACTTGTGTTCTTTAGCTGCTTTGAAGAACTTCTTTGGAATTAGAAAAGTAAATCATTTCTTGATATTCGTCTGTATCATCCAGCATCCTGAACTGTAAAGCTCAATATCGAGCACATATGAATGTTCGAATGAATCGAATGTTTCGGGTGAAGGAACGAAGTAGCTTTTATTCAGTGATGCTTGGATACTTAAGCTTTACTGAATCATGACTACCATGGTGAACGAGCATCATGATAAAAACTCAGACACGGTGTCTCAATTTGGTGAATCCCATGTTAGAGTCGGTAAACGCGGCTTTTGAGATTACTTACGATCAAAAGGCATACGACTCTATTATTATTTAATTCAAAGAAGTGCGCGAACAACTCACTACATTTCATTAACCAATAACGTATCTTCTCTCTTTACCTAATATTATGTACATCTTTGTTACGTGATTTCGAGCGTATATACAATTGTTTCATTCTGTCGCGCTCTATCTATCTCCGTCGGCTTATAGAAAAGTTTTTTCGTTTTCAAAAACGTTTCAGTAACATTAGACCTTACAGTTTTATTCATATTGCGCCAAAAGTAGTTTGACCCCAAAATTCTGACATCCGCATCTTCAGGATTCGCATCCTGAGATAAAAATACTACAATTTCCTATCCTAATCCCACCTGAGTAGGATCGGCACAACATATTTTCGTTTGCCACTATTTCCTGTCAGATGTCATCTCAGTATTCACACCTTTTATATATATATCATCTTTTCCATTTACATTCATACCGTCTCCAGTCTTCCTCTACTCCTATAATCCAATCACCTTCACAGTTAAAACTTTTATAGTTACATGACTTCCAAGTCTCCTCTCATCCATCTCTTCTAACCCAGCTCTGAGATGTATACAGCCAGGACAGGTTTTAAAAATACCCGAATATTGCAGTTTCGAAATGGTATCGAACGGCGAATACCACAAGGCGGAGCTCATAGCCGCCAAGAAGAACTTCACTTTGAGGGTGGACGACGGTCCCGCGAGGTCTATTATCAATGAAGGTGAGTCTTTCAGTATTCTTACAGACCCTAAACTTACATGACGCGAACTATACAGTTAGGCTCTTTACAGACACAAATAGTCGTGATGGTCGAAGTGTTTGCTGCATCGAGTGACGGTGAAGGAAGACCTCGTGAAGAAACCCGAATCCTAAGAACTATTCTTTTAGCTTATCGTATGTGAGAATAATATAGAACGTGCATTTCTTTGATGTTTCAAATCGCCATCACGTCGTGGCCTTGCATGAAAGTAAAGCATGTAACTTCCTTCAAGTGTAAGCCTTTGGCTCAGCAATAGAACTCTTATAAACTGATGTTTCTATTATTATTATCGTACGTACAAAATGGATATTAATAAGATCATGAGCATGAGTTATTCGAAAGAATTAATTAATTCACGAATAAGTACTTGGGTGTTAGGCAGCAAAGAGTTCCTGAAGCTGGAAAGGCCGATGTTCCTCGGGGGAGTGCCGGAGGACGTCGCGAAGGACGCGTTCGCGAAGTGGCACCTCCGTAACATCACCAGCTTTAAAGGTATGTCAAAGAACAAGCTAGAATTTATTGTCCACAGATTAAATAATATTGTTTTCGTGTAGATCTCACGAGAAAAGAAAGTTTTTTAAAGTATATGTCGTAAGACAATGACTACATTGTACGTGAGAGTAATTACACAATAATCTGAAAACAACGGTGACCATTACCATATCTATAATGTTATCAGTTATCGCTGTCATGCATACCTCCAAACCTCTCGATAGTTGGAAATATATTAGTTAATCCTGAAACACGTAAGATTAAAAGTCAGACACTATGACTGATTTGTCACCATATGCGCGGTGGCGGTGGCTTAATCGGGGAGCGACATCCTGCCACTATATACATATATTCACCTCGAAAAAAGAAAAATTAAAAGTCAGTCACTGTGTCTAGTGTATCATCAAGTGCAAAGTGTTAGCGACTTAATCTGGTACAGACATTCTGTCTCTATTAATACATCAGCTGATCCCGTGCCACGACATACTATGTCAGTATGTCAGTAAAGGATGTAGACATATTGTCCGAGCAAGTGAAACCTCTGAGTATAGTAATTGTGATCTACCTCAGGATGTCTGAAGGAGGCCTGGATCAACCACAAGCGCGTGGACTTCGTGAACGCCGTCCGAGTCCAGAGAACCAATGCAGGCTGCGGCGAGGACGAACCTGCAGCTCCTCAGCCGCCTGTCGTCTCCATGCAGGAGGACGCTAAGCACACTCAGGTATTAGCTCCTAATTCCTCTCAACATTTTTTAATGTTCACAAACAAAGAAGATGAGGTATAGAATTAGTTGACAATAAGTTTAGTCAACAATAGGATTCGTTATGGATGATGCGAGTTCAAATGGAACGAGTCACAAATAGAACACGTTATGTATGAGCCAAATAAGAAATGGGATTAACCATGAATCGGATGAAAAACGAATGGAACAAATCTTGAATTGGATGCATAATGAGATAAATTACAAACGAGTTTAATCATGAATGGGATGAGCGAATTAAGACACGTTAGAATGAAAAAAAATCATAAACGGGGGGACAAATCGTGAATGGGATGAGATACGAATGGGACAAACTGCGTATAGGACTAAAATTGAAAATCTCTATAAATTATAATATAATTGTGAACGTTTCGGCTATTCCAATTATTAATCTACATTTGAAGAAATACATAAAACTAATAACGTAAAAATTTGTTTGTACCTATTGCTTGGGGTTTATTATTATATTTGATTGGGACTTTTTTAATAAATCTATTATTAGCTAATTACTTATTATTAATTCGTGAGTTTAGTAACATATGAATACATGTTATGATTTTTACTAAAATAATTAGTAATCGTTGTAACATGTCATCCATTTTTAAATGATATATATCTGTATATATAGAAAATTTCGTGTAAATTAGTCAATTGGTGTTAGAGCCATTGAGACGGAGTAATAGTTGAAACTAAGGGCTTATGAGTGAGAGTTGAGGCGTGATGCGAGTGATGCGAGTGTTGCGCGTGCGCAGGACCCGTGCGTGCCGAACCCGTGCGTGCGCGGGGGGCGCTGCGTGCGCGAGGAGGGTTCCGCCTCCGACTACACGTGCCGCTGCCCGGCCGGCGCTGCGGGACCCCAGTGCGAGCTGCGAGCCTCTCTGCCCGCCCCCCTCCTGCCCGCGCCCGCACACCCGCACTCGCGCCTGCAGCCGGAACCGGGTAACCCTATCACATATCGAACCTAACATAACGTGTCATTATTGTAAAACATTCGAGTCGTGTTATGTTTTAATGAAATTGGTATCATGTGATGTCAAAATGTTGGACTGATTATTGTATATAGTTGATAAAAGACACTAATAGGTATTTGCGAATTTTCAATTATGGTAGACAATCAGCGGTTTGTCAAAAAACACCGTACAGTGTTATTTCTTGGTTTTCCAGTCGATTTAAACAAATAACCATAGTGACTTAGTTGATAGAGTCTCCGAACACCACATTAATCGACGTGGGTTCGAATCTTTGTAACGAGTCGGAGTTATGGCGAAGGAAAACATCGTTATGAAGCCATTAGTAGTGGGACTTCTAATAGGTTGTCTTGAATTTGGAAATTTATTGCCAAGCATTTGTTTGGTGTCAGTGCATGCCAAAGCCGCGCGGCCTTCTGCTGGTTGCCTATATACAATCGGATGAGTGCCTTAAGCGCACCCCTTAGTAGTCCAGTGAAATTATAAAGGCTCTGCCAGATCAACAGTGTAGTCAGTTCGAAAAAAAAAGCATTTGTTGGTGTGTTCTGGAAGCTGCACTTGATAGCCATTGCCCCTCTAGGTTTAGCGTGACTACCATTTTAAACTGCATCCTCATTTAACATCAAATGAAATTGTGTTCAAACGATACAATCCAGGGATTTGAAGAGTATAAAAAATCTAATTATATTTTATGAATGTGCTACAGCGGCACCACCGCGTAAGCAGTTCCCAGCTGATCCCGGCTCCACGGCGACACCTGGAGGCTGCAGGAAGGTATTGTCACGATTCACTTGCTCCTTTCGATTGATATTGATACAGTGAATGACTGCTAACTGCTAACCGGTCCGTCCGACCTGCTGCAGGAGCCGACGCGAGAGTTCGTGACGGAGGGCGCGTGCCGGAGCCGCCGCGCCGTGCGGGGGGCACGCTGCGCCGCCCCACCGCCCCCCGGACCCCCCGGGACCCACGGGGCCCACGCGCGCGCCGCCGCCCCGGGGGGCTGCGCTCGCGGCCACTGCTGCGCTCCGAGGAAGACCAAAAAGAGGAAGGTTTGTATTGCAACAGCACCTCAACCGAGCCCCTGATAATTGACTCTATTTTGTTGTAACAAATCGCGCGTTGCAGGTGAGACTGGTCTGCGCAAACGGCACTCGCTACACCAAAGACATAGAGATAGTTCGAAAATGCGCCTGCGGGAAGAAATGCAACAGCAGAGCCTCTCCCTTCCTGCACTAAACCAATTATTTATTCTATCCAGATACCATAAACACTTTTCGAAGTAAATTGGTCAAAAGAACCCATTTAAATTGAACACACTGTTTTAGACCTTTCAGTTAATTTTACTTGCGCGATGCAGGTTCTGACAGTTTATAGATGTCATCGCGTTACCATGGAAACCGGATCCGCTGCATATACACTATTTTATTTAAGTACGAATTTATACACATATGTATTATGAATTTGTAAGAGTAGTCGCGGCCTAACGTTGATATTTAGTGTTCTATCTAGAGAAACATATAGACACATACTTATATTGAATAGTAAGTTTGTACGTATATAATATAAACTTTAACGTTATTTCAACTAACATTAGTGAATATTATGAAATCATTCGATACGCGCATATTATTTGATTCCTTACGATTTAATAGCATTTCGTCATCAATCTGGCGTCAGGGACAATATATGTTTTATGCACGAGAGGAAAAGAGATGCAACTATATCTGAGAGCTACTTTTTATACTAATCGTAACAGAATTAAAAAACTGTGGTGATAATGATTTGTTTTATGATTTTACCATTGAATGAGGAAATCTTGTGTCAGAATTTAAAGTCTGATTCGTTTTACGTCACTATTTTATTTCGAGAAAGCTTTTATCTTTATTATTCAGATAGAAAGACAGACAAAGAGGGAAAGAGCCCATATTGGAAGTTTATGAGTTTGTTAAATTCGGTCTAATTATTCTGTATATATTTTTTTAGAAGTTTCCCTATATTTTTTTCCCGCCAAGTTAATCTATATTCTCAGATTTAAAATGTTCGTTCAGAAAAAAGTTACCAAAATAAAAAAAAAAATTGCCAATCGATCCTATATTTTACAAAAATCCTAACACTATCGGACTTAGTGAAGTTGCAATAATAGAAACGTCAGGAATAGCAAAAATCTTTTTCAATACATTCCTATACAATATGCGACCGAAATTTTTGTACAAACAGAATCAATATTATATATAATTTATTAGTCTTCTATAAAGATTAATTTAAGGCATTTTAATATTAACACGAAGCAGCATCGATAATGTTTTATCGATTATTTGCGGTCGATTCTTTATTTGTTTCGTTAAATCGTGGCCACCAACACATGCTGTACCCGAGATAATGGCTCACAATCAATTTAAACAATAAAATAATATGTTGACAGTAGCACATTAACGTTCAGAACTTTCCAATCATACGGCGTAATTTACGACCTTTGTCATTTTATGTTTTATTTTTTACATATTCGATTACGCTTTCCGATGTCAATAATTTATGTTCTCATCGAAAAATAAAGATTAAAGAAATATAACTGACTGGTTTATGAATAAATAATATGAATTTCGGTTTTTTTATTGCATTTTATCACATTAGACTAAACCTTCTGGATAGTGTTAACAATTGTGCCGCCATCTTGTTAGTAATATTGAACATGATTACTTGCCAAAGTAAGGAAAAAGAAGAAAAACTTGTGTTTATTTATTCATAAATTATAATATAATAATATAAATCACACAAGGATGATGCTTCATTTTAATGATCAATGGATGACGCGTGATTCATAGTAAATTGCAACTTTACAACATCCTCAATTTTTGCTTGTATTTTATTTAATTGTATCGATATCTTGTCACTCGGACATCTCTAATTCTAAATATTTCCGACTAAAATCGATGTTTAGAGGACATTTGTAACTTGCCATTTCGTAATTTAAGGTATTCTGTAGTCGAAAATTAAATATAATATATTTGTACGACTGAAGTGTTTTTTTTTTTTGTAAAAATAATAAATATGATAAAAATACATTAACTAATTTATTTTTCGTTGCTAAGTCAGCTTTAGGCTTGTAAATTAATAGTAATAAGTCATATATTAAGATAAGAGTAACTTAATTTTTTAATACATTCCGTATTTATTTCTTCGTAACAATATTTCTTGTTTTTTTTTCATAGTTTTTTCTTAGCGACTGTACACAACGCATTTAACGACCTAATTTATACAGTACAGTAAACGATTGACCTTAATTCGACAGCACATGGACATCATAAATTAAAAACAGTTATGTAAATGTCATGTCAAATTCTGGTAATACGTTTGCTGAGATATTATTGTCAGTATTAAAGTTTTATAATCTATGAAGGTTCTACCGAAAGTCTGTTGTCTCTGACTGTATCGCCATACTAACCACTAACCATAGGCATATTTTCGGTAGATTCTTTATATTTAGTGTTAAGAGATTAAGCTTTAAGTTATTTGTACCTATTAAACATAGATTTATTCGTATCTTAATAAAAAGAAATCTTAATAAATCAGAACCTTATAAATTTAATGTTGTACAAATTCAATCGATAACCGTAATCGATTCGTATTTGTGGATTATAGTCGATGTGTTGCGTAGGTATCGATTGAGGATGCTTCGAGGAGCATTGCATGCGCTTTTTTTTATTAAAAATATATTGTCTATGGACTTTATAATTTATTTGATGTAATAAAAGAACGATGTTAGATATGTATTGATTTTTATTTTACCCATAAATTAGTATATATCTTTTTCCATTTTTTTTTTTAATATCAGAAAGATCTACTTTAATGTAACCTACTACTATATTAGAACTCTCCACTGTAAATAAAGGTGAATGAGTTGAGGCGTGAGAACCAGGAGTACACATTGATATCTTATCGCTCCGACTCTTCATCGTTTTCCCTTATGCCACTTAAGTATGGTCGGCACAACATGTTTTCCTCTTCCACTCTCCCCTGTCAGATGTCACCTCAGTATTCATACCTTTTATACATATTTCGTCTTTCACACAATTCATCCATACGTTCTTCGATCTTCCTCTACTCACCGTCCACCTGCATACTCAAAATGTTTCTAGTCACATGGCTTTCATTTCAAACTTCCTCTGGTATACACATTCTTAATTGTATTGATTCAAGTTATACCACACATACATTCGTATCTCTACCACATGTAGTCTTCTCTCATCCGTCTCTTTCGTAGCCCAGCACTCAGTTGCATACAGCATGACTGGCCCTATAAAGAGTTTTATACATCTTCTCGTTAAGTTTCAACGGCACTTGTGGCTCACAAACAACCCCAGACACCATTTCATCCATCCTACATTTATCCTATTCGTCGTTTTGAATAAATGAACCGAGATTCGTCTCGAACATCGAGAAACATCTCGTCAAGACTTGTATGCCGAAGATTAGTGGAAACTAAATTCTTTGGAAAAATCTCTCGAAAGGTACCGTTTCTATACTGCCACGCATTTTTAGCTTTGTATCGATAATTGTTGTTTTGATATTGATGAATAACTGGTGTTTAATCATTTTTGTAAATCAGAAGATAAAATTAGATTTAAACCGATATTTGTTTTAAGCCAATTTTGATTTTTTTTGAACAGTAGGAGTTTTTATCAGGGCAGGACAACGTTAGATCTCTATAAAATAAAGAAATAAAAAAACAACAAGTAATTTAAAATATACTCTTTATTATCATTGTCAATAGTTTTGTACATAGCGAGCCGGCGGATTCGAACCCGGATCCCCGACACCACAAACTTATCGATATTAACATTTTTACCATTACAATACCTATACAAAGATACGCGTTGCAATTTCACTCTCTGCCGACTCCCTCACAATATTATAAACATATGTAAAATCAGACGAAAGAATGATACGGAATCGAAGTTTCTAGAAACAGAAATACTCTCGGCGACTTTATGATGTATATGATTAAAAATTATTTTTTTTGAAATGTAACGTCTTTATGCGACAAGAACATAAACATTGTAACGGAAATGATTTCTGACATAATTTCCGTAACGTACGTTAAACCAACAGTCGAAAATGGATAGCTTTAAATATCATTTATCAGAAAAATATATTCTATAATAAATTATTTGATTAATTCTTTAAATTTTTGCTTCATTACTTGTTACGTCTTATCATGACGTCATAAAACATATGACAATGTCATCCGCATATGTGACATGCACTTTCGTTTCGATTATTACAAATTTCAAATATTTCCTTCGCGAATGATCTTAGATACATGCAGTGACGAGACATTTACTATTTTTAAGAATTATTATGTTACTCAAAACGCGTAGAAATGAGTTTCGACTGAATTGTTTTAGGAAATACTATTCAATTACAAAAGAGTTTCATTTAAATGTTGGTAAAGTGAAATTACACGCGATTTTCGAGCTAGTATTGACACTGGCAGATAAGCAAACGTCTCCTTACCGCGGGAGACATAAAAAAAGACAGTACAATGTCATCGCTCACACGTACCTGTACGAACATTTATATATCCGAGTGCGGGGATTTCAACGAATCGACCAATTTAAGTACAGATTTTTCTTTTAATATAATGATTATTATTCCTGTATTCAAAAGCTGTTAGTAGCTGCGAATGAAAATTAATGACCGAAACACGGGATAGGCGAAGATAGAAACGGAGATCAATTATTTATTTCAACCTAATCCACTACGGACGTGGCGTAATTATTTGTAAATTCGAAAATGGGACATATGAAATTTATTAATCTTTATGTTGCCAGATTATTAAATATAATTTTACTAAGTTTGAACTCGAAAAGAATTAATTGAAGCCCCACACATACACACATACACATACGCGCACATTAAATATAATAAAATAAAAATAATAAAATAAATTAAATATCCAAAAAAAGAATGTGATGAGAGAATTATCACGTATGAAACAAACATATCATAGAACAAATGTATGCAGACATAATTAAATACGGGAATCAATTCCCACGGGCATTTATAAACTAATAACATAAAGACTCTTCTCTAACCTCCGACAGTTTATTAAATTAATTTTCCATTTGTGATGGTCCGTAAGAGATAAATTAACATAACACCGTCTCCTTCTACATACGTTTGAGACACAGACACCGCAGCATATTATTTATATAGATTTATTACATATAAGAATCGATTCCCACGAGCATATTTATTACCATTGTCCATAACCAATAAAGTCTTTTCCTCAAAACTAGGACAGTTTTCTAATTGAACTTGCAATTCT
Source organism: Antheraea assamensis (assembly GCA_035772565.1). Lineage (NCBI taxonomy): Eukaryota > Metazoa > Arthropoda > Insecta > Lepidoptera > Saturniidae > Antheraea > Antheraea assamensis. The sequence goes on along the minus strand of JAQQSE010000171.1, from coordinate 125,647 downwards.
GATATTTAGAAAGAGATAAATTAATATAACACCGTCTCCGTCTATAAAAGTTTGAAATACAGATACCAGAGTATATTTTTTCTATGGGTAATTATATATGGGAATCGATTCCCACGGGCACTTATCACCAATATTATAAAGACTTTCCCCAAACCAGGACACGTTTTTAATTGAACTTACATTTCTGATAATTTCATAGAAATAAACTAATATAACGCCGTCTCACTCTATCAATACTTATTTAACAATTTAAAACGAACAAAATCAAAAAATATTAAATTATATACATATATATTGTAAATTCCACGGTTTCCATAAACTTAATACAGCTGGTCCCATAAGACACGATGGAACCAGTACTCTAAAAGGCAGATGGTGATTACAGAGTGACTCTTTGCTCATTATTCACTTGCATCTTTATTCTTTTCGTCACAATTTATATGTATATATGTAAAAAGAATTATATTGAAAAGATACATTCGAAACACTTAGTGACTCAGAGTCACAAGGTTCCTATATATTCGAAACTTCAAACATTGAGAACAGAATGCAATCATCTATTGTAGTGAAGAGACACTGGAGACACTTACTGACTCAATTAATTCGAGTTTCCCTTTTATTAAAAAAAAAAAACAAATATTGGGGAAAGGAAAGCAAGTAGCTATTATATTAGAAATTGGCACTTGAGATATTTAGCGACTGATTATTTCGAATGTTCCCCTTATAATCCAAGTCATCCAAGATTCAAACAGAAAACAAATATCGAAAAAACGATGCAATGGTCTATTATTTACTAAAATAGAAAGAGCGAGATGTATAATATAACAGAGATGGAACATAAAATGTGAAGCCGATAGGATGTCACGATTCGTGTGATTTGTACAAACTTGTTAGTATCCTCTCTGCCTACCTCTCAAACGGGAAACACGTCTGATGTAATAAAATCTCTTAACCTAATAATTACTTGTAATATCTTCCAGTTGGGAAGTTCCGTTTGTGGGCGCACAGTATTTATTCTTCACGGTTGCGAGGGAGAGGTAACTTACTAAGGTTCTTTTTGTAAGCAAATTCTTGACAACAAAAAAACTGAGGGAATATTAAAAAAATATACATAAACCGATATAGAATACTCCCAAACCGTGGATGGAGTGGTTTAAAACCCCAAATACCAAACCATAGGCGGTGTTTAAACCTCAATCCCAGGGGGGTGATTTTACCCTAAATTTTTTCGAAACTGATTCGACCTCAAGGTGCTTAAAACCTCAAATTTCGAGGGTTTAAAACCCTTAACTTCAGGGCGTTTAAAGCCCCGGCCCCTCCCTTCGTTTCGGTTCGCGGCCGTGAACGATGCTTACTCTAATTTTAAATATACCATAAGCTCGAATTAATAACTATATATAAATCCCTATGAATAACTGTACAATGTATAGATTTTTTTTTAATTTTACAAGGAAATAATATTAATTTTTAGTAGTTTCTCAATATTCCGCAGGCGCCAGAGCTGCAGCCGTCGGGCGGTTCTAAACTATACCAGTATATCCAAACGGTATCAGAAATCATTAAAAAGCAAAAAAAATAATGAACTGTGAGTGATTATAGGAGGCGACGTTTTAATTACTTAATGCTATAATTATATATGGTTCTGAGGAAACGACATTTGTTTCCATACGAATTAACAACTTATCTGTTAAGTCAAATGTGTAGAGACAAACGACAAAAATGCATAAAACTACAATTTTTTTTTTTTGCTTATGATTTTCACCAAAATAGAGTTTTTTTTTTTTAGAAATCTGATTTGTCCTAAAATAGGATCAGAACCACCCGGAAGAAACGAGGTTTATTCGCACTAAGCATTCATGATTCTTGACATTATATCTGCGATTATAACTTCCCGAATCTTCCGCAAGCTCTCTCAGCAAATGTGTGGCTGATCGTCATAGAGATCCGGCTCGAGCCTTCGGACCCTGACCCTCTGCCTGTAGTGGTACTCCTTGAGGTAGAGCCTCAGTCGAGGGGGCAGAGGCAGTTGTTCCACTCCTGGAAAATAGTCACTCGGTTAGATTCTAAAAGGCACAACCGTTTCAACTCAATCTTCAAGATTACAATTCTATTAAACACAGCTTTAGTATATAGTCACTACTTAAAAAAAAAATACGTGGAAGGAGTATCTGTTTGAGACTTCAGATTGTAAAAAAATATATTTGCATGATTAGCAGTAAAATCAACTTTACATACCGTCACAATCATATTAATTTTAAACGCCATCTATCCGCTCATTGTTAGTACTACATTATCACTTGTGTACATGTTTGTTGTTGCAATGTTATAAGCTAAATATTTTTTTAACACCATCTGTGTTTAAAATTTAGTTTTTTAATTCTTATCAAGATCTGATCCTACGATTTTGATTCTTCTACAGTTATTAACCTGATCGATATTACCGGAACAGTAATTTATTGCGACCTGGTTCCCGCAAAAATGATTTTGCTATTTAATGTTGAATAAGAATTAGTCGTAGAATTTGTTTCTTATTTTATTGCAATTTCGTATTATCTAATTCCTAGCACTCTTTTATTGGTTTTAAAGTAAAGACTGTTTTAATAATATGTAGCTTAAGTCCTCTCAAATAACTGAACAGGTGTTGATGACATTTTTCCCATGTTTGAGTGAATCCCCTAACGGTTTAAATTTAATTGAACCAGGTAGATGGTGCTGATAATAGATTTTTTTTATAATCTGGAGAGTAGAATGCTTATTAGACCCGCTAATTTACCAATAAATTTCATTAAAATCAGAATAGGCGTTTCTGAACTTACTTTCAAGAAATCGTATATTCTGTATTTTATATAATATGTATAACGACTGCTTTTATTTGTACAAAGATTAGTCTCGTTTAGAGCATAGATGGCGTTTAAGTCGATATCGATTTACATATATAATGGGAGAGGTGGGGATCTGTACGCCACCACCACACATATGGTGTACAATAACTCTGTTTGGGGTTGTCGCATTTCGTGATCGATGAGCATGGTGAGAGTTGTAGGGCGGCATGATGGATGTGAATGCCTACCGTCGTATGTGGTGTGGGAGACGATGACGGCTCGCGTGAGCTGCTGCAGGCTGAAGGGCTTGTTCCGAGGCAGAGGCGCCGTCAGCGTCGGCTCGAAGAACATCACGCACGCCGGGTCCTGCGACACCCACACACGTTGTAACACACTATATTTCTACCACAAACGTCAGACGATACATAACGACCATATAAATGATGGTACAAATACATTATTTTCATGTAATTGTAGTGGTTTCATACGGAACTTTTTTAGAACTTACTCGACACTTATCATTATACTATCTCTTACTCGCGGCGTCGCTCGCGTTATTATACGTCTCCTTTAACCCTAGAAAACATCCCCATGTCCTTTTCTGTACTTGTGAGGTAACATGTATGTAAGATTCCATAACGACAGGTCGAGTAGTTAAAGTGTAACAGACAAACAATTTCACTGTCGCACCTATAATACTATTTTTTTTAGGTAATTTTAACGGTATGTGTGCGTGGGTCTATGTGTGTGAGTACGTAAAATGAAAAATGTGTATATATGAGTATTAGTTTAATGTATTTAACGGAAAATGTAATAGATTCATTACCTTCAAAAAGCTGCACTACTGGTCGAATAAGTACCACACATGAAATATATCCTAACTAATATTATAAACGCGAGTTTGTTGTGTTTGAGCGGATGCAAATACCTATGCCTTGTAAATCATCATTGGTGTTAAGTAAACCTATGCGCACAAGTTACTTCACTAATGGGCTAATTGTATTGGATAATCATTTTGTCGACCATTTTGGTACTCCCTCTCGCCCCTCTCACCCCCCAACCCATTCCCTTTTTCCTATAACAACAAGTTTTGCGCGCGCGCTGTAGTAAACGCGGCGACTGCCACCTACGATAATTGCAATAACATTTTAAACCTGTGGTATTATTCAAATCCCCAGTACTCGCCCATATCAATCTGGTGGTGAAATGGTATTACCTAACAATTACTATATACAAAAAGACATCAGAAGTGGGAAATACAGTATCTACACTGAACTCTATCGAACATAATAAATATGACTGTCATAGTATTTTTATAGACTTTAAATCAGTATTGCTCAAAGGACTTGTATCCAGCGGCTTTCATTTAAAAATAAATCAATGCATAACTAAAAATCACAAGTGGGATATTCTCTTGACCGCATAGAGCTATCTATAATCATATTTCAGAAGTGACGAGTGATCAGTATCGCTAAAAATACTTGTTTCTTGAGAAAATGCTAGCTTCAGGGTTTCGTAACCGATACATCCGGTAGTTAGATTAAAAATGTCATACAAAGCGCCCCACACTTTTTAATATTTATTTTCTCATCAGTAATTTTATTCTTATGCTAAGAATTACTTTTTAGTTTGATTATTGCTAAAAGCATATTTTTTTACTCTATAGTTCGATTTGTTTGAAAACAACTGTCTTTAATACGAGTATGTACAGATTTGCCAATAGTTGCATCTTGATTTCGAAAACATACGAAACTCGTATTCCAAGGCTTTGTTCGCGCACTAGCTCTATCTCTCTTACTCTCATATGAAAAGAAATTTAAGAATCCTGGCGAATGTAATCAGGACAATAGGATGTTATGATGGAATTATTGCATTGTAATGGGTTTTCGAGGGGTGTGACGCAGACTGTGATTGAAATCTGATCGTTCAAAGTGAGGCAAACCCACGTTCAAAGGTTCCGTTACATACAAGTGAAACTAATATAAGCGTGTTAAAAACACTTAACGCTAATTTAAAAAAACAGAAGGGCTTTCGTTCTCGACATATAATTATATTCAAGCTTAAACCGAGATTGTTCTATAGTTACAAAAAAAAAAGAGTATGTCATAAAGACACACGATAGAAGTGAAAGTTTTGAATGGAAGAGAGCAAGGTGTGTGGTGGGGTTGTACCTTGTAGTGCTCGATGAGTCCGGTGACGGTGGGCGCGGCGAAGACGGCGGGGTCGTGCGAGTCGAAGCTGAAGCGGTGCCGGAAGTGCTCGATGCGCGCGTGCAGCGAGCGCCCGTACTTGCGGAACGACACCGAGAACAGGTGCTCCTCCTGCGCCGAGTCCCGCAGCAGGAACGTGCCTTCGCAACACACCACACATACCCTTCACTTCATATTCAACTCGGTTTAGTATACGTACGGTCTCTATTGTTTATTCCAGTTTAAACTCCCAAATTACACCTCAAATTCGACGCGACTTACACTAATAGATACAACACTTTTCATTATCAAATTATTTTCATTTCATTTTCATTATCATTTTTTTTTTCATCATTTCATTATTTTCATTATCAAATTTCATTATCAAATCATTATCCAAGCGACATATAATTACGGTTTTTAATAGAGGCTAAGCAATAACGACGGCTTAACGAATTCAAACTTCATATACCGTTTAAATAGTAATATAAAATTTTAAACTGTAATAATTATATACAGTACACGATAAATTTAAATTTAATTACTAGCAGTCTAATAAAATAAAAATAATAACAAACGACAAATAAACTAAAGTTTCTATATATTTACAAACATTTTTGTTTGTAAAACATTCACACCTTCAGTACTTAACCAATTGTCACGAAATATTATGCGCGTGTGTTCTCAAGACTACTGAGAATGTCGTAGAGCACCTTTCTTCAACCAGAAAACGTGTATTCTTCCCGAAGTATATACAAAATTTAAACTAACGCGGGCGAATCCGGGGGCACAAGCTAGTAAACTATATTACTGTAATATATCGTCGAAATTCATTGAATCACTTTTACTCAGAAACTCAAACATAAATCCTGACAAACTTTCTCTGTTCTAATATAACAATTTTCATAAAAATTTTACATAAACATAATTTATATTAAGGCTGAGTTGCACCAAAATCGTGGTTATTGTAATTGTTAAAGTTAACTTTAACAATGACAAGACTTGCTAACAGTTACATTTGCCAAAACGAGTTGCACCATCAAACATTTTGTAATTGTTAAAGTTATTAGGGTTGCTACTTCAATAAGCCAATTAGTCCCTAAAATCGAAAAGGGTAATATATTTTACTTGGCAGGACTTTGTTATAAGTGTCACCAAGTGTCACTATTGTTATTCTGTGACTGTCAACAGATTTTTGATGACAGATTTCAGATGTCAACGACAAAACGTTAGCGTTTGTCGTCCTGTGGACATTTTCCAATTCTAGGAAATTAAACTTTTTTCTTTCTAAGACGCAAATTATCTTCAAATATATTGATTTCGTCATCGAAAGAACTATTTTCAGTTTCCCACAGGATTTCTCTTAGCAACGACATGATATTATAAAGTTTTTTCTAGTGAACATGACAACCGATTCAAAAATTGACATTAACAATAACGGTAACCGGCCAACATGGAGCGGTAATAGTTAACGTTAAATCGTGACGTCATTTTAACCATTGTCAATTGGTGCAACCTATTTTTTGCCTAACAATAACTTTAACCGAATTTTTAACTTTAACATTAACTGGTGCAACCGAGCCTTAAAAAAATTCTAATTAAATGCCTATTTTTTTTTTTTACTTCATTTATTATACAAAAGTTTTGTAGTGCAAACAACACTTCAATGTTATTATTCCCCATTGTATTTAAAACGGTAATATAAAAACATTTTATTCTTCTCATTATCAATTAAAATGCCTTTTGTACTAAACAAGCACAAAGGCAAATACCAAAAATACTTAGGTTTTCCTCACGATGTTTTTTATTTTCACAAATCGTTGTAAAACACAATCGGACCCATACATTTCAGAGTCGACACAATGTTAACCGGTTTCATTTCGAACGAGCGCCATCTATTGACGACAATTCAATACTAATATTACAAATTCTCGATATTTCTGGAAGGAAAGTTCATAGGAATCAAAATATTTATATATCTTTAATTATAATCGTTTCTACTAATTACCCACTATGACGCTTTTGACCAATTTTAAGATTCCCCTGAAAAATTGTATTGTCGCTGCTCATCCGATATAGAAAAGCGTAATGACATATATCGTAAATAATACCTTGAAAATTCCTTTATTTATCGGCACAAGCCCAATCAGAATCGGTTCAGCCGTTTCGGAGTGCATTCCAGATAAACAACGAACGGATTAATTATATATGTATATATGGAAAAAATAACATACACATCAACAAAATGAGGTTTTATATTTCTAATTATTCGTACAAAGTTTTTGTCGAAAAACGCAAAATGAGGTGAATAGATATAGTTTTATGGCAAAATTAACACCATAGAGCACCGTACAAAACCATAGAGTTCAAAGTGTCTTTAATTAAAAAAAAATCTCTAATCCAATTGCCCATATTGGTCGTGATTGATCAATTTAGTTTTATTTTAAATAAGGAAGTTTTTTATGGAACTTTGACATGTAATTGTTTTTACTTTTCACTAGTTGATATCCGCGATTTTATCTACCTTGTCCCGCGCATGCGCACCACACCGATTACCCCACCTCATACATCGTTGAACGCATAGTGCTTATAAAAATCATAGTTTCTTAAAACTATAAAATCTTTATATTAAATGAAGATATTGTGATAACCTTTTAAATAATGGCGAAGTAAAAATAAAATAATTCGATCAAATACTATAAATGAAGCAGTTTCTGCGTGTTGCGTAACACGCACACAACCGTAATCCTCTAACATTTTATTCATATACATATATTGATAAGCCTGTGCTGACCAATCCTATATAGTATAAAATAGGTGAAATTTTACTTTTAATTAACTTAGACTAGAGGCAATCCATAAATCACGTGACACAAATTTACAGTCACATTTGTAAACAGCTCTAGAGCCATCATGTCATCCTGTAAGAGACCCACTGCATGGTTATAGACCCTATTATACTTCTATATTGTTACCTTCTTTTATATTGGTTCGAGCCTGCAAACCTCAAATTGGTGATGTACCTTTCAGACTACTCGACACACCACAACCTTAGCCTCACGAGTTCTAGACTGTCGTCGCATATTTTACGATAATTTAATTCTAAAATTATTCGTATATTTTTTAAGCGAGAAACGCTCATAGAACACGTCCTAAATAGAGCATTTTAATCTTTCGTTAGAGTTCAAATTGACGAGTTTTGAATACTATAGATTTATAATATACGTGTGGTGTCGGACAGCTTATGGCTTGCTTTTTCGACACCCTTATGCCATTAACTCGTTACGTATGTTATGGCTGAAACGTTATCTTCGAGAAATGTTTTTTAAAATAAGAACACCGATTATGAATTCTGAAGTGTCATACAAAAAGCTCTAGAAAGTTCTAACACGAGGATCACCATTTTGTTGGACCAGTAAGTCGACAGATACTTTGTAATAAGAAACAGATAGACAAACACATTATTATAAGGCTATAAGTAATTCTAACAATTATCTACTTGTTTGACACAAGAGGTGTAATTTACAATGTGGTGCTGAAAATTTAGGAATTTCGGTCCGTGGCTCACCTTCTGGTTTGCTGTCGAGCAGTCTCTCCGCTTCGTACCTGTCCATTTTGCCCCAGTAGAACGAGCAGGCAGTTATCTTCTGCAGATCCGGCACCAGGCAGTGTATATAGTCGACCTATAATTCACAGCAAAACTTAAGGACAGCTTACTGACAGCGGACACTGAGTCAATGAATGCCAGTTTAAATCTTACAACATAACCTTTATTGAAAGAAATGTCGACAACCATAGACATGATTATAAACCTGTCACAGTGACTCACTTCTGATTTATCTTGTATTAAGTGTCAAACCAACAGCAAAAAGCTTTCAGGGTGGCAGGACAACAACAAGTATGGATTAGAGATTTCTCGGTGGTCACTGTTCTTTCATTAAACTGTCCTATTAGGCATCATTTTGAATCGATGGTGGCTCAGTTGGTAACGTATTCGGCCACAGCGTCGAAGGACGTAGGTTGGAACTTTCGGTGAAGGAATAACATCGTGAGGAAACCATAGCGTATGGTGGTTGGGCTTTGTCTAACTCCGCCGCTCGCTACCTATCACTTTCAAGTTGAACGCTGTCGCAAAAATCCTGTTGGTATGTTCCGGCAGCTGCGCTTGAGAGCTAGTCTCTCTCTCTCTCTCTCTCTCTAGGTTGAATGTGACTACCATCTTAGACCACATCATCACTTAACATCATATGAGATTGTACTCAAACATTAACCTATAAGGTATATAAAAATAAATAATTATGTCACCATGAAAAATGGCTGCCTATTTAGAATCTGTACGTATATTTGCCAAAGTAGATTCCTTCTGAGATTTTGTGGTACAGGTAATAGAACAATCTAGAAGTTACCTGGGTGTGAACTTTAGCCGGTAATGCATGCTGGGATAGAGGAGCCCTGACGAGTACGGCTCGCACTTCACCACTGCACACCACCTGGAATATCCGATTGTCCCTTTAATATAATTCTAAGAACTGGAACATGGTCATTATTTTCCCAACATGTGGATTATTGCAAATACCCAAAAGGACCCAGGATTATCTGGTTGAACCCTCAATACAGATATTTCCATAAACCTATATCCATACACACCAAAAAACATATCTTGTCCGCATTCAGTCTGTTTTACACTCAGGTAAAATGTGTATGGGGATCTCACGTTAATATGACTATCTATAAGCAGTAATTCAATTATTACTATTGTAATGAACATTGTTCCTCTACTATTCGAATCTATTAAATCATATAAAAATTATACAACGCTTTGAACACACAAGATTTTTTTTAATTTGGAATGTAGGTCTTTAACTGCAAGGATTACTGTCATTACAGATTTCATCCAAACTAACATTATAAAAGTATATGCGAGTTTGTTTGTTACGCTACTACGCTTTCTTCTTTTTCAAATTATTAAAATTTAGTTTACAAACAAAATGCCACACAGCGACTACAATAATATCTAACCACTTTCCAGATAAACCCGTAGATAACAAAAGTTACGAACATGAAGATTAATTTATCACATATTCATTTTCACTCTGAGTACTAGTTGTGAGTATTACAATTGTAAACTACAATTGGTACCAAATTATTAAAAGACACAGCTAGTCAATTGTAACTTATATCTGTTTGATGTCTGCTATCTACATATTAGAAAATGAAGTTTGTAGCGTTACTGGTTCAAAAACTGAAACAGCAAAATCTAAAAAATATAGTTTATAAGTCTAATATATTACAGTAAACCAGTATGACTGTTAAACAAATTATGTGGTGTAAATGCAATTTTTAAATATATATATAATGTCTCACCTGCAAATGTGGATGGAACCGTATCGAAGCGTCCGGAGTTTGCGTCACCTCGTTCCTTCTACCCTCCTGTATAGATTCGCCGTCGCTACTGGAATTATAACAAGAAAAAAAACATTACGACATACATAATATACGTAAAACACACACTCACTGATCGAAATATACAAAGAAACACATAACCTCACAAATTTACTCACTCACCAGCAAAATTAAAAATGTATAGGATATCAAGCGATTTAATAAAAAAAAATTGTTGAAATTTTAAGACAGTATTTACAAGTAAACTCCTTTATAATTTACTTATGTGGTTAAGTAAGTGAATAATGAATAAGTCAAGTAAGTGGGTGAGTGAATATATAAACCAGTTTATTTCGAACTGTCCACACTATCGACGTACACTTGATTACATATAAAATAGTATAAATGGAGATCCACTACTTACATTTTAGATACTTACTCACTGCCACATTTTAAAATGAGGAAAAAATTACTGTATTCATAAAGAACAACAGCATCAATCTTGTTTACAACTATATTAGATTAAAATCCTCTTTGCAACGAGTCTCGTTACACTGACATCTACCATTTATTGATGGAATGTCACGAAAATCATACTCAGACGCTGTTTGTTACGGAATTTAATATTAACATCGATGGTGTGGGCGCTTATCACAGTATTCTGGCAAAACCACCACTGGACTTTTCAAGTGAAACTTCTTTAAAATCGTTGTGATTTCAAACCGGATGCAACGGAAAAAACGACAGGTAAGAGAGACACAAATACAAAAATGTTTATTCAGAGCGAGAGAGCAACTGTCGGTGTGTATGTATATTGCACAGTGTTTAATACTTGCTTGTATTTGAGCATTTAACGTGTGTTAGTATATGTGAAAAGTATGTGTACTACAGTACAGTGTATGCGCAGCGCGTATTACAGCTTTTTAGTAACAAGTCAGCGTGGTGTATATTATTTAACAGTATTTGTGAGTATTTTTATATCTTGTTTGTTGAAACTGAAAATATGGAACTTGAGCAATAAATTATGTAACATATGTTAATTAAATATAAAAATACTTTCACTTTTAAACAAATAAACTTTGTAATTATCCTACACTTGTTATATATATTCATCTCATTCTTTTGTCGATTTACTGAAATTTCACTTCTATTGTGAGGTGAATCGCATACACCTTTTTTTTTCTCGAACCGATACCCTGTTGACCCTGGGGCCTCTACAGATTCACCAGACTACAACATTTGATTCTTCCAAAATTCTGTATAGTTTATTTGAGTTCCCTACCTACACAATGTGTTATTTATTTTAGATTGATGACTTTAAAAATAATTATTTCACACAAACTTCATTGTAAAATGATTTGTTGAAATGTGTGAAAAACAAAAAACAGAAGGTTTTATTAAAATTTGCAGCATAACAATGATTAACACTTCCAATGGGAAATTTGAAAAGTTATTTTAAAATAGTACATCCCAGGAACATCTATGACGAGTTTAGAGAATGGCGGTAATGATAACTCACCTTCTATGTGCTACGGACAACACGTACACCTCGGTTTGTTCACCATTCTCCCTTCCTGTGTCACCATCTGTAACAGTTACAGGAGATATACAAAACATGGCCACTAATGGGCCACTGGTGTTAATGAATGTCCGGAAAGATATATAATAGAATGTATATTTAAAAAAAAACATATAAAGTAGTTTATGGTAACAAAATCAAAACTATTATAAGACCGGTCATGCTGTATGGATCTGTGTGCTGAGCTACGAAAGTGCCGTATGAGAGAAGATTACATGACACACATTATGTGGCAGAGTTGAGAATGTTAAGATAAATGTCCCCTTACCTACCTACCTACCTACTAACTAGAATCGATAAGATTAAGAATGGATATATCAGAGGAAGTTTGAAAATAGCACCAGTGACAGAGAAGTTGAGAAGTAATAGGTTAACATGGTACGGGCTTGTTATGAGAAATAATCATGTAACTAGAAAAACTTTACATTTCAAGGTGCCTGGATATAGAAGTACAGAAAGACCGAAAAACTTATAGATCGTTTGTCTAGGATATAGGTAAGAAGTAAATGATAAGTTTATGGAAAAAATATCCATAGGATCACAAGAAGCCAAAAAACACAAATATATATAACAGATTCAGCAATTTTGCTTGTACCTATCACTCCCTCGAGTAACACTTGATATACGTGTATTTTAAAATAAGATGGAACCTTCTACAACCTACTGAAAATGATCGGAATATGAGGAGGGTATTCGTGGAAGGGAATTAATATAAATATGGATTGAGTTATAGATCTCTCTATATTTATATCCAATGCTTATAGCTATGTAAAATTGACCTTAAAGGGGCCACTGCCCGAAAGCCAGGTATGGCAGTGTATAAATTTTATTTCTTAAAATGGTAAAACTTCTATTTAACGATAAAATTACAAAGAAACAACAGAAAATAATAATAAAAAGTAATTTAAGATGTAGTGGAACTTTCTAGGCGTTATTGAAAGAAATCCGCATAACAATAAGAGAGGTGAGGTGGATTGACTTTCAGATGTTTCTAGAAACTGATGCCTGTAACTACATATAATTGATCTTAAAAGGACTACAGTTCTAAGGTCCTGTATAATAGTTTATCTATGTTTTTTTTTAATATAGTAAAACTTCTATTCAGCTGGTAAAAGTTTAAAAGAAATAAAGTAATAGAAACATATTGACGAATTTACACTATTTTCAGATATAATTTAAACATAACGCTGAAGAACAAATTGAAAGGACCACTAGTAATATGGTATTGCAAGGAAAATTCTGGAAATTGCTTTATAGAGCGATAGTGTGTGTGAACAGTTACAATAACATCAAATGTACAAAATACTTAAAATAAGAGCACTAACCAGTGTTAATGACAATAGCATCCAACTCTCTCCTTAGATCACGAGCTCCCAGCGTCAAGACGGTAGCCAGTCTGTAATAACAAAAAAAAAAAAATTGAGTGATGTCTTAGTTGATATCGTGTTTGGACACCGTTTCGATGGACTTATGTTCGAAATCTTGCGAATGAGCCCCGGAGATTTCAATGAAGGAAAACATTATGATGAAACCATAACATGGTGGTAGGATTTTTCTAAGCAGGCTTATTTAGCTACCAACCCTCAAACTGAGATATCGCCAATCATCAGTTGGTGTATACTGACCAATTGCCTTTGTATAATTTGATTTCCTTACTCAGTTTATTCTTAGTAATATAAATGTATAACAGTACCTATCATCTCTGCAATGGTCGCTGACACGTCTGTAGGCAGTACAAACACAGGCAGGCCTCCGCCACCGGCGTCTGCGGCAAGCGCACTCCCTCCCCGTCCATCTGGAACCATTTAAATCAAAGAACATACTTCTATTGTTCCCACATATGCTGGTATTAAAGAACGTTTCACAGGTTCAGGTTTCCTTAAGATGTTTTCCTTCACCATCAGCCGATAGTGTTGGCAATTGAAATGAGTAAATGTGCAAGAATTCATCGAATTGACATTCCAGTGGTGAAAATCCCTAGAGTAGCAGTGCATTCGAAGAAATATTCAGATATGACATGTAGTTCCCATAAGAGGATAGGTTACCGGTCCGTGACCGCGCTGACGTATCTGTGAACGCTGCTCGGCGAGTCGGCGTAGCGCCGGCGCTCCCACCCACCCCCACTGCCACCACCGCAGCCACAGCTGCAGTCGCCAGCACCTGCACCTGCTGCCCACAATCAAACGGTCAGAGGAATGGAATCGAATCTCAACTGCAACTGCCGAAACACACTCATCAGTGTTCGGCGTCTCATTTTCAACTTAGCAGTGGTAGCTAATCAGACGGATACTAAAAAAGTTACTATCCCACCCGCGGTCTTCCATTAAGCCAAAATTACTATATACATATTAATCTTTAATTTTGAGAGGAGGTTATCATGATGTACATTTAATTTAAATATATGTTTATACTCATTATGTTAGTGTGGCCATCGACTCTGGATGTTATAAATACAGCGTGTCTTCATTTTACACATAATTATTCTTTAGAGGAATAATTCCTACACCGTATATCATCAACAGCTTCTGATTCTTATGCATTGGCCACTGTTTTCTGTTTATTTTTACTTAATATTGGGAGACATCATAATTATTATTTAATGATGAAATAATTTCTTAAGTCTTTTAGTTTTCGCACAAAAATAGGTTGATAAGTTTATTGCCACCTTTTTAAATTTACTAACAAAAACAAAACAAATCGAAAAAATGTACTGGTAAAACTTCTTTTTTTTTTTAATTTGAAATTACATTTTCTCTCTCTCTTTATATCCATAAACATAATAATGTAATCTTATATAATCTATGACACTTATCTACTATCATTGTTTTGTCTACTGTCAATATGTCAGTCTTACAAAATTAAGACCAATCTAAAGATACAAAGTATGTTAAAACTCTTGAAACTGTCTCTCATGCTAAAGAAATATACATATATAGACATGTAAATAATCCAGGGTAGTTGATAAAACTCACTTTTCCTTGATGTTTGTTGGCCCATTTTTACAAAACTAGTCCTCTATTTGAACAATGGGAAGTTCAACCTGCGAACTACCATCTGAAACAAATACAAAAATAACTTGCATATTGCCTCTTAATGCAAGTAAAAACAATTTCATTAGTTAGAATATGTTTACAAAGAGTTTTCAATAAGTTCTGTTTACTTACTGATAACAAAAAAAAAACTTGTTAGTTCTATATTTCATTATTATCAGACTTGACATATTTCAAAGTTGTAAATATTGTCAACCTAGATAAGGTCTTTGTCTGTTGTCATAGAATCTACTTGTTTTTTAATCTGAATCACAAAATCTATAAAGCAGATATTATTAAAAGATCAGTAAGATTTAAATTTGATTATTAAAAACATTTGTATGTACACACATTTTAATATAGAGGATATTTGTACAATATCCATTCTGATATAACTTAACTACATATGTCAACAAATTTTAATTATAAAAAAATAATAAAAAAACGCCTGCTGAGCCACAAGCGCAACTTGTAAAAACATATTATAAAACAAAATCGTCCGCCGCATCTGTATGTTCGCGATAAACTCGAAAACTACTGAACGGCTTGTAATGCAGTCTAAACCAATGATAGAATAATACATTAGGAAGGGTTTGGTATATAGTTTATCAAGATTTTGTGTAAATTGGTTGACATATAACTATAATTATTGGAAAAAGTCAAGACGTTTGGGAGCTTGTATCACAAATCAATGCATAGTGAGATATGGATCTACAGAAAAGTCTGCAATGACATATACTGCTAGTAAAAAGTATGTATTGCAGGAGTTGAGTGAATAAAACCATTGAAGTAAGATTTAAATTTCTGATATATGAGTCCCTACATGTCTTATGTTTTTATTTGTGTGTTGTATGGGTAATGGGTATGACTAAGGATATAATTTTTCTTTAGTTCAACTACTAGTTGTAATTATAGAAAAAGTATATACTCAAAACAATGAAATAACTGTGTTCTTTTTTGAATTGTCAAATCATTCATCATGGCCTGAGTTATTTAAATTTGTACATTGAAGTTATTAACATTAGTCTGGTTTTACATCTTTTGGTACTCCAAGCAATAATATATATATTTTTATACAGTTTATCAATGAATCAAACATACGACGGGCTGCTCAAGCTTAATACAAAATATTAATATATATGTACAGAGACCACTATACTACGCGTCGCTAGACTGACGCGCAGTGCTATAGGTCACGAACATGTCGAGGTCATCAGTGATGTGAACCCATAAGTTTTTTTCCTAGCAAAAATCGCTCAACGTTGCTAAAGAATTTTTCACTTCAAAAATCTACTATAAGGCATTTCATGACAATCAGTCAAATAATGTAGGAGTTTATCAATTTCAGATACATATATCATTTTTAAATATACAGATCTAATTTTAGTTTAAAGTTCTATGAATCGAGAGCACATGCTGTATATGGGGTATGGTGTACACTACAACTACACCAAATGGAGACACTGATATTTTTATTACATGCATTACTTTTTCTCAACATTAGACATTACAATAAATATTTAAAGCATGGTAGAATTGATGTTTGAACTCTAACTTCATGCTACACAAGGGTTAATAAATATGAAAGTTAGCTTCCTTACACCATTGTTCCCTAAACTTGTTGTATTTCAACTAAGGCATACAATATTCCCTCTATTTTACTATTTGAGTTTTAGGAATACCATTATCCTTACAATTCGAATTTTACAAGTTTTTCAAATAACTTCTTTATTATTGAATATCTAAAAGGATGAATATGTTTTAGGTCTTGTTTCATAGCAACAATCATACCTATAATTACTTTAACACGATTACATAGACGCTTGTGAAAAGAATAATTGCCAAATACACTTTAGTCATCTAGCATTTGCATTGTCAATATGTAGCTTAAACCTGTGCTTTATGCTCAAGCATGTAAATGAGTATTACATAATATAATGCAATAAATCAAATTAGAAGACAATAATTATGATAAAGAAATAACACAAAAAACATACATAATTATTGGCAACAACACATGCTCAGTAGTTTAAGAGCATATGGTGTGAGCATAGCTACACTAAGTGATACATGCAATATCTATTACTTAAATTTAGAAAACAAAATCTCATTGAACTTGAAGTTCCAAGTCAAATGCATCAAACGAACTTCTTAAATAACCACTCTTTATGGATTTCAAGTACGTTTACAACTACTTTTCCGAGATTACACTATTTACCATTACTGCTTTCCTTATTATGTTTGGTATTTTTTGCATTTACATTTTACATAGAATATAGAATACTTAGACATTTCTATCTGTTACTATATAACACTTATATACAAATTAAAAATACTTCAATAAAATAATGTTTCAAATAGGACTCCTTATTTTTTTAATACCCTATATTCCTGAATGCATTTTTCCTAGGGGTTCAAATGTATGAAGTCATGGCTAAGCAACAGTATCTTGCATCACTTCTGTCACAGAATATACCACTTCAACAATTGTGCTACAAAGCTTTAAAGATACTAATTCCACTAAAGTTAACATCAAAAGCTATGTCTATAAAAGCTCTCATGCTTGCATAAATGTAATAATTCAAAATTAAAATCTGTTAAACATTTTTCATAATGATTAAAAACTGTCAGTCCAGCTGTGGCATTGCTTCTATCTGAAAGAACCTAATAGTTGGTCACTTATGAAGAGAATGTCTATCCAATCTTGCATGTATTGTGACCACGGGCAAAACTTCATGGCATTTCATACAGATAAAGGACAGGTAAAACAATATTACAAAGTTAAAATATCATTTACAAAACCAATACAAAGCAAACATGTCAAATTTTAACATAAACAAAATATGTCACTTCACCCATGTCACAGCACCAATTGCTCATTAATATTGAACAGTGGACTGACATCCTCCAGAGTGCAAAAGCTCAAACTAAATGTAACTCGCATATGACCAAGCTCGTTAAATCTAATTGGTTCAAGTCATTAAACATTAATTAAAACAATTGGTGTGTTTTAACTGCGGACAATAAACTTTATTTGTACTGTACAGTAAATTCAGCACTCATTAATGTAAATATGTATGTTATATGGATATTCACATTGGTTTTGACACATGGAAGACATACATGATTGAAAGAATAATAAAATATATAGAATAGCTGATACCCGTGATTTTATCTACTATTATCTTAACAATAAATTTGTTATACAGAGGGAAAATCCCAAGCACCACACTCACTGGCCTCAATCCTCCATAGCATGAAAACATATCTCACAAAATGCATAGCTGTTATATAAAAAAAAAAAACCAGTTTTTTAAACTTTAATTACTTTACATTAGATGAAGCTATCCTGATAATTATTTATTTAAGTGAGGATCAAGTATTTAAGAAGTAAAACAAAAAGAAATTGATCAGAACCTATCCAGTAGTTTTGTGTGATGCATGCACAGTGACAGATCCATTATATTTTTACATAAGAAAGAAGATGAGAGAAAGTATAGGAATAAAATAAAATATAGAAAGTATGTCCAGCTGGAACACAACAACCATTAATATTAATATTCACTAAAATAACACGTTTTGATGTTATTTTCCAGGTTGATTTGATGTATATGCAGTAATAAAGAGAGGTGCTATATAGTATGCACCTCAGAGATTTGCTACCACCATAGACTCAGGTGATAACTTAAACTTTCTTTTCATAATAGAGTATCATAAATACAAATTCTGTCAGAGTTAAGTTAGTCATGGGAGAATCACTTCATAGGTAGCAATAAAAAAAATATGTTATTTATTACTTCCAGATTAGGCTAGGGAAACATATAAACACAAAAGAAGACATAGACCATTTAAATAAATAGATATTTACATACTGACTAGTGTTAATTATTATTGTATTTTAAAGTTTAGTTTTGTTAATATATATGAAAAAAGCCAAACTATTGACAAAAAGTGAAAATACATGCAATAGCAAATTTTTAAATCAGATGGTCAGGATATATTAATATAATAGGTAAAAGAAGGTAACAAGGAATACAATAAATCAGGGCAATTGAAAAAGATGTGTTCTACAGTAATTTCACCCTGCTCACATTCACATACTGAGACCAGTATTAGTGTCTGTCATGTTTTAGATTTAGTCAGTGTATATCTAGCTGTCGAAAAGGTTTATAGGGCAGTATCATTGTGAAGATTGTCAATGAGGCATAAAACAAACTAAAAAAAATTATCAGGCAGCAAAGAAAATTCTGAATTAGCGGATAAAAAAGATAAGCACTGACAACCCCGATTTTTGACATAAAAAATCTTCAACATGTCTCAACAGGTTCATTAACCTTATATGACCTCCTTTTCTCAAAGTCGTTTTCGAGACAATTGATACTGTTAACATGATTCTATTATAGTGTTAAATATGTAACTAATAACTACCATATCAATGTAAACTAAGAAAATAAACAAACCAAAGGACATATGACGGCGTCGGCCATTTTGAAATCAATTTATTGGTAGAAAATAACTTGTTACACACAAAATATAGGCATTTATAGATTACTAACACTATATTATACTCACGTCTGTTGAAATTATACGAAAAATTATTTTATATGTTTAATTTATTGTCGCTAATACTGTTTATATTGGAAGTTTTCAGTTCGTAAATCGATCGATAAACAAAATGTTTATATTACATCCACAACTGCACTTTAAGGTTGTATTTTAAAATATACACTTGCACCATTAGTTATAATTAATAAATATATGCTATTTACAAATGTACAATAACAATATACAATATTTTTAACAAAAATAGCACACGTTCAAAATACGCAGTTGTTGATTGACATTTTGATTTTTTTTCTACATACTAAGAATCCCATTGATGCATCTGCCAGTGTCACTGATTTAACTCTTTTTCTTACGAAATATACGAAAAGTTTACAATGTAACGCAGTTTCTATAAGTGCAAGTGTAACTTTTTTCTGATAATATCCTGGAAGTGCGGATGACATTCATAATCCAGAATTTGCAATACATTGAGGGCAGCAAAAGAGATACATGTGTAATGAAACTTTTATTGGTTTCATGTGCTTGCCTAATTCAAAAATATTATTTATTATGACCTAGGTTTTTTACTATCTTTTTTTACACAGCCGTTTGATATAGAAGAAATTGTGTTCAAATGCCAACTTATGATATTAAATGTACATGAAGGTTATTAATGAAATGTTTAAATTAACACATGCTATCGTTTACATATCAAAGAAAAAAATAACAAAAATATTAATTAACTTAAAAATTGCCAATTACGTTATTAATTGTTTGTTTAACAATACATGTATTGTATATACAGCGAACATACATTATATAAAATTATAGAACATAAATTTTCATGGATAAGACGTTTTACCTCACTTTCTTGATCTTCTCAATTGCTCCACAATTTTAATAGCTTCTAATAACAATAAAATATTTCATTTTCCAATGAAGACATTGAGGAATGTCTACTGTAAGTAGCTAGTTAGCTTAAGCGGAATAAGGTAGAAATAAAAATGTTCGTGGTCAGGGAAATCTAAGAAATAACATCAGGGAAATAAAATAATTAAACAATAAGTTGGGATAATAACAATTCTCAACATTGTATGTGGAGTTTGTCAATTAGATTATAATTACACCCAGGTAATATGTAGTAGCCACTTGGGTGGCAAGTCTTTACTTGTCGCGTTCTTAAGCCGACTAATCTTGGACTTTTATAGTGCCGCTTTAGGTTTCTCATGTTGATTATTGTTGTGTATACACTAAAGTTGTCTGTCCGCTGTGTGTCGCTACAAATATTAGCGGCGT
This sequence comes from Antheraea assamensis, assembly GCA_035772565.1. NCBI lineage: Eukaryota > Metazoa > Arthropoda > Insecta > Lepidoptera > Saturniidae > Antheraea > Antheraea assamensis. The sequence goes on along the minus strand of JAQQSE010000171.1, from coordinate 104,805 downwards.
CTAAGTACATTTGAACTATTTGCACCCATGCAAACACCTTTTTTTTTTTTTTTTTTTTTTTAATGTGGGAAGAAATCCTTCATTGGACACCCACAGCCCTGGGGAGCTGTGGGGTGTCAGACTCTTACTGACTAAAAAAACCCACAAGATACCGTCTGCCGCGCTATGGAGTGGCACGGGATCGAACAAGCAAGCACCATGCCACCCCGGCGACAAGGCCCAGCGCGAACGCCCTGACCGCGACGACAGCCCGGTCAAGCTGCCTACCCGTCTACTGAACCAATGTGCAATGGAAAGTCAAGTCCCCAGCCCCTTCCCTCCTTGGTCCGGTTTGGCAGTCAAGGGGTCACCCCCTCCAACCACCACCACCTGTAACTTTTTTACGTGGTTTTCTACCACGGTGACTTTTTAACGAGGTTTTCTCCCTCTCCCTCCGCCCGAAGGCCTCCCCTCTGTCACTTTTTAATGTGGTTTCCTCCCACAGGAACTTTTTAATGAGGTTTTTCTCCCTCTTCCTCCGCCCGAAGGCCTCCCCTCTGTCACTTTTTAACGTGGTTTCCTCCCACGGTAACTTTTTCTTGAGGTTTTCTCCCTCTCCCTCCGCCCAAAGGCCGTCCCTCTGTCACTTTTTAACGTGGTTTCCTCCCACGGTAACTTTTTAACGAGGTTTTCTACCTCCCTCCGCCCGAAGGCCTCCCGTCTGTTTTTTAACGAGGTTGTCTCCTCAACACCCGTAACTTTTTAACGTGGTTTTCTCCCACGGTGACTTTTTAACGAGGTTTTCTCCCTCTCCCTCCGCCCGAAGGCCACCCCTCTGTCACTTTTTAATGTGGTTTCCTCCCACAGGAACTTTTTAATGAGGTTTTTCTCCCTCTTCCTCCGCCCGAAGGCCTCCCCTCTGTCACTTTTTAACGTGGTTTCCTCCCACGGTAACTTTTTAATGAGGTTTTTCTCCCTCTTCCTCCGCCCGAAGGCCTCCCCTCTGTCACTTTTTAACGTGGTTTCCTCCCACGGTAACTTTTTCTTGAGGTTTTCTCCCTCCCTCCGCCCGAAGGCCTCCCGTCTGTTTTTTAACGAGGTTGTCTCCTCAACACCCGTAACTTTTTAACGTGGTTTTCTCCCACGGTGACTTTTTACCGAGGTTTCCTCCCTCCCACCGCCCGAAGGCACACCCGTCTGTAACTTTTTAACGTGGTTTTCTCCCACGGTACCCATGCAAACACCTGCACCATCCTACACTAAACAGGCCTATTTTCGTTATTCGATGTTGAATAAGTTGTGTTTTTATAGCTTTGAAGAATACTCTTTTATAGGTCTTGATTTTTTTTAATCATATTAGTAGTTCTAAAGATTACCTCATACTAAAAAGTAAACTTTCCAATATTTATTATCAATTTTTATAAAAGTAAATCGACACAAAGAAAATGGTATAATACTCTTTATTGTTAACTAACTATATTAATATATAATATATCATTGCAAAAATATTATTTGTAGAGCAACCCTAAGAGAAGTAAAGACGCCATTTTGTTGGATGTATAAATTTATTTAGAAAATTCGTAGAATATTTCTTTTACTGTTAAGTTTGTTTTATGTTGTAAAATATAAAAATGTCCAAGCGACGTATCGAAGTAATGGACCCGTTTATTAAGAAAAAGAGGTTAGTGACACGTTTTACATTGTTTAGGGACATGCTTTTATTATTTCGAATTTTCTTTTTCATATTTGTTGTACCGACACGATTTCGTATATCTTTTTTAAATGTTTTTATATATAATAATTGTGGTCTCGTGAAATGAAATATTATTGCTAAATCAATAATACGACTAAAGTATAGAACGAAATAGTAAGCAATATATATTATTACACACAAAACATACATATTTCAGAACGATGTTGATATATCTTTCTGTATATATACTATGTATGACAATGAACACATTTGCAAATCGATTTGTGAATAATATAAAGGATAATTGAATGTTTGGACGCGATAATCTTGGGAACTCTTAGTTCGATTTTAATATTTATTTTTGCGACTAAGAAACATTGTCTTGTCCATGTAGAATGTTTGGTAGCGTGGTATAGACATGTTATAAGCAGCGACGTTGAATCATAACAGGAATAGAAAAAATAAGGTTTGGTGACATTACTATACATACATTATTTTACTATACATAATGTATAGTAAAATATGTGGCTTGTGGATTAGCATTTGCATATGTATGCACTTAAGGTGACTAAGGTGTAGGAAGCGCTGCAGTTCTCAGCACAGCCATCCTTGTATAGATTGATTCTGACTCCTGTGTAATGTCAACAAATATATTCATAAAATTCTAATTAAATGTTATACTTCATTATTGTTAATGAAATTATCATTAGAATTATAAACTAAATGTAATTGTTATTAACATATTGCAAGCAAGTATATTTCCTCATAGAGTTATGCATGCAGGGGGGCATTCTGGAATCTTGCAAATCATTACATAACAATGCAAACAATTATACATCACATTAATATGTTACCTACTCTCTAGAAAATGTCTATAAAATATGGATCTTTATGTGACCCATGCTCCAGTGACGGTCTATGAAAAACATAAAAGTACATTTGCCGCATGTAATGTTTTTATAATAGTTAATAACCTGAACATCATGCAGAAAGATGTGAGAAGAATTACAACAGTTTTTTTTTGTATGTGTTCCCTTTATCCTAACACCTTGATCCAATAATCATATATACAAGAATAATAACAATAGGATTATTTTTTTATAATAAAAAAAGTCTTGGCATAAAGAGTAGTAATGAAAGTATTAAAAATAATTAAGATTACTGATAATTATAATCATAAGATTAGCAACATTTTTTATAACAGTTTAATGACATGCCGTATGTAAACATTGCGCATGTATTTTATAATAGTTAATAACCTGAACATCATGCAGAAAATGTTGAGAAGAATTACAACAGTTTTTTTTTGTATGTGTTCCCTTTATCCTAACACCTTGATCCCAATAACAATATACCAGAATAATAACAATAAGGATTATTTTTTATAATAAAAAAAGCTTGGCATAAAGAGTAGTAATGAAAGTATTAAAAATAATTAAGATTACTGATAATTATAATCATAAGATTAGCAACATTTTTTATAACAGTTTAAGAGGTATTAACACTGATGTGAAATATGAATAGAGGAGAGTGAAAGAGAAGAACATGTTGCGTTGACCTGAATTAGGTGTGATATGAGTAAGAAGTAGAGTCCTGGCTCTTCTGTGACTCTTTAGTATCATGAACATGCAGTTATGAACATGCAGCATAACATGCAGTTTACTTGAATGGCCATTTATAAACAGGTTGTCATTCCTTAGGACTAAGTTAAAGCACCTGGTATGTGAGTTTATGTTGCAACGCCATATAGACTGGAAGATCAATGTGGTATTGGTGCTTCAGCAGTGGGTCCTTGCACAGGCTCTATAGCTCTTGTGTCTCTTGTACATTTGTATTTACTCATATGTTATGTTTACCATCAGGGAAGAGAAAGCAGCTGCCGCAGCGAAGTCTGGAGGCAGTGGAGAATCATCTGACAATTCGCTAGCAACATTGAGTACAAGCATGCCGACAGCAACCAGCACTCCTGGTCACAATCCATTTACAGGTAACAGTCTACTTATTTAGTTCTACATTTACACACACTGATCTATATGTATCTTATTTGTTAATGGCTGTATCAGAGGTTACTCATAATGCATGTGATTTTGCCACCTTATTTAAAAGTAAGAAAAGAGTTATTTTGTTTTTGATTACAATTGATTGATTTTTGACACAATGACGATTCAGTGGTTGATATTTTCAGACACATTTGTTATATATATATACGTATACAACTAGTTGTTGCCCGTGGCTCCTCAAGCTTTGTGTAAATTGTAAAGAAATGTAATGTTATGAGGAGATGTTGCAAGTAAAGAAATGTAATTCTAAAACATTTGTAAGTACGATGCGCACATCCGCTACTATAACATGTAATTTATGCATTAGATATGCATATACTAACATGGGCCAAATGGGATTAACCATCAGCAACATATTTGGAAGTCTATCCCACTATATAACCCCCTTCAGTGCTTACAATGTGTCTTAAAAATGTTATTATATAGTAACAATATACCCATATTATCCAAATATTTAAGGTTTTGGGACCATACAAAGAGTAGTAGTGTTGTTCTGAAAGAAGTTGCATTATAGAGAGCTCTTTTGGTAATACATTTATGATCTAATATCTTATTAGAAAGATCTTCTCTATCTTCCAAATTACTGTTAATTATAATGTTGAATTATAAACAATGACATGATAATTATTTTTCTAATAAAAAATGCAGAATGAGTTAAGGTCTAAAAATTTGCATTAATATAAATCAAGATATAAAACTATATCTACCTGTAAGCAGTTTTGAATGCTTAATAATTAGGGTACATAGGGTAAGGGAAAATAGGGTACATTGAACTCAATGCAATATTCTTATACATTGCTATGGTTACTGAGTTATGTAGAACGACTAGCATATTTACCAAAAAGACAATATAAATCAAATTACATACACATATACAAGTATATGAATTATAATTATATATTTTTTTGAGTCCAGTAGAGCGCACGCCTACATGAGTTTACAGTTAACAACATATTGTTACAAAATTTTATGCGCACCAAGTCACATGTAACAACTAGTCTAAAATAAAATTGTCTAAGTTAGTTCATATACGTTTAGTTATCTGCCAGTGAAAGTTCTTTGATAATCAGTCCAATTATTGAGAATAATGTTGCAAGTAACATCTAGTCGAAAATAAAATAGTCCCTTGTGAGTCCTTATAACTTCAGTTACATGCCAATGGAAGCCTTGTGAAAATCGATCCACCCAATTTGGATGTTTCAATGTGGACGAAGTTGAGGGTAACAGCTAGTTTAAAATGAAATGATCTAAGTTACTTCTTAGAGGATCAACTATCTGCCAGGAAAATTCCCGTCAAAATCTGTCGGATCTTTTGGAGATTACTCATAATAAACAGAAAGACCGAAAAAAAAAATGTTTTTTTCTTATATGTAGCATATACATTGTCATATCCCGTCAGTAAAAGTTATTACTTTGATATTACATGCAAACATATATATATATATATATATGTATAGATAAGAATGTTAAATTAAATTTCACAATAAAAAGCATTTTTATTGAATTAAGCTGTTATAGAAAGAAATTAAGTGTTAAAGTGGGAACTGGGGACTAGGACCAGAACAAAAATTTCTTTCATGTAGATCCTTTTCCTTGTAGTGGCTTTTGATTTTAATTCACATTGGTGTGATTGAAATTCGACCATAACTCATTAATTTTTGAAGTTTCAATATTATTGCGCGCTTTTTGCCAAAGAGTATATAATTAAATTTTTTGCAAGGTTTCTTATGTTGATTTGAGCGTTCTAACACAATTATCCAGTGAGTTTTTGTGATATCTTGAATGTACGAGCATATTCTACACATATATTATTAAAATTCTAAGCCACATAATAATGAAGTCATGCAAAATACCTTAAATATTACATAGTATTGGATTAAATGATGTAATATGAAAACAATGAAAATTACTACATAACAGTCTAAACTCTTGCCAACTTGTGGGCCGTGGGGCAAACTAACTGCTGTATTCCAATTATAAAAGTGTGGTTGGCAACATGTATATAGCATATAGATAGTTCTACTCACTTCTCAAAAGTAGCAAACTATTGTAAGCTGTCTCAGTATTTAGTCTTTTGAGATTGATATATACTCTATAAGATGCAATATTTACCATTTAAAAGTGATCCTTACACATCGGTTTGTTATATTAATATAGTTGGATAATGTTAAGTAGAAAAAAGTATTTTTTGTCAATAGGTCTCCCGCACTCACAACGTTACCACGAACTCCTCAGACGTCGTTTAGGCCTTCCAGTTTGGGAATACAAGAGCGATTTCATGAGACTCCTCAACACCCACCAGTGCGTCGTGCTCGTCGGCGAAACGGGTTCCGGGAAGACCACGCAAATACCGCAGTGGTCTGTAGAGTTTGCTGCCGTGACATTGGGCAAGTCAAAAGGAGTAGCGTGCACACAACCAAGGCGAGTGGCGGCCATGTCCGTTGCTCAAAGAGTCGCCGAGGAGATGGACGTGGCCCTAGGCCAACAAGTCGGTTACAGCATTCGTTTCGAAGACTGCTCTGGTCCGCAGACTGTTCTGAAGTATATGACAGATGGTATGTTACTGCGAGAGGCGATGTCTGACCCGATGCTCGAACAATACAGGGTGATATTACTTGACGAGGCTCACGAGAGAACTTTGGCGACGGATATCCTCATGGGCGTTTTGAAGGAGGTTATAAAGCAACGCTCAGATTTGAAATTGGTTATTATGTCTGCGACCTTGGACGCTGGAAAGTTTCAACAGTATTTCGACAACGCACCATTGATGAATATTCCTGGCCGAACCCATCCGGTAGAGATTTTCTACACTCCTCAGCCTGAACGGGATTATTTGGAAGCTGCTATTAGGACCGTTTCGCAAATACACGTCTGCGAGGAGATCACAGGAGACATTCTCCTATTCTTGACTGGCCAGGAAGAAATCGAAGACGCGTGCAAGAGAATCAAAAGGGAAATTGACAATTTCGGACCGGACGCTGGGGAGTTGAAGTGTATTCCGTTGTACTCGACTCTGCCACCCAATCTTCAACAGAGGATCTTTGAGCCAGCACCTCCAAACAGGCCCAATGGTGCGATAGGGAGGAAAGTGGTTGTGTCAACAAACATAGCAGAGACTTCTCTAACGATAGATGGTGTTGTGTTCGTAATAGATCCCGGTTTCGCGAAACAAAAGGTGTACAACCCTCGTATAAGGGTCGAATCTTTATTGGTGTCACCGATAAGTAAAGCTTCCGCTCAGCAGAGAGCAGGTCGTGCAGGTAGAACTCGTCCGGGGAAATGCTTCAGACTGTACACAGAGAAAGCTTATAAAAATGAGATGCAGGATAATACTTACCCAGAAATTTTGAGGTGATTTTGGGTGACATGTTTTATTTAATATCCGTTATTTTATTTAATATTTTTTAAGTTGGCAACATCTCAGGCAACACTTTTTTGGTAATGTCCTATTCATGGTGGTCGGATGTTTTATAACCTTCAAATTGTAAGTCTGGCACCTAAGAATTATAAGTGTGTTCTGGCACCTGTACTTCCAGTCTTCTGGATTTAGCGTGAGGCCATCTTAGACTACAATCTGTATACATTTTTTTTAATTTACATCTCTTACGGGATGAATTTTCGAAACCTTACAGTAGTCCTCACCATTGTTAAAAAGGGAACTCTTTTGGTTCCTTTTGGTCTCTTGTCTGTTTCAACTTTAAGAATTATTCCATAATTTACTTAGTTGGTGTAGACAAAGGGTGCAGGGTTCCAAATGAGAGTCTTATAGAGATGTTCTCGATGACGGTACTTCTATAAGAAAATTGACAGAAAAAACTGGTTTAATCTGGTGGTATATTATTCTTTAAGAGGTTTATGTAAATTGTTTTGAGAATAGAATTAGAATGAGTTTACGAGATGATATATGGAGGTTAGAATAGAGGCTCATTACCACACTATTTGAGATGGGGAATAATTATGGTAAATATATTTAGAGATTTTGGATCTTATAATCTTCACTACATACACTTTGTCATACTACAATTAAATTGCAAATTTTAAAGCAGTGATGGTTTCGTTGATTGTGTGTTCGGACTCAGCGTCTAAGGATGTAGGTTCAGGCATCTGAGTTGTAGCTTTCGGTGAAGGAAAACATCGTGATGAAACCATATCATGGCGGTAGGGCTTTTTCTAACTCCGTTGCCTGCTAGCTACGAGTTGAGATACGAGATTAAGAAAGAGAAATGACAGATGCCTGTATTATTTGGGGTATAATTAAATATGAATGAGTTCTTCAGATTATTGAGATAGGCTTATTCTAACATTGCAGGATTAAAAGTTAATTCTTTTAGAGCCAGAATGTTTATTTTCAGAAGAATTTTGGTTCTGCCTTTAATATATGTATTTTTTTTCTACATGGTATTAATGATTCTAATGTGATAGGTATTTGGAATTATAATAAACATGCAGATATTTGCAGCGATAATGGTTTGGTAGTATTGTTCAGGCACCATCAGTTGACTTGACTTTAAAGCCTATATAAGTCTGAAAGGGAAATATCGTGATAAAACTGTAGCATGACAGTAGGACATTTTCTAATACCCATCTGGCTATTTACCATAAAGTTGAAAGTCTGCCACTGAAAGAGGCAGTGTGTTCCTGCAGCCACTCTGTTAAAACTTTACATGGTGTCGTATTGCCAATGAATGATCATACACTAGAAACTCGTTAAGTCGAAATTCAAGAGATGTGATAAAATTAAACTATAAGAGGTTTCGATTTCTGAAGAGCTGACTTGCCTCAAATATCTCAAATTAAGAGTAACAGTGTTATTGGAGTTTGATGGAAAGTAGATAAGAAATTGTTTCGAGTATTAGAGATTTCGTTTCTTTAGAGGATCGCTTTAACGAGATACGTTTTAATAAGGCTCGTCTTAATGAAGTTCGACTTATCGCGGGTCTGCGGTTTTTCTATTCCCGTCGTCTACTTTAAGTAAGCTAGCGTTATAACAAGATAATTTGTAAAATAACCCATGAGTAATATAGTTATTTCTCGAAGGTGTACCAAGCAAGCTAGGATATGTCAGAACATCCGTCTAACGGCACGTCCGCATTGCCCGTTGCAGATCGAATTTAGGATCTGTAGTTTTGCAGTTGAAGAAGTTGGGCATCGACGATCTCGTACACTTCGACTTCATGGACCCGCCGGCTCCGGAGACGCTGATGAGGGCTCTGGAACTCCTCAACTATCTCGCAGCTCTCGGTATGTATCCCAGCTCGTTTTACTCTATACCAGCTACTTTACCTACGTTGCTTATTATCCTAACAATACAGTTTATGTACAGAGGTTTAGTTGAAATAGAAAATATAATTTGCCTGTAATAACATCTTTGTAAACATTGTTATCTGATTACTTCCTCTCTCCTGCGCATGCGCACCACATTGCTTGCCCCATTCCTCTACAGCAAGAAAGTAACCTGCTTGTACGCGTAGTACTTATGAAAATTGTAGTTTCTTAAAACTTTAATAATACCTATTAAATTAAGCTGTCATGATAACCTTTTTTTTAGATGAGGACCAAGTAGAAAAGAAGTAAAACAAAAAAAAAATGAAATCAATGTAATAGTTTTTATGTGATGCGCTCATAACGACGTACCTATTATTTTATTTATATAAACAATCAATGGTTGAGTTGTAAAATATAGAGGCAAAGTGACTCGGAAACCTAGAGAAAAGTGAACTGTTAATTCAGTAACCGTGGATTGTCACAACCATTTGGTTTATGTTATCCTCTATGTAAATAAGATGATAGGGGTTTGTGGTTCTGCGCGCATCAGAGAAAAACTATTCCGTCAATTGCGATAAAAAAAATATATTTCTTCCGCTTGGGTCTTATCCAAAAAAAAAAAAAGTTCTGTAATATAATTCATGTAATATATCGTTTTTAATTGGTAGCAAAGTATATTTTTATCTCAATTTTTTTTTACGTTTTTTTCCTCTGTATATAAAATATACTGTTAAGGAAATAAACAACACATACGAAGTTGCGGGTATCAGATAACTCTATAATAATGAATAAAGATTTGTTTTTTAGATAAACTCAAAGAGACCTATCCAATTTTAAAAAAATCATTCACTTTAGAAAGATACAGATTGCGTGAAACGAGTTGTATTTTATTTTCACATATGACATCAACACGAGCAAAAGACAGTGTTAAATAATGTATACACACTAATCTTGGAACTGGGATTTGTTCTCATACGATGATGCTGAAAGTTTATGCCTTCCATGACCAAGAGTCAGTCTCGGAGGATTATTGTTGATTGTAATAAATATAGTAATGGTTTTCTTTCCAGATGACGATGGAAATCTGACAGACCTCGGAGCCGTGATGGCGGAGTTCCCTCTGGACCCTCAGCTCGCGAAGATGCTGATAGCCAGCTGCAACCACAACTGTTCCAATGAGATCCTCTCCATCACTGCGATGCTTTCAGGTAATATCTATTTAGATTTATGATAAGCCATTAATAACAATCGTATTAAACTGGCTATACAACTAATAATGTAATCAATGATGCTTAATGGATTACAAATTGTTGAAGAATTTCGTTATCCGTTATTATCTATAATGACAACTATCGGTCGGTGACGGGGCTGGTGGGATCGTGTAAATACCTCCCTAAGTAAGAATAGAAAAAAAAGATGCGTGTAAAGAAAAAGAGTGCGTGGAACCTTCTCTTTTAAATAAATATAATAAACTCATGTTGTGAGTGAACTCATCACCTCGTAGGGAGCCTCAACTCAAGCGGTGCAACACTTCAAATAAATCTGTGCAATCTTCCAGAGGAAATATTTTTATTAAGCGTCAAGTGTTTTCTCATATGTAGGCGATGTCCAGTCATTTATATATTGTTGTGCTTTGTACAGAGTAATTATCCATATATGTTAGCGGTTTTCAATTCAATTCAATAATTTCATTTTCATGACATATTTTACATGACAGTAGTTGTTATTAACAAAAGCATCAGCATATTCCGTATTTGATCAATGACATGTCATTATCTGGAGCGCAGTTATTAATTTTATTTATAAGGGCGAACCAGTCGGTGTTATCGTAACGTGCGAACGAGTAAGCGTTATGCAAACATCGGTAATACTGAAAGAGAGAACACGTTGCTCACATTCAAATTCTGGTTAATTACTTCAAATATTTATTTCGTTATTATGTCGTTAATAATTAGTATCCTTTCTAATATTGTGAGTGGAATATGAGGGTGTTTGTGTGTTTTATGTCTTAACCATTGAACTGATCATAATAACATTTTGCATAGACATTGTTACTGGTACCAAAATATAGGGGTACCTTTATCAAGAAAAAATATACTGTTCCCAGAACGATAGACCAAATTCTATATTAATGCGAGCGTACTCGCGACCAAAACCTAGTTACATATCAACAGATTGTGCTATCAGTTATCTCCTAAAGTTCAATGATGGGTCCGGAGTCTAACATCCAGGAATGGAGATTGAGTGACAGTTCTGTGCGTGATGATAAAGACAGACTTTGGAAGCTTTTAGATAGATAACTAAAAAAACGAGTCCCTTTGACTGGTTCATCGCCATTTGTAAGGTGGTGGTAATACATACAGACATCCTACCAACACACTTGATTATCGGATGTCTGATCCAGTCTGATCTGTCACTAAATCGTATGTTAGGCTTGGTTGTGGTGGTCGCGGCTTCCTCCCAACATACCAGAGTTGTTATGGGCTTAGTGTCGAGCAAATCGTTATGAATAAGCCGGAACTTTCTGTGAAGGAAGACATGTTGATGAAACCATGGCATGGCTACTGCCACTTACTAGCTACTCACTACCTTCAAGTTGAAAACCTGTCGCCAGGCAACTGTTGTGTTCCGGCACCGGCAGTTGCGCTCGAGAGCCAGACTCTCTAGGCTCAGCGTGCTTAACATAATTTAACATTAGATGAGATTGTGGTGAAATGCTGAAACGTATAAAGGATGATTGTTGTGAGCAGTACCCCAATGTTTCGTGAGGCCGAACGAGGCTCGGAAGGCTGCTGACGAGGCGAAGATGCGATTCGCTCACATCGATGGTGACCACCTCACGCTCCTGAACGTGTATCACGCCTTCAAACAGAGTGAGTTTTTCACAATAATACACTACCATTGTTATTGTTAGGGTTCCGTACACCGTATTAAAAAAATGGCATCCCCCTATAGAATCGCTTTGCTATATTGTTAAGGAGTTGCTGGCTACTATGTCATTTAGTTTTAATTTTTGTACTAGCAGGCCGATGTACTGCCTTGATAATAAAATACCTATATTATAGAGCGTGAAATGTTTAAGGTAAATAACGTATTTAATTTGATAAGGATTAATGCTGTATCCATGTAAATAGCCTTTCAAACACCTTATTCTATGCGACTCGTAGTCCGGTGAAACTGTAGAGACCTTGCCAGGTCAACAATGTAGACAGTTCTAAAAAAATCTGTGACTGTTTTTTTGGAAAATAGATGGGGGGGGGGGGTATATTGGAGCTATCCTTAAAAGATAGGTATATGCCATTGCAGACTCCTTTGTAGATCTATAAAAAAGGAATATCTCACTATGCATTGTTTTATTATATCTAAAAATAGTTAGGCAGCGTTTTCGATGAAATCTCCCAGGAGACTTGATTTTTTCAACACTTCCAATAATTGTTGTTATATTTCAACCAATTTACATAGAACCTTGACAAATGATATATCTAAACCGTCCTCATGTTTTACTCTGTCTATTGGTGAAGAACGCATTCCATTCCGTTCAGTAGAGTTTTTTAGTTTATCGCGAACAGACAGACAGGCGCGACGGACGACTGACTTGTTTTGTAATTTTTTATTATATGTGGAGGATGGTGATGTCTGGAATTGACACCTCTCTCTGTGCAGCCACTAAAATGATGGTAACGTTAATGTATTTAAAATACATGTACGTTAAATAGATAAAAACGATCAAGTTTGTTGCCGGTTCTTTTCATTAAGTGTGGTAGTAGTGGTATGTGGGTGCTAGGGCTTTGTCTAAGCCCGTCTGGTTAGCTACCTACCACCCTCAAGTTGTAAATCTGTCGCCAAGTACCTGGTGCTGCGTTCCGGCAGCTGCACTTGAGAGCCAGTCGCTCCCTCTTGGATTAGAGTGACTATCTTAGACCACATCATCATTTAGATGAGATTGTGCTCAAAGGCTAACCTATAAAGTATAAAAAATCCTTTTCTCAATTTCTTAACCGATTGTTTCTTTTTCTAGTTATGTTTAATAAATAGTTAATGACGATAAATAATTGGAATTACTGCAGTTTTTGTTTATCGCCAAGGAGTTTTACTACCTTTATTTATAACTTTCTGTATTCTCTTCACTTCAACATATTTCGATTTACTGATGTACGATATTTGTATACTTTTCGCAAAGCAAAAAACTTAATAAATCAATCGAATTTAATGATGACCACCAGTATATATAAACCTTCCGGAATATAATTTTCCAAATGATAATGGAAACCGCATCTAAGTATGTTGTGTTCTTTTGAAAAACCAAATGCATACAGAGACAGTTGTGTATTGGGTTCAAATCTATGAAGTCACATTAAGGCTATTGAAAAAGAATTGATGTTATTTTTTTTAATATTTTCTTCAGACATGGAAGATCCACACTGGTGTTACGACAATTTCATCAATTATAGATCTCTCAAGTCCGGCGACAACGTACGGCAGCAGCTCAGCAGGATCATGGACAGGTGATTATTTCAATTCTATTGTCTATATAACTAATTGGTTGTTGCTTGCAACTTTGCTTAAATGCTCATCAATTTAGTGCCAGAAATTGCTACTCAATTCAATTGAATATGCTAATTACTTGAAACGACGTGCGCGCCATCTCTTATAATATAATTTTACTAAATAATGTTCATTTGACCGCAATGGCTGGTTCCACGTGTTGTTTCGAACGTTGGCCCCAATATTAGCTTTCAATGTCGGTTGTTGGTTGTCAGTTTTGTTGTTTTTCATGGCCCAGTTTCTACGGCTGAACTACCAATACTTCAATTTTTATACACTGATTTACTGGAACGATATACGCGCCATCTATTATACCTTAGTGGTACTATTTCAGTGGCATTCAGACGCCAAATAGCTGCAATGGTTACAGACTAAGTAGAGTTATTTTTCGTTTTTCTTGATATTTCAGGTTCAATTTGAAGAGAACAAGCACAGAGTTTACAAGCAAAGACTATTATATAAATATAAGGAAGGCCCTTGTCAACGGATTCTTTATGCAGGTGAGTTCGGAATGTTATCGATGTCTAAATGAAATGCGACCACCGTACACCAAGTGTTTTACCTATGTTAGTGGTATATTTAGGAATCAATTGGTGTATATTCAAGAATAATGATCACTACTGCCATGCATATTGTGACAAATCTTTTATAGTGATTCTTTATTGGTTTATAAGAGATGTTTAAATTTGTATCTCAGTTATGATTCGGTATACACTGTAACTGTGTACTTGTACTCATTGTCATCATCTCCAGTAATATGTTTGTTTTTATTTTCCCGTATAAATAAACTGTCATATTACTCACCTAACGCTTGTACTATCTAACATTTCTTTCTTCACCCCACATTGTGTATATATATAAAAACTAGCTGATATCCGCGACCTGGTCTGCCTTGTCCTACGCATGCGTACGACACCGTTTGTCTCCCACCTCTCCACAGTATGGAAACATTTCGCAGAAGACATAGTGCATATCAAAATTCTAGTTTTTTAAAACCTTAATAAGTATATGTTTAAAGATGTCCTTGTAATTTTGTTTATGTAAAAGTGAATAGGTGAAATGAAAAATTTATCAAGATCTATTTAGGAGTTTTCGTGTGATGCACACACACACAACTACATACACCTATCATTTTACCTTATACTTATAGATATTCAACTCCTCGTCGTGTTTTAACATAAAAACAGATATTACAGTTCACTTGGTGTTAGCGCTGCAGACTATTATGTATAAGGAACTTTTAGAGCACACTCATCCAAAGTTGGCGATAGCGCCCGCTCGTGGGAACTGAAAGCTTTCAATAGGGTGGTTTCAGTACAATTTTACTTTTAAAAAAGTTTTTTTGTAGGCGTTTTTGATTTAGTCTTATTTTTGTTAAAACTTTTATGTATATAAACTGGAAATTTACAGGTGGCGCACTTGGAGCGAACGGGCCACTACCTGACAGTGAAAGACAACCAGGTGGTCCAGCTGCATCCCTCCACCTGCCTCGACCACAAACCTGACTGGGTCATTTACAATGAATTCGTGTTGACAACAAAGAATTATATACGGACAGTGACGGACATCAAAGGTTAGTCTCTCTGTTGTCTGATCGATACCATCGAAACCCTGAAACAATGGTGGCTTAACGGTTAGCGGGTTCATTTACGTTTTTGATGATAGACAATATAGCAAATAATGAAAAAGATGTGGAGAAAACTACTTCATTCATATAAAGAAAATCAAAAAAAATTAAAAATACAATTAAATTTCCTTGAAAGTACATGTTTTTATAAAAGCGAAGTCGCGACACGAATTATTCTGCAATAAATCATCTTATAATTTTATTAGCTAAATGAGAAACGCTTTCATCATTTCATCTAAACAGTTTCCCTAAAACTTGGACCGTTAGTCTTGCAGTGACGTCACACTATAATAAACAACATTATTTTTGTGTGATATGAAACGTGCAGCAACGTAAATAACAGAACGATGTTTCGGAAGGTGTGACGTCACGCGATACGATTCAAGTTTCTGTTCACGTGATAACGAGTATGAGTTTGTTTATTCTTTTCAAAGTCGAACGTTATAATATATATAGAACTAGTTTTTACTTGCGGCTTCGTTCCTGTTAATGTAGGTTTGAACTATCCCTGGAGTTTTTTTTTTTAGTATAAGGTACTCTTACATCTTTTTCTGTACCTCTGACAATTTGTATGTAAAACTTCGTGATTATTTAGGATTGTTGCTATCCACAAGGAATTGAAATGTTGACACTAGCACAGCGTTATACTGGTCTGGTGGCATAGCTTCGATGTGTGGTGGTCACACGTCTGTCTGTATGTCAGTAGTGATATTAGAATCGTTCGGTTTCCAGCGGAATGGCTGCTGAAGATAGCGCCTCAGTACTACGAGCTGAACAACTTCCCGCCGTGCGAGGCGCGGAGGCAGCTCGAGCTGCTGCAGGCGAGACTCGACTCCAAGGCCTACCAGGAGGGCTTCTAACTAACCAATCAACCAACACTACACGTCATTCGGTTAATAAATATAAAGTCGTTTTTAAGGATCGAAGAGGATTTTCATTATACCCGAGCGTTTGAAGGTACGGCCGGAACACTTTTGAATATTTTCATTGACAATTGAAAAGTGGCAGAGAATCAATAAATGAAGTCCCCTAGAACCATTGAAGAAAAAGTCAGTATCAAATGATCATACTCCTATACCGACACAATCTGTAGTTTGAATGTAATCGAGTCTCAAAAGAATTTTTCACTGTATATATTACGTCTACTGTGAAGTTCTGTCCTTTCTATGATATCAAGTTTTGGCGCGTAACCACACGTATATTTGTGAATGTTCAGGTCTTTATTTTTATTGCTTAATGTAGGCATACTGACGTAGCAAATAAACTATTGGAGAAATGTTACAGAAACACTTGGACGATAGGCCCATATTTCCAGGACTAGTGTGCCCTGTGTGTGACTATTAGTTATTTTCATCGTAACAAAATTTTTGGTAGGGAAAAAAATTAAGAAGATATTAGACAAGCTGTGATTCAATTTTTCGTATCAAAACATAAAATTATTTTCAAAAATGACGATTTCCAATGGTCTTCACTTTGGTAACAAGTCATACTCTTAAAAGCAAATCCAAATCGGTTTATAAATGGCAGAGTTTATAATTAACAAACCCAACTGAATTGAGGATTTCATTTTCAAAGTCGGTTAATAAAAAACATACTAATGACATGTTTAAATTAACCAAATTACTGTAAAAATGTACTGGGCTTGAATAATATTGTCGCTTTAAATTATTCATTTAACTCATATTGGTTGAGTTTTTTATGCGCGACGAAGCTTCGGTCACTTGTGCCGCTAAAAAGTAACCTCAAAATGAATTCCGATAAAGGCGTAGAATAACGTTTGCACACCATTGTCATTTCAATAGTAACTCGAAATTAGCGTCTCCAAGTTCCTTTGATGTGTGTAGAAACCGCGGCCCCAGTTATCGTCCGATAGTTCGTAACGTATAACGATAATATTTTCCCTCATCTGCATTTACTCTGACCATAGACTAAAGTTCGTGCCGATACACGCAGGTATGGGAGTAGCATTAAGCTAAGTGATGATGTACTAGAGAGTATAGTTAAAAAAAAAAAACAAAATCCAACAACAATACAACTATATTTCAACAAGTACCGCAAATCCACATACAAATATATTAATATTTCAATCATACAACATACAAAAGTAAAGATTTGGTTTTGCAAAAATCATGAATCGAATAACAAATTAAACTAAATTGAAAATAAACCGTTGATACATACAAAAATTGCTTCTTAAGAACCAAAAACAAGAAATAAAATCATATCAGAAATCTGAATCATATAATAATGGGCTGATCTATAACTTGGTCATTAATACAAAAAAAAATAGTTTCATTGTATCCATAGATAATCTGATATATCTGAATACTTTACAGTTGTCTTTGGGTGTAATTTAACTATAGTTGACCAAGTTTAAAAAAAATTGCCGTACATTTATCTCATTTTTATCAACTTCCACTTTAAGGCTTTTGATTTTACATTTAGTTATTCGATTCAGTATCGATAAAAATGTAGGAAAGTATGCGCCGAAATGATGTACGATTTTCATCACATGACAAACATTTTCTTATATTAAAAATCACTATTCTCTTTTAACTTTGCCAAGAATTGAGAAATGCTTGGTAGGTAATGAAACAATATTTCTAGATGTGAGAGTTCCAATTCAAAATACCACAATTCTTCGAATGAACCATAAAACATAGAAAGGGCTCAAGATTTTCTGTAAGGCTGAACAAATGATTTTTATATACTTTATAGGTTTTCAGCATTTGACCACAATCTCACTTGATGTTAGAAAACGATGTGGTGGAAAACGGTAAACACGCTACACCTAGAGGCCCCCCCTCTGGACTGGACTGGAGGACTGGTTCTCAAGTGCCACCTGACGCTTGGTGATAGATTTTCAACTTGAAATTGGTATCTAGGCAGGCCTACTTAGTAGAACCCCCTACTATTATACAAACAATGAAACAATCCTTGCAACTAGGCTCTTGTGTAAAACACACAATTTTAATCTGTGTCTGGTGGTCACAACTAATTCATTATATAAATACAGTGCATCAGCATATGCTTTCTGATTTTTATACATGAGAACTTTGACCAGCATAAATATGAACGTCATCAGGAATACAGTTTTTTCCAGTCTGTGTTACTAATTCTGTGTCCTTAATTGTATGTGTGTATGTCCATCAAGTTACGGTTATTGAACCCTAGAAAAAAAAAATGCTAACCTCAAAAATCACACGATACACTCGTACTTGAATCTAAATAAAGAAAACAATTGTAACCTCTACGCTACTAACTACTATACGGAATAAATGTACTATATCTAATTCTATATTAAAATGTTTTATTTACAATAAAAAATATCGATATTGGAGTTGAGACTATTTTTCTAAATTATCAACAATTGAATTTATATAACAAGTTTTCGATGGATTTTAATTATGGATTTTTTTGTTGTATATATTAACAAAACTAGGTAGCTATGATTCCGGTTTCGGCCACCATATAAACAGTCCAATTCCTCCATTGTATCACGTACCAATACTTCGTGTGCTCTTTTTTATCCGAAGAGTGTCTACGACAGCGAATCGCAAGGACAACGATCATTACAAAGATCTATAAGCTGCATATTTGGTATGGAAACGCGACATACTATAATGGAGTCATTGTGACGGTTTTATTGCTATATATGTATGGTTGTCGTAATCTAGTCGGGTACATAAACTTTATCATCACGTTAGTACACATACATAGACCCACTCCTAAGTGTGTGTTGAACTTAGTGTATAGTGAATAATAACTATACCTTTTTAATATCCATTTTCACGGGTAACAAATGTTATCATACTAAATACAAAAAAATATATATTAACCTAAACATTTTTTTTTACCTAAATATAGTAGATAATTATGTGTGGATATCTTGTAACATGCTTTACTAGCATTTTACGTTCGAAATGTAATAGATAAATTCGTTAAAAAAAATTGAACGTAAAAACAGTTACTCCATAATTATTAGTGTATTGTTATTTTTGTGATTTTGACCTTGTGAAAAAAAGGAATGGCCGAGCATCCTAAAGCCTTTTGGGCTAAAAACTCAACATTGAAAAGGGGCCAGTTTTTCTGGGGAAGATGGGATCTTCCCATTTTTTTACGGCAATGATTTTCATGATGCCGGATATTTCATCGTGAGTGACTCTCAAGTGTATTCTCCATACGATGTAAGTATACATTATATCTTAGATTTAGAATGCGGAGTACACGAACCTCCGAACCCGCAGGGTTTTGCTAGTTTATAATGCTGGTTTCTGATAATATTGCCAGTAGACTTGTTAGTTATTTCGGCAAAATATTGATGAGTAAAATTTTCGTCTAAAATCAACTTTATACAACACATAATATAACGTTTTCTTGTTACTGTATTAGCTGTCAATGAAACGAGAAAACCATAATTTCGGTCTATGGTGAGAGTTTTTAAGGGGTTTACAGTCCTCTGGGTCACTTACAAAGCTATAAGTATAAAAAAATCCTGCATTTGATTGTTAATTGAATGCACAGTGGTCAACTACGTAAACTGCAGAGGAACAATGCACCTTTCATTTCAATTTAAAAAATGTTATTTAATTCTCTGACGAGGATTTTTGATAAGGTGGTTCGCAGTCGTTTATATTATTTATTGAGGTGGAGGGAGTGTGAGTGGGATGAGAGTGAGAGTGAGAGCGGGATGCGGTCACTTGGCGACGCCGACAAGCGCGGGTCGGACGCAGCGCTCGCGCAGTTTGTACCCGACTTTGCTAACGGTCACCACGGTACCGGATTCGGCGCCTTCCACTTCCTGTAACATACATCACATTTAACATCTATTCTAATTAACATAAAATATTAATAAAACTAAATCTAATTTCATTGCAATCGGTTCAGAGATTTAAGTTATTGAAAAGTTAACAAACAGCTAGACAGGATTATTTTTACTTTATAATATTGGCCGTTGATCAAAATTTACATCATAGAAATTATATTTATCATGATTTTTTAATGAAATCTATTTATTTTCTATATACATTAAAACTTAAACTTTATATAAGTATCAAGAAAGCACAACATACCTGTTGAAATAACGCCTCGTGTAAGTTCGGATCGAACTTCTCTCGGAGCGGTGAGACTGCTACCAAACCGTGCCTCGAGAACACCTGGGAATCAAAAATCAAATCATCGTCATGAGTCCGTAAGAGACCCTCTGGAGGGCTCTATGCCCCTTCCCGAAGGATGATATAGCATAATTATCATGCCAGCCTACGACGTATCGTCAATTTCAAACCCCGCGAAATGCAAAGTTCT
This sequence comes from Antheraea assamensis, assembly GCA_035772565.1. Taxonomy (NCBI): domain Eukaryota; kingdom Metazoa; phylum Arthropoda; class Insecta; order Lepidoptera; family Saturniidae; genus Antheraea; species Antheraea assamensis. Next base: position 84,332 of record JAQQSE010000171.1, on the reverse strand, counting down.
ATATTCTTCACACATACAGTGGTACTACAAGAACATTTTTCAGGTTCAGGTTTCCTCACGGTTTTCTCCTTCACTGTCAGCACATACTGTTACCAATATAAATTAGTAAACATACGCGAATTCCGAAAAATTTTTTGGTACATGCCGAGGTTCCAATCTGCAGATATCAGGTTGAAATTTCACCAGTCAAGCTGCTTGACCACCACTACTTAAAAAAATCAAGATGCACTGCACCATTAGAACTTGAACTTCGAGACAGCCTTATTTAGTTAACTCTTAAAAAAAAAACGAATTCTAAAATGTATAGATTGTACCACAATTAGTTCATATATACAATCTAATATCGTTGGTTTTTTAATACTTCGTTTGCCCACAAACTCACCTAATGACGATAATAGACGATGTGGTCTAAGACGGCAAACACACTAAACCTTGAGCTGGACTAACTTCCCAAGTGCAGCTGCCAGAACGCACCAACAGGTGCTTGGCGAGATAGCTCAACTTGAGAGTGGTAGCTAGCCAAGACGGTTTAGTTAGTAAAAACTTAAAAGTCCTACCACCGTGCTATGGTTTCATCATAGTGTTGTCCTTCACCGAAAGTTTTCACGAACATCTCGGAACACGCTAACCACTCAGTGACTAAGTCATCAACGCTTAAAAGCATTCTTGATGTATCAATGACATAATTGGAGGTAAGTGGTAAATTCTTTGTATGGAGTCCTTGCTTAATGCATATAAGGGGAGAACGACCATTCTGGTTTCTTTATATAGATAGCATTAAAAGCAAATTTACTGACAACATAAAAATTGCAAATATTCGATTCTGAAGCTAACAATGTTGTACGTAAGTCAGCGGATAGATGGCGTTATAACAAATTTAACTCCAACAGAAACTTTCAAGTGAATAATAAATCGATCTCAAAAAATTAAATCGACTTTAGAAAATTCAGCATTACCTCAATCATCATACATTTCCTATTCGATTTTTAGGAATTCCCAGGTTTATTTTCGAAATCTCAGGGTCATTATTCACTAAATTTGAATATCACCTTTCCAATAAAAATAGTTGTCTAATTGGTTTATAAATGATTAAATTCTGAAGTAACAAATATAATAAACGAAATCAGAAACTTTTTTTGAAGTCTATTAAAAAACACTGCTTTAGTGATTTGTCTATACCTGGGTGAGTTGAGCTCGTGTTAACCGCACACCGTCGTGTAGTGAACGGAGAGCGCGTTCTGCGCCTGCGCCTTCCGACACCTCGCTCTCCGGCACGCTCTCCGCCGCCGCCGACAACGTGTCGGCTACCTAACATTATTCTATGTATATACTATGGGCCAAGTAAATAACAGGATAATATTAACACTTCCCGAGTAATATTAATAATGGCAAAACTTTTAATTATCGGTTACGTAGTTAAGTTAAGAAAGCGTAACAAGCAAACAAACAATTCCTTATCGCATTTAATGTTAGTTAAGATGACAAATTATTAATATTTATTTAAACTTCTCTTTGGAAATATACATTTTTATTTCAATTTTGCGGTTAAATCCATTGATACTGGGAACTACGAAATGTGATTTGAAAATTTAAACAAATAATTGCTAATATATTTACGATAAATGCAGTTCCAAACTAATCTAACCATTCCAGAGCACAATCAAGATTGGTGACTACTAAGTTGATATATTAAACGTCATCAACTTCACATAAGTGTACTTTATGTAACTAGATTTGACTTGCCATTATTAATATTCCCCGGACAGTATAAATATTACCCTGATTAATAATACATCATATACAATAATAACTTACCTATACATACAATAATACACATCAATGTCACATAAAGACAGTTGCTATTGATCAGTTGGTAGGTTATCGTAAGAATATTTAGCTGTAGTATCTATATTATTTTATTATTTGTTCCTGACGTTATATTTTAAATCAATAATTGAATCAAATATGTACTAATTTACATGATCAATTGAACTATACAGATATTGATATGAGCAGTGCCATCTACTGATTAGTTATTGCAAACAACCTAAGAGAAAAGATATCAAATACTACTAATATCCATTGTTATATATGTAAATAACTTACTTTTTTTTAAGTATCCTCTTGCGGATTTAGACTCATTGTACAGTATTGGGGTTCGATTAGAATATCTAAATTACTTACTTCTAGGAGATCCTTGCAGAAACTTTGTATAGCAAAGGATTTGGCATCCTCAACTTGTTTCATCATACGCCGACGTACATTCTCTCCATCAGCTAAGGCACGTTTGTACTTATCCTGTAATATATTATATATGCATTTATTTCTTGGTATTTGAAAAATCTTTTCATATTTATGGTAAATCAGAAGTGATGATGAGTCAGCGGTAATGTTTGGACACTGAGTCAATTGATGAAAATGATGCAATATAAAGCAGTAGGACATTTTTAATATCCATATACCTAGCTACCGTCCTCACCAAGGTTCTTGACTACTCTGAATACAATTTAGATATAAATACATATTATATTATATGACATATATGAGGTTGAGACAACTTAAGAACACATATATTATGTCAATTTTAAATTTCTATAATGATTTTTTAACTTTGCTTTGTATTAAATTCTTGACTATATTATGTTCAAGCCTGAACTTATGACTATATTTAGAACAGCAACTGACATTGAATAGGACTACATCACACTTATGTTTTGCTGGTGAGTACTATTAGGGACTAATCTCTCTAGTGTTATTGTGTTACAATTGCTTGATATCACTTAAGATCTCGCATTGAAAATATATCGCCAAGCACCTGTTGGACATGTTCCAGGAGCAGCATTTGAAACCCAGCCCTTTCTATATTTAGCATGTTTATCATTTAACATCATATTAGATTGTAGTAAAATACTACAGCCTTTAAAGTATAAAGACATAGAGATGTCATTCTACATAGCACAGTTTACATAGATGGTTTTGAAATAATAATAGAACACATACTTCATAATCTTTGGCTTGCTGTCGAAGTTTATCAAATTCCACTGTGAGAGCTTCTATTTGCTTGTGACATTCTTCAATAGTGGTGGGAAGCTGTTTGTCTCCTGAGTCTGTTTCTGCAGTTTTCTCTTCAGCTGTACTGTATGCATATACTGATGATCTGGAATTTTAATCATATTTCATTTAAAGTTTGACTGTGCAAGCACCACTGTGATAAGTTTCTGCTCCAAAGTAGTAAATAGTAGAATTACATTAATTTAATAAAACTTTCACATGAATTTTGGTATTGGTCTCAGGATTGTGGTTGTCTAAAATTTGGTTCTATATTGTTATATACCACAGTGACTCCATAACATCAGTTGGGAGGCATACTAGTTTAATGCCTAATAACACAAAAAATATGGCCCAAAGTTGACAATGTACCATCCATAAATGTAAGCATATTTATGGACCGCAATCTCATTGGCGTTGAATTTTAATTATAATAAAAAAATAAAAATACAATCATAGATTGTAGAATGATGATTATTTCCTTGAAGAAATCGTCACAGTGAGACGAGACATAGAATTAGTCGATGACTGACTGGTGATGAAACAAATCAATCGGGAGGTATCACTGGTTTTGACTTATAATTTCCTCTGAGATTATGTGCATTAATTGTGTAGAGTTCGTATACTAGGTTTGGTGAATATATAGCAACACAGAAGTACAGCATTAATAAACTTTGTAATGCGCCCAATAAAAAACGTAGGCGTATAGTGTACGTTACCATTTTTAACAATAAATGTTTTATATTGAAATATAACATTTCATGTGTTTCTAGGTTATAGTTAAGCCCTACGTTGCGCAATATTTACCTGTAGACATTAGATTTCATTGTCCTCAAAGTTGATCCCATAACATACTTTGTTAATCTGCCTACAGAATAAACTTTTAACGAAGCCATTTCAGTTATTTTTTGCTACTTTTTAGAATTTTATTTCAAAAAATCACTCAATCCAAGCGGGTTATGTCAGAACGTTATCTGTCAACTGTCAATAATGTCATATTTTAGATTCCATGTTACATTTTGTTTCATTTCTTAGGCAATGATTAATTAATATTGCGTCAGTTTTTATTATGTATCACATACAACGATAATCATATATGGAGATGGTAAAAATTGTATCTTTAGTATAAATACAACATTTCAATATTTTCAACTTATTAACACTTGCAATAATAAAACGTAATTTCCAAGTTAGAGTTCCAACGTATGGATGACCTTCAATTGAAACGTCAAATTTCGAAGCAGGGTAACATTCCACCAAAAAACAATGAAAAACTTACGTAATGACGAAAAACTCCACTCCTTGTCGTCTGGACTATGCCTTGTATGACGCAAGGATCGTGCACTTCAAATGTATAATTATTGAAAAGAAATCGCCAGTGTGTCCGGAACAACGAGTGAGTACGCGCGTATTTCAAATATGGCCTCTTTAGCAGTTTTCGATTTTGATCGTACGATAGTTGATGATGATTCTGACGCTACGATAATAAACAGATTGAGGGAGAAACAACCGCCGCCTGAATGGGAGGCTAGTAATTACGACTGGACTCCGTATATGAGCGATGTAAGTAATTTATTTCTATTTTGTATATGTGCAGGGATACAAGTTCTTGGACTAAATGTAATAAGAAATATACTAACATATTCTTTACATCTAAAAATGTTATTTATGTTTCTACTTTTATTATAAGGAAGAACAGTTTGTGTGTTTGTTTGTAGGAGGTATTCTCTGGAACTATTATAAAAATTGTTTCATTCATAAAATCTACCTTTTTCTCGAGTAACATAGGCAAAGTTTAAAATATATATATTTACACATTTTGTAATTGAAACTTATTAATTCTGAGCTCGAATTATTAAATGAACATAACTTTCATAATTTTCAAATTGATTTGAAAAATAACATCTTTGTAGCTTTAGTAAAATACTTTCTACGATACACTGTCGTCTATATATTCTAATAGCTGTACCCCTGGCTCCACTCGCGTTAGTGGCGCATTTTAAGATTTGATGCCCTGGATTTAAGAAAATTGAGTGATTCGTATACTAATACAACAATAAAAATGTTCTAGGACAAATCTTATAAAATTTGTTGAGGTAAAAATCATGGGGAAAAGCAATAATGTATAAAATAGGTATCGATTATATATGAAAGGCACCGAAGGTCGAACGAGTTAATAATTATTTGCGGCATTTTATTCTTTCGTATATTGCATTTGCCTTTGGTGCTTTTTAAATATGTATAATTAAATCTATTTCTTAAATTTATTTCCCGAGCATTACGTGATCAGTTGTAAAATAACTGCGTTGTAATTAAATTAGTAGATAGCATTTGTTTTGTTATGTTGGTTACTCATGGAAAAGAATAAATAACGATTTATGCAGCGTGTGTAAGAGAATGAACTGGCGACACTTTCTGACATGACTTGAAGGGTTTTTTGCGGGATTTTAGTCTGTCATATAGGGTGTAAATATTGAGATGTCATAAAAAATCTGGAAAGTTCTAACAAGATGGCCACCATCTTGTTGCAATAATTTATTTGTAATATTACCCACTCGATAAGTTATTATCGAGTTATCAGCCTGTAAGACACCCACTGCAGAGCCCTTAGTTGTCTACCTGAAGGAAGGTATGGGCATAATCATCACGCCAACCCACAACGTATTGGCGAGTTCAAACTGAGAAAACCATAGTTCTATATTTTCCTACATACGGTAGTACTACAAGAACATTTCTCAGGTTCAGGTTAACTTACGGCGTTTTCTTTCACCGCCAGCCGATAATGTTATCAATTAAAATAGGTAAATGTCTACGAATACAGGAAAATATCGTGGTGACATTCCACGGTTCGAACCTGTCGACGTCAGATTTATGTCACTACCACCGGTCAAACCACTCGACCACCACGACTTTGGCACAACAATGGCAGTATTAAAATTAAAAATCAATATTACTTTACTCAATTTACGCCCTAAGCAGGCGCTTATGAACGTCAAAAACTACCACCGCGCCAGTTCAGAAAACAACCTAGTTATCGAGAAGCACCGGCAAGAAACTCGATCGGGTATATTTTTTCTATACTAAATTACACTATAATCGTTGTTAGTGGATGCACAGAAAGAGAGGTGACAATTCCAGACATCACCATCGTTCACATATTGGTCCACTCTATAATAGCCCTTTGACACCAAAACCCGCTTGGTATGGCGCTTACACTTACAGTGCGGCGCAAATTGGTAATATGTTTTGGGACTTTGTTGTAAAATCTGAATACCAATTTTCAATAAAAAAGATATATTTGTGCGAATTATATTTTTTAATCGCTTTCCTTCGTATATGGCACTTTGTACCACAGACAGCGCACACTCTGTATGTATATGGCATTGGCGGAATTTACAACTCGATGTATTTAGAATATTGTTGTATATTCAGAGCAGTCAAAAATCTTTGCGAGAACTTTAAAAAAAAGTTAATTTATGTTATACATTCTATTAACTATATTAGGCAATCCAGTCGTGCGTAGTGTTTATCGTGGGCCATAAATTTATTTTATGATGAAATGTTAATTAGGGATACTAATGAATTCTGAAGCGTTGTTGGCTCAGTGCTGACGTGACCGGACAAAGTGCGAATTGACGTGTCTTCGAATTTCACAATCACCTTGAACTTTCTGCTATGAAAACACGTATACCGACATTTCAGTTCAAAACACATTTCGGTGGATCGTCATGAGAGTAGGAAAACCTTTTAACGAGACGGGGCAGCGTGACTACCTACGTTGCTACTTTCAGAAGGTTGCAGAGAAATAATCAATCTGATTCCGTTTGTTACACTTGTAAACGCTTTGGAAGCAGGTTTACGGATACCTATTTATTGGGCCGAGAAGGCATTTTTAAATGAGATAAAATAGAGCACGACCACAGATTACACAGAACAATAGACAAGTATAAAAATATAAACAATATTGGAGTCATAAAATATAAGTAAAAATTAGGAATTAACCATAACGTCTGGGCATTAAAATAATTGAAAAATAATCTGGAGTAATAATATTACGCTGCATTGTCGATGCACCCGGTGCATAATTACACCCAGGTAGCGTGGTAGCGTGTGGTAGCATGTGGTAGCATATGGTCGCAAACTGAGCGATGAGTCTTTAATAGTCGGGCAGTTAATTTGATTAATCACGGACTATAATAATTTCTTCACAGTAAACTAGGTGCTTGAACTTACTATCTGGAGAAATGATAATATGATTTAGGATATTACTGTAAAATCTAACACTATTACCAAAACATCTATTATTGGTCGTTTTGGGTATAAAATATCAAAGTAAACATAATAAAATTATCTGTTTATATAGGGATTCTCTGTCGATAAAACTTATAATGTTCCTCGGTTATAGATTTTTGTTTTACGTTGGGGAATGGGATGGATGGTGTTGCATCTTTTAACGAACGCAGTAGCGTAATATATCACGCGAGGCAGCATCACCAATAGATGACAAATCAATAAATAGTAATGATGATAATTATTTGTGTCAAGCCTAGCAGACTGTCGTCATATTATCACATTAGTGTGAATGCGTTCAAATACGACTTAATCACTTGTGTGTAAACGTGACTAATTATGTTAAAAGTATGATTCAATATAATTTAATAAGTCACGATAAAACATGCAACATCTCTGGGATTTGAAGTCCAACAACTCCTAATAGTTCATGTCTGGTAATAATCGGTCTGTGGCATTATAAAATTCATTTCTTCTAGACTCCTTTATAGCGATAAATAATCGTTGAAATTAATATATGTATCAGGACATTATGTAACTTCGTGATTCAACAGTCCTCTCTTTCCAACAAGCGTATACAGCCTAACGCAGAAGAGGATGGTCAACGTTTGTGTTGCTTTTTTTTTATGTAATAGGGGGCAAACGAACAGGTGGGTCACCTGATGGTAAGTAATCACCGCCGTCCATAGACACCAGCAACACCAGTGGAGTCGCAAGTGCGTTGCCGGCCTTTTAAATATGTGGGCCTCCGGCGCTCTCACTGACCGAACGAAACGCAACAGTGCAAGCACTGTTACTTCACGTCGGTTTTCTGTGAGAGGGTGGTACTACCCCGAGCGAGCCGAGCCATTCATGCTGAAACCAGTAATAGCTTCAGCGTAGCTCTACCACCTTTATTCATACAATTAACACATATCTAACGACACTTTATATGTTAATATCCGTCAAACCATTTAAGCGACAAAATAGTGTTAAATGTAATAACAAGCTACCTAAGAATATCGTCGATTTATCGGGCGATAAGTTGAACGAATGTGTAAGGAATGTTATTATAGAGTATTTAATATACGAAGGATAACGATCGGTAGTAACGTTTGAAAGTGACTCTCCCCCCTTTATATAAAGTCCGCGCCAAACTTTTTGTATTAAACACTTGAGTCTATTATACGCAAACACGAAATTGCGGCGATTTCAGAGCGGACACAAAGACTGTCAAGGCTTATATTTACTTCATTTTAAGATCTGTATCAGCCATAACCATAGATAAAGAGCATGCTTCGCCCGTGTGGAATTCAGATCGTGACTATAAAAGACTATCCAACTATCCGTAAAAAAACAATGTACCAAAGGAAATAATTGTAATAAAAAAAAAAAGAAAAAGTAAAACCGACTTCAAAAACATCTATTCTAGAAAATTCATCAGAAGCTCTCTGACCATGGTTAGGTAATACCTAGTCCTCGAGTTATATCAATAACTCAATTACTATACATGTCCTATTCGATTTTGAGAAGTTCCCTGCCGTATCTTTGAAATCCAAGGCCCAATGCTAATGGCATTAAAATTGCAAACGTAAAGAATAAAACACACTTAAAAACTTCCTCCTTTTGGAAATTTAATTTTGAATTAGGACTAGTTCCTTTAGACGTATGACTGCAATTTTGTATGTTTCTTCACTCCTGATGAGAATATACGAAAAAAAATTTTAAAAACAGTTTGATTACAGCTTTTCAGCGCATTTTTATTATAAAAATGTGTTTTAAAAAAATATATATTAGTGTTTTATTTTATTTTTCAATTGAAAACTTCTTTAGCCAGGTTTAGCGAATTTTGTTACGGGATAAACGTTATGGGTTCGTGTCACCGATGAGCTCGACATGCTCGTGGCGTATTGCGTTTCCGGCAGATTAATGACAGCCCCCTTCTGAAGTGATGTGCTTCCGTACATTAGGCTATTAGTTTTTGTACAATCAATCAATATGTGAAGGATGGTGATGTCTGGAATTGAATCCTCTCTGCGGCGCATCCACTAAAATCGATTTGTAAAGTATAATGTATTTTAAATATATAAGTGTATGTTAAAAGGATAAACCCGATCGAGTTTCTTGCCGGTTCTCCTCGATGAGTGAGTTGATTTCCTAACCGGTGGCAACTTTGATGTTCATAAGCGCATCCTTTGGGCCTAAACAGAATAAAGCATTATTGATTTATGAAAAACTAATCTGTGATGTAGATGTTGTTTATCTACATATAATTCCTTGTAGTGGTCGGTTTGTGCGTAATCATTTTTCGGTTCCTAAATAACTTTACAATGTGTATTGAGTTATCGTAGTGCGCGAGTAAACACACGGCCTATTCTTAGTTACGGTTAATTTTATCCAAAAACAAACATACGTAAGTGCGCCGGCGCATATTTAGATCGATAGCAGGATGTGATCTATTTTTGAATGTTTAAATTGAGATAGTTTTAAAGATGTTGCTAAAATAGTCACGTTCAAGGTTATCGAATTGATGATGGTTTATTGGAATATATATTTTTTACACTTCACTAGCGACCCCATCGGTTACGAACAGGCGTTATGGGCTAATGTGACGTCATAGGTGTACAAATAGTTTTTTTTTATATATTATAGGGGGCAAACGAACAGGTGGGTCACCTGATGGTAAGTGATCACCGCCGTCCATAGACACTAGCGACACCAGGGGAGTCGCAAGTGCGTTGCTGGCCTTTTAATATATGTGGGCCTCCGGCGCTCTCACTGACCGAACGAAACGCAACAGTGCAAGCACTATTACTCTACGTCTGTTTTCTGTGAGAGGGTGGTACTACCCCGCGCGAGCCGACCCACTCATGCTGAAACCAGTAATAGCTTCACGGGGCGCTTTAACATTTACAGTTCATCTAAGTCATGGAAGCTATTTAAGAGTCTTCACACAACCTTATTTTTTTGGTGCGTGTAATTTTTATTCCCCGTACCTTCTATAATATTTGTTCAAATGATTTTCTATAATGAGTAGATAATTTTGATTCAGATTAAATAGCGAACAATGTAGCCGACATTCTTAATTGAATAAGGATTCAGAATATGTTGGTAGAAATAGCTTCGCAAATAACCTATTATTTTTAAACTAGCTGTTGCCCGCAGCTCCGTATGCGTTTTTTTATAATTGCAGATTACTTTTTATAAGATCAGCTATCTGTTAGTGAAAGTTCCGTGGAAAATAGTTCAAACGTTTTGGAGATAGTACTACAGACGAAGCCACGAATGACAGCTAGTCTAAAATAAAGTAGCCTATATCCCCCGCTATAATTTTAACTATCTGTGAGTGAAATTTCTGTCATAGTCGGTCCACCCGTTTCGGAGATTGCCCGGAACATAGAGACAGACAGACAGACAAAAACTTTAAAAATTGTATTTTTGTTATCAGTATCGTGTATACGTTCATATCCAATCAGTAAAAAGTCGTTATTTTGATATTACAAACAGACACTCCAATTTTATTTATATGTATAGAATAGATATGTAAAAGGTACAGATGGTTACTGTGAGATGTTGTTACGAGATAAACATATACATATATTATTGAAAATCTAATGTCTGTGCGCAAAAACTAAGATAAGCTAGATTTAATAAAGAACTGACATAATCTAAAAAAAAGAAACAATAAAAAATTGGTGAATCCATATTTTAGGGTTCTGGGTCTGGTAACAGTTTTTTAGGTATTAGTGTTAGGTTTTATAACAAAGTTCCAAAGCACATTACCGATTTACCGGATACTAAGTTCAAGCACCATGTCAAGCAGGTTTTATTGTCTAAAGGCAATATATATAGGAGGGATCAAGTGACATTTAGAAATGACGTCCCTCTCTGTGCCTTCACCAAAACCGAATGTAATTAATTATCTGTGTCTATAACTATTAAAATGTTCTTAAAAAGTTTATGTTTTATGTGAAGATAAACCCGATCGAGTTTCTTGCCGGTTCTCCTCGATGACTGCGTTGTTTGTCTGAACCGGTGGTAATTTTGACGTTCATAAGCACCTTCTCGGGGCCTAAATAGAATAAGGATTTTTTTTTGACTGTCAGAGTACTTTTTATATACCTTTTCAGGATATACAATTTTGTGTTACATTATTGTGCTGTGATTCATAACGTTAACGCGAATGTTAACAATGAAAGGGCACGAATAATTTTGCAAATTGATTAAATCTCTAGAAATATAATGAGGGCTGTCGGTGCGCGCGCGTCGAAGGACGTAGGTTTTAATTCTAGCAACTGAATCGGAGCTTTCGATGAAGGAAAATATCGTGGTGAAACCATAGCATGGGCTATGGTGGAGCTTTTTGTAAGTTCGCCGCCCGCTAGCTAGTACTTTCGAGTTGAAAATCTATCGCCGAGCAACTGTTAGTACGAGTATGTTCCGGCAGCTGCCCTTGAGAGCCAGTCTTGCCCCTCTAAATTTAGCGTGGCTACTATCTTAGACCACATCACCATGTTAACATCAGATTATAGTCGAACGTTAACCTATAAAGTATATACAAAAATGGTTTTTTAAATACTATTTCGGTAAAAAAACTGTCAATTGTATCTGCTCCTAGGTGTTCGAGCACGCGTATTCGTCAGGTCTCAGCCAGGAAGACATCCTCTCCTGTATCGGTTCCATGCGCCCGACTCCCGGAATCGAAGATCTCATAAGGAACTTGGCTGGTGACGGTTGGGATGTTCTCGTCTTGACGGATGCTAACAGCGTCTTCGTCAACCATTGGCTCAAGGTTCATGGTCTCCAAGTAAGTTTTGAAGTGTGAACAATTAATCGTGTGATTAATGTCGATATTCGACGTCACTCCTCGCACTAACGTAACTCTGGCGAAGTGCAAGCGGGACAGTGTTACCAAGATGTCTGTGTAGTTTGGCTCCATTTGAATTTTATTTTACATCTATCTTGTCTTCTATACTAATAAATACATAGTTTTTGCCGTATGTGTAATTAGTTTCCAAATTCTTGAATAAATCTTAGCTAATGCTATAAGTGTGAGAGTAAGTTTGTTTGTTACCCTCTGAAGCCTCAACTACTGAAGCAGGAGTACAGAAAAGGACATAGGGTACCTTTAATTCAGAGAAATAAGTACTCCTCTCATAGGATAGGTAAAATGTACATGAACGCGACCGAAGTCGCTAGGAAAAACTGATATAAAGGACACGTTATAACAAGAAATTGTCTGGCTGTTTGTATGTTGGTAATTAAATTAAAAACGGGCGGTTTTCAGAGATGTAGATATATTACCAACAGCATCTAAGAGACCCACTGCGGGTCTTCCCGAAGGAAGGTATGGCCATAATCACCACACCAACTCACGACGTATTGGCGATTTCAAACTTTGAGAAATCCACAGTTTTATATTTTTCCCATATACGGTGGTACTACAATAACATTTCTCAGGTTCGAGTTTCCTCACAATGTTTTCCTTCACCCTCACCCGATACTGTTACCAATTTAAATTAGTAAATGTTCGCGAATTACGAAATATTCGTTAGTGCGTATCGGGATTCGAACCTACGAACATCGGATTGATAATCCATTGGTCAAACCACTCGACCGGCATCATACTTTGTTGCAAGAGTTATGACAAAAAAAAAACATAAATAAGAAATTAATAGGTAAATAATGATAACGTAATTGCAATTCGAACCGTTTTTGTCATCAAAAATAAGCAAAGCATAGACCCTTAACAATCGAGTGGTCATATATTTGTAATTGACGTGAGAGCGATGACGTCACCGAGGCACGCGGAAGCGCCGTGCGCTCTCCTGGTAGTAATGACACATGTGACTATCTATGTTAATTATAATTAGACGATTTCGGAGTACAAGGCTTGATTCGAGGTTGAGATCAGCACGCAGTTCCTATGTGTTAATAATGGTACGACCGCGTCATATTGCGTATTATCGCTTTATTCAGTCGCTGAGCATAGCTGGTTTGGCGTTTGTAGCGGAGGCGTTTTATAAGAAAAAAGAGTTCCAAAGCACATTACTGGTTGTCCGAACCGGGGGTACTATTGATGTTCATAAGCGCCTTCTCAGGGACTAAATTAAATAAAATATTTTTGATTTGATTTTCTCTTCCAGGAGTATATAACGTCGGTCGTAACCAACCGCGCTTTCTGGCAGAATGGAAGGTTATTCATAGAGCCGTGTATGGCGCAGACTGCCTGTTTGCGTTGCCCAAACAACTTGTGCAAGTCCATTGCGTTAGCGCAGTGGTGCGCGAGGAATCGCCCATACTCGAGGATGATATACTCTGGGGATGGGAGGAACGACTTCTGTCCGGCCACCAATCTTCCACCTCATGTAATTTATTTTCCTTTTTTTGGCTTTTGCTCACAATGTCACTTAAGTTAGTCACTTATGCACTATGAGACCTATTGCAGGACTATTGTCCTCTTTCCGAAGGAACGTATGGCCATAATCACCGCAGTAATCCATGACGTATTGCCGAGTTTTAAACTCCGGGAAATAAACAGTTCTATATTGTTCTCACACACGGCGGTACTACAAGGATATTTTTCAGATTTCCTCAAGATGTTTTCCATCACCGTCAGCCGATAGCGTTATCAATTAAAATTAGGAACTGTGCGCGAATTCCGAAAAAACCATTGGTACATGCCGCGGTTCGAACCTGTGCACATCAGATTGATATTCCACCGTGAAACTGCTGAACCACTCACTAAGCTAAGCTTAAAAGAACTGACTCTTGAAGTGCAGTTACCGAAGCACACCTAGAGAGCCTCGATTTTCAACATTTCTATGTTATGTTTAAAATCGCGAATCGATCGTTCATCGGAAAATGACCATAAAATAAATTGTACCGAACAAATAAGGAATCAATTGAAAAACATCTTCCAGGCGACTGTGTTTCCACGTCGCGGATACCCAATGGACGATCTGATCAAACAGACCCTCGCGTCTCCAACTCCTCAAGTGAAAGCGAGGGTGGTGCCCTGGGACGACTGTTACCGGATATCTCAAGAAGTCTTCCCAAATAAAGGGAAACATATAGCTTAATTTTTTTATTGGTTAAGTTTTTAGCGTCCTATTATTGATAATATCTATATATCTTGTATTAATTAAAAAAAAATGTATTTATGTATGTTAAATAGAGTGACAGTGAATTTACTGAAGGAGGGAGAAAGATTCTATTTTATCATTAAAATAATACATCAAGCCTTTAAGGTTTGTAAAAATATAAAAATGTGGATTCAAACATAAGGCATCGTTTTGTTTACTTTTAATTATTACTAAATTAATATTTTAATATTTATGAATGCATTTACTATAATCTATTTTATTGTACACTTAGTGTTTGAACCTAAACTATGTTTTATGAATTAAAAAAGATACTGCAATAAGTGACATCTGGTTATTTGTTCGTATAAGTTTTCGGACTATAAAATGTTCTGCAAACGAGGAATCGACCATTAACAATCAAATTGTTATAAAAAAAGGCGATACACACACGATAGAAGTGAAACTTCAGTAAATCGACAAAAGAATGAGATGAATATATATAACAAGGGTAGGATAATTACAAAGTTTATTTGTTTAAAAATGAAAGTATTTTGATTAATTTTAAAAGATATTTTATTTAACATATGTTACATAATTTATTGCTCAAGTTCCATATTTTCAGTTTCAACAAACAAGATATAAAAATACTCACTAATACTGTTAAATAATAACACACCACGCTGACTTGTTACTAAAAAGCTGTAACACGCAGCCGCATACAGTGTACAGTAGTACACGTACTTTTCACATATACTAACACACGTTAAATGCTCAAATACAAGCAAGCATTAAACAGTGTGCAATATACATACTCACCGACATTTGCTCTCTCGCTCTGAATAAACATTTTTGTATTTGTGTCTCTCTTACCTGTCGTTTTTTCCGTTGTATCCGGTTTGAAATCACAACGATTTTAAAGAAGTTTCACTTCAATAAAACCGACTTTTAAAGTCTACTCTATAGAAATATACCAGAATGTCTTTGACCATAGGTAGGTAGATAACTATTTAGTCTTGGATTATCATAAACCTAGCAATATTGCGATCACTGTATACATGTCTTAATCGATTTTGACGAGTTCGAATTCAAAGGCCCAATGTTAATGAAATTAAAGTGAAGGCTTCTTGAAAATGTCCCATTTACAATAAAAACTTCCAACAATATTTGTTTTATAACTGAGAAAGTTCTGTGATGACAAACATAAAACTAATACAACTGAATTAAAAACCTCTTTGAAGTCGCCTAATAAAATGAATTAAACAAACTAGCCCACTCTTAATCAGTTTAATACTTTATTGTCATAGAAGAGGCATATAGTTTGACTACATGGCCTAAAGTCGCGGCCATCAGTTCACTTCTCACTGGGGCAAATACAGATTCCATAAAAAAAAACAGATACATAACTGGGATATACATTTGACTTAACTTATTTATCTAAATGTCACTAAGCTTAAACTAAATTTAATATAGGGCCCCGAGACGGGGCCTATCGAAGAGGGTAAAGCGTCGTTAAGGCCACACGATGCTTTCTATCCAAGGTACATAGGGGTCCACCCTCGTGTACATTCCGGCGCCACCCTCGAACCCACACTGCTTGCCAAACGAAGTCACCCCCAAGATAGTCGTAGCGCAATATGAAACATCCCCCGTGTACACTAGCGGTCCGCCGCTGTCACCCTGAAAAGTGAAAACTCAAAATAATAAAATAATTGTGTTCTATTATTGAATTTACAAATCAATTATAGTCTGAATTATTTAAATGTTATAATTTCGGATATGGAATTTATTAACATTAGTTTGGTTTTCACATCTATTGTCACACCGAGGAATAAATTTATAATTTATCAAACATACAACAGGTTGGACAAGCTCAATATAAAATATCAATATAATATGTAGACAGGCCGATATACTACGTGTCCCTAGTCCTGGCGCAAGCGCAACACGTTACGAGCATGTCGAGCTCATCAGTGACGCGAAACCATAAGTTTTTCCCGTAACAAAAAGTGCTCAACGCGGCTAGAGAAGTTGTGAAACAATAAATAAAAATAACTTTTAATGAAACGCACGCACTTTGGTATATTTTTGTATATAAAAGAAAGAGCGAATATACAACGCGAATGTATTTATTATATTCTCACCTCACAGGTATCTTTAGAAAATCCCGATAGATTTTTCTCCTTATCACCGTAGCAGAGTTGTGTGGTCGCGTCGTAACCTCGTGTCAGATGTCTATTTTTTTGGTATATATCGGAACACTCCTTATCAGTAAATTTTGTAACTGTCACCTGTAAATCACAACGGGTATGTTGTTATAAAAAACGAACATTTCAAGAGTTACATAAGTACTAAAGGAGCGGAGGGGAATTACAACATCGATATTTACTTTGATTTCAATGTTGGCAACACATCTCATGGACATTACTGCCATTGTCAAGTAGGTAATAATGTTACAAGTGCCTTGTGATCATTTAAATGTTCTAACAAGATAGCCACTCCCTTTCTAACGCCATTCCCTTTCTTACAACTTTTCCTGGAATTTTTGTGGCATCTCAAAATTCATTTTTTTTTTTATATTATAGGGGGCAAACGAACAGGTGGGTCACCTGATGGTAAGTGATCACCGCCGTCCATAGACACTAGCAACACCAGGGGAGTCGCAAGTGTGTTGCCGGCCTTTTAATATATGTGGGCCTCCGGCGCTCTCACTGACCGAACGAAACGCACCAGTGCGGGCGCACTGTTACTTGACGTCGACTCACGTCTGTGTGTCGGGTGGTAGTACCCCGCGCGTCGGGCGAGCCGACACATTCATGCTGAAACCAGTAATAGCTTCAGCGTAATACCTAATACCTCATGCTCCGTGGTATTATTCCCATCCACTTAATTTATACACAATAACCGAACTATATTACCTAAAATACCACTGATATTACAAAATATAGAGCCAAATGACACGCGACTAATAAATTATATTGATGATTTATTCACTCTTGGTTTTTATGAAACTTTCAAAAAATTTGCAAGATTTTGTACGAATTAGGCCAAAGGTTAAGTAAGCATAGAGGGAGAAATGGAGTAAGAGCTTTGCTTACTTTTGCTGACAAAAAGGGAGGGGCCAAATCAGAAATTATTAAAATGAATTTTGCGTATACAACACTTGAACGGCCCTAAAGAATGTTCTAGTACTGTCATTCGCGTTTGCACGACACCCTATTTTTTTGCCTGCTTATTTTTGGCGTGTTATGGGCTATTGATTTGTAAATTACTTCTTTACATTGAAAATAAATTTCCTTTTTTTGTAAGCTTCTTAGGCCATCATTTTTTTTTAAATTTTAAAGTACCTCTGTTCTATCTCATCATTATTATAAACCATTACAGTAAAGCGTATTGATATGTAGCTTAGAGAGTATTCTGAAATATCTTTTATTTTCTAATTTAAAAAAATCTATATTGGTGGAGTCAGCACCAAAACCTGACTCATCAGAATAGGATATGTCAGTATAAGCCAAAGTTTATCTTAAAAGAAGTCGGTTCGATTTAAAAAAGTCTAAGGACATTTCGTTAGTATAAGTATATTGATTGAATTAGATCGATTAAATCATATGAATGACGTCTTACTTTTCGATGCGTTTTCTAATGTTCGTCGCTCCAACAGGTATTCATAATATCTAAATTGTATAGCTGAGGTCGATTATTGATAAATCAGTTTCTCTAATATATTTTCCATAGTTACCGAATATATAATGAGATAATGATTAAATAATACCTTCTGTAAAACATCAGCGAGAGGTTTGTTCGGACCTAAAGAGCCCCAGCCCAGAGCGGAGGCACTCTGCAAAATGCGTCCCGGTTTCTCCATCTTCAAGCATAAAGGAAGGACGTCCGCGCTAAACTTGATTCTGGGAATCAGATTTATATTTCCCTATGATTCTTCGGCTTGTATATTAAAAAAATACTAAAGAAATATCTCTAATTTATTAATAGGGAATGCGCATTTTGTTTATTTGATAAATTTTCAATACACGACGTGAGGATTCTAGAAAAGGACATATGGTACCTTTCATTAAGAAATAATACTATTTCCGAAAGGTCAAAACCTACATTAACACGAGCGAAGTCGCAGGCAAAAGCTAGTTTTACTCACCACAGGTAGAGCTGCAGTATATCAAAATCAGTATCGTTCAATAGGTCGCTATGAAAATTGGTAAGAGTAGAGATTAGAATGCGGAGAATATTTTCACAATATTTTTTTTGTTATAGCTAGAATATTTATCGAGTCGTGAGCGCAGCTAGTTTCATTGATACAAATAAAATGGTGGGTATCTAAACGAGTTTCAGTCAGACCGAAGATAGCTTAGTCAGATACGCGATGTGGAATTCGAGGCAGCAGCCCGATCTGTGGTTCGGCTACATTGGCACCCTTCATCTTGTTACCGTTCGGCTGAGTGCTCTAAACACTCGCGCTAAAAGCTCGGTGAAGTTGTGAAGGCACCAGCAGGCCAATAGCGTTTAGTCAGTTCGATAAAAAAAAACCGTCGGCTCTACTGTGTCCAGCGAAGCGATACGATTGTCGCCACTGAGAAGGATTCGGTAAAAGTGTGATATCTTTTTGAATTTTGTTCATGTATAAATAAGGTCATTAAACACGACCGTATACGATAAATCACATAACAGCGCTTAATAATTATCTACTTACTTTAGGTTAGCCGTTATTTTTTCTGACAATTACAATAGTTAACAGGTGCAAAAGAGCAAGCGTTATGTAACAACCAATACGCGTGAAAGAGACTGCTTCTATGACAACGAATACTCATTTCATTAACATATCACACGATACCAAATAGCAAATTATTCAATAGCAGAATAACTGATAAAACAACAGTTAAAAATAACGCAACGACATAATTCATTATTACTATGCCGTTATTGCCACACAAATACCCTTATTTTAACTGACGCTTTTGGCTTACTTATTTATCTCTCTAATATTGAGATATTTTACACTTACGTAGTTTCCGTTTCAAGAAGAGCTATGTCGTTATACTTGAGAGGCGATTTGTATTCAGGGTGAGGTATTATCTTCTTAACATTGTACCGCTGCCACAAGTGTACGGGGTCGGAGCGCTTCAGCATTCCGAGGCCTGCATATCTAATAGGACCACTGGAATGGATTTAAAGATTTCATTACGAAAAAATGCCAGTGTAAGCTCACGGTATAAGTGAAAACCTATAAATAAATATTTGCATGCATTCGTGTGAATTTTAAAGTTCAGACAAATTTACCAATGGTTATAGGTAAGTAAATAATAGTGCGGGTATCATATAGCTTTAGGTTACGCATTATAAAATTGTCAGTACGTCAGTAACATTCGCGCCGACATCACGTCACGTCACGTCATGTCGGGGTCAGCAGTGTCACATGTAGGTAGCAACTAGTTATTGAGTGACAGCGGGGTGCGGTCCAAGCAAATACAATCTCATGTATACTCGTTTATTGGCTCAATGCAGGCCACTGCGCGAACGTCACTGACTCGCTGACAATTTCATAATGCCAAACCTAAAGCTATATGATACCCCATTATAGCAACATTTAAATACTTGAAGTACTACACTGACTATATACAAAAGTAGCTTTGGGCCGCGGCTTTGTTCGCAATAATGTAGATTTGATCCTTCCCTCGGGAACAGTACACTTTTTTTCTATATCCCTGACAATAACGACAGCGTACTCAGGATCGGTCGAGCAGTTAACGTGTGGAAGCGTAAGAAAGATAAGATATACATCATATTATTCTAGTATAATAAAAACGTAATTATTGGAACTATGCACTTCTTGTTAGAGAGTAAGCGCGGTTGATGACGACCGGAGCCGATTATACACGATTGAGCATCACCGTCCCGAGTGTGACGGTTCCTATAGTTCACTGTTGTGTCTAAAAAGGTAACACTGGGACTCGCACTCCAAATAAAACTACTGGAATATGACGACATGTAACTATGTAATTAAGCGAGTATTAAAACATAAGACATACTCACTATTGTGCACTAGCAATACAGTGTCCGGCGGTTAGTATAAACTTCTCACTTATCAGCGAGCCACCGCAAAACCACTGCGCTGTGTTTATGTCCTCTCCATACCCGACTAGCGCCTGTTACATTTCAATTCATATATTTTTAACGAGCCATGTATATATAGTTCTTGCTAAAAATTTTGACCGCTCTAAATATAGCCGCAAAGTTCGGACGCATAATATAGTCAACAATTTGAGCCCTCGGCTGATTTTTTAAGTTACCCAGATCTCAAAATGACGGCTTATGTTTCTAATTTTTATTTTTATTTCACGACATTGTACATTATAAATTTCATGGTTTAGTAAAAAAAATACACAAAAATGAAAAAATAATTTAAAAATACATTTTTCTTTAAAATTATATTGTATAATACATCATTTGTTATTTTTCAAAGTTTTGTGATAAATCAGGTATTTTTTTAAGCTTACGCTGGCAACAGTCTGTTGACCTGTTCCTCACGAGGTCTACATTCGTCTGTATGGAACTGAAATCTTTGTGGTTTTGGATAGTCCAAGGGTTTAATACAGAACAACGTTAAAATACTATAATAGGATTGTAAAATTGGCATTTATTTATCCTGAAGTTGTCTCGATGTTACACATATAATCATCATCATCATCATCTTACCCTTATCCCACCTAAGTAGGGTCGGCACAACATGTTTTCCTTTTCCACTCTCCTCTGTCAGATGTCATCTCAGTATTCACACTTTTTATACACATATCGTTTTTCACACAATCCATCCATACCTTTTTCGGTCTTCCTCTACTCCTATATCCGTCCACTTTCAAATTCAAAACTTTTCTTGTTACATGACTTTCATCTCTTCTCATAATATGCCCGTACCATGCTAACCTACTACTCCTCAACTTCTCTGTCACTGGTGCTATTTTCAAACTTCCTCTGATATACTCATTCTTAATCTTATCCATTCTTGTTACACCACACATCCATCTTAACATTCGCATTTCTGCCACATGTAATCTTTTCTCATCCGTCTCTTTCGTAGCCCAGCACTCGGATCCATATAACACGGCTGGTCTTATTATAGTTTTATACACCTTTCCCTTGACTTTCAACGACATTCGTGGGTCACAAACCACCCCAGACACCTTTCGCCAATTCATCCACCCTGCATTTATCCTATTCCTCACGTCCTTGTCCATTCCACCGTCATTATGTTACACATATAATATAATATGTATTTATACCTACTACTTCGTGTTGTGCGCAACTGTATTCGGAGCAGCCAAAATGTTTGGCAAAAACTGTAGGCGTATACATCCGTACTGTGTGATTGTTTCCAGTATTAAAATAATGCTGGTCTCTTACTAGATCTAGTTTAAGAGTTTACCATATAAGGAAATTCTCCTCTTTTGGCATCATCTCCACCGGAGGGTGCTGTGGCCCGTTCTTCCATAGCATGACATTTCAATGTATCATCCCAGTACTTTACCCACTCAGCCCTTACATGTTTCTTGCACATGTAAGGATATTGGTCTATGTAATCGATGCAAGCTGTGAATACAGTTTAAACTCATCAAGTTCACCTGTTAAAAAATCTATCGTCAAGCAGCTATGAATCTTTTAATACCTCTACGCTAAGCATCTTCACTATCATAGTCTACAACATCAGAACAGAGTGTACTCAATAATAACCTATAAACTGTATAAAAAACGGATAAAATACTAAGATATAATATATCTTAAAAGTTTAGGTTCTGAAAAAGAAACTCATGAACGTCAAAACATTCCAGTCTTCGAGAAGAATCGGCAACAAACTAGATCGGGTGTGATTTTGTATGTATTTTTTGTCACAACCATACGAGTACAAGTCGTCTTTACCGGATATACAGAGTTGGTTGTTATTTCTAGACATCACTACGATTGATACTTTAATATTATTTCATGCAATTACTATCACAAGCTAAACTAAGCTAAAGCCTAAGCTAAACTTCGGCACAGGGCAAAAACGGTTAGACAGTTCGAATAACAAGACATGGCACCTGCTCGCTTCGATCAATAACATCGTGACTATTCCAAGTCATATACCTGCATCTACTGTTCTATAGACCTTTATTATTCGATTGGTCATTATTGATTGAACGATTGAATAAACTTTATATTTGCTTAAACGTAAATAGATTTCCGATTTCTTATTACGAAAGGGGAATGTTTAACTTACCGTCCCAGGCCGGATCGCCGTTCTTCCACATTAGACCAGCGTTGTTGTTATATACAGCCAAACTGAAATACATTATATCATTCACATAGTCTATCTCGACATATATAATAAAAACAAGGTCAATAACGTCAAAACTACTGAAGGTATTCCATTGACGTTTTGTCATTTCCTTTAATGTCCAATAAAGTGGGTGGAAATTGCCTAGTCCAGTGACTCTAAATCTTTATTACTTTTTTATTATTACTCAGCGACCCACTAACATACTCTTTACAAATATGCATCATGCAAACCTTTTGATAGCACAAAGTGAACGAAAGTAAGAGTTTGTAAATCTCGCGACACAGTTGACAAGTGTTTGCGACACACTTGACAAGTGTTTGCGACACACCGATGATTCGTGACACTGTGGTTGAAAACCGCAGTTTGAGGTCACTTATTTTTTTTGGATTCTAAGGACGTTTTGCCATCTTTTATAACGCCCAATAAAGTAGTCTGGTTGTCAGCTATAATGTAAATAAAACAAATGAGATAAACCAGCGAATATGATAAAATCTAATTACCTTATATTAGCGACAAGGGTATTCGGACAATCGGTACAGCATATTATCGGAGTCTTTCCATCGAAACCGCATATCTGTTGAGGAAAATAATCTCAAGATTAATATAATTATTAAAACCGAAGTATAAGTGGAAGTCTTGTGACGTGTTAAAACAATAAGTGGGGCTGATTTTCATATATTAGAATGTACAGGGTTATAATTATATTCAAGTGGATAGCAACCAGCCTATACCATAGGTATAGTATTCGCTAAGATGAGGTTGCAAGGCATCAGTATCGCGTTCTGAGATTAAACATTCAGCTGTCGTTTGCAGGCCGGTATGAAAATTGTGATTTCTGTTGGACTGTAGATGTCGAAATGGTCGTTGTTGCTTATGTATTGCACTACCATCAGGCACGGTGCAGTCACTTTGTCGCGTTAACATTTTTTATGCTTTAGTTTATTTTTACTGTTCGACCACTATAATACTGGATGTTAAGTGACGATATGGTCTAAGATGATAAGCCTGCTAAACCTAGAGAAACTGGCTCTCAAGTGCAGTTGCCGAAACACAGGAACAAGTGCTTGTCGACAGATTCTCAACTTGAAAATGAAAGCTAGCCAGGTAGACTTAGAAAATGTCCTATTACTATGTTAGCATATTTAGATACAGTGTTACGCGACGTGAGTTCAAATTCAACGAGTCAAAGCTTTCAGTGAACGCGAATGTAGTGATAGGGCTGCTTCCAATGCTTCCTTTTTTATGCCAAATGGTAGCAAACAGACAGACGGCGTAAATAGTTACCGGCGCCTATGAACAACTGCAATGCCAGAGGTATCACTGTTGTCTTGCCTGCCTTGAAGAGTGTGTTTCAAACCCTTTTTGAAGCGACCCATGTCATAACGTAGAATACCATACCGCGTAACCCATTCTACAACACTAGCGTACTCAAAATGAAGGTTCTGGAAAACCTTGTGGTTGTCGCTACTTTATTATATTACTTATCGCTTTTAGCTGACTATCGTCTCTAAGTTGAAAATCACTCTCCAAGCATCTTATTGTTGTATTCCGGCAGTTTGAAGTCCGAAGCAGAGCTCCCGTTTAGATTCGTGTAATACCAAATTACACTGTGGTCATATAATATATGGATTTGAGAAAACTGTGAAGTCCTAAGTATGATGGCATGTTTGGCAAAAACTCAGGTAATCTAGATCTGCGGTTCTCTACCACCGTGTCGAGAATAGAATTGAATTGAATTTTTGAATTGAATTCTCTATTGGTATGTCGCAAGCTCCACTCAAGCGTGTCGGGATATTTACAAACTCTCACATTCGTTCATTTTGTACTATCAAAAATTGTGCATGTAAATATATATATATATATATATATATATATATATATATATATATATATATATATATATATATATATATATATATATATATATATATATATATATATATATATATATATATATATATATATATATGTGTGAATTTTGTACAGAGCATATTAGTGCGTCGTTGAATAAAAAAGGTTGAGAACTGCTGATCTAGACGAAAGACTTTACCAACAAAAACAAATACAATAAGAACTGACCGGAGGATATTTCTTCTCTTTTAGCTCGAATATGAGAGAGAAACACTTATAGATATAGAGACAGGTTCCGTTGTAACCGTCCTTCGTGCATGGAGTTCCTAAAAAAATAATGTGTAGCTTAAGGTTCACCTATGATTTTATGCTGTATGCTATTTAAAAATAAACTACTTTCGGTCCCTGAAAACATCTGTCTTCTAGAATTTTCTCGACACATACATACAGGTAAGACGTAGTATCAAATAAGGTAATACGGTGACCCATAAATGCGTGGCCCAATACGCACATATATGAGACTTATCGCTATGATTTATAAAAAAATAACACCTGAAAAATTCAATTTTTCTGTTGAACATTCAGCACACGTTATCACGTCAGCCTGTAAGATGCCCACTGCAGGGCCATAAGCCTCTTCCCAAAGGAAGGTATGAACATAATCACCACGCTAGCCCACGGCGTATTGGCGATTTCAAATTCTATTAAATCGATAGTTTTAGATTTAGATTTTTTACTTCACCGTCAATCGATATAGTGTTACCAATTTAAATTAATAAATGTAGGCCAATTTCTAAAAATGTTTTGATATTCCACCGGTAAGCTCACTCGACCACCGGCGACTATAAAACATTATATATTTACAAATTGCATTTCAATTCGGTTCGGAATTTTTTATAACTGAAATTTCTATATTGTTGGTTTAATTTCGACAGGAAAAGAATCGCCATAACTACCATTAGCCCGAAAAATAGATACCATACCCTTTCACTCCCTAAATATACACACTCAAACGTTTTATAAACATGCAATCAGAAAATTTTAAATGACATAATCGACCGTACAACCTCATTTATGTCAAACCTTTTGATGTCTTGATTTTAAACTTTATAATATATATTAAGTTCTATGAATCTGTCGTCGCGGACCTGTTGGTATGTTCCGGCAGCTGCACTTGAGAACCAGTCTCTCCCTCTAGGTTCAGAGTGACTACCATTTTAGAGCACATCATCATTTAACACCAGATGAGGTTGTGGTCATACGCTAACCTATAAAGTATATGAAAAACAATCTAGAGTTAGCAATTACTTATCCTTAACTACTTTACTAGACAACCATCATCAGGTTTTAGTTTTGTAACAGAGAATACAATAATTAAACGGAGACTAATATAAAATATATTATAAGTATTTGAAAATAAAACACACAGAAATAAATAGTTATCTAAATACATATATTGAATTTTGTGAAGATGCAGAAGTGTTTTATTTTATCGGTTCCCTTGTGATCGTCAGAACAATCGAAAAGATAATTGAAGGGTTCTATAAGCTGTTTATTTTCATTGGATTAAAGTAGTGATATTCGTGTGCGGAGGTGTTTATTTATTTTAAACTATAATTAAATTTTAACATTATAATTTTAGAACAAGAAATTTACCGATAATCTTGTCTAGACTTAGTTATAAATTACAGCAAAAAATATATTACCTTCGAGATCGCTCTGAGTTTTGCACAAATATACAAATAAACAGACAAACAATATAACATTATATTTATAATTCATTATTATTCTTAAAGCGTCAGGACGCAACAATCACGGGGAAAATACGACATGTGTGTTTTCCTCTTTACAAGTGACTAAGAAACACCAATGTATTGTGTCACTGTACAAGAAATGAACAGTACAGCAACTTAATATAGATAAGAAATAATGAATGAATGTGTAGGTGCGTTGAAAATGATTTATGTGTATACATATACCATAAAAGGTGCACAAATCTCGCCAGATATATAATTGTCATATAAAAAAAATCTCTTAAAATTTATATTGTGCGTTGGGTAGTGATCACTACTGGTGGCTGCGCTGCATTTGTTAAAAGTTTCTATAATATTCTACTAGAGTTAGTGTTATTTTCCGTCTGATATAAAACGAACTAATCGTGGCCACCATTCACCAAGCGTAGCTATAGTATTATGCTTAGGCATTACACATTACAGGATCAGCCGGCACATATCCAGTAATCAAGTGGGGCGGTAGGTTATAATAAAATAAGTACAGCGCAGTGTGTCCGAATGTCATGCCGTAGCAATTGGTATAGTTTGTAACTCTAAAATTACTCTTAAAGTTTTGTAGAAGAATATCGCTTGGTTAAGTTTTTTATACATACTTATACATTTTAGAGTTTCATCAGCTGATGTTAAATGATGATGAACCCAAGA
Organism: Antheraea assamensis; assembly: GCA_035772565.1. NCBI lineage: Eukaryota > Metazoa > Arthropoda > Insecta > Lepidoptera > Saturniidae > Antheraea > Antheraea assamensis. The sequence goes on along the minus strand of JAQQSE010000171.1, from coordinate 57,321 downwards.
TGGCAAACATGATAAACCTAAAGAGACTGGCTCTGAAATTAACTGCCGGAAGACACCCTTCGCTGCTTGGCAACAGATTTTCAATTTGAGTGTGATAGCTAGCCAGGCGAGCTTAGAAAAAACCCTACCACCATGTGCAATGTTTTCATTCACAGAATGCTGCGGCTCATTTCCAAGGATTAGAAACTACGTTGAGTGTCTGAACGCACTCACCACTTAGCCCTCACCCCATACAATTTATGTTTATACATTCCTTCACGAAGAGAGCTATGACCCTGCGGTAGGTTTCTTACCGATTAACATGATGAGTTAAATAGATTATTGGGCAGAAATTTGGCTTCAGTGCGAGTTATGTTTTGTCCATGTCTGAGATTTTTTTATGATGATATAGCTTTAATAATAGCATATGCTGAGATAACGTTAAAGAAGTGGATTTGAAATCTATAATTTACCTCATGCATCAGTGAAAACAAATATGAATTAGAAAATCCGTCGGCAAGCATTAATTCGAAATTCAGTACCACTTCTAAATGTAGCGTAGTATCCCACCTTCGAGTATATTGTCCCTTAATATCAAACCAAAGTTCTGGTTCATAACATCATCCGTCTTATATAATTAAATAAGTAACTCGATAGGAACACAAGTAGTACTGTACATGATTAATACATTGCTTTAAGTAAATCAGAAAACCAGTTTTAAATCAGGTTTTAAAATTACCATCTAAGAAATGTTTTGTAAAATAAAATATACTTAGCCAAGTTAGCTCATTAAAACAGGTTTATCAACGTTTTGAACTCATAATAATGCTAGTTTCTGCTCGCGGATTGCTCCGGCTTAATGTCTATTTCACTTATCCCTCGGGAACAATCAATTCTGTAGATGAATAAAAAATATGATGATCGGTCGAGTAGTTAAGGTGTGAATACGTAACAAACAGAAACGACTTTCGCATTAATAAGGATATTGGTATGAATGAAACGAAATTAATTAAAATATTGTTTTGTTAAGCTTATTATTGACAGAAAATAATCAATTTGTGGTAAAACTGACTAGTCATACACCGAAATTATCTAGTGGACATAAACAATACGGTTTTAGGCCATTACGACATATTTATAGCCAATATATATTTATTAGTTATTGTCAACCCAAGCACGCGTCGAGTTGAATCTGACAAGTTTAAATTTGGTGGATTTATGTTAAAGCGTAGTGGAGTTCCACCTTCCCAGTCCATAATGAGACATCAAGACATATTTATTTCTTTACCAACTATTCATCGAGATAAATATAATGGTCATAAACTCTATGCGTACGGCGACAGCGAATACGCAGTGACTAGGGCAGCGGTGGGTGTGGCACAGTGCGTGGCGAGCTGACTCTTTACATGTTTTTCAGGTGTTATAAACCGTTAATGAGGATTTGTTATTTTCACTAGACCGTTCGATCCTGAGATGGGACTGTATCTTATAAAATGAGATAGTTTACCCGGATATCATTGTACTTTGTTTGTATGACCATACAGATGTTTTCACGTCAAAAAAGTTATGCGTAGTTTGGATTTTAATAGCGGTACGTGGCATTATAACGTCGTATTTATTAATTGAAAAATATCACTATACTAAAGAGCTAATAATGTTAATATTCAATACAAAAACATCATTTATACACCTTTACTTTTCTCACGAGCACTCTTTAACACATCTTGTATGACGTATGGCGCATCGTCCGCGCCAAAACGGCTTCCTGCGTCGGTAAATAACATTTTGTACGCAAATTAATTATAAATTATTATTTAGTAAAAAAGAAATACGTTGTATAAATATCATTTCGACTGATTATAATGTCCGAGAAAAGGTTAAGTGTTTATACACAGTTTACTGATAATGTATAAGTAAGAATAATTAACAATACTTTATTGACTCATACAAACATGGAGAACATGACTCACGACGCCATGTTAGTGACGTCGTATCAAATGAATGGCTCCGCGCGGATGATTTAATTAAACTCTGATTATACGAGCTTTCCTTAATGCAAACCACTGTTGTAAATTAATAAACTTGTACTATTTTTGTCAATTGCCTTATTCTGATTAATATTATAAAATTAATAAGAATTTGTTTGTTACGTCACGTTATCGTGGAATTTTGCATACACATTGCCAAGGCTACAGAAAAGGTATACATGGTATAGAAGGATATCGTTTACTACATTAACGCAAGAGTTGTTAATTTGTTTTCAATACTAAATGTATTATTACTACTCCAATATTTAATAATAGCAACTTGTAATATTAAATATAGTGTATCCGATCTGCTTGAGGGCTCTTTCAGCGAACTGATTGTTGTTCATGTCCGGCACTATTCTAAATAGCCTGGAACGGAAGTCAGTAGACAATTATCCATTCGATCCGCTCAGGTGTGTGTCCCAAGGCTTCATTCTCGCGCCCTCCTCATTAACCCAATATATGAGCTACCTACCGCGATTCCCAAAGGTCGAGTTAGGCTGTTACGCTGATGATACAGTCATCTGCTTCAGGCAGGCATAGAGGTCACCTCAGATCGCATATTAAACGTGCCGTTCGTGATCTCGACGAATGCTATGGGAGGTGGTGGATTCAAATGAATCCTAAGCGGAGTCGTTGGTAAACCGTATGTAATTGTATTGCTCAAGGTAAGTTGCTTTTGCTATCTGTCTTGTAGATGAATCAAATCGTAGAGAAAATGGATACAAACATTATTGAAAAATGTGTAAAAGACACAAAATTGGAATGCGAGGCTCTCTTCAAATAAATGTTTGGTAAAGTCTAGAAGTATCTACAAACATCGCGTAAACGCTTCGATTAATACAACACGCTGCCATTCAAATCTTATTGGTATGGATGTCATAAATAAAAGAAGTAAATTCTATAACTAGCACTATTTACTTATTCATTTGTACTCGTAAAGACGAAATTAAACAGACTCATTATCACACAGTTCTTAATGCGATAGTAGGAGTTCGCCAGTAGTTTCTTCCTTTTCTTTCTTTTCGTATTCGCTTCGATGTACAACATAGAACTGAACACGAACAGCCTGTGACGCGCTTGTCTACTTCAAAAAAAGGACGGTTCGATATTATTTGAGAGAGGTCATTTTTAGAAATATGTTTTTTTGGTTCCCACGATCGATTAGTCATCTATTGTTTATTTGTCTGTTTGCATAGAGACTATAAAACAACACGACCTGAAGTAGGCGAAAAGAGATTTATGAAGTACATACTTAGGTACGCTTTTGTTATAATGAAATAAACTCACCTCAGAAAGAAAATCGTATCCGATTTTTTTATCGCGACGTCGTGTCGGATAGTGTCAAGCGGCACGAGCAGTGGCCGAGACAGTCTGAGGTCATCGTAAGAGGAAAGAGTTGAAAGAAAAACGAATGGAACTCGGTTCATGATTTAGTCATTTTTATGAATATTTCCAGTTTGCTATATACTTGTAATACGAATTTGTTACAACTGACTAGGTTTCTTTGGATGTTAGCTCTTTAATCAAGGTTTAAAGGTTGAATACATTCTAGTGACATTTCGCATAGAACGGTTAGTTATGTCGTGGAATACTAGTTCTTATAGATTATAATATTGTACTGAAGCGAGCGAGCGATATACTGTAATATTGTTTTACATTTCAAATTAACCACGTATTGCAAAATGAGGTATTCATTTTTATAAATATATTCTACCTACAATTTCTTTACAAATGATTTCATCATACATTATCTTTGAGTATTAGAGATACAGTTTAAGCAGCACACTACGAGATAACTCTCAGATGGTTGGATTTTCCCAAACTAACTTTACACTTATCGCTACGTTTTGGCCTAAATAAATAATATATCTATATATTATTTTGACGTAGACGTCATGGTATACTAGTTTTTGTTCGCGGTTTCGTTCATGTCAATGACGAGTAAGGATTCAATCAATCTCTCGGCAATAGTACATTTTTGTTGATTTGATGTATTCTATGTTCTTTTCTGTACTCCTCACAATGTGTATTCAAAATTTTATGACTATGGTTGAGCAGTTACGGCGTGAAAACTTAATAAATAGACAAACTTACTTTTAAGTTTATAAATGACGAATCAAGAAATGGTTTAAACTGTCATCAATATCAGATTTTTAATACTTTCTCAATTTTAGCGTTTGAGCGCAATCTCATCTGATGTGTTCTAAGATGGTAAGCACGTTACACCTAGAGAGGAATTGGTTCTCAAGCACAGCTGTTAGAACACAGCAACAGGTGTTTAGCGACTGATTTGAGGGTGGTAGCTACCTAGAGAGGCTTAGAACAATTTCTACCACTATACTATGCTACTGACACGCTATCAACTAACCCATCATCGCTTCAGAAGTTTTGCTTCAAAGGTTAACAACAGGTCTGCGCAGAACACAAATTTCCGTGTAAATTCATATTATATTATATGTATAGCAACGAAACAAATTTACGATAAATAAATATCATTTCTAGATTTTTATAACAATATTTTGACTTTGCTTAGTATACAACTGTAGTCTGTACAATGCCCGTTGACGAGGATTGTTTTAATAACTACGTTTGGAAGTAGAATTTACAATCGTTGATTTTATTTATAAATTAATAAAAATAAACAAGTGTACTTGCAAAAATTTTTGGTAGAAAAACTTAGTTCTTCATTCTTTAGCGTTTAAATATCTGAAATATCTCATAAAGCAACGCAATAAATAAGAAAGAAGTAGGGTCCTAACAACATATTTTTCTCTTTGAATCTTCTACCTCAATTTCACAATATTATTACTTTCCCTTTTATATACATACCATTCTCCGTACAATACATTTCTTCTTCGCTCTTCTTTTATTATACTTAGAACTCTTCTAATATGACTGTCATTCCTGTTCATGGCATGCTTACTCTATCATCAAAATCCAGGCTCCCTTCAATATAATTACTACACACTACGTACTACAGTTTTCTATTCTAAATCAGCGTATACATGCTTATTAGAGAATCCAAGCAAAATAGATACATGACGCTACATCAACTAATATACAAAAGACTTATGAAAAAGAGCACTACTAAGAGACTAAACATTTTAACCATCAATAGAAATATAATCGTTGAAGCGATAACCTAATTAATCAATATATACCCAAATTAAACGACCATTTTTTAACGATTATTAATGATTCATAAATACAAAAGGCAGAGATAAAATAGTAAAGTACATCTTTCCCCTTTGTTAATCAATATTTTTTTTTTTAGTAGCCATTGAAAACCTTTAGTGTTATGAACAAAATAATGGGTATAGTTCGTTTTTTTAAAGTAATATATGTTATGACGCGTTTGAGAAAAACGATGAGAGTGAATTTTTACGATGTGCGCGCACACCGACACCTAAAAGCGACACCATGAAGTTGGTTTGGTAATTGCTTGTCAAGATTTCGTGCGAATAAATAACTATATTCAAGGTAGTTATTCAATATAAATGAATCTACAAAACGTGTTTTATATAAGTGGAGATAAAAAATAGGTTCGTACATAAAGTGTCGCCGCGGACCTGTTGGTGTGTTCCGGCAGCTGCACTTGAGAGCCAGTCTCTCCCTCTAGGTTTAGCGTAACTACCATCTTTAGACCACATCGTCATTTAAGATCAGATGAGATTTTGGTCAAACGCTATCCTATAAAGTATACAATATAAATATTTACATATATTTGTATTTGCTTGTGATTTTAAATTATAAATGGTGGTGAATGATAATGTATTGTGAGTATTCGTGTTGGAAGTGTTTTTTAATATTATAAATATTTCTAAATGGGTTATAGATTTGAGGTCGACTGTCGGTTTGTATTATTTTTATCTGATTACGCTATAAATTATAGTCATTACATTATTATTTGATAAATAGTTCATTTTATTTCTTTTTGATACCTTACTTGATTCTGTGTACAGATATATAGAAAATTGATTGTAGAGTTTTTAAAGCTAATTATAATTTCAAATTAAAAAGTTACCAATTGCATTTAATGAACATTAAATTATGCGTGCATACGTACAAACACTTTTTTTCATTAATATTGAAACTTTGAAAATTAATGAATTATGGTTATAATAATGAATTTCGGGTATTAGACAACCACAGGTATCTATAATTTCTTTCTCGTTTGTCAATTCTATGAATTTTATGGTTCTTATCATTAATGTGTTTCTTACTAAAACAATTGCATCATAATTTACAAACGACTGATTAAGTTCAATTTAAAATTAATTACGTGTAAGTATAGCCGACTCCACTATACATATGAGCCTTATTTTACACTATACAGGTTACTTTATGCATTGTGCACAATTATATAGCACGTGCATATAATTATATAAGATTTGAACACATTTGTATTGGTAGGATTGTTCTAGACTGTAGCCGAGAATTATTTAACAATATTTAACGAGTATTTACTTGCCGTCAAGAACACGGGCAAGTGGTATCGCGACGAAACAAAAAAAAATAGATACTTTCACTTAAAGTTGATTTTAATAATAATTCCTTCTCGTGACAACCCTAAGACTCTACAAAAAAAATTTAATATGCTTAATATATGTTTCTTAGAATTATTAATTGCTTTATTTGTGTACCGCGTAATATTAACAAGATGGCCGGCGGTCTGGTCATTGTCTGCCGCACGCCGTCCGCATAAGTCGTGTCTTTGTTAAAATTAAAAAAAAAATTGTATAATCGTACTAAACTAAATTAACATCAATGTTAAAAAGTAAATGATATTTGTTAAATTGTAGGGAAGGAAGTTATTGAGTGTTTAGGCTTTTAGACAATCAATCGAGCATGTTGTCTGGCAAGTTTGTGTTGGTGGTTCTGTTCGTCGTTTGCGCAAACGCACAATACGAAGGTATTTTTTTTTATTTCAATATATCACGCTGTATTATTAACAGATTAAGCAGTATTTGAAATAACTTTTCCCGGAATGCAGTGAATTAGTCTCATTTATTTTACAAAGTGTTTAGGGGTGCTTAGGGTCATCTGGCCTGTGATGATAAGCGAAGGCACAGTTCATAGCGCGCTCGGACTTCGCGTCGATGGATGTAGATTCGAACCCTTGCGACTGAGTCGCGGAGCTCTCGGTGAAGAAAAACATCGTGATCGAACCAAAGCTGTCACCCAGCATGTCGGTGTGTTCCTGCAGCTGCACTTGAACCTCAGTCCGTCTAGGTTTACCATCTTAGATGACATTGAGATTTAAAATCAAATGAGTTACTCGCTAAAACCTAATAAGATTTTTTAAATGCTATGTCTTTATTAAAATACATTTGGTATATAAAGATGTTTAAAATTCATAAGTCCAAAAGGAGGGATATAAATGATTCCCGCCACAGTATTTTTTGTAGGGATTGTTAAGGCGTGTGTACAATTTCATAGTTATTTCCATGTACTTTACAAGGTTTAGCCACCGCTACCAATTATTAGTTTGAAAAATAAACATTCATAATGTAAATACATCTACTTTTCTTTACGTTCTATCAACATTTGACAATATCTTATTCAGTTTAGGCCCTAAGAAGGCTCTTATGAATGTCAAAACTACCATTAGTTCGAACAAACAACCCAGATATCGACAAGAAACGGCAACAAATTAGATCGGGTTTATCTTTTCAATGTACACATATTTATAGTACATTAACGTTACAATCGTTTTTAGATAAATATCGATATGGATCCAGATAGTTGTCAGGTTTGTATTCACCGGTCAGATATTTATGATTTGGAAAAAATATTAAACTAAACTCAAGGATCCTGTCAAGCCGGTTCTAAGACGTGCATGTTATTGACATTTGAATTAAGTTATTAAATGAACAACCTCTCTCACGGACGAAATTCGCTGATTAAGTATTTCGCAAAGATTAAATACCTACAAATCTTAACCAAACCTAAGCAAGAACAGTTATCGCTGGTTTGTTATATTTGACATAGATTAGAGTGCTAAGCAGACCAACTTGGCCTAATGGACTATTTTTTATAGTAAGTTATCTGTTTTATAGTTTGTTTATTTATCTTGTAACTAAGCTAGGTAAACTGTATAAGTTGAATAAGGAAAAGAATAAGGAAAAAAAATAAAACCCTTCCACCGTAAGTGTACCTTACTGTGTGTGCGTACATATGTGCGGCGGACATCTGTGTTATGGAGTTCAGACATACAAACATTCGTCTTTATGTATCGATGGACATGTAACTAATATGTTGAATTATAGAAATAGGTATTGTTTAAACTACGTATCATTACGCTATACCATAGACAGTAAGCGGTAATGTTAAATAATAAAAAACATTCCATAATTATTTTTTATAACACTCGTAGTTCCTATGAAAGAGTAAAACTATAGTATAGGGACAAAAATATACTAATTCAATTACTTGAAATTATTTATGTGTGATGTAATTTTTTTTTTAATCAAATAAACAGATAATTGTCAAATTTATATAATCTATTGATTTGTGTGATAAATTAATTCATAAATTAATTATTCCAGGTGATATTTGTGTCAAAGATGGCGAAGCGGGTGTTTGTACAAACTTAAGGAAATGCCAAGGAGCTCTTAACGATTTACGTAAAGGAATATCTCCACAGGTAGTTAACTATTATCTCCCTGATACCTTAGAAGTGATTAGACTAAACAAAGAGCTATACTTATATAACAGCTATAAAACAATGTTTCATGGTCCATTCCAGTTGCCAATTGTCAACTCTGAGACTTGTTGTTTGAGACGCTACAACGTTATTACATTAAGTATACACAAATCATTATAAAAGAGCGTAGAAAAGTTTTGTTATTGAAGGAAATAATTTTACTAAAAATAAAATTTGCAGCGTCATTTTTTTTGGTGTAATTTCCGAAATGGTTAAACTTATTTTACCCAATTTTTTACTGGCGGATACAGGATTTTCAGAATAACACCAGTATTATATTCTATTACTCTTTTCCGTAAAGGCTGAATAGGAATGATAGAAATTCAAAAGAGGTAACTTATGTTTGCATAGAGTGGGTCTCGTGTACGTTGTTTACGAGCTTTTAATCATTTATATTTGTTATTAATATATGTACATATAGCTTTTAAACTAAACAAACTAAATGAGTTTATTGTAAACAGATAAATATTTACTTTAAAATGTTAATAATATATAAAATCGACTTACAAAACAAATATCACTTTAAAATGTCCATCCGGATAACATCATCTCATCAGAGAAATGGAAATGTCTTTATTTGACACATCGGATTGTGGCCTTTTTCTTTTCAGACTTGTTCGTTTGACAAATCGGATCCAATAGTGTGTTGCTTGGGAAACGTTAGAGCGCCAACTACCAGCCGTCCTCCAGTCGCTACTACCACCAAGTAAGTACCATACTTGTATATCACCTGGAAATATCCCAATTCTGGTTACTAGCCAGAATGATAAGGGTTCCACAATCGACCGTGTACCCAGTAATGACACGGGGTAGCAGAGATCTTTACCCGGATGAGTCAATGATTAGCCAGGGTGTATCTAATAGTTGAGAAGCTTGCAGGCCAGCACGACGGTGATGACTACATATGGATATTAGATCGATCGATAGTTTTTAATGGTCTTTAACTTCAGGCACAACGCAATCACTATGTCCTGATGTAAAGAATTGATTTATCACACCAATATTTAGGGTAAAAAATGTATGACCAGTGTCATATTTCGGGACACAATTTGACTAAAAGAATATTGTCAATTTCTCCAGGAGAACGTCGACAACCACGACCGAGTACATACCACCGGAATATACGTATGTGGACACGACAGACAACGTGAGCGAGTGTGAGCCGTTATCTCCAAGTATGACTTCGAAGAAGACCGGACAAAAAGCCTGGGACAGTGAGTTGCTTGGTTATTGAAAGAGCCGAATTGTTCTAATACCGTATTAAGTAATCAGAGTTTGAATCCTTGAATATTTTGTGAAAGAAAACATCACAGTGCAACCATAACACCAACAAATCACTGTATGTATTATCCCCACCACCAGTTACACTTATAAATGATAAAATTATGAGATCGGCATGTTGTTTTAAAATGCTGAATTTGTAACGACACAGTTTCCTAAACTCAAAGAAATTCTGTATAAATCACAACGTATAGGTATTCACAGTTCCAGCTTTGTCAATAACGCTCGCTTTTCGTCGGGCGATCAACCTACTTTCGGTTTACGACACTCCGTGACATGAGAGATCTCCCGCCTCTAATGTTACTTCGTTATTGCATGGTGCACTTTTTAATCTCCATTTTGTGTAGTATATGTTTCGTTCCTTACGATGGTAGCGTGATGATAGATAGGTTATAATAAAAATAAGCCCTTTATTTTGAACTGTACTTTACACATAAAGAGGGAGTGTGTCCTAGTTTTTATAATTTGCTCCGTGGGTCAGTGTGCCTCTTGGCATAGGCCTTCTCTCTATAGGTCTGTCATGTAGTGGTTTTTATATTTTATTCATAATCTTGTGTTATTAGACTCTATATTTTGTAATACTGGTGGTGGTTTACGTAATATAGTTCGGTTATTATGCACAAGTGAAGTGGATGGGAAATAGTACCACGGAGCATGCATTCTGAGATGCCACCAAAACTCCATGGCAAGTTCTAACAAGGAAACCACAATATTGTTAGAACATTATAATTATCGCAAAACACTTGGCAAAATCTTGTTACTTGAAGCGTCAAGTAGTAGCCAGCGGGCTAGTGCACAAACCGTGACGGAGCCAAAAAAAATAAAGAAGAAGAAAAAGTGTTTTAGGTCGTCTTGCGATCTTGTTGACGTCCAATATTTCGCTTTCCAGCTTCGGGACGTCAATCTGTAACCATTTTACTCTATTTGTCTTATCATCATATCATCAGGATCATATGGCCTGTCCATCTCCACTTCTGTTCGGATATTATATCAACCGCTTTAGTTGACTCTTATTATGTTACTTCTCACTTATATATATTTATATTGTCAGAATGTATTGAGTACCAAGAGACGCTGGTCTACCCATGTGAGAAGGCGGTAGCTTTGGGCGCAGGAAAAACTCGCAGCAGCCATTGCCATCACAGAACCGACGAGCTGATTATCGGTGGGACGAACGCTGCAGCCAACGAATTCCCACACATGGTAAGGGCTTTTCCTCTTGAAGACAATACAAAACTGGTTCTAATTGGTTTGAATCGATGGTAGTAGGGCATTCTTATATGTCAATCTGTTTATCATCTTTAATTAAGAAATCAGTCACCAAGAATCGTCAGGCCCTCCAGATTAAGCGTGTAACAACTTACGCTATATTTTCACTTAATATCCGATCTTCTTATATGTAAGTATTATATAAAATAAAAGACTAGAGGTTCGTCTGTGCCGTCGGACGAGCTAAACTTACTCGATAGATTTAGATTACTTTTTTTTTAGACATTTGCTCATTACCTAAAAATAGTTATAACAATTATTTTCATTTAATATAAAGTTATCAAAGTTCTTTTTTTTTTTTTTTTTTTTTTTTTTTTCGAACTGATCTACACTGTTAGCCTGGCAAGGCTCTACAGTTCCACCGGACTACTAAGGGGAGCGCTTAAGGCACTCACCCGATTTTATATGGACGACTAGCACAAGGGCGCACGGCACGCCTCGGCTTGGGCTGTCGTCGAAAACCCGAATCTAACTAGCTAAGCTAAACTAAGCTAAGCCTATCCGTATCATACCTGTGTGGGTTCGTGAAATATACATGGTTACCAAGCATGTGTGTTTTACGATCCCGTACATGTATTTTGTATCTATCTATCTGTGTTCTAAACTATTACAGTTCGAAGGGCAAAAAAACAAACAAAAACAGCCCACCACTATGTGTACCTACGAGTGAGTGTGTGTGCACGTGTGTGGGGTGATCGGTGTTGTGTTGTAGACGAGTGTTTGATCGAATCAGTGGTACTCTGTTCGCGCATGCAAGCTGCTCGAGGGCTCCATTCCGGGGGATCGGACCTCGGCTAGAGCAGTTGCCGAGGGAGGCCTAAGAATGTGTGCTGGGGCAAAATTCACAGCCAAACCGCGGCGGCGTGATCTGTGATTACGCGGGCGTGGGCGCGCACACGCTGTGTTTCGAGGGACGGAAGGGTAGTCTTGATTACCTAGCGAAATTTCTTCGGGAGGGTCGGTGAAAATGTAACGCGGACGTCTTTTGTAACGCGGCGCGCCTGGCACGGTATCGTAAGTCGCAGGCGGATACCACTAACGGATTGGGATGATTCATGGCTCTGTCGAAATAACTAGTCGTGAGAGTTTTTACGTACTCCCAGATAGACGGCATCTCCAGGTCCCTATGGAGGTCGACTCTCCGGATGTACCACGGGGCACCGATCGCCTTTCGTAGAAAACGGTTCTGTATTTTTTGTAAAATCTTGAAGTTCGCTTTTGACATATGCGCGAAAACGGGACAGCTATACGTCAAAATCGGACGAATACACATTTTGTAAAGTGTGAGCTTATGTCTGACGGACATTTTGCTCTTAGCGCATAATAACGGATGCAGACGACCCAAAACCATAGCGGCTTTGTTTCGTACTCTCACTGCATGCTGCTTAAACGTGAGGCGTCTATCTAACGTGACACCGAGATATTTGACCGTAAGGGCCCAAGGAATCTCGGTGTCATACAATTTAAGGGACTCTATATTTCTCGGACGCGGACGCTGAACCGGATCGAAAAAGATCGCAGCGCTTTTCTCGGGATTAACCTCTATACGCCATCGAAGAAACCATTCGCCGAGTTCCTCGATGGCCCTATTCATACGGATAGCTAAATGCGACGGCCGCCAATCGGAAGCGTAGATTACTGTATCGTCAGCGTAACAACCTACCTCGAACCCCGGGGACCGAGGTAGGTCACTGATGAACAGGTTGAAGAGGGAGGGCGCGAGGATGGACCCCTGGGGCACTCCTGAACGTATCGGGTGGGGCTGGGATAACTCACCTTCCACTCTATAGCGGAAGGTCCTATCTGTGAGAAATTCGCGGATGATGTGAACTAAACTATCCGGAATACTAGACTTGAACAGTTTGTAGACTAGCCCGTCGTGCCAGACCTTGTCGAAGGCCTTGGCGACGTCAAAGAAGACCGCTATTGTACGTTTCGGTTTAGGCTTGGCCGGACTGACCTGGGGCTGGGGGTCTTTGTTGAATTTAGAGAATATGTACTCCGTGAGGCGGTGTACTTGGTTCGTGCACGAGTGTTGTGCACGGAAACCGAACTGCTCAGGCGGCAGCAGATTCAACCTTGTTATCGTGGTCTGTAGGCGGTTCAGAAGGAGCCGCTCGTATAACTTGCCTAGTGTATCCAGTAAACTGATAGGGCGATAGCTAGCGGGAAGCGTAGCTTTTTTGCCGGGCTTGTGAATGCCTATCACTATGGCCTTTTTCCAGACGGCTGGAAAGTGACCCTGGGACATGGCAGCATTGAAGATGCATACCAAAAGAGCTATGATGAAGTCAGGAAGGAGCTTCAGTACCTCGTTCCTGATTCCATCGGGACCTGGGGACTTCCTAAGCTTCAGACGCTTGATAGCGGCCGTCACTTCGTCAAAAGTAACCGGGGTTAGGGTATCCGCGCGAGGAGACGCGAGAAAGCTATCTACCGCGGATTTTATCGATTCGATATGGACAGGGTCAGTGTTAGCAGTGTTTGGAGAACATTGCTCCTCTAAGCTCGCGGCGAGACACTCCGCTTTGTCTATACTTTCGAACGCGGGAGGCAACCCATGACCTCTGTCTAACGGGGGCATCGATGCACTCTGCTCTGATTTGAACTTACGCGTGAACGTCCAAAACGCCACGTGGGACGGCTGGATATCCTCCAGGAGTTTGTCCCACCTGGCGGCTCGGATTTCTGCGATACTAGTTTTAACTAACTTTTGTAATGAACGTAATCGAACGCGATTGTCTTCGGTCGGGTAAGTGTCGTAGGCTCGGGTCGCGGCGTTCTTTTCCGTGATCAACGCCTTCACGTCGTCAGGGAGTATAAAGCGGCGATCGTTCACCGCTTGTACCTCTCTCGAGGTCACCCTGACGGCGGTCTGGAGGTGGTCGACCTAGGGAATCGATAGCCAGATCCGCGTCGGCTTTAGACACCAACACGTCCGGAATTCTATTTAGACTCTCCGAGGACGGATTGTCTTTCAAGTGACTGCGGAGTTTCGCGTAGTCAGCTGCGCGCACGGACTGACAGTCGATATCGAAATCTGAACCTAGTTGCAAGATAACGGGGCGGTGATCTGAGTCTAGTTCGTGTACGACTTGTATGAGTCGCACAGAAAGCTGGACGTTTTTTAAAAGAGCTACGTCTAACACTGTCGGGCGACAGCGATCCTGATAGTGAGTGGGTTCCGGCGGGGCTATGACGTCAAAAGCGAGATCGCCACTTAGTTTGTCGAGTGTCACCCCGTTGCGGGAAGTACTCGAACTATTCCAAATGACGCTCCCACTGTTGAGGTCCCCTGCTATGATAACACTGTTACTTAACGCGAACAGCGCCTCCAAGTCAGACTTGAGAAGCTCTTTACTCGGTTTAAGATAAGCAGAAACTATGGTTATGTTCGCGTGACCGGTCATTCCTAACCTGCACACTGACACTTCCATATTTGTAAGAACGGGTGGCTCTACTGACATACAATATAACGAACGTTTAAAATAAATCAAAGTGCCGCCCCCGCGGGCGACACGGTCGTTTCTGATAATATCATAATTCGCGATACGCGGATTATTCATTTTCGGCTTAAGGAGCGTTTCCTGTACTAACAATATATCTATCTGCCTATCGTGTAAGTAGTCGGCTACTAAGTCGCGTTGCGTACGGAGATTTCTCGCGTTAAAAAACGAAAGACAAAGAGCGCGCGGTTTAATTTTACTCGGCGGTGTGAATACTATTTATTGTTATTTACTGCGGCGCGGGCGAGGCGTTGTATCGTCGCGGCAACGTTTGGGAATGCAAAGACCGCATTCAGAAGACCGATGTCCCTATTACTGTTTAAAATTTTATTGAATGCGACTATTTCGCTAATGTCGTGCTCGAGTAAGACTTGAGACAGCCAATCGATGCCCGAGAGAGAGAATGAAAAAGCATGAGAGGGCTGAGCGGGCAACGCTCTTTGAGGCTGAGGCTGGGGCTGCGCCTGAGGCTTGGAAGCCTGAGGTTGAGGCCTAGGAGCCCAGGGGGCGACAGGGGCCCGCCAGGACTGGGGGGCTTGCGGCACAGAAGGTGCCACGCACGGCATCGGGGCCGGAGTTACCGGGGTACGGGAGGAGCCCGGGAGGCCCGGGAAGGTCTCAACGGACATAAGAGGTGGAGGCGGAGGGCGGGCAGAGACAGCAGGAGCCCTACGGGCTTGTCTCGCCTGGCGTGGGCGTTGCGGGCGGGGCGCGCGGGGACACCCGCGATAACTCGCAGGGTGGCCCGCGTTACCGCACAGAACGCAGCTGGGAGGCTCGGGAGTGTCGGGAGTGCGAGCGCACTCCTTCGTGGGATGGTCACCGAGGCACTTGACGCACCTGGGACGGAGATGACAGCCTCTGGCTGTGTGGCCATAACTCTGACAGTTATGACACTGAGACGGGGTATGAGTCTTGCGCGGCGGTTCGGCGGTGATACCGGTGAGGCCGCAGACCGTGGTGAGGCCGAAAATAGCCTTGCCTTCTACGGAACGGTCAAGGATGACCAGAGCCATAGGGTAGGGAGCTTTGGTGCGGGGGTGGTACATCCGGTGTACCTCCCGCACTGGGAATTATCAAAGTTCAAAGAAAATACCATTTTTATAAGCAATACGCATTCAGCGATGTGCGTTGTCTTGCCGTGGAGAAGTGGGGCTTGCGGTGTGGCGCGCATGCACCGAATAGTGGAAGTAAATAGATAAAAATTATTACAAAGACATTTTGTAAGCAAAGTAAATTTTTTAATCTGTGGATTAATCTGTGGATGCAATGTAATTGATATATATTCTCTGTTTTCAGGTTATATTGGGCTACGAACAAGGACCAAACATAACATGGGTGTGTGGTGGTGCATTGATCAGTGACAGATTTATTCTTACTGCCGGACACTGTATAGCGAGTCGTGATCTGTGAGTATATCTTTACTTGTATTATTAACAGACTGGCAATAATATGGCGATGATAAGCAGATTTCCACATGGAGATTGTTTTATTATAGTAACATATACTATAGCTATATATCGTTTTCATAAAGTGTTGTCAGTTATTCTGCTGTTTGTTAATATGCTATTTTGTAGAGTGTTACAATTTGTAATATTAATCCATAATGTTATTAATATTCATCTTTCGTAACGTGACTTTGTCTGTGAACAATGTGAAATACTTTCTCTCTCTTTTACACCTATATGCTGTCACATAATAATCAAAATACATGCTTGCAAGCATGGACAAAAGCAAATAGCTTTCATTGTGAATAATAATAACAGACAACCAATAGCAGAATAACGGTACATACCTCGATTTCCTATACAATGCTTAGTAATGTCAAAGATTAAAATATATATAATGTTGTCAGAGGTAATGTGACTTACGCATACATTGGTGCCTTGAGGAGACGAGACATCACGAATGGACCTAATCGCTATCGAATCAAGTCTATTATAAAACATCCAAATTACTTACCACCTAAAAAATACAACGACATAGCTCTACTGGAAACCGATAGACCGTGAGTATGAGTTACATAATATGTTATATATTCTGTTGTTATGTTGGTGTCGGCGGAGAAATGCACTTGTGGGAAAACACATGACTGTACGGACAAGAACGAATAGACCTGACCCTCACTAATTTATCTACTATCCGCGTTATTGGGTACCTCTCTCTTTTGTCTTCTTCTTTAATTTATGGCGCCCTGTATAATATATAATTTCGCCAATGTCACGTAAATAGAAAATATATGCTATCTTTGTTATTCAGCCTCACAAACGAAGGAGACTGATGAAAAAATGTTGCAAGTCAATAAAAGATAAATACAGCCCGAGATAATACATCATTTATCTGATTAATTTTATCTTTTTTAAAGCTAAAAGACATATTAGGAAAGTAGGAAAGGGAATGGAAGAAGTTAGAACATCATAAAGACAGAATTTATTTTTAGTACAATTAAAGAATAAGTGAGCAGTCTTCTAAACCACATTCACAAGAAGAATTATTCCTAATTCTTAATTTAGTTAAATGCACTGTCATGAACGATTCATCGATTGACTGAAATCAAGTTGATTGTCTGTCACTCGATAGTTAGTTTTACAGTACGAAACTATGAACCCAGTAGAACATATAAAATAAATACGTAAAGCATAGTTGTTGCGAGTGGGAAAGAGACAAATAGCTTTCACTGTATATCACTTGAAATACAATATGACAGCACACATTTTGGTGTTTTACAGAGTTCCACTAAACCAGTTTACGGTTCCCGCGTGTTTGTATGTAGGTGATGATGTCGATGATGAGAAGGCTTCAGCGTCAGGCTGGGGTCACACAAATTTCGGTGGAAACCTCTCCGATGCTCTCCAGAAGGTCAGTATATCCAAATATCCAGTGGGTTGTATGGGGCAGTGCTTTATCTTGCCCTATGCTGTAGTTAATATCGTGTGTCCTCATGTCGTGTAGGCCACCTTTTCGCACAGTTATTACATTGTTAAATGTCTAATATGGGGATATATTTTTATACCACAATGGTGGCAAACAAACAAATATGCGGAACGTCGGAAGTATCACATGCATGTTGCTGGCTCTTTAATAACATGTTTATTTGCTCCTTGAAAAACCTCATACTGTAGTTGGTCGGTAGGAAGCTCATTCTACGATCGAGAGTACTCCTGTGTCATTTCAGTTTGAAGGCGTGAGGGTGTGTTCCCTGCTAATGACGAACGGTGCGATGATGGAAAGTAACGACAGGCATAATGCTAAACAATTGCTCGACACAAGACTTATTATACGAACGGTAGAACACACATAAAGAGGCTACGTTTCTCCTTATAATTAACAGTTTTAATACCTTTTGTGAGTTTGGGGTCCTCAGTAATGTATATTAAAATTATACATAAAACTTCCAGAAGAAATGGTCTAAACTACAGCGAAAATCTAATCCGTAATACATAAACAGTTGCGTGTAGCTATATTGTTATATGCTATAAATCGGTAACAGTACATTTTTTTTGTATCCTTTTCTGTACCTCTGCCTACGTGAAATTTCATGATGTTTGGTTGAGTGGTTAAGGTATGAAAGCGTCACAAACAATTGTTTTTTTTTTAATGTGATTGAAGGCAAACGAACAAAGGGGTTACCTGATGATAAATAATTACCACCGCCTTTGGACTCCTGCGACACGAGGGTCATCAAAGATGCGTTGCGGGCCTTTAACGAAAGAGTAGGCTTGTTTCTTGAAGCCACAAAGGGTTGTATTGGTCCAGAAATGCTGCTGCTGGGAGTTCATTCCAGAGAGCCGACGTACGTGGGAAAAATACACACGAGAACCGCACAGTACATCCAACCATCGAGATGACACTGATGGAATTTTATTTTATGGCGAGTCGTTCGGTAACGGAACTCAGCAGCAGGTATTAATCCAAACAGCTCTTCAGAACACTCTCCGTGGTAGATCTTGTAAAAGACGTAGCTCCAAAGTGTCGAGTCCTAAGGAAAGCACCCGGCCATCTACGATTTGAGCCATTCTCCGTTGGATTCAGTAAAAATGAAGTAGATAGCATTGGGGCGCTCCGACCCACAGATAAGAATAGTATTCCATGTGTGGACGGACTTGCGCCTTATACAGCTGAAGCCGGTGAACCGAGGTTAGGAACCGTCTTGCTTTGTTAAGGACACCTCACTTTGTTGAGACCAGTTTTGCTCTGCCTTCCAATTGACCACTAAACTGAACGTCGTTAGATATGTCGATACCAACGATACTGAAATTAGGTTCAATAACTAGGGGAAATTTTGTAATCGCGTCAAAGGGGTTTTTGGCGGTGAAGGCCTGTGTTTTTGTGGAGTCCAATTCGATTAGATTTAGTCTTGTTCAATTAGATACACGCTCCAATGAGGTCTCTATCTCAGACACAAGTTTGTTCCGGCACTCGTTAACGCGTTCCCGAGAAACATCTGCACGACTGTTATATAAAGCATTCACAGTGTTGATATGCGGAAGAAATAAGGTAGGAGATAGCACATAGCCTTGCGGGACACCAGAATTCACGGACTTGAGATCCGAGCATGCACCGTCAACAATGACTTTTATGCTCCGCTCCGTGAGGAAACTGACAATGCCTTTGGAGTAAGAGAGCCGTAGAAGGCGCCCTAAACCCGGCGCCAGTTCCGGAGTACATGTTCTAAGCACAATTGTGAGTATTCGATCAGGCCCACTCGATTTAGTTATGTCCAAAGAGAAGAGTAATTTCGTATAGCTCGTTGCAGAAACCGAGTATTTAGCATCGAGATTTCATAACGCGAGATGGTGGGTGGTAACTTCTTCTTGCAATCCAGAGTTGAATTGGACGCAAAAAGGCTGCTTAGAAGATTGCCCTTGTTTTTAACATCATGGGGTCACGATTTATCTTCCCTGCGCAATGGTGGAAAGGATGGCACACAAACATTTCCAAGGATAGCTTTAACGAGAGACCAAAACCCCCGGGTTCCCGAAGGAAAGCGAATCAATCTCTCACCAATTCGTTAATAAATGCGGACTTAGCCAAGGCGCTGGCTCTTTTGTAAGATCTGGAGGCAAAGTTGAACTTCTTCTTTAATGCACTAGTGTTTACATCCTGTGACACCAGAACCTCAACCCAGGCTCGGTAGCATTTCTGCTTCCCACGGCAGGCAATTCTACAGGAGCGACCAAACCAAGGTTGAGATCTGCCTACGACGGGCACCATGGAGCTCGAGCAAATTAAAAAATCAAATGATTTACTGCAAAGTATGATTTGTATGTTAAATATGAAATAAATATATATATTTTTTATTGTATGAACTTATTTTTACTGAACTAAGGAATTAAGAAAGAATTATAAACATAATCCGCCATTTCGAGATCTGGGCCTTAAAAAATCAGCCGAAGAGTTAATCTAGTCTAAATACTTGTTCCATGTTCACTTAAATATAAATTAAATTTCAGGTAGTCCTAACAAAGTACTCTCAGGCAGAGTGTTCTGCTAAGTACCCATCATCGAGGTTGATGCGTGAAGGTGTGACCGAAGCCAGCCAGATGTGTTACGGGGATAGGACGATGTCGAAAGATACATGCCAGGTGAGGTATTTCTGTTATAGCTTTTAACATCCGGATTAGTATTTATTTTTACTGTGTCCTACGGTGTAATGATGATTGGCTCTTAGAATCTCCCAGAGAACATTTACAGAGGCGTGGTGACTCATTCTCAACTTGAGAGAAATTATCATGGTGCTCTTCAAGGTCGGTAATACAAGAGTGATACCTCAGTTGTTGCAGTTGTTCATAAGCCACTGTAACAATTTAACGTCAGATAGGCCGTCTGCATGTTTGTTACCCTTTGTCATAAAAGAAACCGTTATCGGGTCGAGATAAATCCCATTAGAGCAGTAGAGGCGTTTAAGACATCCTCAAACACGCCTAACGTAATTAATGTACGCCCACTTCGACTTTGTCTAAAGAACTCGACTTTTATCATCTTTATATAAATATAATAAGCATGTGTTATATATCTAAACCGTTTGGAAGAAATTTTCTAAATGACAATGTAAACAATATCAAGATCTATCGCGGAGTTTAGAAGAATTAAATAACACACAAAAAGACATGACAATAGACTTCGTATAATATCCCGCATAATCGCAAACACAAGTAATAATAAGACATGTAAATAATCATTTCTTAATTGTCTGCTAAAGTTGTTAATTTATTTTGCAGGGCGACAGCGGCGGTCCGTTACAAATAAAGAGTAAAAAAATACATTGTATGTATCTGATAGTAGGCGTCACCTCATTTGGAAAAGCTTGCGGGATCGTCAACGTGCCCGGGATTTACACTCGAGTCAGTAACTACATATCCTGGATTGAGAGTGTTGTGTGGCCTTAATGGTTACAAGAATAGCTGTTTGCGAGAAGTTCTCTATACCTCAAGTGTAGAGGACAGAGTTTCTCAACCTTGGAGTCGGTCTCAAAAAAATATAAGTCCCGAATAATACAAAAGTTGGTTTTATTAAAGTGATTTTAATTTGAAAACTTGAATTTAATATGATTATGGCTGTACGCTAAAATCTATTAATAATGAAAAAGTTTTTCCCGTCGAATATATACTTTTGTATAATTACTAACGATATATTTAAATATGATATAGCTGTCTCACTCACACAATTAAGATTCACAAATCACCCCCACTTACGTGCATCCACACACAAGGAGGTACATATACGGTAGAAGGGTTAATATTTTTCCCTTATTTGAACAGAGATAATTTTGTTTAGCTTATTTGCCAGATTCAAAATACACGTTTGAGTTTGTGAAGTACACATGCTTCTTACACATGTGTATCTCTCCAATTCATATATGTATGAATAGTTTAGCTTAGTTTTGCTTAGTCAGATTCGCGATTCGAGGCAACAGTACAAACCGAGGTGTGCCGTGCATCCTTGAGCTGGATGTTAATAAAATCGGTTGAGTAGTTTTATGCGCTCCCTTTGGTAGTCCGGTGAATCTGTAGACGCCTGTCCGGCCAGTAGCGTAGCCAGTTCGAAAAACAACAAAAATAACGAGATGAGTGTAACGACACCTCGTATGTAAAAATCAATCACGTCCTTTAAACCACATAATCTGTTAAATATATTGACGTACACTCAGAAAATATTACCACATCCTACATAGTTAAACAAAAATGAAAACGTTTGTTCTTGACTCTAATATACTGAAAAAAGGACGAACAGAGTTGCTTTCCTACGCAGTCGATGTACAAAATTATATACAAATTATTGTACAGTCCTTGTCAAATTTTATGACCACTCTGAATATAGCTACACAATATTAGGTATAAATATAAAATATAAATAACATATTATATAATATCGAAACAATTAAAATATAAATAAATACCAATTTCAGATTCATATAATAATAATTTAAATTTGTTTTGTATAAAACTCCTTAACACCTTAACCTTACCACCTTATGACTATATTCAGACCGATCAGAAAGATTGACGAGAACTATAATAAGAAGGTTCCATATTTAACATTTTATTTAATTGGTCGCGACATTAAAAAGGTTGAGAAGCGCTGCCCCTCATCAGAACTCAAATTGATATTTTTATTATTATAATACCAACGAATGCACAAATGAAACATTCAATATACGTAACTTAGCAGTAATTATTTTAACATGATTTTTGTTTAATATAACTTTTCTGCCATAATAAATAAGTTAATACTAAACGAAACTTATTTTTATTTTCTAATACAAAAGTTCCACTTCTGTCGTGTGTCTACGACACACCCTATTTTTAAATTAAAACTTCTTATGGAAGAGTTTTGAAATTCTCATCCGTAACCTTCTATTTTAAATATAAGAATACATCCAAGTATTTGAAATAATCATTTTAAATGTTAAATATTGCTTCAAATAAACATTGTCGTTCGAAATAAAACCCTTTTCTATTCAGACCAACTCGACTTCGTTTTTATTTTATTATTTCAAAACAACATATTATATAAATAAAAATTGTGACTTTGATAAACGTAAAAACATTAAGTCGATACTTTCGTAGAACAAAGTCGCATGACAAAATTACTAGTTTTCAGGAGAACGTTATAAAAATTTTACAATTTTATTTTCACTGTAGTTTTAATGTAAAGACAAGTGAAACACGAGTGCTGATATAATTATGAAACCTTTATTGGCGAGTACACGTTATTATAAGCATACAAAATGATATACATTGATAGA
The DNA here is from genome assembly GCA_035772565.1 of Antheraea assamensis. Lineage (NCBI taxonomy): Eukaryota > Metazoa > Arthropoda > Insecta > Lepidoptera > Saturniidae > Antheraea > Antheraea assamensis. The sequence goes on along the minus strand of JAQQSE010000171.1, from coordinate 34,302 downwards.
TATTTCTACATTACATTAGTGTAAGATCAAACTGCCAATTAGTTATACATGGATTTGCGCTTAACTTTTATATTAAACTAGAAGGCTTGGTGGACTTTGTCTTGCTCTGATAACAAAAAAATATATACTTATGTGCATGAAATGCTTAAGGTAACTAATTTATTAAATTTGATAAAGATTAATACTACTGTATCCCTCTAAATAGCCTTCCAATTACCTCATTATAAGTGACCATTTTTAGAAGATAGATGGGTATAATAAGCTATGTTAAAAAGATAGTTATATGCCATCGTAGACATTTTTGTAGATCTATAAAAGAGGAATATCTCTGTATGCATTGTTTTGTTATATCTCAAAGGGATTAGGCAGCGTTTTCGACGAAAGCTCCCAGGCGGCTTGACTTTTTCCAATTCTTTCAACAATTATCGTTATATATCAACCAATTTGCAAAAAAGAAACTTGACAAATTATATACCTAAACCTTCCCCTATCTATTGGTGAAATCCGTATTACAATCCGTTTAGTAATTTTTGAGTTTCTCGCAAACATCCAAACAGACAGACAGATGCAGCGGATGAATTTGTTTTATAATATTTAGTCATAATAGATAAAATAAAACCTTATATAAAAAAGCTTTTTATGTTTACTTAAGGTAATGTTTTTGGTAATTGAAATCACCATATGCTATTTTACTTCTTGTTACTACGGAAGTGTTAATCTTATTATTGCATATGCAAGTGTGATGTTATTCTGTGGTAACAACATACACGATTCATATCGCTTGTGATGATTTAACAGAGTTATAGAAGCCGAAATTAAACAATAAATATTGCATTTCAACATGATATCAAATCCACGTACAATTGTACTTGTAAAATGTATCAAAAAGCACTTATTAATATTGAGACTCGTATAATTTATGGTACATCACTTGTTGATACTGTGAATATCGTTGATCGCGCCGGGCTTTGTGGTGATTCAAATGAGACGATGGTGCTTCTTTTAACTTTTAATGAGTATAATAGACAAAATATACACAAAGAATCGTAGTAATGCTCGCACGTCCCCATGGCGCAATGAGTGTCGCCCCCTCCGACACCTAGCGTCGCTCCCTCACGGCGGTGCACGGGGAGCTTCGAGGTGTTGCTGGTGATTCAATGTCTATCAGTGGGCAGAGATTGTTAACTGCTCTGCGGATTATGCCTTTAGTAGTTTATAAATCGTCAACTCTGGTAGTTCCATCTTGTCCGGGGAATAATTTGTGGACACGTGCCATCCGCCATTTGAGGGGTGGTTAGAGTCTTTGAGGATCACTAAATCACCCTCCTGAAATCTCTTTTGAGAGGTGTGCCACTTAGTCCTTTGCTGCAACTCGTTTAAGTACTCGTTCTTCCCACGACACCAGAAATGTTGCCGCACTTCTCCAAATATTGGTATGTATGCAGCCTATTTGGATTTATTTCGAGAAGGTTCTGTAAAGGTAGTGAGGTCTACCAATTACTAAGTACGCCGGAGTTAAGAGATGAAGGTCATTAGGGTCGGAATATTACAAAACATAAAGTCAAATAACACAAGATTATTAATAAAAAATAAAGGGCACTACACGACAGACTAAAATCCCGCCAAAACCCCAACAGTCTGCACGGTGCTTATCGTCAAAAGCAGCAGTCTGAAGGTGAAGTCGTAATAAATTACACTGCGGAAGTTTTCAAAAAACAAATCGAGGGTAACGTGGACACGAAATATTAAAAATGACATCAGAATATAAAAACAACAATAATTATATGAAACAAATATCGTTTAAAGCCGAGCAGTTCCATTTTGAAGTGTCGTAATTCGTTTTTAAGTATTTTTAATATAACTGGCCAGCTCCGGAACCTTTTAGTGCACCGTATGTACACATGTGCATACACAGGAGCATAGGCCTCTTCCCAAAGGAAGGAATGAGCATAATCAACCACGCCAGCCCACGACGTATCTGCGATTTCAAACTCGGAGAAGTCCAGTTCTATGTTTTTGCACATAGGGTAGGACTACAAGAACGTTTTTCAGGTTCTGGCTTCCCCACGATGTTTTCCTTCACCGTCAGTCGATAATGTTACCAATTTAAATAAGTAAATGTACGCGAATTCCGAAAAACTCGTTGGTATATGGACATCGGATTGATATTCCACGGGTGAAACCACTCGACCACCAGAACTTCTACATACTACATTTATATAACGTAGAGGTAACTATGTTTTTAAATCAAGTTGTGGAAAATAATATCCTTTACCTACATTGGTAATGCTGGCTAAATCTTATGAGATACATTAAAAAACCATACTCAGAAAATGTATATCTTGAAAAGGCCCGTAGAAACGTTAACGATGCTTACTTATATATAAAATTGTATTTAATAATTAATGCTCATATAATTTTGGAAAAATAATATTAAGTGTACAGACAGAAGCACATATTCTTTAATATAGATGTCAAGTGATTATAAACAGCATAATAATAAAGTTCTAGAATGTCCGATGATGAAACCGGTTGGACGTATAAACCATTTTACGAAACTTCTCAGGTTTTTCCTGTTCCCAGACACATGATTATGAAGTTCGATACTTCTTTGTTTTATTTATATTTTAAATCTGCTTTTATTATGGTAACACGACATAGTGACTGAACTGTGTCTTATGACCACAGAACGACTTTACAAGAACGGTGCCTAGTAATAGATCGGCTATTCATCGCCTGTGGTCGCTGCAATGTCGGCTTACAACCACTGTATTGTATTGTATCCTGAAAGGAGATTGTAGCTGGCTTATCACCATGTGGTTACGATTCAAAAAGATACTGTTACCACGCAAATTGGGTACTTGATAGTTTTAGGAGATATGTTGTCAGGAGTATATAAAAGGACATAGGGTAAATTTCATCCAGAAAAGAGTACTATTTCTGAGGAATAATTGAAATCAAAATGAATACGAGTGAATTCGTGGGCAAAAGCTAGTAATGTAATTTGTCGAGGAATTATGGATTTGGATGGACTACTCACCCATCAGATATAGTGGAGTTATCCTGTCGAGTTAAGGCAAACCCTTCCCCGTATATACAATCATTTTTCAAAGTTATGGCTTTCTGTTATTCGATCTATGCGTATTAAATTTAGTATAGCGCGTCTAGTGAGAGATGAAGTCGTTGGTAGCAATGAGTGACATCACTATCACATATTTATATAGTTGCGAGAGGTATTTAAATTCAGTCTGTTCGAGTGACTCCATGAGTTAAAATGTCTATTTGTTATTTCAAAATGTTTGTTCTCGTTGTCATGTTAATATTTTATGATACAAATGCTCTCGAATCTGGTGAGTTATTAAATAAATGTACCAACAGCATCGTCTGTATTAATGTTGTCAAAACTTTTCGTCTCCTTATTATATTTGTTATGTATAAGCTACAAAATATAATTCGATGTATACAGGTTTTGGACTCCGACGTATGTTGACGAGTTCTTCGGAATTCGTGTACATTTTAATCTACTTGGCCACACTAGCGGTTGACGGTGAAGGAAAACCTTAGAAAGCAATAGGAAACCTGAACTAGAGAGGTGTTTTTGTGATACCACCCTATTGCGAAAAATGTAGAACTGTGGATTTGAAATCGCCGATGTGTTGTGGACTGGCGTTGTGACTATGGCCGGACCTTCCATCAAGGATATACCCCAGTAGTGGGAGTCTATTTTGGGGGAATAGATTATGTATTTCTATCACTCTATCAACAATTACTTTTTTTAGGTGGCTGCGATGCAATCTCGTCTTCATTGACGGCGAATAGGACTGGACAAAAGGCGTGGGACAGTGAGTATTTTGAATTAAATACGGGGATAAACAGGTCTGAGACTGAATAGCTTATTTATCACAAGTTGGTTAATTTTTCTTTGTAGTTAATTAGTCTTTGTTCGCAGCTTCGTTAACTGCGCAATTCCAAGTTTAACAACAATCAAAGTCTGGTATTAGTGTCGTCCAACTGACTCACACTGGACGACAAACTTCCATGAAGTTGTGAACACAAGTTGGTATAGAGTTGACCTGACAGCAGAAAATGATTCTCCATGTGAAACCGTGGACGATTTTTGGTTTCCTTCTGGCTGCTAACCTCAGGGTCCAGTCTGTAGAGATGATGGGTCAGTGGTAGCGTACACGGCTACCGTATCGGTTAACGTAGATTTAAACCCTATAAGGAGCTTGAACTGAAGAAAAGTGGGAAGAGACATATTATTTAAGGAATATTTCTAGGTCTATGGGTGTGTTCTGGCAGCTTCATCTAAGATCTAGTTAAGCGTAACGTGTTACATTGAAAGCATTCTCTCGCTAGTCATCGCTTTACTTCATTGTACTTATCATCAATGCAAATAAAATGCTAGAGTTGTGTCGTAGTGCGCGCATCACGCAAACTTACTTAATAGATTTCAAACACTTTTTCTTAGTTTTAAGACTAAGAAAGACACTTAGGCCTATCTAAAAAAATGATCACAATATCGTCATCACATATAAAGTTTTCTGAAACTAAGATTATTCAATCCCTACGTGATCATTGATATTGTTTTCTTGCCATGGAGGAGTGGAGCAAGCGATGTGTTGCGCGCATGAGCATTCAGTAGAATGGAAATAAACGGATGACATTGTTTACTAAGAAATGTTGTAAGCAAAGTATAGTTTTGATATTAATTTTTAATGTCTTTTCGTCTGTGCATAAAATATATTGTTAAGATAATAAACAACGACGACAAAGTCGTGCGGTCATTTCATAAAACGAGTTATTTAGATTGTCTCGGACAAAAAAAAACACAATATTCTCTGCGCAGTAAACCTGTTTCTTAGACGTTGAATCTATTAATAATCTATTAATAGTAATAGTAATAATTAATCTAATATTACTGTAAATTATGTACACCTTGACTTGGAACAATAAAATATTATTATTATTATTATTAACAGACTATTCAAAAAGCCAAATAAATGTATATTATCTTTCACATCAGAACATATGAATTTGGCGCCAATTTCCAAAAATATATAATAGGTAATATTTGAATTCTGTAATTGAACTTCAAATTGTTTTTTAAAATTTATACAAAATGTTATGTAAAATGAAGTGAATCAAATATAATTTCGCACTTTCGAGTTCGTGTTTTTTGAAGATGGTTCGTTTTTCTTTGTAATATTGTATACAATTCTGTAGTAAATATCTCGATGCATCTCTTAAGGTTTATAGCCGGCCGTAAAATATGTTTTAGGATTAGATTAAAATATATCGATGTTACATTCTCGCCGAATAATAAGATAAAATACTTATGTCCGAATGTGAGAAACATACATGAGGTGTGTATTAAGCGTGTCGCGTTCCGGAATCACACGATATGTATCCAATAGTGTTGGGTGTATATACATGAGTGTGACGCAATCACCACACACAAGGGGATACAGATATTTTTTTTTTCAATTCTTACATCTCGGAATTAACCAGGTTATATTGAGCTGTCATGAGGCTTGAAGGTTGGTGGTGGCAAATGGCCATATAGGTCTTTAATTGATAGCCGTTTTTTTGTGGATTGCAAAATAGTTACCATCAGATACGACTCTGTATATTTATGATTTGTGATTCCAGAATGTATTGAATATCAAGAGAGGTTTGTGTACCCGTGTGAGGAATCGTCGGTGCCTGGAGGAACTCCACACCGCGGAGACTACTGCAAGTTGGAGTCACTTGTTCTGAATGATTCGGATAGTGCAGAAAATGAATTCAACTATGTGGTAAGGTTTACGTTAAGCACAAACTGACTTCGTTCTGGTGAAAATAGTTTTGCTTTTTCATGGGAACTACATATTTTGCCAGTTTCAAATGTTCACTCTTTAATCTTTGTTAATTGTAATTTCCTCATCACTCCTAAAATATTTAGACTAATTTTTGGCGCTTAGATTTTTATAACTCATCAATTTTATAAATTATTTAATTCCAGCTCTTGCCCGATTTTTTAATAGCATCAATAAAACGAGATTCTGTTTTACACTCATATGTATATCCGCGATTTTCATAAAAAGTACTAGTCTGATTTGGAAGGGGTTTTCGTTATTGGATGCTTATTTTATTTTATTTTATTGAATTAAGTCGGCGCCAAATTCTATTTTATGCCAACCAAAAAGGGAAAATCGGAAATACTTTTTCAATGTCTTTTGTCTTTTACAAAAGGAAATAGTGAATAAGTGCCGATTTTAAAAATATATGTAATAGGTAACATTTGAAATTTGTAATTGGGTTTTAAATTATGTTTTAAAACTATGAATAGGTATAATGAATGAAATATTAATTTACAAGTTTGAGTTCGTGTTTTTAAAAGGCGGTTCGTTTTTCTTCGATAATATTTTTTTTGTATTATTTTCTCATTATCTCTGTCTTTGTCAAATGATGTATGCAGTTTAAACGAAATCAGGAATACTTTATTTAATGTGTTTACTGAGAAGTCGCTCTTCAATCTCATAACTTTATAACCGGTTCGGACAAACAACACACTCCTTGAGAAGAGCTGCAACGAACTCGATAGGGTTTATCTTTTTTGCATATTTCTTTTTTTAAACTACACAAGATACTAGCTACCCGTCCTGACTTCGCACATCTGTACTGTCGAAGAAATTGAGATACAATCTTCCCTTTACAGTACAGCCATGTAATAAAATAAAATTGCAACTGAGTAATCGAACGTCAGACTGTCAATATCACTTTTTTATGTGGAGATTTTTTACGCCAAATTTTTCCATTTTCCACATGATTTTTAAACATTTTCTTTTATACAAACCTTGTCCTGATAATTACAAACATAACAAAATAGAACTATTCTGCATAGGAGCTGTCCTGAAGGGATGCGCTTTCGACAATTGATTTTTATTTATATAGACTGTTGTCACAACCATTGTTGTCATCAAAGAGTCATTTTTAACCTATGATAACCTTTTAATAGCAAAACCTGCTTGATACTTCTCTTGAATTTATTGTCAGGTAAACTGTTAATGTGCTCTGTAGAACTTTTAATGGTCTTACTGAGCCTAAAAAATGGCTTGGTTATTGTTATGAAACATCTATTGACGCACCTTGGTAATAAAATCGACCCGTATGCCGTCACGGTAAACGATACGACGTTTTATTATACCGTCATGCCCCCTCAACGACACCGCTGTCGAAACGCTTGTGTGAGTGCGCGCGTGTACTATACGCTTCATTGATTCTTTGTATCAGCTACATACTATTTCTATTCAACTATACTTGACACGATTTTAATAATAAATTCTACCATTAAATGAAATTGTTCACATCTGCCACACACATTTACAAAGTGTAAGTACTTTAAGTATTTGTTAACAAACATTACATTATCAACGATATGTTCTTACAAAGTGACGGGCTCTTTTTTAGAACTTCCAATGGAGTTTTTACAATATCACAAAATTTATTTTCCTTGTTATTAGTTACAATTAATTTCAGATTTCAATGCAGAATACCCAGCTACATTATGCAAAACTACGCCAATAATAATACAATATAGAGTCAAATAATACAAGTTTATAAATAGACAAATTAAAACTACTTCTTGATAGCCTGAAGGTTTCCATAAAGTGTTATTAATAAAAGTCAACCAGCTGCTCTTCACAGTTGTGTTTCCTGGCCGTATGAAACATGTTCTTGCTTGGCTCTTAAGTCTTATGAAAGGAAGTGCATTTTATATAAAATTGTGGTTTCAGGTTTCTTTAGGCTTCGAGAGCGAAGAGGATATAAACTGGTTATCTGGAGGAACCGTTATCAGCGAAAGACACATCCTCACAGCTGGACACAGTGTTCAGTCTCCAGCATTGTAAGCAGGCCTTACCGTTATTTTCTGTTATTTCTGGTTAGTTCTGGAATTATGTTGCCAGGTTCATTCGTGAATTTTACGATAAGATGAAATACAGCATAACATTTTCACGTTACTTTCACATCTACATACTATTTTATAATTTGACACAGCTCGTTCTAGCTCAACGAATTGTCTATCCATGGAGGGACGCTTTCATTTCTAGTTGTCTATTGACAAGACCTTGTATTCCAGGTGCAAAGAATACCAAAGAATACCATTGGTAGAAAGAAGCGTCTTCAATTTTGGTGTGTGTGTGTGTGTGTTTTTTTTTTCATTTAATGCGTTACGGTTGAACGCCGACATCAGCGTATTTGAGTAATACCATAATAAATCCCAGCTTTCCGTGACAGAAAAGAAAGTAACAAAACCCTGGCTTGTATGTCCCCGTAACAGGATTTAAGAGACAGTGCTCGTTATGCTTAGGGTATCACTATCTTCGGAAATGTAGTAATTGAATGTCAGGTATAAATATGACTGTTAAAAATCTCCTTGTATTTTATGTTTAAAATCTCTTTGTACTTTATTATTTTTCTCTTTAGTAACTGATATTTAAAACGGACATATTCTATGTCACGGAGTCGAAAAAAGGCGATGTAAGTAAACTCGTAAAAATTTGCAAATTTATTTGTTTCATTATATACGCGTATTTGTTCTAATCGACCGACTACATATAAGAACTTGAAATTAACAATTAGCCAGCTTCAATTTCCAAGGCTTGTGGTTGTAGAGTGAAACATGTATGGAGCGATTGTTCGTGACACCCAGTGCTGGGTGTAATAACTTTTGTGCTTTAAAGGTTGCTTTATCTTCTTCAGTGGTCTAGCGAAATTCGTGTACCTCGGTAGGCCAGTCGAAAACAAAGACATTGACAAGTCGAGACTGTATAAAATTAAAAGAATCGTGAAACACCCCGACTACAAGCCACCTAAAAAGTACCACGATATCGCCCTCATAGAAACTGAAGACTTGTGAGTATCTTTATAGTCATTTTATATTCGACTGCTAACAACATAATCAAAAGAGTGTACTGGAATATTAATCAATATTTCCCATATATTAATAAAGAACCTAATACATTTGTTTTTTATTGAATCACGATGTAGTGCTCCAACGGCACTGCAATTAAAAACTATTAGCGACCACGGAGATATCTACAAATCATAGGTAGTTGTCGCTGTCACGCTGTTCTGTAAGTCTCTTGGTAACTGGGTATACACCGACTGATCCTAGAAGACTAGAACCTAAAAATAGTTCCACTGTGACTAGTTCCTCACCGGCTGACTGCGGAATTCAACTCGCCTAAACGTGCCCCCATCGCAACAATGTTACATCTGATCTATGCAATTGTCATCTTCTATCTCTTGGGCAAAATCTCAATAATTTCTTGTTTTTTATTCTAATTTCAGAATGAAACTAAATAAACATATAAGACCTGCTTGTCTCCACACCGGCGAACCGCTAAATTATAATGAAGCTACATTGATTTCACAAAATTTTGCTAAACCTAAAGACGTGATTGAGGTGATAGTCGGGATTTATTTTATTATAACTTTCATCATCATCATCAGCCTATAAGTGATCCACTGAAGGGCAATAGGCCTCTTTCCGAAGGAAGTTATGGACATAATCTAATAATAAAATTCTATATTTCCTCTCATACTGAACATTTCTCAGGTTCAGGTTTCCTCATGATGTTTTCGTTCACCGTCACTCGATAGTGTTATTAATTTAAATTGATACATGTTGGGGTTCGAATTTGCGGATATCGAATTGGTATTCCACCGGTCAAAGTACTTGACCACCATCCATCTTCTGTCTTAATCTTTATTGTGCTGTAGAATTGGTGTAAAATTTGATTGCAAGAGTATTATTGCCACATTTATTCTAATCGAAAAGGACCAGTTTATCCTTTCAAGCTTTTCTGTTCTATGCCGAAGGTGTTTTTTTTACCATAATTTAATATTTGCATACGAGCTGTTCCATATTACTCCTCAAAGGTATCAATGGCCTCAAGACTGAAGAACAAATAGGGTTTTTTTTAATTAAAGCACGTAATAATTTTGTCACTGTACTGGATGTCATTGAAATACCCAGAAGCAACGGCAACCACCAAGATATTTAAAATTAATTGCCAGTCGCTGTTGTCATAAGTCTGTAAGTGAACACTAGCTGTTGCCGAAGCGAGACAGGCTAAATAAAAGTCACTGTGATAGGTTTGTTAACATTGGAAGTCGCGACTCAGTCGGGTAGAGAAGAAGCCTATCACCTCGCGTGGTAACTGGATATACACTCACTAACCCCGGAACGCGATTCGTCTAAGTATACCAGCTACGTCTACTTACATTCATGAACCATTTCATTAATAAAATATGTTTTATATTATTTTAGCTGAAACTTACAAAGCTGAGTTCTGAGGAGTGTTCTCATAATATCCCAATTAGTCGACACTTAATTTCTGGCTACGCTGATGAATCGCAGATGTGTTACGAAAATAAGAAGGAGGAGAGTTATCGGGTAAGAACACCACCACCGTGGTACGTCTTTATGGCTCTATTTGTCCGACTGTTAGGTATGAATAAGGTCGACTTTCTTTTTATATGACGATATTCTGCATGCAAATCTACTCTCCGTTGGTTACCAAAGAGTGAATTACATGGAACTTCTATCAAATGAAACATCCTATGGTTCTTCGCACACTCTTTTGGTTGGAGACTGTAAACAGTCAGCGCATTGTATCTGCACAATCCAAGATCACTGGAACGGTCATTCTTGCGTCAATTCCCTAAAAGCGCTTCAATAGTTAGGAAAAACGTCTCGAAAGTATTTGAACAACTCTATCTGTTTAGATTTACGCGTGGTAAGTCCAAGTTTACAGGTTTATATTAGGGACAAGCAAGAACGGTATTATGATTGTACCTATTGCATCTTTAAATTTGCCTCGAGCTGACATTGGGAGAGCCTGACAACATGTTTTAACCGCTGTTATTTTTTTTTTTAATTTTTATACATCTTATTACTCGACAACAATCTCATTTGATTTTAAGCGTCCATAGGATTTGAGATGGTAACATGGTAACACGTTAAACCTAGAGGGTGAGGACTGATTTTCAAGTTTAACTTTAGTGTGATAGCGGGTGATAGAACATTAGCTGTGTTTTCATCAAGATGTTTTCCCGAAGTGAAATCTCTGGCTCTGCAGAGATTCGAATTTACGTCGATTGACACGGTGTCCGAATACGCTAACTTCGAGTCGTCACATCATCAGGAATGTGGTGGGGTAATACTGATAAGTAATGTTTTTTAAGGAAAATCATTAAATTGAAAATATTTTTGAAATCAATGCACGTTTTATTGTATAAATTTGCCAACAAAAACAAAAGAACTTCTGATGTTTAATTACACGAAAACACAGATACATCGTCGTCTATGGATTTCTAATTTAAGTATGGTCAAACCCATGAGGTAATTATTGCTACGTTTATCGTTTCAAATAGTAATGTGTATTTATGTATTCTGTCCAACAGCGTGACAGCGGATGCCCTCTTCAAGTTAAAAGCGACAGAATCAAGTGTATGAACATCGTCATAGGTGTAACGTCTTTTGGAAAAGGCTCGTCATCAGCCTTCACAGTGTTCACGAGGGTGTCTCATTACCTACCCTGGATAGAGAGTGTTGTTTGGGCCTAGTTGTGATTGAAGCTTAACGTCTTTACAGAATCAATGTATCAATGTTAAAGAATTGCAATGAACAAATACATTATATTTTTCAATCAAAATGTTTAATTTATTACACACATTTTCGTGAAGAATCAGACAGTTGTTCAACCTGTTGATGAGGCAGTAACTATTTACATATTTATAAAAAAACCCCATAAAATGTGCAAAAATCCTTCCCAGTTCAGACTGCGCGATTTTATTACACAGATATAAACATCGACTTCCTGTTTAGAAGATATAAATAGTTACTTCCTTTGCCGTCTCTAAAATGAATTATAAGGCCCTTTAAAGTATCCATCAATCCATAAATTACCGTTTTAATTTATGAAATTATATAAATAGTGAAGACATTCGAACGTATGTCGCATAAAAATTATGAACGCAACTTCCCATTCGTGAATTTATTGTGTCAATAGATGGCCTTGTTTCGTCAGTATTGACGAAACTTGAAAACAGATGGGGTTACTTCCAGTTTGTTATTTATTATTTATAATTAAATCAAATATGTAACGATATGGCGCTAAATGACATAGGCTTTAATAATTTATATAAATAAAATGACTGAGGTCTGACGTTGTGCGCGCATCACGCCAAATCCGATGGATAGATTAAAATTGAATATATATTTTTTGTTACTGAGACTAATAAATATGTAGGTATAAATTGTAATAAAATAACATTACTTCATTAAAAAAATGCAATTTCATTTGTAACAGAACTTATGACAGAACTAGGTATATAAAATATATTGTTAAGATAATAAACGATGCAGAGAAGTAGGGGTACCATCTAGTTAGTTACAAAAAATATTTTATTACTGTACAATTATTTTTTTTGGCGAATAGATCTGTATAGATTAGGTAAAAACGCAAAATCTTAGCAAAATAGAAAATTTGATCAAAATCATTAAACCAGGACTTAAATAAAGTTGATTAATTGTACCAATAGATGTTGCCACAAGTTGATTGGCTCGCGCTGACAAGATTGCAGCAAAAATACTTAGGCCAATTGATTTTTATTTAAAACATGCGGGCCTGAAAATAAACAATAGTAACGGTTTCCTGTTAACCACTCCACCCGCACCAGTAAATGTCTAAAAGTCAACATCAAAGAAGGTCGAGACACTGCACTACACAAGACCCGTTGTTGAAATGTATGTATATATGTATTTCATAGACATAACGTGGTCACAGGGACGAACTTCTAACGTATTTGCTGGAAGAGGGATGAAAACAAACTTGGATTTACGATGAATTTAAGAGCAATGTTTCTGGAAACAGACAAACTATTACAGTAGCGTCTTTTATTATCATATGATACCCGGGACTCTGCTCTCATGAAATCGGATTAATTGCGAGCTGTCGTTTATGCTTTTTTCATTAACAATACTATCGATTTGTTAAATCGGTCAGTTAAATTGTATCATTATTATCTATATATCTGATACATTAAGATAATTTTTTGAAAAGTGTTCTTTACAATGGTATTCATTTTATTAAAATAAGTTTATCCATTACAAACATTAACCGGAATAAACAACAGAACAATGAATTCTTATATGTATAGATTTTAGATATCTTCAAATAGTTTTCAGTATAATTTACACAGATCCTTATAGAAGTATCATATATATAATATATACGTGCATATTCATCATCAAACAATCATCATAGGCCTCTTATCGAAGGAAGGTATGGGAATAAGCACCACGAAAACCCACGACATACTGGCGATTTCAAACTCTGAGATATTCACAGTTTTTATATTTTTCCGACATACGGTGGTACTACAAGAACATTTCTCATACTTAGATCTATAAATATAAGGTTTATAAATCTGTGCAAACTTATTATCTGTTTCAAGAACGCTCAATATATGATTCTATGAGATTAGGGCAGTTAATATTTCGTGAAAATCTTTGTATATCTCCCTTCGATCTTTTAGCTTTGATGGAGGAGTCTGTCATCAAATCATCTATTGTTTTGGTAAAACATGTAATCATTATTTTCATGCAATGCGTTAATTGCAAGGAAAGTGACTCGTGTTATACAGCAGCCACCTCTCCATCCAACTTTATTGTTTATTCAGAATATATTTATGTGAAAAAAAAAGAAACAAAATAAAAATATATATTCGATTGGTCCGAGTCGACTCACGATTATATCATGAAGTTATTCTTATATTTGAGAAGTAATTCTCAGTAGGCTTGTCGTTTTATCATATCAGACCACGTTGTGATATAACATCAAGTGAATTGTGATCAAACGCCACAAACTGTAAACAATTAAAAGAATATTGGTGTTAGTAAAAACGAATAATTTAAACAAGTGAATTCATTTTCCTCGTAAGATAACCCGTTCGTTTGCGGCCGCCACAGTTCTAAAGGTCAGTGGTTAAGGCCTTTGCATCTTTGACAGATGATTAAATATTTTAATTGAAATATTGAAAACCCACTTTCCCGCGTGCTGTTTAGATTTAGATAATCAAATTAAAAAAAATTGATATAACTATAAAAACTTATTATTATTTAGATTATATTATGTGAATTGTACCGTCGATGGCGAATAGAGGTTAATCCCGAAAAGTACATAAGTGTTTTGTTACATGTATATATATATACATTCTTCATAATTCAACAACTACAATAACAATAGTAGACACCACATAATAAATACTCCTATTACTGTAATTTACTTTTATATTGCTAACAGAAAAAGTTCCGCGGTCAAATTCGTGAAGGTTTTAAATCTCAATAAATAAGACAAACAAAAATAAATTAACAATTTTAATGTTAATATTATCTATGTTCGTCTTTTAATACTCCAAAATATTGATAACTATTAAAATAATTAATTTAACAGCATCTACAAATTATAATCCTACCATTTAGGAGCACACACTCTAATGCTAGTTTTATACCTGCGTGATGAAGACTCGTATACTTGTCGGGCTAAAAACTAATAATGGTCACACCACTTTGGCACTTCTATAATAACTCAAAATTAGGACTTCCAAGTTCTTTTGGTATGTGTGAAAACCATAGGCCTAGCTATCGTGCTGTATCTATCGTCATACAGTCGTATAGTTCGTAACACATGGCGGTAATGTGCGCCCACATCTAAATTTATTGCGAACACGGAAAAAACTTCGTGATGATACACGCAGGTATAGGAGTAACATAACATGAATATTCTAATGTAACAACTGTAAAAACAATATTATCCCTTGGACTGTCCAAAATTATATAGATTTAAGATCTATACAAACGAATGTAGATCTCATGAGGCATAGGTCAATAGACTGTTGGCAGCTTACGCATAAAATATATCTGATTTATTACAAAGCTTTGAAAAATAACAAATGGTGAATTGTTAAATAATAATTTTCATGTAAAATGTATTTTTCAATTATTTATTCATTTATAAGAACTTTTTTATAAAACCATGAAATTGACAATGTACGATCTAGTGAAATTAAAAAATAATTGAAAACATAATCCACCATTTTGAGGTCTGTGACTTAAAAACTCAACCTAGAGCTTATAATGAATGTTTAATTTCATTTTTCTCATTTATTAATTCATTCTTATATATTTCATATAGCTTGTTGTTATTATTATTTTTATATATCCTTTCTTTTATTTGCACTGACTGCAGTATTTTTTCTCTATGACACTGCTGGAAGAAAATGCTTGCTCCCTAATGCATAAACCAAAAAGTATTCATTAATTCAAAGCATAACCAAGACATTAGAATCGAGGTAAACTTATGAAAATTAAAAACGAAATAAACTTTACAAAAACAGAAATAATCTCATTGTTATCTGTACTCTTTCTTGCAATCATATTCTTAAGACAGTATAACCAATAAAATAATAAATTTAGCACCATCTGTTGTCGTAAAAAATGTAGTCTGTTATTGCCTCTAGAGACGATTTTTTTACATTTTTATTCAGTGAATAATTTTAGTCTCATTGTTTTTTTATTATCAAAAAAGAATACAGATATAAATGTCCTAAAAAGTGATAAGGTTCAATAACTTGTAATATTTATAACACAAAATTAATAACAAATTTAGTCGTAAACCTTATGCGATCGAAAAATAAAAATCATATTTTACTTATACAAAGTACAAAGCTAGCTATTCAATGTATAGAATTGTGTAATATATGTATAATTAGCCAATTTTTAATTTATGTATTATAGTACTGATACATTTAGAAAATGGCTGTTGAACGCCATCTATTGGCAATAATTCATATCAATTAATTACTGAACTTTTTGTTAACGTGATAATTTTAGTTTCCCAAAAGTAATAGGATTCAATAAGCTGTAATATTTACAACACAAAATTAAATAGAAATTTAGAAATAAAAGTAATGAGTTATGAAATCGAAAAATAACATTTATATTTTACTTATACAAAGTAACCTTCCAATTTAAAGAAATAAGTAATGTATGAATATACTATAACAATATACTCTTTTTGATAGAGTTAACCAATTTTAATGAAACAAAAACTAAATGTTGCTCGGGAATATGCTTGATGATTTTCTTGCTGGTGTCATAGCAGAAACCTAGTACTTTACCAGAGATGCCTATTCAAACAAACAGACAGACATTTTTAAAAATGATTAAAATGTATTCTATTACTTATTGCAAGACACCTGCAACAATTTTTTTTCTCACAAATCTGAATGAAGAGGCACTTTTGCAGGTTGACATGATGGCGACGTCTTCCGTTGGTATGTAGTACCGACAGTCGCCGTTGTTTTTGGACTATACCGTACTTTCCATCAGTTATTTTTTTTTTTAATATATATTCTAGTCGGAAAGTAAATAGCAATATGAACTTTATTAATAAAGATATATATGTAGAAGTGACTGCAACGTGTTAATGTTTTCGAAGCAACATTATTATATATCGTGCCGTCATCGAGACGGAGAAGGAACTTGTTGTCAGTCGTCACTGATCGCGCGTCTCTTATAAACCATATCAAGGTAAGAACAAATTATATATTTACTGACTAGAATCCACGTATTTTATTTTTTATAGTTTTTAGTCTTTTAAGAGTGTCAGCGTTTGACCACAATCTCATCTGATGATAAATGATGATGTGGTCAAGATGCCAGGCTATCTTAGAAAAATTACTAACATAATGCAAGTACAATTTTATTATGGTCACAACCCTTTTATGAATTTTAAGATATTAAAGTAAAACTTTACCACTACTGCCTAAATCCGGGAAAAAACTATAAAAAAATGTAGCCTTTATAACACTCTTTAAAGTAAATTTCCGTCACAATCGTTTCAATTATTTCGTAGAATTAGTTCGAATGAACAAAAAACCGCTTTAATATTATTTATGTGTTTGTATTATAAATCAATATTTCTTACGTCTGAGAATGTTATATTCTGTATACGGATAACTATACAATTTGGAACACTTAATTCAGGTTTCATTGAGAATTTATTTTCCTATAACACCTCTCTAAGCTACTCTAAACTATATTTTACGCGAACGAAGAAGCAGTCGGTTACTAGAGTTTTATATACCAATACCCTATTAATATTATCAATGAGAAAGTTTATGAGATGGATGGATGTTTCTTACTCTTTCACACAAAAACTATTTAACGGATTTTGATGAAACTTTACAGTAACATAGCTTATACATTTAAATAGCACATAGGATATCATTTAACTTTTTTTTTAATAGGCAGTATATAACAATAACAAGTAAGTTTTAACAAGTCCTGCCATTTTAGAGCTTTTTTTATACTTTGTAGGTTTGACCAAAATCTCGTTTGATGTTATATGAGGATCTGGTGTAAGACAGTAAACACGCTCAAAATAGAAGAACTAGTTCTCAAATATAGTTGCCGGAATACATTGACAGGTGCTTGCTGACAGATTTTCAACTTGAGTATGGTAACAAGCCAGGCGGACTCAGGCAAAGCTATCACTATGCTATGGTGTCAGCACGATGTTTTGTATCACCGGGCGCTCCGACACGGTCTCAAGGATTCGAACTTACGTCAATCGACGCGGTGTCAGAACACGCTATCAACTAAGTCATCATTGCTTACTTCAGAACTACACAACTATAGTGTTTGGTGTCAATTATGAAGGTAAATACGCAGATGCTAGTCTTACAAAATACACATAATAATACAAGCCGATCATACGGGCATCCCTTCTGTTGGCGTCGATTTAAGCACTTAAGGGTCTTATTGTTACTACGTACTTGGTTTATTTTAATAGATTTCAAAAATTCTACAGATGAATTGGATACTTCTGACTCTGTTGGTGGTGACGTGCTTCCAATCGTACAGCGCGAATGATGCAGACTTGGATTCACTACTGGAAAATATATTCGGTCAACAGAACACACCAGAACCTGCAAAACCTGAAAAGAGTGATGTGGATTCATTAATCGAATCGATTTTCGGACCTCAGGGTGACAACACTCCATTAAGGGTTACGAGTTCCCCGGTTGGCTCAAGTATGAATCTTTAACAACCAATATAATCAGAAATTACATTTCTGAAGTCGACTGTAACTTGGCTCCGCGCTGATGTGTAATGGTAGTTATAAAAACGCTCCAAACTTTACTATTCAGTTTGAAGCAGCAATGAGACACACCGTTATTTAGCGGGTGCTTTAAGGCCGCAATAAAACACAATATGCGAGTAATAATTTACCAATTAATTAATAGAATTATTGAAACATGCCATTTATCTCCAGTTTTAAGTCTAAGACAACATTTTTGTCATGTGTTTTAAGGCCACAGTAAAACAAAATAGGCACTTTATAATTTAACAAATAGTTTAAAGCAACATTGAAAAACGCCATTATTTACTGTTTAATTGATTGTTTCTGTTTAACAACATAACTATAAGTACGTTTTAACTCTTATATAATTCTCTTTGTTTAAGGTTAACAAGGGTAAGCGATAACAAGATACTTTGACTTACTGGACCGTCGCTTCTCTTGATTCACTTTCTTATCTTTAAACTCAGAACTTAGGTGCATTTTTTCAATAATTTCAAGGAACCTTATTTCGAACCGCGGCGGAGTTTTTTTCACAGATGTCGCTAGTGCCGCGTCAATCACTCGGTTTTGTAAAAAGGAGAGAAAGGATGGAAAGCTTGTCCAATCTTTTATTTTATTTTATATGTGGGATGAAAACAAAGGCTTTCAAACAAATATTAAACAGGCATCCGATTGACTCGAGTTATAAGGGTAATATTTCAGTAAACGAGTCTTAAAGACTCAGTTATAAACGAATCACACCTTTAACGCTTATCATAATATATTTTCAGAGACGAACGAACCTTGCAGTTTGAACGGGAAGGAGGGTGTGTGCGTCGCTTATTATCTATGCAAGCGGGATCCATTAAAAAACGAAAGTCTAATTGACTTACTGTTAGTATCTTCACATTTTATATACTTTCGTATTACCTAATCAACCATTAATAGTTGAAATCCTTACCAGTGCCCACACGTCATGTATTTTCATGAGACTCATATATTTATTGTATTATCTATTTATCAGGCTCAAACTTTTTATACATTTTATTTTTAGCACTTGACTACAATTTCTTATGAAAAAAAAATAACGAGAAAAGGTAACGTAAACACCACATTCACTAGATCCTTGTACACACGACATTGCACTCCACACACGTGCACATTCACACGGCACGTAAACTGGTTCTGTAAGGGACCATTTTTCCTTCTTGATTAGTTAACCTTAGCCAACTTAATGGTTATTTTAGTTCGATTCGCTTTGATCCCAAGGCAACTAAGTGGCCAAAGCACTCGCCCTAAAAGCCCGGTGAAGCTGTAAAGGCCCGTTAGGCTAACAGCGTTTAGTCAGTTAGAATAACAAAACAATAAAGGGGTTTCGTAATCCAGCTGCCAAAGCAGTTACAAGTCCGCATAAACAAAGTCAAATCTTTCATTTATATCGTATACCTTCTGAAAGTAGTAAGTGGTAACTATTCTACAACTTCTGCTAAAAGTATATCAAAGGAAGTTTGAAAATAGCACGAGTAACAGAGAAGTTGAGGAGTAATAGGTTAGCATGGTACGGGCATATTATGAGAAGAAATGAAAGTCATGTAACAAGAAAAGTTTTGAGTTTAAAAGTGGACGGATATAGGAGTAGAGGAAGACCGAGAAAGGTGTGGATGGATTGTGTGAAAAATGATATGCTTATAAATGGTGTGAATACTGATATAACATTTGACAGAGGAGAGTGGAAAAGGAAAATATGTTGTGCCAACCCTACTTAGGTGGGATAAGGGTAAGATGATGATGATGACTACCATATGGTTTTATCGCGATGTTTTTTTTTTCGCCGAAAGCTTCTACCGAGTTGCTAGGATTCGAAATTACGTTTACCGACGTGGTGTCCGAACAGACTATCATCTAAGAAGCTATCATAACCTCAAGACAATACCACCTGACCATTGATTATATCGACACTTGTGATCTTTAAGTCCATAGAGAAAGCTGTATTATTAACAATTTCTAGTTTGGAGGATACACAATGCGAGTCCTATTTGGATGTGTGCTGCCTGAAGTCGAAATAAAGAAAAATGATCTCTCAGCAAACTGTCAGAAGGTTAATAATAAAGTGCAGATCCGCAGACTCAGATAAAACTTATAATTGAATTATATTTTTATTGAATATATATCTTGTTATTATTGTATCTTTTTAATATTGCGAATGTGACAAAAACGTTCATAATACCTGTAGGGATAGATATTTCTACTTTTTTAATAATTCTTACTTATCAAATCTAATAAAAAATGTAATTACTGTAAACGATGTGAGTGTTTGTCTGTATGACTATGAATACTATAGTAATGAGTAGGTGATCAATCTATGTTTTATACTTTATAGGTGTTAGCGCTCCACCACAATCTTACCTCATGTTAAATGATGATGTGCTCTAAGACAGTACAACACTCTCAACCTAGAGGAGTGCTGACTCTCGAGTGCAGCTGCCGGAACACGTTTCTAGGTGATAGCTAGTTAGACGGGTTGAGAAATAAACACTGCCATCTGTTTGTGTTTGGTACAACGGTCGTATTTAACTTACCCGCGAATAGTAATACGAATAATAGTATTGTTACTTATTCCTTCATTTTAGACTAATAAAATATCCGTGACAAAGTAATGTAATGACAATGTAGTCACAATCCTGATCCAAGTAAATATTTTAATTACAGTGGCCACTTAATGTTTTTAAATATTTTCAATTAATATCTGAGACGATATCACAGATTTAAAACGATGCCGAGCAAAAAACTAGTTGTTTGAGTGAAGATTCTTACGTAGCTTCTGTCGCTTTAGTGAATTGTGAATATTAAGATGTCATAAAATGAATCAAAATCGTTTAGACAATTATGACGTCATATTTTCTAAACAAACAGTGTATACCATTACGAACTTAATAGGCTCTGCAAATAATCAATATTACAGTTAGAAAATATGAGGAAAATAAAACGTCGAGTCGAGAATTACCGCGCGATAAATGTGTGCTATACTTATATATCAACTGTTTGGTTGGCGCAGTACAAGCTAGACAGAGTTTGACATTAATTCATATCCCAGTCGTAACTCGTAATTTATTGATAAAACAAAGTTTTTAAAAATGACTGCAACATACAATGAACTAATATAAATAATATATAGCGAGATGTCGGCGAGACGAGATCGAAACTAGTTCTCAGTCGTTTGTGTGAGCACGCTTCCGTTGCCAAGGATATTATAATAAGTACAATAATTCATCATTTTTTTATAGTTTATAGGTTAGCGTTTGACCACAATCTTATCTGATATGAAAAGATGAAGTGGTCTAAGATGGTAGTCACGCTGAACCTAGAGGGAGACTGACTTTCAAGTGCAGAAAAATGGTCGAATATAAAATACTACAAATAAATCTTTGACATAACTTTTATACGAAATTAAACCCAGGTATTGGAAACATGGTTTAAGCTTTATTTCCCTTAACATGTACATAGGATGTATATGAGGAACTGTGGTGTATTCTTTATTGGTATACAGTCAATAACGATGTGAAAGAGACGACGTTATGAACTAGCCAATACTGTGAGGGAAAGAGGTAGTCAGCAGGACAAGGAACAGGAAGAATAACGACGTGCAGGGTGGATGACGATATGATAGGGTTTGAGACCCGTTCTGTATTAAAAAAACTGGTGGAATAAACGAGTACAACGTGTAAAAGATATTTTATTTCGCCCGTGTTCCTACATCTATATATACTTTTAAGATTGTTTTAACCCTAGTAGTATTTTTTAATAGAACAATACAATCTCATAACGACATGACCCAAGATGGTACCGCACTGTGCCAAGAAAACAATGGATCTCAAGTTCTAAATGCCGGAACACATCCATAGATATTACGCGACATTATCGCCATACAAAAACCCTACTGCCATACAAATACGCGATGTATTTCTAAAACAGCTTGATCTTGAGTCTTGGGTTGAAAATTGCAGGAAAAAAAGCGTTATTAATTGGTTACAGTTTCGGCGGAAATCCATGTGTATCTTATTTGGACGTTTGCTGCAGCAAAACAAAAGAGACACTCGTAGGGAACTAGGAGAACAATAAGGTGGAGATCCATTGAGTACTGAGGATTATTCTAAACTGCTGATCACTACCTAACATTATGTTGTTATTATATTTATATTAATAAATCTGTAACTATCTGTACCATATTATTTTTTGATAAACATTTTCCTTGTTTACCTACCTGTAGAACCTGTAACCAGACGACCTGACAGCGATTTTGAACGAGTCATTGATGTTTAAAAAAAAACTAAAAACGTATTAAGCGGTGCCGAGAGGCTGAAAATTTGGAATAATATGTAATTGATGTATTTATGTAGGTTGTTTATGTAAGGAACCAAATAAAAATGAAGCGCATAATCAAATCTAGGTCTTGACAGTTTTGTCAACAAGTATAACCTACCGACGCACGAAGATAAAATGGCATACATGCAAATGTATGACGTCATCCATAGTGACGTCATGGTTATGATTTGATCGATCAATCCACCAAACTAATCGAATAAGAACGTTAGCCGATACACAAATGTTATACATTTTATTTTCGAACTGACTACACTGTGGAGCGTTAACCTTTTTGTTTTGTTTTTATTCACGTGGGGATATCCCTTCGAGAGAGTTATGTCCGATTCTCACGGACTAAATCCCCACGGCGTACGGGCCGCCGCCTTTAGTTGGGGCGACATGGGACCGTGCTGACACTATCAACATGCCGCCCCAGCGGTCAGCCCGGCGGAAGGTGGCCGCTGACTGTGGGCTATCTCCCCTCGTCAGGCGGACCTGTGCAATGAGGAGATGGACCCCCCGGCCCACCCCCTGTAACAGATCCATATAGGCCCCTTATGGAAAATAAAATAATATTAATACAATTGACTCCATTTAGTTAGAATTATAAAGAGTTCTCCATTCTTGGTCAATACTGATGTATCTAAATTTTGACAGACATAACAATAGTACGATAGCGTAGCTAGTCAGCGTTAGAACTCAGTGTGGTGTGTTATTATTGACCAATGTTTGTGAGTATTTTTATATCTTGTTTGCTGAAACTGAAAATATGGAACTTGAGCAATAAATGATGTCAAATAAAATATCAAATATCTTTTAAAATTAGTCAAAATTCTTTAATTTTTAAACAATTAAACTTTGTAATTATCCTACCCTTGTTATATATATTCATCTCATTCTTTTATTGATTTACTCAAGTTTCACTTCTAAAAAGTGATAAGATCAATAACTTGTAAAGTTTACAACACAAAATTAAATATAAATTTACAATTTTAATCATAAGCCTTATGCGATCGAAAAACAAAAATTATGTTTTACTTCTACCAACTAGAAAGTAAGTTATTCAATTTACAGAAATATGCAATTTATGTAATTCACCAATATTTAAATTATATATTATAGTAGTAATACGTTTAGAAAATGCCTCTTTAACGCCATCTATTGGCATCAATGCATGTTAATTAATTACTGCATTTCGTAAAGTATTAATATTTATTTATGTTATGTGAAAATAAAATATTAATCATTTTTCTTTCGTTCTATGTGTTAATAATGTCGAACGGTGGTAATGTTTATTTACGTTATAAAATACTGTAACAGATATATATAGGCCCTTATAGAAAATAAAATAATTTTTATACAACCAACTCCATCTAGTTAGAATTATAAGGAGTTCTTCATTCTCGGTCAATATTGTTGTATCGAAATATTGACAAACATAACAATAGCACGATAGCGTAACTAGCGCCAACTTTGGAATTTTTTTTTGTACAGGTTACATAAAATGAATAAGAAAAAATATTTATTATAATATATTGGTTAAATTTTGTAGTATGTATGAACAGTTGTTGTAAATTAGATTAAAGTAATGACAGGATAAAATCTTTATGTAAATATAGAACCTTTGTAAAATCATAGACAAAAGTGAAGAATTTCTATTGGTTGTAAATTGTATAAAATAACATAAATGACCAATGGGGTATCAAATCCAGGATCCTTGTTAAAAATTATGAATGACCAGTGATTCGACAATTACATAATGAAGGGGAATTACAGAAACTTGGTTTAATTTGATGGTTGAGATAGAGGATGAACAGAGGGAGATGGAGGAATAAGTCGCAATTTAGGAAAGGGAATAAACCGAAAAATGTCAGTAATTTGGACACAGACTATGAGTCGTACGGACAGTCTGTAAGAATAAGAGTGCTTTAGCGGTCGTAATGGTAGTTCGCGCATAAAACAAAAGTAAATAATATTTTGCCAAGTTAAAATTCGATTTACTAATATTTTGGGTGTTAATAGTATTCTCGTTTAGTGCGCGAGAGTTTCGTTAATAGTGTCAGGGAGATTCCACAGTGATTTCCAGTAAAAGTTTAATTAATATTAATTAGGTGTTGTAGAAAAACAAAATATCAGTTATTTCCCGTCGTAAAAATATCTAAAAGAAGTGGTATTGTTGTGTTAAGCGTTGTAGTCAGTAATTTGTATTTGGAAAGTATATCTGTTAGATCTACGAGACCGTAAGTAATTTAATATTATACATTATTTTATATGTAGACTGTAACAGCTGTAGCGACACACATACCTGCATCAAACGTGGTATGTGTGTACTACAACAATTCAGGCGAAAAACCAGTGGCACTATAAAGTCCGAAATTAGTTGGCTTTACAACGTGTGTAAAATTAAGACTTGCCGCCCAGGTGGTGAGCACATGTTACCTGGGTCCAGTTATAATCTTACTGACAAACCACAAATGACGCGATGAATTGCTATTATCCCAACTTATAATTTAATTATTTTACTGCCCAGATGTTAATTTTTAGATTTATTTTGTTTTATAACTCCTTTTATTTTATAAGATTATTTGTATTATCTCTAAGTCTTTGCACGTGTATTGATTCCTTATACATATGCACTGAACTCAATAAAGGGGGATTCGTAATCCAGCTGCCAAAGCGGTTACTAGTCTGCACAAACGGAGACAGATATTTAACATCCCTCCAAACATTCAGATAATAGCATAGTGGTATACAACCTACCACTTCTGCTAAACAGCCATTTATAGAACTCAAAGAAAGACACATTCATTAAAGTTAATCTCATTTCTGTCTTTTAGGATTATATGAGCATACACAGATGAATAAGAAAGGAATTATGTGTAATTGATTTTAGTGTTAAGTGTTATTTTTCCAACAAAAGCATGTAAATATACACCACACCACAACACACTACACTTTTGTATTGTTGTTTTGCTAAAGGGACAAAATAGCCCTAATGCTTATATAGTCGACTGCCACATTCAAAGCTGAAATGTGTATTGAGCAGAGTTAGCACAGAAATATGTAATTAATTTATTGTTATATACTAACAACATTGGTAAAACAATCTGTCTGGGATTCAATTGTCAAGTTTTTTTTTAATGTTATGGCGGCCCCATTGGGGGACCTCCTGCACTGTTCCTCTACCGCGGGTTAGCAGAGACCTGGTCTAGGTTGATTTAATTCAATTTACTACTACTCTAATTTTCCGATTCAAATTTTAAAATGATTTCTTTACTAATTTTTATTGTGCAGTTTACAAATTTTGAGTATCTTTCTACAGAATATTTCAAATTTTTCCATGTTTACATCGTTAATCGTGAGGTCTTTTAATGTGCTTTCCTGAAGTTCGGTATCCAACTCTTTTTCCAACTCAAATTTGGATTTTCCGAATACCGGGCAGCTCAACAGAAGATGTTGCACAGTCTGGTCTGTTGCATTATCGCACATGCATGCCGGGGATTCCTTTCGTCTATACTTGTGTAGGTAACTGGCAATCGCTTGCCGACAATGACCGGTTACCATTTGTACGGTATCCGGGTGGAACGATCTCTTCCTTATTGCCTTGTACGCCATTGTTCCCTCTGGGAAGAAAAGTTTGGTGCCACCTCCCTTTTCTTCTTCCTTGTCCTACCTTACGCCCCACTGTGCTACTGTGTTTTGCGTTATTTTCTTTTTAACAACTGAAATAGGACAACTGTCGTAGTTTGGTCTTATTTTGAGGCGCAAGGCTGCTTTTTTTGCCAGATGGTCGTCTCTCTCGTTCCCAGGCATGCCAGCATGTGCTTTAATCCAACTGAATTCTATCTTTTTTCCTCTGCTGCGCTGCTCCGCTATTCTGGTTCTTCTCATGAACACCAGTGGATGATATTCCTCTCTTTTTCTGATTGCGTCTAGTGCCGCTATTGTGTCGCTAATAATATCGATTGCATCGTACTTATAAGTTACGTCAATGGCATTATAGATCACGTATAGCTCCGCCTGGTATACAGTGCAATAGGATTCCAATTTAAATTTCTTCTTATCTAGTTCTTTGCCTTCCTTCCAAACTGTCAGAGCTGAACCCACCCTTCCTTCTATCTTGCTTCCGTCTGTGTAAACTCTAATCCTACCCCCGTATTCCTACTCTTTCCCTTCATCCTTATTATTAATTATCTGATAAGTAACATGTATGTCTTTAGCCGGATGGAGGGCTCTTTGGTAGCATATTTTCTCCTCTACTCTCCTATCGCACAGTTCCTCGGTTATGGGCTTCCCTCTCTTGGCTTCGTAGATCTTAGCTGCCTCATGAGCTCTGAGGTCTAAGGGTAGCAATCCTGCAAGCAGCGTTGACGCGTTTAGCGATGTCGTTATATACGATCTTATGATTTTTTGGCAAAAGCCTCGTTGTACTGTCACTAGGGGTTTTCGTGATGTTATTTTTGCTGCCTCCTTGTAGCAGACGCTTGAGGAATAGAGAGCAATCTGCTCTATAACGGCCGTGTACATTGTTCTGATGATTTCCGGGTTGAGGCCCCAAGATATTTTTGCTGTTTTAATTAATTGCTTGTAGATATTTAATGCTTTCTTACTTACGCTATTTATGTGTTTATTAAATTTTAATTTAGTATCTATTGTTATGCCTAAAATTTTAATGTCCTCTTTAATTTTAATTTCTATTCCCCCCATGTATATGGTTGGAATTTCCCATTTTAATTTCTTCGTTATCACTTGCGTTTGATTTATTAGGAGCGAATTTCAGCTTATTTTCACATCCCCATTCATATATGAAATTTAAAATACCGTTTGCCTCAATTTCTATTTTATTTATATCCTCACCGGAGAACACCAGCACAATGTCGTCGGCGAACGCTTGGGAATACGTATTTGCATCCGTTAGGCCTTTCTGGAGTGGATCTAACAAGACGTTGCATAGTGTAGGTCCCCCAATAGAACCCTGTATACATCCCTTTGTGGTTTGCCTTATACATACTTCCCCTGCGTACCTCACCGCTACCTCTCTATTACTCAGATACTCGTGCATCATTTTTCTCAAGTTTAATGGGCAGTTAGATTTCTTCAGCCTGATCTTAATGGCGGGCCATTATGCGCAGTCGAACGCCCCCTGTATATCCAATGACACAACAATGCTAGTTTATTTTTCAGGTTTCCCTTTATGTCTGTCATCAAATCATACAGTGAGTACTCTGTACTGAGCTGTGGTATAAATCCATATTGTTTTGGGCTTAGATGTTTTGTCATGTGCCATCGTATTCGTCTCATCGTCGCCTTTTCTAATATCTTGCCTATAACCGACAGGAGCCCGATTGGTCTGTATGTTCTTGGGTCACTATAATCCGCTTTCCCAGGCTTCCTGATGGTGACAATCTCCGCTTTCTTCCAAGGTTCTGGGAAGCATGATAATCTTAAGCATCCATTCAATATGCTAAGGAATACGTTTTTGTTTACTGCTATCGCCGCAGCACATATGTCTGCGGTGAAACTATCGGGGCCTGGAGCTTTTTCTTTGGGTTAAATGTTTACACTAGGTAGGCTAGCTCAGCTTCAGTGAAGGGTGGATCAGTTTCATCTTCTTCAGCCTGCACTTCGGTCAATCGTGCTTCTTCTCTTATACATTTCTGTTCTTCAGTGTCGTGGTCAGAATCGTTCGCAGGGAAGAAAGTCTCTGCCAATAGAGCTGTCGACTCCTTTGGGGGTAGCACTGCTTCATTTTGGGACAATAGTTGATCCTCATACTTCGATGAAGTCTGCCTGATCACCATATACACTCCCCCACAAAAGGTTTCCTTTTCCTGTTTTGTGCAGAATACCTTCCAGCTTTCCGTTTTCGATCTCTTAGCCAAATTTTCATATTCTTCTTTCTGTTTCAGGTAGTCTTCAATCACCTCTTTTCTCCTACAGGGCGCCGAGCATCGGATCCTTCTCTACTTCGTGGCGACGCGTTTCTTCAGTGCTTCAAGTTCGTCGGACCACCAGGGTAAGTTCCTCATTCTTAATTTCTTTTTAGTACTATTGTTTCTTCCAGGTATACTTTCATCGCATGCTTCCGGCACACTTTTTTTTTTTTATGTCTTCATCCACTTTCTTTTTAAATTGTTCCTTGTTCCTTGTCCGCTATGCTTTCTATAATTTCACTGCTTATATTTCTTCGCATCAATTTCCCTTCCAATTCCCTGGCAAATTTGTCCCAATCTTCTCTCTGTCTGTTTTGTATATCCTTGTAGATTTTGTAGTTATTTCCCATTTAGTTTTTTCCAAATTCATATTAAATTTTACCCTATTAAATTTTCCCTACACAGTGTAATATCCACTTGACTTCGATATACCTGGTAGGTAGGTAGGTAGGTAGGTAGGTAGGTAGGTAGGTAGGTAGGTAGGTAGGTAGGTAGGTAGGTAGGTAGGTAGGTAGGTAGGTAGGTAGGTAGGTAGGTAGGTAGGTAGGTAGGTAGGTAGGTAGGTAGGTAGGTAGGTAGGTAGGTAGGTAGGTAGGTAGGTAGGTAGGTAGGTAGGTAGGTAAGGTAGGTAGGTAGGTAGGTAGGTAGGTAGGTAGGTAGGTAGGTAGGTAGGTAGGTAGGTAGTAGGTAGGTAGGTAGGTGGTAGGTAGGTAGGTAGGTAGGTAGGTAGGTAGGTCGGTAGGTAGGTAGGTAGGTAGGTAGGTAGGTAAGTTAGGTAGGTAGGTAGGTTAGGTAGGTAGGTTAGGTAGGTAGGTAGTGGTAGGTAGG